>CM040916.1:19085754-19773254 GCA_023029165.1 Gobiocypris rarus | reverse complement strand
TTCCAACATGGTTTATAGTCCAGAATTATTTTAAGGAACATTATCCAGAATCAGTGTTTTTATTTACAGATGGATCCAAAGATCCTGAAACAGGATTTGCAGGTCCAGCAGTATATATTCCTATGAGAGATTGTTTTATTAAGAAAAGAGTAACCAATCATTTGTCAATACAGAACTGTTGGCAATATAACTGGCCCTGCAGTGGATAGAGGAGAATAAAGTAAAAAATACTGTTGCATATTATATTGCATCAGATAGCTTCTCATCACTTGAAAGTATACGATCTGGCAGGTCATTAGTTAGGATGGATATTATCAATGAGATATTCTGTAAGGTGTATAATATGAAAGTTATGGGTATTTCTACACATTTCATTTGGGTTCCTGCTCATGTTGGTGTGGAAGGAAATTAGAAAGTGGATACTCTAGCTAAACAAACTCTAAGAATAAAGCAAGTAGATTTTCAGGTCCCATTGTAAATCGGAAGCCAAAGTACTCATAAGAACATATGCACAATCAGTATGGCAGGTATATTGGGATTATAATGAAACCGGTTGACATTTATACAATATACAAAAACAAGTTGGTGCTGGGAGGAAGGGGAGCAGGAATCTAAGAGAAGGAAGTATCATAACTCGGATGAGAATAGGTCATACTGGACTTAACAGTACACTATTGAAAGGCTTTAAAAAGTAATGCCAGATTGTCTGGTGGAGGATAAAGGATACTTTTTGCAGACGACGTCACGCTGAGTGAATCAACTAAGAATGGCTCTAATTTACATGTATTTCTTTCAGTTGCTTCTCCCCGCATCCTACTTGGCCCCCTCATGCCGTGACTATGGGAAACATATTCAAAATCTATATGATCTAAAAGTGAACAAATACTACACAGTATATTTGTGTTTGATATCATTGGAAATGTCTTAGTGCGACTGGTACAAATATCTCATCTCCACAGAGGCAAACAAGAACATATTAAAGGTTTTAAGAGTTTAAAGAGACTTTGCCTAGTATGGTAGGTGTGGCTTTCAACCATTTGGTTTCTTCTTTCAATCCAGGAAAATGGGAGAGTGATTAAATTTAAATTCCCTTTGTTAACTTTTGTTTCCATTAGAAAGAAGTGACTGTCTGGTCTGAGTACTTAAGTTGATGTAGCAGAAAGTTTGGGGCGCAATATTGTTTTCAGATTCGCCCGTAACATTGTGTGTCCAGCCAACGTTACGTATGGAAAGTCAGGAACGCATCTCTCACTCTTTACTTAAGAGTATTCGATGTTTTGAGGATCTTTGAATTGATTATGTAATTGGAATTATACCTGACTGTTTAATAAATTGTTACATTTTGATTTATTCTGACTTACTCTGGAATTATTAACGATCTCTATGAGATCATGAATGGGTACTTTCCACAAAGGGTTAAACGGAATAATTAAATGTGTGTCTAACTATTAAACATAAATGACCAAATAACCAAATTGGCATTCTAATCTAAATTCTAAATTATGAAAAAATGGAGTCAGATAAAGAGGAATTGGAATTAGATCCATTTTGCCCAGCTGAGAACACCGAACGCGCAAATCCCTTCACCCGCTCTTCGCTGCCGCCATTGGAGCGAATTCAGCAGCCTTACACTATATAAAATTGGAAAACACTCAACTGGGGAATGTATACATTGTAGCCAACAAGAAACAGTTGAGCATGTATTAATCCATTGTAGGAAATATAACACTGAGAGATGTCACCTTATTCAATCATTGAAGAAAGTAAAACATTATGTCCTTACTTTATCAGGTCTATTAATGGAATCAGCTAAGGTGTATGATGAAATTATTAAATTTATGAAAGAAAGTAAATTATATAAAAGAATATAGTGTTTTGTTTATTTTTTTAATTCTGTTTTATTTCCAGTTTGTTTATTTGTTTTGCTTATTTTTTATGTTTATTTATATTTGTATAAAAGCAAATAACTAGATACATTTTCCATTCCAGTTGGTGGCGGTAAAGCACCAATAAGCTATGTTGCCAACCGCCAATAAACACCAAAGAAGAAGAAGGAGGAGGAGAATTCAAATGCGCGAATCATGTGCGGAAGAGCCAAACCACCGGTGCTGAAGACCGAAACAAACATTCCCAAGTGAATAGATATATTCATCGTCATAGACGTTGGTGAATATTGAGCACAGACATTATTCTGCAAGTGCTTTATGACCCGGTATTAAAGGTATAGTTCATCCAAAAATGAAAATTTGATGTTTATCTGCTTACCCCCAGGGCATCCAAGATGTAGGTGTGTTTGTTTCTTCAGTAGAACACAAATGAAGATTTTTAACTCCAACCGTTGCTCGTATAATGCATGTCAATGGGTTGTATTTCTAAGAGAGTAAAAACTCACAGACATACGAATCCATATTAAAGTCCTCATGAAATCAAAATTGACCATCTTTACTTTGTTAGCGCAAATTGCTAGTTTTGTGGTGAACAATCCATCCGTGCAAGTCAATCCGCATCAAAAAATTATTTGGCTTCGTAATCTTTAATCAAAATCTGAAAATGCTCCTCCCCTCTACATTGGTAGCCATTTTTTGATGACGTCAATTGGACGACTTGGGCTTCGACATGCCATCATTAAACACGCCCATCCAACTGACAGTCTACTCTGCTCTGCCCGCGAGATTAATAAACAGAGATGGCGAGGAGGTGCATTTTAGGTTGTGGCTCTCCCGAAACACTTTTTCCCATCCCGAAAAATCCCTGGCTGCGGTCCCGATGGCTCGATTTTTTTGCATTTTGAGGAAGGAGGGATATCAGATAGGTCTCGGTTGTGTTCTAAGCACTTCACTCGAGAATCCTTCAAAAACTGGACTCAACACGAGATGGGATTTATGCGATATCTGTCATTAACAGATACGGCTATCCCGTCAGTGTACACTGTTGGCACATCTAACGTTAATCACACATCACAAAGTTTGACGGTAAGTCGAACTAGCTAAAACCAAAAGCTCTTTAGACGTTGAACATCATTCAGAGCTGCCAACATAACTTGATGTCATATTATGCATAATAAATAATTGAATTTTCTTTTTGGCGCGAGCGCCACCAATCAACATAATCAAGATGAGACTCGTTACAACGTTGCCGATTATTTATCTTCATGTTAAAAGATGAATGATCCACCGTGTACTCCTGTTCTTCTTCCCCATCGTCCTGCTCCAAACTAATATCGTATGTAAACGACAGCTGGTGGTGTATCAGGCGGAGAGTAATCCTCAACAACTGATTGCAAACTTGCGTTCAGATCTGCCTCCATTTCTGAATGAAACGCCTACGTTTCTATATCCAATCAGGTCACTGGACAAACCACGCCCTCTGTTCTGCTCATTTAGTATTCCGTTTCTCTCGGAAATACGTCAAATTACTGAAATAAAGTCGGTTGCAACTTCCGGTTCACTGGGACTTTAAACCCTGTTGCTCGTGGCGACACATTGATGATGTCTTAAGACACGAAACGATCGGTTTCTGCGAGTTTTTTTTTTGTTTACCTTATATCAGACGAACCTCGTCTAGGATTCCGAATGCATACTTCCGCCGAAGAAGGTCAAAACAGCGGCGCGATCATAGATATTTATAGATGCCTCATTAGTGCCTGCATGGATGGTGCAGATCAGTCGAATGTAAATATGATAGCGCCGCTGTTTAAAAAACATCACCACCTAGTGGTACATTTTATAACTTTAGGTGTGGTTATTTTCACGAGACTCATCTCCTTAGACTCCTGAATCGTTGCCGAGTCCAACGATACCACACTTGCCAGGTTTCGGCATATGGTTTGTGCAGCGTTGTAATTTAGTGCAAAACTATTTGCTGATATCTTCGAAACCGCTTGTACGAATGAGACGAAACCAGCTTCAGAAGTTCGGAAACATAGGTCGATAGTCACGTGGGTGGGCCCAAATATTGATAGTAAGGGGTAGTAAAATCCAATCAAAGTCAGGTGTCAGGCTGAAACCCTATTGTAACTGTTCATTTTCCCATGATACATCATTCTCCAGCTAAAACTGATCAGGCAGACCAAACCGTAAGTCGTAGAAACTTGAAACTTCCTGGGCTGGTAGTACTCACAACGACTACAGACGTCACCGAAGCCGGCCCTGATCGGCCTAACGGGGGCGCTACAGCGATCAAAAGTATGAAAAAGCTATCAAAAGTATGAAACAGCGATCAAAAAGTACGAAACGGCTCATAACTCTTCCACCGTAAGGCGTAGCCTCGAGTGTCTTATATCACTGGAATCCTTGGCTCAATCCTCGGATTTGCCTCACAATTTCAAGATATTTTAGATTTTTGTGTAAAACCTACTTTTTGGAAAGACTCCCAGGTTATTTGCCTGATCAGAAGCAAACCACTGCAGAAATGTTCTCTGGAGAGTGAATATCAGTAATTACATTATCAGTATATTAGTAATTACATTTTGATTCATGGTCGCAAAGGGGAGCCAAAATGTTCGATGTGACCCGGTCCTCTTTTAATAAAATGGCTATAATTTGTGAATGGAATGCAAATTCAGGTCCCATGTGTGAGCTCAGTCTGAGCTCACATAAAAAATTGCAACGATTGACGACTTGAAGTTGCTTTAACAGGGGAAAAATACATGAAAATGACTATACACCTCCTTAGACTCCTGAATCCTTGCTGACAGGGGCGTAGCCAGAATTTTTTTCAGGGGTGGCCAGGTAAGACCCAGTGATTTTATTGGGTGCCCAAAAAAATTACTACTGACTATGACATGCTGTACCAAAGCAAATTCTACAGAAAATATAGATCACAAACGAACAAAAATTAATTAAAATGATCAATTTATTTACAATTTCATACAAAATAAGTGAAATATGTACTGTATGTTGAACATTTTAGGGAAAAAGACAAAAAGCTTCACACATGAACAAAATTCTCAAACTTTTTATGCTTACTGCTTTGTCCTTTGCTAACCAAAATGTTGCCCTAAGAAAAAAGATAAAGTATCATTACAAAAAGAGAAAAGTTACAAAATTTAAACAACATAGAAGTTTGTACAAAAGAAACCATAGCCTTTTTCTATGAACAAATGCTAAATTAATTATTAAATAAAGTAAATGAATTAATTAAACTATTAATTAAATCCAATGTCTCCTTGTAAAGAAAAAAAACTATATGTTAGTATTAAATCTCTAGATACTGACAGGAGACACTTTATTTACAACAACAACAAAGAAAAAGAACTGTGAGTCTTTGCAAGACTATAATGTGGAGACAAAGTGGATTGTGCAAGTGCAAGTGACAAATCATTGCATTTCCAGTACAAGTTTAAGGGACTTAGATTATAGTAGCTGAATTCTACGGTTCTTGTGATTTCTAGCAAAGATATCCACAAACTCATCAAGATTTAGTGATTTTGCTCTTTTACATTCTATGCTCAAAATCCCCAGATCACTCAACCTATTGTCTGCCATGCTACTTCTGAGATGAGTTTTAATAAGCTTCAGACAGGAGAGGCTGCACTTATATTCAGAATTTGAATAAAACTTATTTTCCATTCATGACAATATTTATGAATCGAAATCAGGCTCATGTAAATGTCAGGAAAACATGATTCCTGGCTGCATGTCAATATCCATGGATCGCTAGATCTTTGTTAAGTTGTAAGGAACACTATATCGAGTCCAAAACCTTTAGTTTAAACTGATAACTGTTTTTGTTTTTACTTTGTTTCCCAAATCAAAATCCATTAATGCAGCAGTCCCACTGAGTCCCGACTAACCTCAATGCCTAAGCGAACCCCCTCACCAGAAAGCTGCCCTGCAGCTTATTTCATTGGTTAAGGTAACAGTGAAAGGTGGTTTAGGAATCAGTGTTTGGTCAGTACTGTGATCGACATGACCAATAAAATCGTAAGAATCCGCAACAGGGCGAAGTTACCGTCGAACGGGTTTTGGGGGGGAAGCTGTTCAGAATAGCGCACTTTGCGCAGACTGTTTGTGTGAGAGCAGCGATTTAAACGTCAACTCTTTGTTATTGTCAAGTGCTTTTCAGCTTGCACAACTGGGGTGGCCAGAGGGGTGGCCAAGCTTCAAACAGGGGTGGCACTGGCCACCCATGGCCACCCCTTAGCTACACCCCTGCTTGCTGAGTCCAATGATACCAAACATGCCAGGTTTAAATTAATGGTTTGTGAAAAGGTGTACTTTAGCACCTAAAAAACATTTGTGAATGTCTTCGAAATCTGATCAAATCAAAACCACAGCAGGAAATTCGGAAACATAGGTCAATAGCTAAACAATAATGACCAAAAGTCAACATTTTGGAAGGAAGTGGCAAAAAAATCCAATCAATGCAGCTCATGCTCTCATAAATATAAGAGGCTATAACTTTAAAATAAAATGAGATATTTACAACAAATTTGACACATGGGCACACTTTGAGGACACCTAAAATAAAAAAAAAAGCAGAGATGTTAAATTGCCTGTTTTGCCATGAATGCTCTTTCCCATCTATGCTCTAAGTTTATTTGTTTATTTGGATCCCCATTAGCCAACACCTAGGCAGTGAAAATAATACAAAACTATATTAAAGCTGCAAGAGCAATGAAACCACCTTGTGGAGTTAGGAACACAGTGCACGGTGGGCAATATGCATTTAAGTATATAAAAATAGGAGGACCACATCAATCATTTGTATTAATTTGCCACACTTCCTGCTACCGGGCTGTATTCAGATCAGATGGTGGACCTGCGCCTGGACATGACTAACGCATCCCTGAAATGTCTGCAGAGAGCGTGTCAACTAAACTCTGCCCTGTAAATGCTGCATCGAAAAGACATGCTTAATAAACCCGTCTCCAGCACAACGATTTCAATCTATTGAATAATCTTATGAATATCTATTTATCTAATATGACTTCTGAACTGTAATGTTGGCAGAATTATAATCATACACTGTTTGTTCGTCGGCCAGAGGAGAACTGGCACCCCAACTGAGCCTGGTTTCTCACAAGGTTTTTTTTTCTCCATTCTGGCCCTGAAGGTGTTATGGTTCCTTGCCATCATTGCCTTTGTCTTGGCTTGCTCAGATGGGGACACCTAAATTTCAACTATATTACCAATCTGCCCGCATTGACACTGTATGCAAATTGAAATTAGCTGGATAACATCAACGTTTTCACCAGAGCGGCTGTACAAAATCTGTTGCATTATTTTCCTGTTAACACTGTGAAGCTGCTTTGAAACAATTGGATTTTGGACACTATATAAATAAAGGTGACTTGACTTGACCAGATGGTGGCCCTGACACCTTTAATTTTGCCGAAACGTCAGACTGTCAGGATGCCACAGACACATCGTTCAACAGAACTCAAGATCTTTGAAATTTAACATCACTAAAGCTTAAGATTAGACTGACCAAATATGATGATGTTCTGGTTCAATCTTTATGAGGAGTTGATCACAGTTTACTGTTGCCCACAGGTGGCGCTATAACTAACTAAATATTGGCATGTAGACCACCATCGGTGCTCGGGCCCTAATTAAATCAACAACAATAAAATGAAACATACAAATCCTATTAAATGTTCCTTCCTTTTAAAACTCATCTTACTTCTTAAAATATGTAATATCTGATAGTAAATAATTCCATATTTTCATTCCTCATATTATAGTCCATTGTTGTGCAGTGGTTTTCAAAACAAACTACATGACTGTCTGTGCACAGTTTAAAACAGGAGGAGGATCACTGGTAAAGTAATGATGATGATAATAATAGTCCTAAACAACTTCCTTGAGGAACACCACATTACTCTTTAAAATCTGAATAACTTAATAACATAAACATTGTCAAATATTAAACAGATAATTTTTAAACCAATGCTCACAGTAAGAAGTACATTGGTGACATTTCAATTTATCAAGCAATAATTTATGATTAGGGTTGGGTATCTTTTTTTTTTTTTTTTTCTTAATACCGGTGCCAAACCGATACTTTTAAAACGGTACCAGTGCCTGAACGGTGCCTGAACCGATACTTTAAAAAAAAGAGCCACAAAATGAAGTGGATGAGATTAAAGAATTACTTTTTATTTAATTTTTATTAAATTTAAATTGAACAATTTATTACAAGTTTAAAGTATACTTAAATATATAATTAAATACAAAACACAATTTACTTAACAAATTCACAGTAAAACTAAAGCCACCTAACCCAACTACAACAGGCCTAATTTAGCTCTAAATAACAGTTACAGTAATAACAGCGGTAGTTCTTGGTCTGCTTCAAACCAGCTTCAAGCTTCAGCTTTATTTTGCAGAAACATGACCATATTCTCTGGCTAAATATTTTAGAACGCATTGCCTTATTGTTTCCATGCTTCTCACATGACACACAGCAGGTGCAACAGCGCTGTATGACAGATCAGCTGTATCGGGTTTATTTCGTTTTTTCTTCAAAATATTCACAAACTTGCTAACTATGTCATGAACTATGTGATATTCTGATTTTCAAATATATGTGAGGAAATGTGTGTTAGTTGATCTATACTGCGCGATGGGCGGCGCAACGTTTGCGCCTCCGAGAATCGGATCTTGGATTTACATCACATAAATGTATCTTCGTCTCATGAAATACATGAAAGTAAGTGACCGCTGCTGAACTGGGAGAAGAATAGAGTAAACTATATAGTCACTATATAATGTGTATCTGATGTGAATTAAACACGTAGTCAAGTTATCTTAACAGTCTGAAAGTATTGTTTTTGCCGCTTCCATAGACATCAGTGTGTATTTTTGCACCATATTGGCACCGGGTTTCGGTACCCAACCCTATTTATGATCCATTACATAAAATGCTGAGCTAAAATCTAATAATACAGCTTCTACTAAGATATTGTCATCAGTTTGTGTGCTCATACTACACCCTAATATTGATCTGTAAATCATATTTAGACATTATAAAATCACTATTATAACATTTACAATCACATTTTGTAAAATGCATCACTTCCTTTCTATTGAAGTATTGGTATTGACAATTGTGCCACATGATGAGTAATGTGAAACCTGGAAAAGGCTTGCAGTTAACATTTTGTTTCCATCATATATTTCACATATCTGTATCTACAACAAAATGTGTGTTTGTGTGTGTGAGCATGTTTAGTCTGTATAAAATATTATTGTTTAAGTATTCATTTTCCGCCATATATTGTGTTCTTAGTAATACATTTCAGGTTGACATAGGGTTGACAAAACTCGGTATGGGTTATCACCACAATGCCCTGAGGTAGCCCTCTGTAGTTTTGAAACAGCACCACCTAGTGGAGAATTTCCCCCCAAATGATTATAACTTTGGGCGTGGCTTTCATGGGAGTAACTTTTTTTTTGTCTCCTGATTCCTTGTCATGTCCAACAATACCAGACTTGCCAGGTTTCGGCGTATGGTTTGCGCAGCGTCGTAACTTAGCGCTAAAAAAAGTTAGTGGATATCTTCGAAACTGCTAGTCTGATCAAGATGAAACCAGCATCAGAAGTTCTGAAACATAGGTCGATAGCCAAGTGTTAAAACCCAAATGTCAAAATAGTGACTAATAGTGGGTAGTAAAATCCAATCAAAGTCAGGTGTCAGTAATTTTGTATGTGTTTTTTCATATATGTCTATAACTCCAAAACGAAATTAGATATTTTCACCAAAATCGACACACATATGGACTCACTCAGAGGACACATAAAAAAAAACGGAGTGTTTCTATTCACACTAAGTGCAAATAGCGTGCCTTGTTGGCAAGTGCTATTCGAACTAGCTCCCCCTACCAATGCCTGGTTGGGCCAAACAAGATTTTAAAAAGCGCTTTATTTTCAATATCTTCAGTTGCGCAATCAGAAAAGCGCATGGCTTAAGCTTTTTGATTTTGACGCGATTAACTGGGTTCGAATTCGCCTTGTACAGAGGTTTGTTCTTATCTCTTTTTTCATCACAAATCACACCAGAAATGCATTTACTTTCAATAAAAATTAAGAAAATGTTCTAAATGTGGAAATAAAGTGCCTAACGAAATGTTTAATAATAATAAAAAAGCCTTTATTAGTTAGGTGTAGGGAGGGCTTTTTTGTCCCATTCAGGCAGAATCCATTTAATAATTTAAATGAATATATTCATTTACACTCAATGGTATTATTGCGTCCTTTTAATGTACAACAACACTGAGGTGTAAATAGTATGTATCTGACAAAAAGTATAAATTACATGTAATTATTTACACATATTGCAAAGAACTGCTACTTTTATATGGTGTTGAATTTAACAACTTATATTGAATATAATTTAACTTAGTAAATAGCATCTACAGCTATTTGCACTTAGTGTAAATATCATCTATCTTTAAGAAAATATGTTTTTTTCACTGAGTGTAAATAGCATCTATCGCTATTTGCACTTGGTGTAAATAGCCGCTGCAAAAAAATGGTGGGATATGCCTCTTGGTGGCACTATAATAGAACAAAAAATAAAATTCCCATTGACTACAATGTATTATTAAGATATAAAATGCTATACTATACTTTAATGGCAGTTGGTCTAACACTCCCAGCCATATTGGCATGCCTTATTGTCTTATTTGCGCTTGGCCCCGATATTGCTGCTTGGAGCTATATTTGTCATTTTTTCCCCTCCCCCTTCCTGTTTGCTCTGTCTCTGGTCCATGACAGAGTGTGTTGACCTTCCTATGTTTTATTGGGAATTCGAGCCTTATGCTCTGCATATATTTTCGAAGAAGCATTCAGGTTACTGTTGTTTCTGACAAATATATCCAGAGTTTTGAGTTCTGATATTATGTTTATAGTTCACATTTCTCTTGTTTTGTCTTTGAATGTTCGGGGCCACGTGACTTAAATAAAAGTAAAGCCTTATTTTTGTTTTGTAAATCCATGAAAAGAGAAATCTATTTTTTTGTAAGATACACTGTAAACGATGAAACATTTTCAAGTATATGTCTCTGCAGATTAGTAATGAGTCAGTGGGTGTGGCCATAAACAGAGGGACGGTTTCAACTGTGTTACACGATTTGCCCACGTCACAGTGTGGGTAGGGTTTAGGGGTGGGGTCGGGTGAAGGGGATCATTTTCATTGCGTGATTTATAAACAGCCATCAGTTTGAAAACACCCACTAATGTAGAAACACCCACTCTTGTTCCGCAGAGACCTCATACTCAACATTTTGGCGTAACCAGTGGGGAAGCGCTATTTCTTTCTGTCATAACTCCAATATGTCAGGTGTGGTCGCTATTAGTGGTTTTCAAGGAAATATTATAGAAACAATTTCTCCAGCTTCAGGGATAGGTGATAAACATGATAAATTGTCCACTTGGATAGCATTTTTTTAAATATAATGGTTAACATATATGGGTTCAACAGATCTTCAAATAATAAAACTCTACTTGATGGTAGGCTACAATTATTCATATAATTTATTTAAACTAATCAGATTTTGTTGCCCATAGATTTCCACCAAGAAACGTGTATATAGCGTCAACCCTCTAATAGGAAATCTCTGTCATGTCTGAAACTGGCCGATGCACAGAAAATAAGAGCCTCACTGCAACATCACATCTTAACGGATGTCTAACATGTGAAGGAACAAAAACAACGAATTGAAAAAAAGAACTGTCATTTATTTTATTAATGAGGAAATACTGACCCCTAGTGTTTACAATTGCCAGGCAGAAACCAGGAAAGTAGGATAAATATTTGAAAGAAAGCACATTAGCAAAACCTTTCTTTTTTCTTTTCTTTTTTTTCATTGTAAAAATGTCTACATTTGATTCACAACGACAGTAAATCTTTCCTCGAAAAAAGAAGATAATTATAATTTCGTTAATAAATATCTCTGCTAAAATAATATTGTAACTGGAAATAAATGCGTGTGCTGCCGTGCTATCTGAAGTTTCCTACTTCCTACTTTAGAAATCGTGATTACGAGCTTGTTGCATTCAAGCGCTTTGTTGTCGGAATGAACATGAATCATGGTGGACAACAGTTTATTCTTGCCTATTTATTGGGAAAATATTAATAAAACCAACATGTTGTCTCCCATGCACTGAGAAGTCCGCTTTCTGCCGATTCTGCAATTTTAGTCAAATGCAGGCTGTTGTTGCTGTGTATCAAACACATACATCACTTAACTTCAAATGATTAGCCTACTCGTACATGTCAATATGCACTTTACCTTCTCAGCTAACAAAAAAAGGTCCCCAGGATGTCCCCTTAATGCGAACGTCCCCGGACGTCCTTGTGTAGGGTCCTCTTGACGTCCCTCGGGCGTCCTCAAAGACGTCCTGCAGGACGTTCACAGGACGTCCAGCGGCCGTTTTGGACGTTTAGGGGACTTAAACTTTAACAGCGTTTTATTTTGCATTTCGCCAACCAAAGAAAACAGAAACGTAGAAATTGTAGGCCTAATGAACAAAGTACATTTATTTAAATAGAACAACTGTAAAGATGATGTGCTCTTTCCATATGTGTGTGTGTGTGTGTGTGTGTGTGTGTGTGTGTGTGTGTGTGTGTGTGTGTGTGTGTGTGTGTAAACGCGCAGGCAGCTGTGCGCGCGCGCCTCTGGTTGTCAGCTGTGGGGTTAATCCGATGGCAATTAACATATTCAGTAGTGTTATGATTTGATATGTCTAGTATCATCGTTTGTCAATAAAAAAAAACTTATGACTATTTTGATTTCGTTAGACCATGGCCCATAAGACAATTAAGACGACCTAGCTGTTTTGGGTGGAAAACGAATAAAACCACACCTGACACAGCAGTATTAGCGATATCCCTGCCACCATTAAAGTTTATGACACGCCCATCTCGGGAATTGGGGTATCAAAATTATTTCCGAACTTCCGTTCCCAGTTATGTTCTGGGCAAGGCAAGGCAAGTTTATTTATATAGCACATTTCATACACAATGGCAATTCAAAGTGCTTTAGATAGAAAATGAAATTAAAACAGTGATAAGAAATAAGAATAACACGTGTAAGAATTAAAAATAAAAACAGGATAATTAAAACAGTTGTTAATAGACATTTGGCAAAATGTTTCATATTTGATCTTGCTCTGGGACTTCCCCATCCTGACAGTCTGTCTCTGTGGATCTTCCTAGCGCTGGGTTTTTTAGTCTGTCGGACGTCTCCGTTCAGACCCTATCTTTCACCCAAGATGGACGGGCGGACTACCCTCCTCTGTAATCTTTTTAAGAGCGGCTCGCAGCACGGTCCGACCTGGCCTCGCCTGGTCTTTTACTTTTCCCCCTGGAAAACTTATCTCACAATTTCCTCTGGAAGTTGTCTCCCACAGAGTCAGCTCTCAGCTATAGTTTATCCAATACCCTCAATATTTTACAAATACCTTCAAATTCTTAAAATAAGAAGAAATAGAAATATACAGTTGTAAAGATAATTAAAAGAATACAATTCAATAGAAATATATAGTTGTAAAGATATTTAAAAATAATAAAATTATTACAGTATATATAGATACAAAATAAAATAAATAAAAAATTAAGATGATGCATAGATTAGAGTAGTTGCAATCAGTGGGACGTAGAGTGGCACAGTGCTCATTCAGTAAATGCACAGCTGAACAGATTTTGTTTTGAGTCTAGATTTGAATGTGGCTACTGTTGGAGCACATCTGATCTCTTCTGGAAGCTGGTTCCAGCTGCGGCTGGCATAATAGCTGAACGCAGACTCTCCTTGCTTTGAGTGAACTCTTGGTATTTCTAACTGACTTGATCCTGATGATCTGAGTGATCTGATGGGTTTGTATTTAATCAGCATATCTGCAATGTATTGAGGTCCTAGGTCATTGAGTGATTTATAAACAAGTAATAATACTTTAAAATTGATCCTAAATGTAACTGGAAGCCAGTGTAAAGACCTGAGGACTGGTGTGATATGGTCATATTTTCTTGTTCTGTTCAGAATCCTGGCCGCAGCGTTCTGTATGAGCTGCAGCTGTCTAATGGTCTTTTTGGGAAGGCCGGTTAGAAGACCATTACAATAGTCCACTCTGCTGGTGATGAAAGTGTGAACGAGTTTCTCTAAGTCTTGCCTGGAAACAAAGCATCTAATTCTTGCAATATTTTTCAGATGATAGTAAGCTGATTTAGTTATTGCTTTGACATGACTATTGAAACTCAGCTCTGACTCCAAAATCACACCAAGATTCCTGACTTGATTTTCTCAAGATATGCGTTCACCTTGAAAATTTCATCTTTGTTTCCAAATGTAATGATTTCAGCTTTGTTTTTGTTTAACTGGACATAGTTTTGGCTCATCCAACTGTTAACTTCATCAATGCATTTGCACAGGGAGTCAATGGGGCTATAGTCATTAGGTGATAGTGCTAAGTAGATCTGGGTGTCGTCAGCATAGCTGTGGTAAGCCATTTGGTTCTCTCTCATTATTTGGCTCAGTGGCAGCATGTACAGGTTGAATAGGAGTGGTGCTAGAATTGACCCTTGTGGGACTCCGCAAGTCATGGATGTCCAGTCAGACTTATGGTCACCTATACTCACATAATAACCTCTCCCTTCTAAGTACGACCTGAACCATTTAAGGACCATCCCAGAAAGTCCGACCCAGTTTTCCAACCTGTCAAGAAGTATGTTATGGTCAACAGTGTCAAATGCAGCACTGAGGTCGAGTAGCACCAGAATTGATGTTTTGCCTGTATCTGTATTGAGGCGAATATCATTTATTATCTTTATAAGTGCTGTTTCTTGATTGAAAATTGAAAATTGTCAAAGTATCCGTTTGAGCTTAAGAATTTGTTCCACTGACTGAAGACAACTTTTTCAATGATCTTGCCTATGAAGGGAAGATTTGAGATTGGTCAGTAGTTGTTCAATATGGAGTTATCCAGATTTCTCTTTTTCAGAAGAGGCTTAACTACATGGAGGACACCAGGTTTTTTTCTTTTCTTGGCTATTTATTGGGACACTCTTATTTAAACAACATCATATGTAGTGTCTCATGCAATCAAAACATTCCAGACTGCGTACGCTTCTGCCGATGCTGTCATTATACAGTCAAATGCAGGCTATTTTCGCTGTGTATAAAAATACGCTTCAAATGATTACTCATACATGTAAATATGCACTACATTACTGTCAAGACAAGACGACGACCAAGCTGGTTTGGGGGGAAAACTAATAAAAGCACATCTGTCACAGCAGTATCTCCCCGTCATCATGTTTAAAGTTTATGTCACCCCCATCTCTGTAATTTGGGTATCAAAACTATTATTTCCCAATTTCCCAGTGGTAACACGACTTCAGAGGGCGTTCATGATAATTCTGACAGGCAGCATAAATATGGAACGCGATTGGGGCCAAATGTCTTTAAGCGAAACGCGTGACTCTTGACCATGTCGACACGCACTGTTTGTCCGCGTCAACGCGACAACACGCACAGCAGCCAATGAAATTGTTGTATTTGAGGCTATATTTGCATATGTAACGCAATGGTACGTATAGCTCTGCTTGGTATATACGTATACAAACATCAGATGTCATGTTTATTCATGAAGGATGTTGTAATGGTATGCTGGTATGCACGTATGCAAACCTCAGACATTATAATTGTTCTCAAGGGATAAAGCATTGGTATGTTGTATTTGATGTCAGCCTTATGTCATGATTTGTCATTAAGTTGTCCTGTTCTTTCTCCGATACAAAGGTCAACAGCTGAAACTACAGAAGCCCTGAACCGCAAAGTAAAAAAAAAAAAAATCTAGAATTTCGAGAATAAAGTTGAAATATTTTGAGAATAAAGTCAAATATAAAAGTCGAAATATTTAGAATAATAAAAAAAGCATTTATATATAATTAAAAATATATATATATATATATATATATATATATATATATATATATATATATGATGGAGGATTTTCTATAAAGGAGGATCAACAGTTAATAAATGCAGTGGTTTGCTTTATTTTTCCACCCTGCACTGTGAATGATTTCTAAATGGCTATTAATCATAAATGTGAAAAGTATAATTGTTTGTGTGTTAATAGTTAAATCAGATTGTGTTTGTCTGTAATCATAATTTAAACTGATCTCACACCACATTTTATGAATTATCAATGCAGATTTTCAAGAGGTGGTTTCCTGGACAGGTCTTAAATTATGCCACGAGTAGGCCTTAATCTTGAATTTAATCATGGGTTAAAAAATTGCTGTCTGGAACAAAGATTAAGCACAGATTACTAACACCTGGACTATGAGTCCTGAACTAAAATAAACAGGATTCATTTACAGTTTTCTCTAATTGCTTACACACAAATTCTGAAAATATGGCTCCATTGCTTGTAACTCTACACACAAAACACACAATATGCAAAACATCAGACATCTCTTGCAAAAGCAACACTTTGTGCAAAACTATTTTAACTCTTCCAAAAATGTTGTTTTTGCGTATGACTACACACAAATATGCACAACTGAGGAATTTTACAGTTGAACTGAAATTAACTGAACTGAATCAACACTGAAGTCACCTGAGCTGAATATTGACACTATATTGGCTTGTTAGAGGCACTTGCAGCAGAATTTGTTGAATTTTTGAATTTGTTACTGAAACTGCTATGAAACAATATATATTGTAGCTTGTATGCATATTCTTATTTTTTTTTAAACCTGAGTTTTGATTTCTAAGTGATCAATTTATGTGTAAGAGTTTTCACACATCATTGTCTGTATAGGTCATCAGTAAATGAACGTGGCATTTTATGGCAATGTTTACCAAAAAAAGGTTTGTTCGTTTTGAATGCCGTATCTATGTAGTGTTTAGAGTTTTGCAAAAAGTTTGTTTTTCAATTGCAACGTGTAAAGCATATAATGTGCTTGTAGTTTGGAAGACACATCAGTTTTGGACTAAAAGAAATTACTGAAAATCTGTTTGTTAGTAATCTGTACTTAATCTGTGTTTCAGAAAGCCATATTTAAAAACACGATTAAGCAGATTAAGGCCTACTCCTGTTTTAATTTAAACCCTGTCTGGGAAACTGCCCCCAAAAGTTTCACAAAGTTATTCTTGTCTCTTTAACTCATGGCTTCCTTAAGACATGTTTATGGGTAAATAAAATATTAATAAAATGAATATCGAAACATATTTCAATATAATGAAGTAATTTTATTATAGCACTCATCAGCCTGCAGCAGCTAATATGATGTTCCTGCAAACAAAACAGACAGAACAGTATAAACAAACAATACAACCAACTAAACACCAAATTACAAAATCATTATTATGTGAAAGTGAATAAAGTTGAAGTTGCAAAATATGCATTACACCTAGGAGACTCCCCACAATTCACAAAAACCTAACGTGTGTGTGTGTGTGTGTGTGATCAGTTATAAATATTCGCTGTGTAAAATAGTCTATATACACTTTACCAAATTATACATAGCCGAACTTTAAAAAAAAAAAACAATAACCCATATAGATAAATTATAATAATTGTATAATATTGAGCATTTACTAATATATATTGTAACATTAGGCTACTTTACTCTAGCACAGTAGTCAGTAAAGCAATTAATTCATATTTTATATTAATATGTATGTAGCCTAGGCTACATCTAAGGTAGGCCTAATTAAGTCTGATAAAAAAAATACACTTTGACATGCACAGAATGTGAGCGTAAAGAAACATGTACAAATTTGACGTCTTCACATGGTAAAACTGAGCGTCTTTACACGCGACGACAACTGACGCCTTAACACGACCAGAATGTATGGAAGGCCAACAGGGCCAAAACGTGTGAGACTGACATGTAAACACGTAATTACGTGTTAACGCGTAATTTACGGGTTAACACCATAGACTGTAAAAAAATATGGACGTAGTGTCTGTGACGTCACCCATAGGTTTCTGAAGAACGTTTCTGAAGCCTAAAGTATGGCCGAGCTGGCGGTTGCCATCTTTGAAGCGCGGCCATCGCGTCACTCCCGGATAACAGAAAATGGGCAAAGAGGCGGGACGTGTGCGGAGCTGAGGTGACACGTGACTAACAAACAACAGATAAATGGCTGACCACCTGCCACTCAAAGTGCCCACGCCCTTAATTATGCAGAACTTTAAGGCTTAATATAATGTAAACAAATGCGCTATAAAAAAATTCACCCCCCTCAGAGTTGTCATGAAGGGCAAAACTAGCCGTTTAGACCAAAACTAGAATTTGTACCAGGCTGTAAACATGTTTTATTCTGCTGTAAAGTTGGGCATTTTAACATGTGTCTCTATGAGATTCTGCTCCCTTCTGGAGCCTGTCCCTAGTGGCCAGTCGATAAACTGCAGTTTAATCCACTTCCGTATTGGGTTCAAGAGAGACCGCGGGAGGTTGCCGCTTGGTTAACACATAATTACGTGTTAACACGTTATTACGTGTTGTCACGTGAAAGACGTGTTTACACGTTATTATTGGACCGTGGAGCTTTAGCACCACCTACTGGTGTAAAACAGAGCCAACAGAAAAACATTGAACAATGCCTTTTCAGAGCATTACTTTTTTTTTTACAACAATATAAAACAGGCAACAGAAGACAGAATAAGCGTGCATGTATAGAAAACAACTCTGTTCATGCATTTCCTCAACAGGCACACTCATGCCTCTCAGTCACTGTTCGTTATTTGGTTATCCAAATCAGCATCTGTCATGCTTGTGAGCGCTGAAAACTTTTTCTTTGCTTTCTTTTCCTAGCTTTGGATTAGTTTGAAACCGTTTAGTAAGATTTTTTTGATTATATTATTTTCGTTTCTTTGGCACAATCTAGTTTTCCCTTTGTTCTCCCCAGATCCTATTTTTATGTATATTTGTTTTTCTTTATATTCATCATGAGTTTATTCATGTGTGGTTAACTATTGAGTTCCGTATTAAATAATTGTTCAATCGCCGTTATATGTGTGGTCTAGTTTTTCTCATCTCACTCACAGTGGTCGTTACTGGTGGTATGAACTGGGTTTAAAATGTTCCCCTTCTTAATCCCAAAAGTGTTAACAGTCAAAGAAGGGTCGTAACAATATACAAAAAGAAAGAAAGAAAGTCATCACCAGTGGCTTGAATAAGTAATAATTGAAATCAGAAAATGTCTTCCTTAGAATTACATTTTTGTAAAGAATATACCCACAAGGAAATAAAATATATATTAAAAAATAAAGAAGAGATTATGCCATATTTTCTCTATTACACTCCATATCTATCTACCAAATGGTTACGATGATCCTACGTCATCTACCGTCAATCTAAAGACTAGATCCGCGCGTCGCGCCTGTGATGTGCTTAATACACGGGAATCCTAATCCTCCAATTTCAGCAAAGATATTACAGCAAAGTTCCTGGATTGTTATGCAGGAATGAGAGTATAGTCCCTAGCCATATCGGCCTAGAAAATAACAACTTTTCATTTTCCGTCTGTCTTAGTACACAATGTGACTATACACATCACAGCATGTAAATAGGAAAATGTTGGCGTTATTTTGTCTCTTATTGAGCAGTAGGCTAGATGGAGCTGTTTACCTCTAGTCTTTGTGCTAAGCTAGGCTAGCGGTGGGTGCATCAGACAGAGGCTGTCTCTCATTTCATGTAATTTCGAAGGCTGCGTCCTCTAGAGGATACATCCTGTGAAGGCAATGTACTGTTATAAAAGTTTAAAAATCACTAAACACTTGTAATCCTGTTTACCACAACTTTCTGTTTGAGGTAATACAGCTTAAAAAACTAAAATAAGCTTGAAACTACTTACATTTAAACACCACATGTACGCTTGCATGTATATCTGGCGATGGTGCCATGTTTTCAAATAATTAAAAAAAAATTGGACGGTTGTTAACGGCGACGCAAAGAATTGTGGGTTATCTGCAGCAGCAAAGGCTACAACGCATTCACACTCCGAATTCCTGTAAAAGAAGGGCGCATTCGAAGGTCGCATTTAGAGTGTCCTATACTTTTTTTAAATGAGACAGCCTCATGACGTATGCAGCCTTCGAATGCGCCCTCCGGAGGACCCAGCCTTCCGAAATGAGACACTGCTAGAGTTATGTCACGCACAGAGATGAGAATGAGGTGTATGGACTTATCTAACTCTGGGGGATCCGATGAATAAGCTAAGGTCCCAAAAAGTCAAAGTGTTCCTTTAAAGGAACAGTGAAACATTTGTGTTAATTTCAGTAAAAACATTTGAATATAAAATAACAACTTGTTAGAAAGGAACTCAATAGAAAATAAAACTGTAAACCAAACTGGCCCGACCTGCCCATTCCCATTTCCATGGCACTTTTAAATGCTGCATAGGTGTTTTTCACTGGAAGTCTACAAATTAATGAACATGTGTTGGCAGTTGGGAACATTGCTAGTTCATCATTATGCTCTTAAGGAAGGACAGCTCTGGCTGTGTTTGAAATCCCATTGCTGGAATCCTCTCCAATCCTGTGGCAAATATTAGAACGTGCTGCAGGGAAATTGGAGCTGCATCTCCACCTGTCCAGAAGTGATAAGAAATATTTATGTATATAAACTATTTTCGTAAGTACTTTGCAAAGCTGCATTATTCTGTACATTGTTTTTGTTTCAAATAGAGATCATAAATCTGAACAGACAATTTAACAAAAAAAAGTTTGTTGCTGCAATTTTAAAAATGTTACATTAATTTCAATGAACTAATAAAAAAAATGTGGGTTGAGTGAATGATTCAATGACTCACTCATAAAGACTTGTTTCATTACTGGAAGAATCTGTTTTTTAATGACTATCTTGATTTGTTCAATGACAAATACATTTGCAAGTCACTTGCCGCCACCTGCTGGTGTAATGATGCAATCATTATTTGAAGCACCCAGTTACTTTCAAAATGTGATTTACTCTATTTTGATCTTTACTGTAGACATCACAGTTTATATCAAAACTATGTTCTTCCCTTTAAATAGACTCCATTATGGCTTGCCAGCTGACGTGCTACCAGTGACAGAAGACTCCAGACATGGAAATTAAAACCATTGCCTTTAGACATAAGGGAATTTAAACTTAAGCAGCACCGGAGTGATTTTCAAAATTCTCAAATAAATATATAGGCCTATATATATTTATGTTCATTCCTTATATGAAAATTAACCATGGTTTTATTTTTAGGTTAATTTATTACCATTTATAACCTCAAAAACCATAGTTAAAGTAGCAAAGCTATGGTTTATTTGTGTTTAAAACCATGGTTCATTTTCTTTTTGTTCTGTTGTATGCCACACCAGCAGGTGGTGGTAAAGTTCCAATGTGCCAGCACAAAATAACGTGTTAACCATAGACTGTAAAAAAATATGGACGTAGTGTCTGTGACGTCACCCATAGGTTTCTGAAGAACGTTTCTGAAGCCTAAAGTATGGCCGAGCTGGCGGTTGCCATCTTTGAAGCGCGTCATTACGCGTCACTCCCGGATAACAGAAAATGGGCAAAGAGGCGGGACGTGTGCGGACCTGAGGTGACGCGTGACTAATAAACAACAGATAAATGGCTACCCACCTGCCACTCAAAGTGGCCACGCCCTTAATTATGCAGAACTTTAAGGCTTAATATAATGTAAACAAATGCGCTATAAAAAAATTCACCCCCCTCACAGTTGTCATGAAGGGCAAAACTAGCCGTTTAGACCAAAACTAGAATTTGTACCAGGCTGTAAACATGTTTTATTCTGCTGTAAAGTTGGGCATTTTAACATGGGGCTCAATGAGATTCTGCTCCCTTCTGGAGCCTGTCCCTAGTGGCCAGTTGATGAACTGCAGTTTAATCCACTTCCGTATTGGCTTCAAGAGAGACCGCGGGAGGTTGCCGCTTGGTGTTAACGCGTCTTTCACGTGTTAACGCGTAATTTACGGGATAACACGTAATTACGTGTTTACATGTCAGTTTTACACGTTTCGGCCCTGTTGGCCTTTCATACGTTTTGGCCCTGTTGGCCTTCCATAAGAATGTGCGTGTCTACACCATAGACTGTAAAAAAATACACATACAAAAGAAACACGTAAAAAAATACCGCGTCAAAGTCACGCGTTTCGTTTAAAGACATTTGGCCCCAATCGCGTTCCATACATAAATAACATTACATACCAACGGACCCGTCTTGTCCAATCATGTAGTTTCACGATCTGAAAAATGTGTTGCTGCACGAGGGTGTGTGGCAAATATCTGACCAATCACTGAGCACATACTAAGTAAAATCAACCAATCAACTTTACCCTTACAAGTAGGCGATACTCTTTTCGCGGAAGTTGACGTTGCTAACACCAGGTCAAGCATTTCTGATCATACCCATACTTTATATTGAGAATAACACGTCTATAACCAATAAGGTATGTATGTCTGAACATTTGCATCTTTATGTAGAAACGTACGAATGGTGTAATGGCTTGTCTTAAACTGATGTATAACTGTTTATCTTATTGTGTCTACAATCGGGAGATATTTCAGGTGTCAGGTGTATAAATATCTTGTTCTACAATATTATAAGTATTAACCTATTGTGTTTTTAAATAACTAAAATGTCAGTGTGTTTAAAACAGCATTTAAGACAGGTATACATTTCAAAAACTGATAAGGTGCTTTAAAATATGTAAATTAACATATTTGTGGCCTCTGCTGACCATAAATACATTTTAATCTGATCATTAGATTACAAAAGAACAAAGATTGAAAATGTCACTGGATCACTGGACATAAGAAGGAACATTCAGACTATTTCATAAACTGTCCAAATCACAAGTACCACCTGATTTGTCTGTAAGGAGAATTTGGCCTGGTTTCACAGACAGGGCATAGAATAAGCCTTAGTAGTTCAATTAGGACATTTACATGCCTTAGAAAATAACTTTACTAGTGTGCCTCTTAAGATGAAACAATAGCAGTGATGTGTTAGTGCAAGTTGCTTTCATGCTCTTTAGTCTGGGTTTAAGTATTGTCTCTAAACTGGGGGATAATGTCTAAACCTTCTCTCCCCTTATTTCTCACAGGTTTTCAGGCTAGAATGTCAGATATGTGGCCTGAGAAATCTGGGTTCCTTGATTGATGGCAGCTCTAGCAGTATTGCGTCATGCCAGCAGCAGTCCTCTGCTCTGGAGTTGGGGACCCATTTTTTTTGCCCTCTTGGGATCTGTATTTCTTCTGTTGCTGCCTTTAGCAGGCATAGAGGAGCAATGCTGTTCCACACTGAAAGGTATTGCTCTTCTGCGCTGCCAGCTGTGGGGCGGTGTCCAGCGGCCTGTAGTGCACACAACCAGCCTGACTGTCCCCTTCACAGCGCTAGACCTCCTGCCACAAAAAGTCAAGCCCAGTAAAGGTACAGTTGAAGATGCTGCTAACTTTTGGTGATTGAGTGGCTGATTGTCGTTGGGGCAACATTAATCAAAATCGGCTCTATTTACGTTCTCAATGCATGTCCCCTAGACTTATTGTGTGAATAACATATTCCAAATTAAAAAGGTCTTCATAATCTTTATAAAAATTAAATAATAGGCTAATCCTTCTACTTTATTCTACAACCCCAAATCAGAAAAAGTTTGGACAGTATGGAAAATGCAAAAAAAGAAAAAAGAAGTGATTTCTAAATTTACTTTGACTTGTATTTCATTGCAGACAATATGAACACAAAATATTTCATGTTTTGTCTGGTCAACTTCATGTCATTTTTAAAAATGCATCCTTTCCTGTCATTCAGACCTGCAACACATTTAAAAAAAAGTTGGGACAGTAAAGCATTTACCACTTTGTAATGTTGCCATTCCTTTTCACAACACTTAAAATACGTTTAGGGACTGAAGACACCAAGTGATGAAGTGTTTCAGGTGTAATTTTGTCCCATTCTTCCTGCAAACAAGTCTTAAGGTGGGCAACGGTACGGTGTCTTCGTCGTTGAAGCGGGAAATGTGCCACACATTCTCTATTGGAGACAGGTCGGGTCTGCAGGCAGGCCAGTCAAGTACCCGTACCCTCTTCCTCCGCAGCCAGGACTTTGTAATGTGTGCAGAATGTGGTTTTGCATTGTCTTGCTGAAATATGCATAGACGTCCCTGGAAAAGATGTCTTCTTGAAGGCAGCATATTATGCTCCAAAATCTCTATGTACTTTTCAGCATTAATGGTGCCTTCACAGAAGTGCAAGTTACCTTTGCCAAGGGCACTGACACAACCCCATACCATGACAGACCCTGACTTTTGGACTTGTTGCTGGTAACAGTCTGGATGATCCTTTTCTTCTTTGGTCCGGAGCACACGGCCTCCATTCCTCCCAAAAAATTCCTGAAATACTGATTCATCTGACCACAGTACACATTTTCACTGTGTGATGGTCCATCCCAGATGCCTCAGCCCAGAGAAGGCACTTCTGGACACTGTTAACATAGGGCTTCTTTTTGGCAGAGTACAGTTTTAACAGGCATTTGTGGATGTAACTACATTTTGTGGTACTTGACAAAGGTTTGCCAAAGTAGTCCTGAGCCCATGTGGTGATATCGCTTAAAGATGAATGACGATTCTTGATGCAGTGCCGCCTGAGGGATCGAAGATCACAGTTGTTCAGCTTACGCCGGCTTCACACCGCACGCGCTAGCAGTGCGTTGGCAGGGCAGAAGCGGTGCGTATGGAGAGCGGGAGCCGCGCGCGTCAGTTGTGCTTTCACACTGGCAGCGTTTGTCTCGCGCAGCTGAACCGCTGCTCGTATATTGCAAATACAGATGAATATTGTCCATTCTGTCACTTTCTCGGTGTTCTCCTCCGACCCCTGTCTGTCTCATGCTTTGATTAATGATGGGCAGCGTATATCTGCTGCAAATGCGACTGTGTTCCCCTCTTTTCCAAACACACATGCATATAACATGCTGTATAAAGGTACTTTACGTGATAAAAGTAACCTCAAAGTTAAAATAAGCCTCTAGTTTTAATCATTTAAACAGGCCTTTGAAGTTTGAGCAAAAACTGGCAGTGATGTGTTTGAATAGCTATTTTATTTTTAAAAAAATCACAGCGCCGGATGTCATATGGTGTTTGTGAAACACACAGAACAATTCACTACATGATTTCAAGGTGAAATTAGTTATTTTGCATGTTAATCAGGTCAGTTTTGATCAGAACAATGCACTGTGGCTTTAATTCAGCGTGAGCAGCACGTCAAAAATAGACCCGGCGCCGAAACGATCGCGGCACTGACGCTTCTGCTCTGCTACGCGCTGCCTCTGCTGCCAGTGTGAATGCACTAATCTGTTAACATGAGCGCCGAAAAAAATATGCGCTGTTTACGCGTGTGGTGTGAAGCCGGCGTTAGGCTTGCGCCCTTGTCCTTTACGCACTGAAATTCCTCCAGATTCCTTGAATCTTTTAATTATGCACTGCTGAATGTGAAATATCAAAATCTCTTCCTATCTTTCTTTGAGGAACATTTTGTTTTTAAACATTTCAATAATTTTCTCACGTATTTGTTGGCAAACTGGCGATCCTCGGCCCACCTTTGCTCCTAAAGGATTAGACCTTTCCTGGATGCTGCTTTTGTACCAAATCATAATTACAATCACCTGTTGACATAACCTGTTTCAAGTCACATTATTATTTAACCATTTTACCTCATTACTAGCCCTAAATTGCTCCTGTCCCAACTTTTTTTGAAATGTGTTGCAGGTCTGAATGACAGGAAAGGATGCATATTTACAAATGACATGAAGTTGACCTGACAAAACATGAAATATTGTGTGTTCATATTGTCTGCAATGAAATACAAGTCAAAGTAAATTTCGAAATCCCTTCTTTTTTTTCTTTTTTTTGCGTTTTCCATACTGTCACAACTTTTTCTGATTTGGGGTTGTAAATGTATTATTAATATTTTTAATTTATATATATTTCAAACATCTTGTTTCAGTGTGTAGTAATTGCAATGTATTCAAACAAAGTCCAATAGAAGAGAATTCATCCTAGGGAAAAGTGGAAAGTCAAGATACTCTATGGTCTAAGATTTGTAATAGTCCATTAAAGAAAACTATATAGGATTTTCAATTGCAAAAAAATTTAAATTTACACCAATCAGGCATAACAAGACAGGTGCATTAAATAACACTGATTATCTTTTCATCACGGCACTTGTAAGTGGGAAGGAAGGAACCGTGACAGGGTCATGGCTCATTGATTCATGTGAGGAGCGAAGGCTGGCCTGTGTGGTCCGATCAAACAGACAAGCTACTGTAGCTCAAATTTCTAAAGTTAATGCTGGTTCTGATAGCATGCACTGTGTATTCTGACACCTTTCTATCATAGTTTGTTGTGTATGGGGTTGCATAGCCGCAGACCAGTCAGGGTGCCCGAGTCCTGTCCACCGTTGAAAGTGTCAACAGTGGGCATGTGAGCATCAGAACTAGACCTTGACGCAATGGAAGAAGGTGGCCTGTTCTGATGAATCACGTTTTCTTTTACACCACGTGCATGGCCAGGTACGGGTCGCTTGCCTAGGGAGCACATGGCACCAGGATGCACTTTGGGAAGAAGGCAAGCCGTAGGCAGTGCTTTGGGCAATGTTCTGCTGGGAAACCTTGGGTCCTGCCATCCATGTGGATGTTACTTTGACATGTACCACCTACATAAGCATCATTGCAGACCATGTACACTCTTTTATGGAAACGGTATACCCTGGTGGCTGTGGCCTCTTTCAGCAGGATAATGCACCCTGCCGCAAAGCAAAAATGGTTCAGGAATGGTTTGAGGAGCACACTGAGTTTAAGGTTTTGACTTGGCCTCCAAATTCCCCAGATCTTAATCCAATCGAGCATCTGTGGGAAGTGCTGAACAAACAAGTCCAATCCATGGAGGCAACCCATGGATCCATCCTCACAACTTACATTTTGGTACTAGAGACCACAGCACACCTTCAGGGGCCTACTGGAGTCCATGGCATGATGGGGCAGGATAACAATTTGTATCCCTTATCGGTGTATATGTAATGTGTATATGTTTTGTTTTTTGTGTGTGTGTTTTTTTTATATATATATAAATTAGTTTAGTTAATAAGCTTCTTTTTTTCTTACATTTCTATTTAGCTTTAATTAGTTTTTATTTAAGTTTTAGTCTTTTTTTTTTTCTTGTTGAATTTCCTGTTCTGTAAATACGTTTAATAATGCAAGTAAAAAAGTTTGTAAATGGCATTTCTTTTTGACAAGTTTTTGTATTTTATTCTAATGTTCTTCTATCTCATCTAGCTTTTGAATGTTTGACAGATACTAAAACTCATTAGATCATTGCAATCAGATTTAAAAGCAATTTACTGTCATAAATTCAGATTAAATACGACTGAAAAAAATGAACTTAATTTTAAGACAAGTGATGGTGCCTATTGATTATGCATCTCTCAGCTGGAATGTCATATTGTGTAGCGCTGACCATCTGTTTATTTACAGAGACTCAGTTGGAGGCAAAGGCGGCTCTACAGCAGGCTTTGGAGATGAAGAAAAATGGAAAGAGAGAAAAAGCTCATAAGCTGCTCGTCCATGCGCTCAAAATGAACCCTGAGTTTGTGGAGGCGCTCACTGAACTGGGAAACGTTCTGGAGGAGGAAAAAGATGTTGTTCAAGCTGACCACCTCTACACCAAGGCCCTCACCATCTCGCCTTGCAACGAGAAGGCTCTGGTGAGCAGGGATCGCACACTCCCTTTAGTAGAGGAAATAGATCAACGCCACTTTGGAATCATTGATGGAAAGGTGCGACGTCTCATGTCCATCCCCAAGGGCAACTCTGCCTTGCGCCGGGTCATGGAGGAGACCTACTACCATCATATTTACCACACCGTTGCTATCGAAGGCAGCACGCTCACTCTTTCGGAGATTCGCCATATTATTGAGACCAGATATGCTGTACCAGGTAAGAGTCTTCAAGAACAGAATGAGGCAATTGGCGTAGATGTAGCCATGAAGTACATCAACACCACCCTGCTGTCCCGTGCTGGGGAGATCACTGTAAATGACATCCTAGAGATTCATCTGCGGGTTCTAGGCTACGCCGATCCCATCGAAGCCGGACGTTTCCGTGCTAGCCAGGTGTTCGTGGGACATCACATCCCACCACACCCTCAGGACTTAGACAGGCACATGCAGGAGCTGGTGCAGTGGTTGAACTCTGAGGAAGCGCTGCATCTACACCCAGTGGAGTTTGCAGCTTTAGCGCACTATAAACTGGTTTACGTGCATCCGTTTGTGGACGGGAATGGACGGACGTCCCGACTGCTCATGAATTTAATTCTAATGCAAGCTAGTTATCCACCGATCACCATTCGGAAAGAGCAGAGGGCGGAGTATTACACCGCCCTGGATACAGCCAATGAGGGCGACGTTAGGCCCTTTATTCGATTCATTGCGAAATGCACAGAAATTACACTTGATACGCTACTGATAGCCACAACTGAGCATGCAGTTGGGCTGCCCGGGTCTAGTAATCACGCCTGCCCTGACTGTAAACACACCATACCTGTACATGGGTGAAAGACACATGTTGGTAGATGGAAAATGATTGCACATGCATGTAAATTGAAGTGCCATAATGGTCCATATCAGCCTCTGAAATAAATCACTGTCCAACCTTTTACTGCTAGCATGGGACCTACAGTACATGGACAAATCCATTTTAAGGTGTTTTTTTTGTGTGTTTAATGTGTAGCTAGATTCATTTTAAGTCCTATGTTTGTTTGTTTTTTGACCTTTTGAAATGTCTGTATTTTACCCAGTTTTAACTTTGAAATGAACTAAAAGCTTTTTTCCACTGAATGAACAGTATTTGGTCAAATTCTTAGGTCTTTTAGCAACTAAATCCTTCTGATTGCGAGTTAATGATAATGTAGCATACATGAACTCTGTTGTCTGTATGGGAACAATATTCATACTTGTGTGGTGTTAATCTGTATACTTTCTAGTCTCAATCCAAGTTTAAACTAAGTTTAAAAAGAACAGGTCTGTGAAATGCTGAAAAATTGCAGTTCCATTTAATTTTTTGTTAGTTTTGATTTTCAGACACTCTTTCAGCTGAAGTGCATTTATTGTGAACTCTACAGCTCGTTGGACACATTTCTCACCTTTGCAGACTAACTGGCAGCCTACAGCAAAGAAATATGTTCAAAAATGACTTTCTGTCAAACTCGGAGTAATTACCTACCATTACCTAGACCATAATCCCAGATTTTGTTTTACATCACAAGTTTCTTTTAAGAGGTCATTATGTTTGAAATGTAACTGAAGTACATTTCTTCTTTTGTGCCATGATTATTCAGTGATGTATAATGTAAGGGATATTATCATCTGTTTAAAAATGTTATTTTGGAAGATTGTTGAAATATTTTTTTCACAATGTTAGGTACATTTCTTTTATCAACATCTTTTAATTTTGGGTTTGCCACTATTTAAGCACTTTAGTCTATTTAAACATAGCTTTAATATATTTTACAACTTCTAAAAAGCTATTTTATTATTGTGTGTAATAAATTATTGTGCAACTTCTCATTTCCTTCTAGTATTAGTGAATTTATGCCTTAATTTCCTTTGGTCTTTTCATATGCATAGGGTGACCAAATGTCCTGTCCTGGCCCTAATCTAACAATTTTTTATCAATACAGAAATGTATTTAAAGCATACTTTAAATGTATTGAAATTAATAAGGAATATTTGAGTATCTCATTGCCAGGTCGAGCGTCCTGGTTTTAGGTAATCAAAATATGGTGACCCTACATATGCAGGCTAATAGTATCCGCTGCTGTGAAATGACCTGCTGATAAACAGAAAAATGGCAGATGTAGATCAAACCAGCCCACTTAAAGAGTTTTTAAACAAAGCTAAAAATCAATGAGCACAAATATCCACAAATTATTTGTTTGACAACCACATACATTTAATTGCTTCATTAAACAATTTAGGCCTTAAAGCAAAAAGGAAAAATAAAACCATATGACTACATACAACTTGAGCAACACAGGAAATACAACAGGAACATTATTAGAAATTATTGTGAGTGCCTAAAGAGGACACCGACGTGGTAAATAAAAATGACCAATCTTTAATCAAATAAGTAACCAAATCAAGAAAGTGCACAATTCTTCACATGTATACCATGTTTTTTTGTTATTTTTAATGTTGAACAAGACATTGCAACAGCACTTTTTTTTTCCTCAATCACTACTTTAGGCCACTGTGGTGATCAAACGCAAATATATAGAGCTACTTTTTTCTTTTTTTTACGTCATTCAAAATATACAAATGTTTTACAAAACTATGGCCAACCATTGAGGGGTGTGAACAGGAATCAAACACAATCAAAAGAACAATGCAGGAGGGAACTGTCTAGTGTAGAACACTGCAGTTAAAACAAAATATCAGCTTAACATTTAATAGTGGATGAAATACAGTCCATCATTGCCATCAAAACCAGTAATTAATACTAATATCCAGGACATTTTAGATGATATATGTTATGTATATATACAATATAGTATCTGATGGGTTCACAATCAGGTGAACTCATAGTGAAAGGTTCTAGCGATATACAGCTGCATAGATTCAACTTCAGGAAAGGTCCAAACAGGTTGTAAAACTATCACACTCCTCAGCCAGCACTCTGAATATGACCACGTACCCATGTGAACTCGGGTTCTAGACTGAAGGTTGAACTAAATCTGGCTGTGGACCGCAAGCTTTAACCTTCAGACCATTATGGAGTACACAAGGTAAGGCAGGTTTACAAGCTGTGTCAGCAATTAACAAGATTCTAGGGCAGCGCTTGGAAGAAATACAAAAATGTGTGATAAAACTCTGCAAATAGAATCTATTAATTTCCAGGAGAGGACAGTGCACAGCTTTTAATTCAAGCGCTGCAGTCTAATAAACATTAAAGTTGAACCTCTTAGTGACAAATGTGTTGTTGGCAGGGTGCTGGGTTTTATTTGCTGAAGAGATCATCTATTACCCCATTAAGTCTTCATTTAGAGCTTTTAAGAAGACATTAGAGAAGTATGCTGTAAATCTACACATGCAAAATGGTTGTTTCAGATGGTCGTGGTACTGCAAATAAATTATTTATACAACATGCAGTTCAGATAATATGTAAAATAAAGGTTGATCTTTATTTTAGGACGCATCTACAGATCAGCTGCCCCAAAAGGGACCTATTGAGAAATTAAGCTGCGTTGAAACTTATGATACATGTATCTTCATATTAAATGTTCTTGCATATACATTTTAAAACAATGGTTCACGTCATCTGTTTTAACATCCTGTTAAAAAAATACTTGCTGACAAAATCTGAAATCTATCCCCGAATCCCTTTCTTTATTACTAAGAATTAAAACAAAACAATACAGCTCACATCTCTGTGGATAAGGTGTTAAAATAGTTTGACTATATATCTGGGGTGGTCACGTATTTACAGAAAGTAGGCTAAATTAAAACGCTGTTTCTCCACCGGACTTTGTAAGGACACAGCATGGCTTTCTGTCAGAAGGCAGGTATTCTTGTGTTATCTGCATACGATTTCACTTTTTGAGAAGCATTCTGGCAAAGTCCTCATTGGACAGAGACTTGGTTTGCGTGTCCAGGCTTGCGGTTCCAGGTCCTCCGTGCACTCCATCTGTCACTGTGGCATGTGGTGCAGAAACGGTCCCATTCTCCGCTTTGGCATCTGGAGCACTCTGACGGTACAGAGAGCGTGGCAGAAGAGAGATCTGAGTGCGTCCTTTTCCCCTTCTGAAAATAAATAGTTGTGTTTAAAGACAAAGACATGATTGTTAAGTAAATCAGGATTGTAAAAAAAACTAAATTGTAAAACTGTAGGACATTACCCACAGAGGCTTTGTTAGAAATACACGAGGGACGCATTTTTGGGGAAGCTGGGGCTAATTACGGGCTTTCTAACAAATATATATATTTTTAATACATTAATTATTATTATTATTATTATCATTATTATTTTAATTATGATTCATAAAAAATAAATGTTTATTGTAATAATAACAAAAATTGATTACTGTGATAGGTTATAACCTTTAAATATGTGGTTTTATATTATTTTCTGGTTTATTTATGTGTGATATCATTGCTCTTCTGTACAGCACTTTGGTCAGCCTGGGGGCTGTTGGAAATGTGCTATATAAATAAAATGAATATTTTAAGGAGTTCACTTTAAAATGAAAATTACTCCAAGATGTAACTCTTGGAGTAATTTTATGATTTCTGATCAAAAGCCTAAATTATTCACACTATCCCTTCCAGAGCTCTTTCATTCTTCCAACACATCTGCAAGACTTTCTCGCTTCTAATCTCCTCAGTTTAGCACTAATTTTAACTTGCGTTTTGTTGACTGCTGCTCACAATTGAACTTGGAACAATCACTATCTGACTTGGATGCTGATCAACATCTGAGCCTACTGAACTCAAATGCAAATGCAACTGCCCCCCTTTAGCCTTACAAACAGAAAACAAAATCTGTTCTGTGGCAAAACTCTGCTACTCGTCTTTTAAGACAAAATTGCAGGAAGGCAGAACGTAAATGGAAACAAAACAGGCTGCATATCTCCCTTCAAATGTTCAGAGACTCTCTTACATCTTACCAGACCGCAGCCAAATCTGCAAAAGCTGCATACTTTTCCAACCTAATTGAAACGAATCACTCTAAACCGAAGGTTTTGTTTTCAGTTATCCAATCTGTTATCAATCCTCCTGTTAACACTCTGCCAGTGGCTTCTGATGCTCTCTGTGAAAACTTCTTGAGGTATTTTAGTGACAAAATTATGAACTTCAGACTTGAGGTCCGTCCCACCTTAACATTAGTCAATTATCCAATCATGTTACCCGCCTCTGCATTTCTGGATACTTTTGAACCCATCAATCTCCAGGAAGGAGATGATTGACAATCTTAAACCCTCATTTTGTCCGAGTGATATTATTCACCCTAAATTTTTTAAATACATTTTTGACTCGATTGGGCCTGGCCTTTTATCTCTTGTTAATAGGTGTCTCCAAACGGGCTCTGCCGACCTTAAAGTCGCTACTGTCACTCCTCTGCTCAAGAAGTCTTCTCTGGATCCCACTGTTCTAAAAAAAATTAGTCCAATTTCCGTTTTGCCTTTTATTTAAAAAGTTTTAGAGAAAATTGTGCTTAATCAACTCCAACACTTTATGTCAAGCAATTCTATTTATGAGGTTTTTCAGTCTGGCTTTAAGTCCGCTCACAGCACTGAGTCCGCCCTTCTGAGAGTGGTAAATGACATCTACTTGTCCACTGACTCTGGGGACTCAGTGGTTCTTATTCTTTTAGATTTATCAGCTGCTTTTGATACTGTAGACCACTCCTTACTTTTATCTAGACTAGAGTCTTGGGTGGGTCTTAAAGCAAACGCTTTGAAATGGTTTCATTCATACATATCTGAAAGAAATTTTTTAGTGAAATTGGGTAACTTTTCCTCTTCCACCGCTCCTCTGACCTGTGGCCTTCCTCAAGGCTCCATTTTAGCTCCCTCCTTATTTTCTCTGTACATGTTGCCACTAGGCTCTATTCTAAGAAAGCATGGTGAGTCCTTTCATTTCTACGCAGATGATACTCAAATCTATCTTCCAGTCCAGAAAAATAATTCCACTGCAATCACCTCTCTTCTCCAATGTTTAGAGGAGGTTAAATTATGGCTAGCCCAAAACTAATTCTTCTTAAACGAGGACAAGACTGAGGTGATTGTATTCAGTCCAAATGAACTTTCTCAATGTATAAGCCCTGAGCTTGACAGTTTAGCCGCTTATAGATCTTCACGGGTGCAGAATCTAGGTATCATTTTTGACCAGCATTTAAGATTTGACAGACATATCTCATCTGTTGTTGGATGCAGCTTTTACCAGCTTCATCTACTATCTAAAATTAAACATTTTCTCTGCACAAAAACTCTCGAAATGGCTGTTCATGCGTTTGTCACGTCACATTTAGATTACTGTAATTCCTTATATTGCGGTATATCTAAATCTCAGATTGCGCGACTTCAGCTTGTCCAAAATGCTGCTGCCAGACTTCTTTCAAAGTGTGGTAAACATGATCACATCACTCCTATCCTTAGATCACTTCACTGGTTGCCGATCTGTCAGAAAATAGATTTTAAAATGCTCCTCTTTGTTTATAAATCCCTAAATAACAGAGCTCCGGTCTATCTATCAGAACTCCTTCACTCCTATACTCCACCCAGAAGCCTCCGTTCTGGTGATCAGGCTTTGTTGGTCGTTCCACGTGTTAGACTAAAGCGTAGAGGTGAACGTGGATTTGCTGTGGCTGGGCCACGACTTTGGAATAGCTTGCCTTTAGAGATTAGGCTGGCTCCTTCCTTTGTTTATTTTTAAGTCCTTACTAAAAACTTTTTTATTTTCCTTAGCGTATTGATTACTGTGATAGGTTATAACCTTTAAATATGTGGTTTTATATTATTTTCTGGTTTATTTATGTGTGATATCATTGCTCTTCTGTACAGCACTTTGGTCAGCCTGGGGGCTGTTGGAAATGTGCTATATAAATAAAATTGAACTTGAACTTGAACTACTCTTACACTTTAAATCCTAGGTGAGTAACTAAAAATCTGGTGGTTGGCACGTGTTGCCAAATGCACGTTAAGCGTCCCGAACTTAGAGCAGATCAGTTTGCAGTAAATGCTGCTCCACACAAACTCATCTCTGCAAGCGCTGTGAGAAAACGAAAATGCTACTTCAATCTGAAACACACAGCGCATGCATTTATTTAATTCAATCACATCCTTTGATATTTGATAAATCACACTAAGCCATATCAGAATTTTGATTTTAATGCGATTAAATCGCTCAACCCTACAAGACAGAGATACAATTTATAGTTAAACAGGCAGCTGAAACCTTTTTCTTATACTAATCGAGTATTACAAAAAGAAACAAGGACACAAACGTTTTTTCTTCTGGAGACATGGGGTTTTGTGAATGTTAGTATTTATGTTGAGAAAAATGGTGGTCTGACTACAAGCAGTAATCAAGTATCAAGTACTTACCCTCCCTGAGGTTGCCTTTGCATCGTCGCCCCCAGGATTCGACTAGGTGCCGCTTTATCTTCCATCTTCCTGCCCGGGGGGTTGCTAATAGCAACAGAGAGTGTGAAGTTCTCCAACATGGTACCGTCCATCTTTAGCACAGCCTGTGAGGCCTGTGCCTCATTCTCATATTCCACATACGCCAAACCCTACAGAGCACGCATAAATTACTATGGAGAGAAAACAACCTATTCCCAGAAGTTTTGTTCTTTTGGACATGTAATGTATCTACAATGGTTAATGAGCCCCTTTTATATGTAACAAATTATTATTATACATATTATTATTATAAGAATATGAGTAATATATTCTGGCAATATTAGCTTCGAGATGGCTACTTCCAGGTATACTGGGAGAGTCTTCCTGTGTATTTATGTTGGTGACCGAGACCTACACACCTTGGGTTTGCCTGCACGGTTGGTGACCAGCCGGATGGCTTTGATTGTGCCGTGTTCTTTAAAGAGGCCCTCCAGTGTCTCTTTAGTGCAGGTGTACGGCAGGCCCGAGATAAAGATCTTGTGCTTCTCCAGTGATGTTTTGTACTTAAAAACCTGCCAAGACATTGTTATAAAAATGCTAACCAATGCTCACCAAAGGGAATACTAATTGTTCACTACGACATGTACACACCAAACAACAGGTCAAAAATTCAATAGTATACATTTTACATACCTTGAAATCTGGATTCTTATTCTTGTCCACGCAAGGAGACACATACATGGGCCGCCCATCCACCTCCTGCCGGTCTAGTTTCAGTGCTTCCGGTACAGCTAGCCGGTCCTCAAACTGCACGTAGCAATAGCCTCTAAACACACCTTTTGGTGTATACACGAGCCGAACCTGTTGTACAGTCCCACAACCCTGAAACAATGTTCGCAGCTTGCCTTTGGGTTCCTCCAGATTAAAGGCCAAGTTACTGACAAACACACTGTTTTCATCTTTGCGCTGCTCCTTTGACACGTCCTGGGGATCTACTTCGGGCGCTCTCTGCTGGTTCTTACGGAAACCAGGAGGCTCAGTTTTACGCGATAGTGGAGCTCGTCGGCCGAACAGCCCGCTTTCTGTCTCCATGAGCTCCTCAGTGGCCCTGCTGCCAAAGTCTCCCTCCCCTCGGAGCCTCTTTGACGGCAGCTCTGCACACATTTGATGTCAGTACAACCAGTCTAAACCACACTGTTAGCTTTTAAAAAGGTTTTTTTTTAAAGAAATGGCCTCAAATGTATCTGGAAACATAGAACACAGAATAACAGAACTAAAAAATATCTCCATCCATACCTGCATCCTCTCCCCATTCCTCCTCGCACTCGTCTTCAGCTTTCCGTTTATCCCCCGTTCTGTTTGCTTTCTGGCTCTTCTTTTGGCCTTTTTTCTCTGCCTTGGCTTTCCTCCTTTGCTCTGCTTTCTCCTCCTCTTGTCTGGCTAGAAGAGCCTCTTTTTCAGCCACCTGCAGAAACAGCATACAGACGGCTCAAAAGCTGAGCTTCCTGCCAGATGCCTCAAACATGATACATATGTATATATCTGTTCGCTTAAATATTTTTAAAAGGAAAAGGGCATAAATCAAAATGAAATGTATGCCAAGTTTGGAAAAAAATCCAAAAAGGCTAGTTTTAGGACTGACTCTTGCTCTCTGCTCATTGACTCTGTTGAGTTTGGTCTCAGTTTTTTGGACTGCAGCATCCCAGTCTTCCAGAGAGCCTGTGAGAGATAATATCCACATAAACATCCAATGCAGCACACCCACATAAACAGCAGTGTATATATGTGCATGAATTAAACTCACCCTCCACTCTTTCGAAGTTGAGCAGGACATCACACACATGCTCAGGGTAGTCTGATGTACACTGTACAGCTCTGTGGAGAGCCTTCCTGCAGTGAGCAGCATCTCCATATGACCTGATCAACAAGGATACATACAGAGTCAGAACAGCAGCCTTCTGTCTGTAGCTTCACGTTTTACAAACAATATGAAATCAAAATAACCTTAGTACACATTATTCTGAAGAAAACAAATATTTGCTTTTATAGAAAGTGAATCCAAATGTAATAACTTGCTCAATCTCTAAAATTGAATTGATTTTTCTGTTGATATAACCAAGGTCGCACAGCTAGGGAAAAAGGATATTAACCAATAATATTATTGCACACAACCTCCCCTTCTGATCCAATCAAATGCTGATAGATAAATGTCATCTCCACATTACTTCCTGAATATTCAGTTTCACTTAGAAATGTGTTACACTAATGAAGTCAAATGGGTTGTGAATGCAGTTTCATGACATCTGTAAAACACTCACAGCACTCAGCCACTGTCGCACACAATATTCAAAGGCTCCCCCGATAAGCCAATATATTTTTGGTCAATATATTTTTGGCCTTACTGTGTAAGCATTTTCAAACTAGGAATATTCATACAGTAATTTATATATAATTTTGTGATTACAGAAGTTAAGAACTGCGTGTTCTTCTACTAAAACAACAGTTATTCATTTTAATACATTAATAATAAAAATGTATTATTTTAAATACATATTTCATCCTGTGCCTCACTTGGAAGTTTGACCCGGGTGAGAACCACAGCTTTAACAACTTACAGAAATGCTGTGGGGTCCAAAAGTCTATTCACATTTTTCCCCCTCAAAATATTTTAGTATTTTGGTTGTCCCTCCTTTGCTTTAAATCACAGCACAGCATGCTACATGAACTCCACAAGTTTGTGTAAAATCCACTGATCATGTTATCCAGCATGATTTGAGAACATATGACATTTTGCACAAACTGATGAAAATGACTGACCTTTCCAGGTTGTAATATTCCAGCCACATGTTGGCATATTTTGCATTCCCTTTTGTCATTATGCTGTCCCACAGTTCACGGGCCTTCTGCATGTTCTTACAATGCAAGGCCTGTTTGGAGCAAACAGACACAAGCAGCACTGTAACAACTGCGGATAGACTGTAGTCAGCAGAATAACATTAGTTAATGGAGGATGGATTGATGAAACAGTGTAATTTGTCCTCACCTCTACCTTTGCCCAGATCTGCATTATTGTACAGGACAGATCTCCACTTTCACTGAACCCTGAGAAGAAGTGAGACAGTAGTTAAATATGCCTTTCTAGTACAAGTCTGCTCTCATATCTCATACAATCAGACAAGATACTTACTCTCTTCTACATCCTGTTTCAGGTAATCAAGGGAGCGTGCGAAAGCTGCCCGCAGCTCATCCAACTCCCTGCTCCACTCTGCAATGATCAACAAACCCATCGATAATAAAATCACCAGAATCACTCATCTGATATCAGCGGTGACTGTGGACCAAAACTTGAGAATGTAAGAGTAGATCAGAAAAGAAAAGCATATGCTCTTGCCTTTGCTGAAATCAACACGTCTCCTTAAGTAGTCCAGATAAGATTGCCAGATTTCTACATAATCAGTTGCCTGGATGAATCCTGCATTCAGGGCCTTTTCAAACACATCTAAGGACATAATGCATGTTACTGTCAATTTTTGCATTTAAAAAAAATATGTATGTATAATATACGTTTAATTTCTGCAAAAGGTTTCATAAATCAATTCATCATTACAGTGTTCCCACACTTTATGTCCAATGAATTTCCATGACTCTTCATTTCATTGAAAAAGCACACAAATACAGGTCCTTCTAAAAAAAATTAGCATATTGTGATAAAAGTTCATTATTTTCCATAATGTAATGATAAAAATTAAACTTTCATATATTTTAGATTCATTGCACACCAACTGAAATATTTCAGGTCTTTTATTGTTTTAATAATGATGATTTTGGCATACAGCTCATGAAAACCCCAAATTCCTATCTAATATTCTAATCTAATATAACATCCAGCCCTAATATTCACTAAATAGTATTTTTTTTACAAGACATTAGGAACCCTGTTCCTATCACAACATTTGATGACACAGAAAAGATTGAAAGTACCCGTCACTGTCTGATGCTCTGTCCCATGCCGCTCTAGAGCCAAAAGATAGCTCTTCCACAGGCCCATGGTCCAGGGACAGTTCCTGGAGGCCCGCTCATGAACAGATAACACTAGATCTTTTATTTTCAACTGACGATCCTGAGGTAGAACAGAAAAAAACAACAATTACGAGCGGTCATAAAACATGATTTTTAATTAATTCATTTTTTTGCAGTAGGTGTAGTAAGTAGGTGTGAGTGACCAAGCCAATATCCACCAAGAGCAGCTATTTGACTCAAACACAAAATATATTTGAATCACCTAAACCTTCAGATTGTATAATACTAAATTTTAGAAAAAGGGAAAGGTCAAAATCCTGCTTCAAAAGCTACCCTATTTAATTACAGATTAAATGGATTAAACAGGTAAACACATCAGAAATAAGGCTTGTTTTTCAAAACAAATGAAGAGGAAATCAGAAAAACTATACTCTTGTTCTAGAAACATGACTGCACCTACAGGTTGCATGCCTGATTTTTCCAACTAAACATAATTGTCAAAATACAACCAAAATTCAGTATAATAGATATATAAAATCAAGATATGATAACAGTGTTGCTTGTAAAATACAGAAAAGGTATCCAGCCTTTTCGCCTTCCACACCAAATCCACTGAATATGCTTCAGGAAGAGCAGGTGGTGTGTGTGATGAGTGTCTGTAATGATCATGATTCCCTGTCCGATCCAACACTGCTGTTCTCCTGCCAAACCATTTACAACCACCTCTGCTGCTCAAAGATTACATGTAACATCATGCTCAAGGAGATGCTCAGCAGGGAATTACTTCTCCATTGTAAAAGAGGTTTAATCTGCAGCCAAGATAAATCTGTCTGTGGGAAATTGCCTTACATCAGTAATCATTCAGTAAAATGCAATAATGGCTTTACAAACGGGAGCGATGAATAAAATCCCTGCTTTGCGCACACTACACCAACTCAACATCTGCTCACAGCTCTTCAAAACACTTTTGTTTCATCAAAGACTGAATGAGGATATCTGCTGAAGTATCAATCATGGTAGCAACGTTCTTTGAAGCATACAATACTACTCCACAGATAAAACTATAGCTGAAAAGGTGGTGCATAGATATTAGTAAGAAAGAAGAAACGGATCTAACACTTGTTCCTAAAGTGGTGCAGGCCATTGGTTACGCGGGAGGCTTTAGATACACTACAACACTTTGTAAAACCAAGTAATAACCCCCTATATCCATTAGGCAAAGCAGCTCTGTGACTCAGTGTGAGGTGCATGTAATTTAGTTAAATAGCATCTCAATTTAATCACCTAAGAGAGTACAAGTATGGAGGGCTTGATTTAATTACTTCACACGTCTATAACTGCCAGGAATTCAACCGCCTGAATGGGTTCCACCAACACACTGCAGCCTGTAGACCTTTAATGCAGAAGTTCATTAAGTTCAGTCGTTGAATCAGAAAGCCCAAATGGATAGAAGCTTCAGCTGCTAATATGAGGAGGTGTCATTCTCTCCCCTTCTCGTTCTTCTTTTTCTCTCCTTAAACGATTCTCACCATCTCTCTCTTTCTGTCTTGATAACCTGCCTTTCCCCCCTCCATTTGGTGAGGTGCTGGCTCTCTAATGTGTTCTCAGCTGCAACTACGCTGTTGCTCGTTTGGAACTTGTGCATCTCATTACCATCCCATTAAAGCAATTAATATGTTCCTGAATAAAGCACACGTGTGCAGATGCTCATTCATTTTGTGAGCTGTGCGAAGGGCTGCAGGTAAAAGAGAAAGTTTGCTTATGCGAGTCACTCACCAGATACGTGGTGTATTTGATCCATAGGTCTGGCACAAGGCAATTCTCTGCGAGCGCTCGCTCAAATATAATCTGGACACGGGCCGGATCCCCTTCCTTCATCTCAAAATCTATGTACGATTGATACTCCGCCAGCTTTGGAGTTTCAGAGATCAGCTAGAACATCAAAAAAGAACAGCAGTAGAAAGTATGAATTGAACAGAAAAAAAAGCTATACAGGGAAATTACGTGTGTTTTAATGAAAAGAGTGCAAAAGCACTTAACTGATTTTTGTAGATTTTAATTATAATTAGTGACTGGGTATTTTAATTTAAAATAAGTGCAGTGTAATTCAGTTCACAATTAAAAATCGCTTCTACTTTCTGGGAGGATGGCACATTCTCCACTTTCTATGGCAACGGCACTAGTTAGATTGAATTAGTTTTCTGATTTCAGTTCTTTTTGTGACTTAAGTGAATTATTTGTTATACACAGTATAAATAACAGCATCTACATGTTAATGCTTCACTGCTACACATGTTGAGGTCTACAAGCTTTAAAGGTACACATATCCATTTTGTTTCTCTAATGTGCCGAATGTCCAAAACACATAGGATATTCAAAGCAGGAAAAAAGGTAGAGCAAGACTTGTTTTTGACCATTGGGAATCAATTTAAATAGTAAAAAGTGTTCAGGTTGTGGAGGACTGCTGCCAACACCAATTTGGTTAAGCAGCCTTAGGGATGTCAGCCAAAAAGGAATTTGTTTCAAAGATGCTTTCAGCCTTTAATGTTTGATGAAAGACTAAGAAGAAAAAGAAATGAGAAAACAAAAAAGACCAGAAATGTGTAATAAGAAAGTAAACCATGAGATTTCATGTTGACTTCTCCAGAAAAGGTAAAATTATAGTGTTGATGAGCATACGTTTGTGGACAAAGAGATTTCATTCCCACAGGTGTTTTATTCATTCAAAGTCTCTAAATGACACTTGAAGACCAATTTGGCTGTAAGCAGGATACTGCTATAAAAGATTTTAAAATCATAAATCATCACCGTTACTGTCACATCTGCTGCCAGAGACATCATTTAGCATTAAATTACCATGTAAAATCAGAAAACCAAAGGATCTCTACAGCAGTGAAAAAGCATAGTTACCAAAGCTTCCTCATAAGGTTTGCATTTCTCCATCTGTTGCAGGGCACGTCTGTACTGGTGTGTGACCGTCTCAGGTACGCCATTATCGGCCCAGTCCGAGTACTCCGCGTATGTTCCCTCCATATCTACACAACATAATATTAACACATAAAGATGATTGGGGAAGGATAGAGATATTTCATCTTTCAAAACCTTTTCACTGCTGCTGGAACACAGAGTCTGTTATCCCTCTTTCTGTTACTACTGCATTTCTCACCTATATCATCACTACAAGGCAATTTTATGACACAGAAATAGGGCTAGAGGAACATGAGCCGTGCTGTACTCTCTTTGCTGAGTGGGATGTGATCAGAGCTTTCTCCTCCGCATCTTCGGTGCCAAAAGCAGGCGCGGGGCGGGTGTGTGTATGGGGAGGGGGAGGGGTGCTCACAAAACCAGACCATCTGCCTATCTGCAGGCTGCTCCTGGCTCTCCTGTTCCTAGCCTGTGTTACAGTGTCTGGCAGCGATGGTGTCTACCTGACAGAACCTATACTACTTGGCTTTCAGAAACGTACATTAAAAGTAACCCACATGGCACAATCAATATTACTTGTAATAAAAACTTGATCAATCCCATATGACCAGATTTAATTTCGGTCTAGACATGTTGTTCTCAGTTTATTTTATTTTTGCCAAATTGCGCAATCTTATACTCATAGTCTAAATTCTTTCAGCATCCGTTCTCCCAGACCTTTCAGCCTGTGGATAAGTTTTTCCGATTATTCATTCCAACACTGGAAAGAGAAAGAGACCAGAAAGAATGGGAAAGTGGAGGACTGAAGGAGTGAAAGGAAAGACACAGAGAGGCTCTCACCCATCAGAGGTACAGCTAGCTGCCGCCTGAAAAGTGTGTGTATGCGGTCGAGCTGGGTGTTCAACAGCTCCTGCTGCTCCTTTGATGGAACGCTGCCAGGAGATGGCTGAACAAGAAAGAGGGGGTTAAAACAACTATACAAGACAAAACATATGTATTCATATCCATACTTATTACTTTTCATGTGGTATTTTAAAAAAAGCCTTAAAGGAACACTCCACTTTTTTTGAAAATAGGCTCATTTTCCAAGTCCCCTAGAGTTAAATAGTTGAGTTTTACCGTTTTTGAATCCATTCAGTCGATCTTTGTATCTGGCGTAGCACTTTTAGCATAGCTTAGCATACATCATTGATTCTAATCAGTCCATTAGCATCTCATTCAAGAAATTACCAAAGACACTTTCAATATTTTTCCTATTTAAAACTTGACTCTTCTACAGTTACATCGTGTGCTAAGACCAACTGAAAATGAAAAGTTGCGATTTTCAACACCTATATGGCTAGGAACTACTTTCTCATTCCTGCGTAATAGTCTTGGATCTTCGCGGCCGTACCATGGCTGCAGCGGAAATGAGCCTATTTTTAAAAAAAGTGGAGTGTTCCTTTAATGCCATGCTGATCTAAATAGGAACCCAGAGTACATACCTGTACTGTTGAGAGAATAACAATCTCAAACTCCCTGTAGGCCTCCCAGATTGAAGCTCCTTTTGTCACGTGTAAACCCACCGCAGTCAGTGCCCTCTCAAAGATGGACCGAACCCGCTCAATGCCTCCCTGGGCTCCCATTCCCCCGATGGAGTACTGTACATATTCCAACCAGATCTCTGGACCTGTGAATGGGTTTAACAGCAGATTTTTTTTAAAGATTTTGTTTAAAGAACAGGTTTATCTCAAAACAATCCATTTTACAATTAAGAAGAAATAACATGTTCTTTATCAGATTATTGGTGGTAACAGAATGAGTGTTTCACACTTAGCTCAAGCACTTAAACAAAAATATTACACTAATAAACCGGACAAAATTTGACCAAATTAAACCTGTTTCTAAGAACTGAAGATCATGAATATAATTAAGCCACACTTACACACATAATCCTTGACAGCCCTCTCAAACAGCTCGTACACTCTCTCGCGGTCCGATTCGTCTTCTGTAAGGCGAATTTCATCCTTCAACCAGTCCAGCCAAATCTCTGTTCCACCAAACAAATCAGTCAAACACAGCATGCAATAGTCATATCACATCATAAAATCGTAAATACATACACATGTTCAAAGTCATATTTTAGTTCAAATATTCCTCGTATACACAAACTCACTTTCAAAGGTTTTCAAATTACACTCCCTCATTTTCTAATTTCACTCCCTTTCCCCTTTTGCAGCTGAGCGCTAATAAAAAAAACTAATTATTATGCCCAAAAGATTAATATGAATCATTATCACAATTCAAATGAGTTGTTATCTGCAAGGTTGCTCAGTCCTGTTCCTGGAGATCAACTTTCCTGGAGAGTGATGGATATTCAAACCTCGAAAATGAATTCCCAAAATAGCCAGGACTCTAAAAGCACTAATTGTCCTTTTACTTCTATATAAGATTGTGCACCAATCTCTCTGTTACAGAATCAAAAGTCAGGCTACCACACAAGGCACACAAAGAGAACAAAAAACAGAGGAGGAAAAACAAAATAAGGATGTCCCACCTTCAGTGAGAGGAAAGAGTTCGCTCATTTTCTGCCTGGCCTTACGCAGTCTGTGAAGCTTCCCTTCTTGCCGCAGGAGTTTGATCAAGTCCACATGGCAGTTGTAATCAAATGCATTGATTGACAGCTGTAGAAATAGGACATAGGGTGTTGACTTTTGATTTATGACATTCACATTCTATTCACAAAATATTACAACTATTATAAAACTGAAATCTTGATTCATAAAAGGGACTTTAACACCAGAGGAACAGTTTCATTGTTCCAATAACTATTGGCAAAAGAACCGGAGAAGCTGGGAATGATTTTAGCTATAGAAACACCTTTTGGGAGGCCTGAATTAGCCCCTATTTCAAAGTAGAGTCTAACCCAGCACAACTGCCAGTGACGTAAGCGTATGCTGATTGGCCGAACACGTCGTATGAAACACAGGCACTGTATGTTTTCACAGCTTTTTAAAAATGCACAGTTTACATCAGTGTTTTTTCTCTTTTGACGGCGCCTCACATGCTCAGATGCTTGTAAGTCTTTTTGCTGGAACACAGCAGGAGAGCAGCACATTCAAAATAGCAGCTTGTGATGCTGTCCTCTGAAGAAGTGGTTTTATATAACAAGAAACTTCGATGTCGGGCAGCTTTTTCAGAAGGTGCAAATTCAACGGTCTAAAGAAGAAAGACTCAGTGGAATTGGCGTTCGTTCTGCTTTATAAATGTAGAGCGCCAATTTGCTCAAAGAAAATTCTCAAACGGGAAGCATACATACAAAATATCACATTGCTAAGCTTAAAAGGGTTAGTTCACCCAAAAATGAAAATTCTGTCATTAATTACACACCCTCATGTCGTTACAAACCTGTTCACCTTCGGAACACAAATGAAGATATTTCTGATGAAATCCAAGAACTCTCTGACCCCTCCATTCACTGCAACTGAACTGCAACATTCATGGTCCAGAAAGGTAGTAAAGACGTTGCTGAAATAGTCCATGTGACTCCAGTGGTTCAACCTTAATGTTATGAAGCAACAAGAATATTTTTGTTTGTTTTTGTGCACAAAAAGTAATGATTTTATTCAACAATCTCTTCTCTTCCCTATCACTCTCTTATGCTATTCACTTTGTTGGCCTATTCACAAACTACAACGCTTCCGGGTTCTATGGCAGAACGGTGGCTCACTATTGGCTGAGCATGATCACACGCATGTGTTGTGTTGCTCAAATGAATCACATAGGATATTGGCACAGAACGGAAGAGAAGAGATTGTTGAATAAAGTCTGTATTTTTGTTTGTTTTCACAAAAAGTATTCTCGTCGCTTCATAACATTAAGGTTGGGGGGGGGGGTTACTATCTCTCTTTACATAAATATTTTCTACTTAAAAACTATAATTTCATTATTTTGCAAACCCAAGTAATGACCAAGTAAGTGTTGTGCATTTTTAATAACATTTTATTTTAATACATCTCTTTAAATAATTTTTTTTTATACTTAAACTATAAATTGTATTATTTTACTAACCCAACTAATTATATCGCCCATCGGCACAACCCTACTGGAGTCACATGGACTATTTTAACAATGTCTTTACTACAATTCTGGGCACTGAAAGTTGCAGTTCCATTGCAGTGTATGGAGGGGTCAGAGAGTTTTCAGATTTCATCAAAAACATCCACACTTGTGTTCCGAAGATGAACGGTGGTCTTACAGGTTTGAAACGACATCAGGGTAATAAATAAAGATTTTTATTTTTTAGTGAACTAACCTTTAAGGGAGTACACAAGGTTTGAACTAAATAATGTCTTCTAAATTGCATTAATCCATCAGCACAGAATCTTACTTGATTATTTCCAAACATTTAACAACCAGTACATTTGGTTGGGTGGATGGCTAACGATTCATCTGGACAAGGCCGACATTCACTGTAGTCTAGCACGCAAGAGTGGGAGACACTGGAACAGTTCCACTTCCCACAGAGAGCAAATCTCTGTAGGACTTAAAAACAAATCAGATAATATGACTTGTTTTTGATCCACCATATTTGCAGTGAACAAGCTCAACTTTGATCTCGGCTTTCTTATGTATTGCTACAAAACAGAAATTTGCCGATGGTGTAGAGATCAGTCACGCTTGGCTAATTTTTGCATTACAGCTGTTGCATGACTGTTGTTGAACAGGGACTTGACTACATGCAATTCAGTGTCTTTCATCCATTTGTGATGGAAATTAATTCAAAATGGAACAATTCAATGCAAGGCCATAGAGGCTAAACCAAACCTGTCCATTGACCATGGAGAAAGAAAAAAAAGCTCAACTTTCAGTCAATGTTTTAGAGGGCATTTGGACACTGTTTAGCTGGTTGGACTGGGAAACCAGATGAAGACCAGTTAGTTTTATGCATTTGGAAGATGGTTTAATCATAAGCGACTTTCACTGCATTCAAGTATACCTTTATCAGTTCACGCTTTCCCTGGAAATTAAACCCATGACCTTGGTGTTCCTAGCTGTTTTTTTGTGTTTTTTTTTACATTTAGAATACTGTCAACAAAAAGTTCTCCTCTAATGTGCCACACTGGTATTTTCATCTGCTCTACTCAATTTGTCAAATCAGAAATAGCATCCACTCCAAATCCCCAAGATCTAACACATGGAATCACAAACCAAGCACGTGGACATGATCACTGCGCAACAGTATCTCCGCCGCCTGAAAGCCTCTTGCTGCTGCATGTGGTCTGAAACTCAAAACTAATGTGTAATAATTAACGTTATGATTAAAGTTTGAAATCACCACAGCATCTAATATGCGTCTCTCTTGAAACCTCTGTTGCATACAGCTCCCTCTATGGCGCGTATTTGAACTCTCATCAAAACACTCCAACAGTAAACTTTATTCTTATATATTTCATTTAAATTCTTTAGACATGCAAAGTCACAAAGCTCCATAGACACACGTGGGACTGCGTATATGTGGAAAACAAGTAAAAAGGCGAAATGAAAGTTTGGTGGGTTTAAATATCATGACACGAGTGTTCGCTAGCTCACTTAAGCCTTTGCTAGCCACATTCTTCGGGAACACAGAAAAGCACTTCTGTATTTGCATTACTCCTGGCCATGTATTTGATATGTTAAGCATGTGTGACCTCTCAAATAAACGGGGTCTGGCAAATATGTGTACAGAAACTCTCCAGCATAGTCGTTCGTGCGGTGTTTTGAGATCTGCGTATATGAGGAGAGCCGTTAGCCTCATTCATTCCTCTCACCTGCTCCTCCAGCCGCTGGATCTCTGCTTCATTCTCCCGCTCGTCCTCAGACGTATCCTCTTCATCCTCCTCCTCGGAATGCTCAACTCCCATTCCTTCTTCTTCTTCCTCCTCCGACTCCATCTCTCGCTCCATGCCCTCAGCCTCCTCTTCGATATTTGGCAACAACGTCTGTTCTTCGTTACCCGTCGCCGCCATGTTGAGTACTACTCTCTGCCTGGAAACAGGGGCAGGGCTCGCACACACAACACAAGAGCTCGCGTGAAAAACAGGGGGCTCGTTCGACTAGAAGGCGGAGCTCCAGGGGAAAACAGGGGGAGAGGGGACGCGTTCCAACTACAGGCATTGGCCGCAGTCAGTAGCCAGGTTTCCATCCAAGGATTTCTTTTTTTGCGAACAAAAGATTTAGCGCATCAAAATGTTTACCGATATAGCTGATAAAAACAACTACCTATACGGGATAGTAATAGGAGTTACTAGATCAGTGGGGCGTGGCCATAAACGGAAGGGCGTTTTTCACTGCGTTACCTGATTTGCCTACGTCACCGTGTAGTTAAGGTTTAGGGGTGGGGTCGGGTGTAGGGGATCATTTTCATTGCATGGTTTATAAACACCCTTCAGTTTAAAAACACCCAGCAATTATAGATAATTTTTTTGCAAATGTCGACACACTCTTTTCCCGTTAAACTTAGCGCATATGTCGATACTTCAAATGTCGCAAAAACTAGTTTGGAAACACTTTTTAACGAGAAAACGACTTTAACGCAAATAAATGTGATGTCACTTAACAAAATCGGCCTATTACATACAGCGTCCGCGCGTGGGCATTGCTCCCGTTTCTCTGTAGTTCAAAGGCGTATTCAATATATCATATTATTAAATTGTATATTCAATTATTTTATTACTATAGACGTGTTACCTCTCAAACATCATACATCCTTTTTTTGTGGTAATTTTGTGTTTTTATCTAATAAAACTTCAGAATAATCAGAAAAATAGCTAACTGCACCCGTTTCTTAATATTGCTTGATACAGTATTGATCTAAACACTGAACGAAGTAAAAAAAAAAAAAAAGAAGACACGTGTTAATAAAAAAATATGTTAATAATATATAATACAGTTTTGTTTTAAAATGGATGATGAAAATATAGCGCCTTGAAAATCTCGGCAGCTCGTCGAAAATAAAAATCTGTCAAACGAAGGAAGGATGTTGGAGTTTCTAATACTGACAAAAACGTCTGTATCTGAATAAATAAAATGAATGCGATAAAAATCCCGATTCCATGGGCAGGATCTGGCTACTTGACAAATGAAAATCACAAACATTTCATTTGTTAATAAAATAATTGTATAAATACAATGCATTAATATAAAATTATGTGTGTCATTACCATAGATAGACAGTAAAATAATTACATCACTACATGTTATCAGTAAAAGGCCAAATGAATGGAAACAGGCTGGAGACTGCAAATTGCGCTATTTTATTTTTTTTACGCATATTTACTTTGTCAATAACAAAACAGTGGGAAAAGATGGAAACTTTGCTACTCTGACATTTGTTTTATCCGTTTCCAAAAGAAATTCTGGTGGCTTTGAAAACTCTCTTCGCTTGTCAATATCAGCATTAAAATGTTCTTTTAAGTTAGCCTAAGTTATTATCAGTGTTGTCCTTTTAGAAATTACAGAGCCCAATGGTTCTTGAGGTCAGAAAAGTAATGAAAATGTTAGAAGAGTGTTGACTGTGGTGTATTTTCACAAAAAAAAAGTTTTTTTTTGTAATTAGCCTACATTTTATATTTTTATTTTTTAATTATTATATTTATTTTAAAATGAAACCAATTGTTTTTAAAACAAAATAATAACATTTTATTTAAGTAGTCAGCTATAAAGAACTGATTGATTTACATTTTTGGCCATATAAATAACAACTGACCCAAAATGCTATTTTTGCTCAGTTTGGGCCTCTGAATAAAATTGAGCTGTTTTTTCCCCCTGCATATTCTCATCATAAAATATGGGTCATCATAAGCCTGGTTTGTTAAATATATTACAAAACATAAAACACATAGCCTATCTAAAGTTTTAAAAAATATTTTTTCTGACCATTTTTTTATTATTTCAGGCAAATCCCACGTAATCACTGCCTGCATCCACTTTTGTCTCCTTAAACGCTCGTTTTTTGGGGTCGACAGTTTATAAAAACGTATGTGTGTTCTTTAGCTTGTTTGCTGTACACCTTGTCACATTTCCGCTTTTTGACGTTGTTCTGTTTTTGTAATAAGTCCGAAATTACTAGGAGGCAGCCTCAATGGAGAGCGTTGGATTGTGTGGGCGTGGCCTGTAGGTTAGTGGTTGTGGTTGGATCTTCTCCACCCATTACGCCCAAATTACATCCAGAGAGGGGGAGTTAGACGTCCAGCCTCTCTGTTTTTGAGCAAAACAACAGGCTATCAACTCTAAAATTTAGTAGATAACTACATATATACAATATAAATGTGGAATGTATGTTATTTAAAATAAAAGATGACTACAATATAAATAGTGCAGTGAAAGCTCTCCCTTGCTGGTTGAATGCCGTGAACTCGTTGTCACTTTCCGTTGTGCTTAATGTTTTGTGCCAAACAGCAGTGATATTAATTTTAAGTCAGAAATATGTAGGCGAAATGTATAATATCTACAGTTTTAAAAATAATAACTTATGTAAAACACCTCACGTTTGTATAACGAATTGTTCGGTGAAAGGGCGCCCCCTGCCAGTTCACGCCAGTGTTTGCTAGTCAGTCAGTCAGTCATCATGGCGTTAGCAGCAGCAGCAAAGCGCTCTGCATCCTCTGCACTTTTCACTAGATCATTGTCATTAACAGAGCTCAAATCCGTCTACGCTTATCACAAAAAGGTAACTATCACTTCTTGTTTTACGGCTGACCAATCAACGATAATTTACCTATGATTTATTCGGTTGCTTTTCCTAATGTTTTAGGAGAACAACTTTGTTTTAGCGTGGTTGCTAGCTAGGCTAACGTTAGATAACTGCGCATGTAAACAAATCAGCAGAACATTGCACGTTAAGTGTCATTAGCAGTCTGCTGAAGTATAAAAGTAATGTCATCAGCTGGTTTATGTATTTTTGACTTCGATAGAAAGACCTTTATCCATATTTATTTACAGTTAGTTTGATCCACTCTAAATGTCATACAAACTCATCAGTGATGTCTTTCAGTATCTTACCTGTGCCATATGTTAATAAGCCTATATATATATATATATATATATATATATATATATATATATATATATATATATATATATATATATATATATATATATAGTTTTTCTAAGGACACTAAAAATAACCAATAAATTAAATTACCAATGAATATAAATGATCTCTTATGTTATGAAGGTCACTGTTATTATCTATCTGTTATTAGGGCACTTTCTAATCTAGTGCATATTGTCATTCTCCTCAGATTAATTTTCTTTGATTTGTTAAATATGATCAGGATGTGGTTATGCCTTTTTCTGAAGGTGGTGGACCACTATGAAAACCCAAGAAATGTTGGTTCCCTGGACAAGAATGCCAAGAATGTGGGCACTGGTTTGGTAGGTGCACCTGCATGTGGGGATGTAATGAAACTACAGGTAAGAGCTTTTAATTTAATTTTGACAGCACTTTATATATATATATATATATATATATATATATATATATATATATATATATATATACCATTTATGTCATTGACTTGACTCTTGTTTTACAGATTCAGGTGGATGAGAATGGAAAGATAACAGACGCCAGATTCAAAACATTTGGCTGTGGCTCGCCATTGCTTCCAGCTCACTGGCCACAGAGTGGATGAAGGGGAAATCGGTGAGTCATTGTGACTCAGACGCATTCACAGTGGGATCAGATTATTTCATTGTGCTGCGTATTTGTTTTCTCAAGCGTTCCTGCATTTGTAATGTCCTCTTTTCCTTGTACAGATTGATGAAGCCCTGAAAATCAAAAACACAGAGATTGCCAAAGAACTTTGTCTACCACCAGTCAAATTACATTGTTCCAGTAAGTGTATCAAAATGGTTGTTTTAGATAAATAAACACATTGATGATATCAAAAAAAGACATGGACTCAAATACTGTTTTAATATTTTCATTATTTTTTTTTCTGGCAGTGCTTGCAGAAGATGCTATTAAGGCTGCATTAGCAGACTACAGGCTCAAACAGAAGGACAACAAGGAGACGTTGGCAAAAGCTCGAAACTAATGTCTTATTTCACCAATGAGTCACTGTCAGCCACTCTTGTCGTGAAAAATGGTGTAGTTTACTTGCTGAGGTTGCAATGAACATAATAGCCAATGTCTATCATTACTACTATATGTGCACTGCCTTAGAATTGCTGGTGTGAAGTTGTTTGCATTGACAGACTTTGGGGATTTTTGGATTAAAGTTTTTTTTCTGTATCTCTCTGAATCACGCACATTAAAATAATCTTTAATTCCCGAAGATCTCATACTCTGACATTAAATGCCCTCAATATTAAACCTATACTACAAAAATGCTTGTAAATGTATTCTCATACACTTTATAAAAAGGATAGTATGGGATTTGAAAAAAAATTACATTTAATATTTGCAGGAGGGTCATTATAGTTTCTCGCAGTTATTTGTAAGCAAAAAAGTGACTCCAAAAGATACTTGTTGTATTTTTTTTCTTGTAAAAACTTAATAAAGCTCTAGATGTTGATGTTGCATCATCCATTATTCTCTACATATTTCTCTGCACAAAATAATAAAGTTGTCTGTAATACTGGTTATGAATGTGTGCTAATGTCTTCTTGAACCTGTGGAAATGGTGCAACTCGCAAGTTTCGGAGCAATATGTTCTTCAGGACCAAAAGCACTGTGAGCATCAGCAGTCCTGTAAGCACACAAAAAACAGCCAGGACCGCAATAAGCGCTGGGTCACTGGAATGTAGTATTGTCCGAGGAGTGAGTTCGATATCTCTTGTTGTGGTCATTAAACCAGTAGGTGCTGATGCCCCCGTTTGCTGACCTGTTGAATTCTCCACACAACCAGGTTCCTCCTCTGTGGCTGGACTGTTGGGCACTTGGGTGGGCTGGGGTATAAAATACGTAAAATTTAGCAAGAGGCAGTCTTCGTAGCTCAGTCTCTCTAAAGTGGGCTGGTCTGACCCAAAGAAGGACCTTGATATTGTGCTCTCAGGTAGTTTGAAAGATTTTTGACATCTAAATGAACTTGCATTGCATGCAATATCAGATTTAACCAACATCACTGCACTTGTAGTCTGTTCTATATGACTTTCAAACACTTTTCCAGATTCTGCAGTTGTATTTACAGATGACATTCTCTCAACTGGTTTAAAAAGTTTTGGACAGATGGCCATGACCGACAGAGTTAATAGCAACTTCTGTGCAAGGTGCAAAGGAGCTGTACATACTAGATCTGTTGCCATCCGTAACCTGTCCGTCAGAAGCCACCTATAAAGATACATGATGTCACACTCACAAACCCACAGGTTATTGGCTAGTTCCACTGACCGGAGATGGGACAGTCCATCAAAAGCCTGCTCAGGTATAGAGCGTAAACAGTTACTGTTAATCTTTAACACTTGTAAGTTCACCAATGCACCCAACGAGGACAGATCTAGGGCAGATATGCAATTCGCCGACACGTCAAGGTGTGTCAGTGAAGAAGGTAAGTTAGGTGGCAGACGAGACAATCTGTTCCCCTTAAGAGTCAACGACCTCAGTTTGGTCAGACCAAGAAGCGCCCCTGGCTGAATCGCTCTTATCCGATTATCCTCTAGATCCAGGCGTGTGAGGTTCCCAAGCTGCCTTAGAGATCCAGCAGTGATGTAGGTGATCTGATTCTCTTGAAGCTGAAGGGTCTCTAGACTTGACGGCAGCCCCCGAGGGAAACGAGCCAGTTGGTTGTGGCTGAGACTCAGTTCCTGTAGGCCCGAGTACGGCTGGAACACGTTATCCACATTGCAAAGCTGATTTCGGGCTACGGAGAGGACGGCGGTGCTTAGGGGGACAGAGCGAGGCAGAGTATGTAGACCAAGAGACTCGCAAAGAACCAGAGCACCAGAAGGGGGACAGCAGCAGCCGTTGGGACAGAGTGACACAACCAGGCCAGCAAGGAGAGACGAACAGAGATACAACAAGAGACAGTAGAGAAGACTAGGATACATGGCTCACTTGAGGGAAGAAGATTAAGAGGGATGGATAAAGGAAAGAGAAAGGAGACGTTAGTAAATGTTTTCTTTTACTGCAAATTAATCTGTTGAACAAACTTAATTACCATGATGGACTCTGCAGCTCCTCCAAGTTGTATTTCCTTTCACGTGCGTCTTGAGCTTGATTCCAAACGCATTATCACATTTTTGACTTATACATAGGGATGTAGTACTCACCATTATTGCCCTGTTTCAGCTGACCCCTTGCTTTCACTTTATCTGCTTCACGTCTTTATCCTCTTCGCTCTTTCCTCTTGCCCCTTCCAGAGAACGGTCCGTGCTCACCCTGGAAATTCTGGGTAGCGGCCCATCAAACTTTAATGGCAGCCTTAAGGTTTTGAGTTACAGGTTTTGTATCTTCTTCACAATGTAAATTAAATGGACAGTTTCTTTTCCCATGCACTGGGTTAGTAGAGTAGTATTCTGTTTGGAAACACATTTATATGTTATTATTTGATTGTTTGAAGAATAAAAAAATAGGTGAACCACAAGTAAACTGCATAGTTATGTTAACCATGGCTGGCAAAAATCATGTTCAAGTCTAAATCGAATCATTCAGGGGTGACGAGAGCACATGTCAGTCTCTCCCAAAGAAGTGAGAGCAGTGTGTATTATTTGACACCTCATGGAAAAAATAGACCTTGAGCTACGGTTCTTTTTCATGGCTCAGGTTTCTTGCTCATTAAGGCTTCACTGCATATCTTTGATGTTTACTCTATGGTGACAACACTACTAACACTTGGCCTTGTGCCATGGCATTGGGGTTTTAATTCCAGTAATGAGGCTAATTTGCATTTAGCTGGCTATTAATCAATGATAGGCTGATAACATCACTGTAACAAAATCTGCATATTATTTAAGAAGCGTGAGCACTGTTTTTGTTGAAAAATTCACAAATTTTGTTGAGGAATTCACATATGATTCAACTTAAATCTTGGAATTTAAACTTAAGACCCCAGTTTCACAGACAAGGCTTAAAGGACTAGTTCACTTTAAAATGAAAATTATAACCCTTCAAGCCATCCTAGGTGTATACGACTTTCTTCTTTCTGATGAACACACAATCAGAGTTATCTTAATAAATATCCTGACGCTTCCAAGCTTTTTAATGGCAGTGATGGGGTCCATTGAGTTTGAAGCTCAAAAAGGGCATCCATCCCTCATAAATGTACTCCGGGGGGTTAGTAAAAAACTTCTGAAGCTAAGTAATGGATTTGTGTAAGAAAAATATCAATATTTAAAACTTTATAATCAAGTAAAAAATGTAGCTTCCACCAGACCACCTTTTCTATTCCATTTACGAAGAAAGTGTAACGTCAACTAATCCTTTAAGCCTAGTCCCAGACTAAAATACATGTTTGAGATGTTTTAACTGGAAGCAACTTTCATTGAAATATATAAAAAAGTGTCAGTGTCATTGTTTTGTTAATACCAGTAATGTTTTTTATCAAGCAAGTTTATAAAAGTACTTAAAGGGGTACTTCAGCGCTGGGAAGATGAATCTGTATTTAAACTGGGTCATTAATGTAGTAGAAATGTGAAATTATTTTTGAATTTGGTGCCTTCTAGACTGAGAAAACACAGAAAATGTATTTTTGTCTCATGGGGATGAAAGACAACAATTCCCAAAACGCACTGCGCGGCTCTAGGCGCGGCTAGTCGGCTAGTGGATTACTGGATCACTTGCCCACCGCGCTCATTTTCAGAAAATCAGTTCAGTTAGAGACACTACAATTAAAAACTGAACGTGTCTGTTCGATATAATGCGAGTAAAATACATAATTCTCTCGTCTCAGGGTCATATGAGGGGGGAAAGTACGATAATTTGAATATACTCCTGGGTTTCTACTGATACAAAGCTTAATGCTAATCGCTGAAGTAACCATTTAAATGTCCTAATTGAACTAAGACCTAATCCTGGCCTAATCTAAACCCTGTCTGTGAAACCAGGCCATGAAGTTATCCACAAAAAGTTTAATACTGGCATAATGTAAAAATTATTGACTGCTTCTGCCACAGCCAGTATATTTCCATTAAGGCCAGATATTTGTAGATCTGTCTGAAAAGCCTATTGGAATAAGCTTTTGAAATATTGATTGGATGTTGTATGGATGTGACAAAAGCTCTGTAGCTGCCGCCGTTATGCTCTGCTGGGCTCTGTTGCTGGGGTTCTTGAGTTTCATATGCTTCAGCCAAGCCAACACAATTCTTTTGACAAAACATTCCATTCAAGACAAACAGACAGGACACAAGAAATCATTTTGTTTTATCTAATAATCTATTTACATAAAAGTTAATTTAATTTAATTAAACACAATATATATGAATAATACATCTGGCTTCTCTATAAAACTCACATTACAGTAAGAATTTAGTTTGCTTGTTTGTTTTGAAAGAAATTAAGGTTACACTTTATTTTAAGGTGATAGTAGTTATTTGAGGAATTACAATGTAACTACGAGTAATATATTGATTAACTACATTTACTTACTATAGAGTTATGGTTAGGGTTTTGGTTTAGGGTTAAGTTACTTGTAATTATGCATCATTTATTGTTATTACTATAGTAAGTACATGTAGTAATGTGTCACTTTAAAATAAAGTGTTACCGAAATTAATATTTTTGTTCAGCAAGTACACAATAAATTGATCAAAACTCACAGTAAAGACATTTATGTTACAAAAGTTTTGTTCTTTAAAAATGAATCACCATTTCCACAAACTATTAAAGGGTTACTTCAGCGATTAGCAATAATCTTTGTATCAGTAGAAACCCAGGAGTATATTCAAATTATCGTACTTCCCCCCTCATATGACCCTGAGATGAGAGAATTATGTATTTTATTTCTGGAAAAATTCCTCCGATCACGCAAATATCGTCATTTTGCGTCATCAGAGGAGTTTTTGGCCAGAGGCTGAAGACTACAGCCAGCAGAGGGCGCTATTTCCATGTTTTCAACATCACACTCACAGCACTCAGCTCGGGAGCTGCAGAGATTTTAACTTTTAAAATGAACTTCCTATGAAAGTTAAGCTTCCAAAGACATGAAATGAACATGCGCCAGACTGATCACGCGCTGTGAAAGCAGAATCCCGCGATTACCTCAGCTCATGTGATGAATGTAATCCGACTCTCCTGCTGCATTTGTGCTGTGATGCTCAATCGGCTCACTCGCATTATATCGAACAGACACGTTCAGTTTTTAATTGTAGTGTCTCTAACTGAACTGATTTTATGAAAATGAGCGTGGTGGGCAAGTGATCCAGTAATCCTGTAGCCGACTAGTGCCTAGAGTAGGGAAGTGAAGCAGTGCATTCTGGAAATTGTTGTCTTTCTTCCCCATGAGACAAAAATACATTTTCTGTGTTTTCTCAGTCTAGAAGGCACCAAATTCAAAAATAATTTCACATTTCTACTACATTAATGACCCAGTTTAAATACAGACTCATCTTCCCAGCGCTGAAGAACCCCTTTAAGCAGCACAGCTGTTTTCAACATTGATAATAAGAAACATTTATTGAGCACCAAATCAGCACATTAGGATAAATTCTGAAGGATCATGAGACTGAATTCTAATGCTGAAAATGTATTTAAGCAAATTTTGCTTAAATAAATGCAGCTCTTTTGAGCATAACAGACTTTTAAAAAATATTAAAAAATCTTACCGACCCCAAACATGTAAATGATAGTGTATGAAACAATTTATTTATTTGAAGCAGGGCAGGAGAGTAAATGTTTGGAGAGTTTATTTTCCTTATGAAATCGTTTAAACATACCAGACAAAAAACTAACTACTTAAATTCAATACTGAGGAAAGTCACAAAGTTTAGATAAAATAATAAGAGTCATGTACAAAACCTTTAGAAAATACAGCATAAATTATGGTTTACATGCATATAGACATTTCATTTGTAAAATATAACTCAAAATGAAAAAAGAGGTCTCAAGTCTCCTCAAAACTAGAAAGTGATTCACAAGATAATTTCAAGTTTGTTGCATACACCATTGTATTGAATATTAAAACTGTCAATTAGTTGTTTAAGCAAAATAATTCTTAAAGAAACTATATAAGTTTAATAAGCAATTTTTTCCACTCTTCTTCTGATGGAACATACACAGGTTGCAAACCAACAAGAATGAGGGCATCATATTTACCAAAAGATTCATAACAGTAAAAAAAAAGTTTGAAATCAAAACCATTCCTGCTCATTAAAGAAAAGCTCTCACGCTGTGGTGTGATTGGCCTTTCTGAGGTGGCACGTACAGACCGGTGGCTGACTGGAGGTGGCGTTTGAGGTGGTTGGCTGAGGCTCCTCTTTCTTCTTAGGTTCATCTTTCTGCATCTCCACTTCTTCAACATCCTCCACCTTTTGGACCTCTTTCGGCTTGGGCCTGGGTTCTTTTCCTTCCTTCTCCCCCACCAATGCCTTAGTAGGTTCTCGTAGGGTCTTTGCAGCGGTTATCTTTCCATCCTGGATCTGGTTATGAGGTTTCTCCATAGCTTTACTAGATTGGCTCATGTATTTCCTGGGTGCGTAGGTCTTTGGAGGATAGTAGGCCTCGAGCTTGCGCTTGTGGCTCATCGCTGAAGCACAGCAGACGATGAAAATTATAACTACCAACAGAGAGGTCACGACAATGATGAGAAGCAAGTTCTCCTTCAGGAAGTCCACCACCTGGTTGAAGATGAAGTCTTTGATGCGAATGAAAGTGGCCGTTATGTTGGGAGATGGCGAGGGGGATGGGGGAATGTGGGTGGTACGAGCAATGGGGAAGATGAGTTCGGGTTCGTCCCCGCTGCCCTCCATGGAAACGTTGAACGGGGCAGGCTTGGCGAAGCCAACGCTGCCCCAGAGAGCAGTGAGGAGCAGACAGACAAAGCGCAAAGAGAGTGACATGCTTCCCCTAAAGACCTGTAAGAAAATGGACACAAATGTGACCTTTACTAATCATTCCTAGAAACAGGAAGTGAGCATTTTTAGGTTTCATCAAGGTACAGCAGGTTCTTTTTTTTTTTTAAGTTAGCCTATACTTTGTAAACACATTTCAGTAAAAACAAAAATATTAAAATACTTATATTTACTACTGACCATCAATTTTAACAAACAGAGGGGCACAGAAATAATAAAATAAAAGCAAGAATTGAAAAAGCACTATGGCATTACCATGGTATTTTTTGAAGTACCTTGTATCATGTAAATATTATTCATATTCAGTACTGTGGTGAATACCATACGTATTATTGTTATTTAATTACATCACAGTATAATGCTGTATTTGTGTCACATTTTTATGTAGCCTGCACTCTTAAAAATAACGGTTCTTCATTGGGATATATGAAGAACCTTTAACATCTATTAAACAAGTTTAAGTTCTTTATAGTGGAAAAGGGTTTAGATTTTTAGAAAAAAAATATTCCTTGAAAGGTTATTTTAGGAGACAAAAATGGTTCGTCTATGACATCGCTGCAAAATCTCCCTTTTGGAACCTTTTTTAAAAGAGTGGAATGAGCATTTTTCCACCTTCAGTAGATGTAAAGAGGCATTTATTAGATGGTCAGCTGTCAACCTACACAACCTTTTTTGCTACTATCGGTATTATCTGTATACTAGGTTGTCTTTGATAAAAGCGGCTTCCTTCCTGTGACTCAAACACGTTGCTGTAGAATCACTACACAGAGCACATTTTCGTGTTTCTGTTGCCTTGCAGGAGAGGAGCTATTCCTGTTACATCCAGTCATTACTTATTTGGGGTGGAGGCAGAGGGAGTCCAGGCCTGGTTTGTAATTTCCCTGCCTGGCTGATGCCACCCACTCACCACAGAAAAGCAAAAGCAAGGCCAGATATATATTTGTGAGGGCGCAGCAAGGCGTGGGAGAGCCGCAGCTCACAGGCCTGTATTTACAGCCCAGCTGCAATGAGACGGGCCAGAGACCAGCGAGACTATTTCTGCACTGCACAAGAACAACATTTGATGTTCATACATGCATCAAGACTGCATTACGGGCAGACTTAAAAAAAAAAAAACATTTTATATTGATCAAATAGGGAATAGTGAAATTCCCAAGTGAACATCAAGAGAAATGGCAGTGAAAGACCAACATGAGTACTATCCAATAAATGTTTTTACTTCAAATCTTAAAATAAAAACATTTCCCCCTCAGTGCCGACCACACCGACTAACTGTCTGACCACATTCTTCGTTCTGCAAATAGCAAGGCCAAATATTGAAGAATTGCCCACACTTTTTGTATTACTAATCTACAAGATAAAGAAATAATCTCAGCAATGTGTTACAAGAATGTAACGCTAAGAAAAAATAAATATCTAAATACGTTATCATCTGTGTAGGCCACAGCAAAAATAAAATAAAAACAAGGGGAAAAAATGGGTTTCGGACTTTGTATTGATTTTTTAGGCGTACAACTAACTTTCCTGCAGTGTTAATTTTGACAGCAAATTTTTATTTGGTTTTAGTCATAGTCTTTTGACTAAAATGCCATTTAGTTTTAGTCATATTTTAGTCACCTGAATTGTTTTTAGTTTTAGTCTAGTTTTAGTCGACTAAATATCAAAGTATTTTAGTCGACTAAATCTAACAGTAGATCCGCATGTTACAACCATAGATAGACTGTAAGGTTACAACTCAAATGTGCACATCTGTTACACAGGACATCAATTCTGACTGGATCTCTTCCCTAATCGTCCATCCCTAACATTTTCGTCTCGTTTTTTTTCGTTGACTAAAATGACAGTAGATTTTCGTCAAAGTTTTTGTCATCCAACTAGTTTTTATTTAGTTATCGTCTCGTTTTCGTCAGTGAAAAAAAAAGGTCGTTGGCGAAAATTATTCGTCAACGAAATTAAAAATTAAATGCTAGCCTGAAACGCGGTTTGTCCAAATAGTTTGCCATTTGCTATAGCAACAATACAAGAAACTTTGTTTTATGTAAAAGCTAAACTAAGGTCAATATAAAATGAAACAAAGGCACAAAAGTAAACACTCAAGCCACATTTAAAATGAATATCACAAATATCATTATAAAACCAAGGGTTTTTAAATGTACAGTATATAGAGTTAATTTGATGAATTAAGTTGGTTAAACACCACTAGGATAGAATTAGCAAAAAAAGGCGCAGCATCATTTGCTTCCAGATTTGATATTTTGTATTTAAAATATTTACACGTTCTTAAACACTTTTTAACGCTCTTAAAAAGTTCATAATTAAAATGCATTTTTGAGTGATAAAAAAGCTGTAATCTATTATGTTGTATAGTGTGCTAACAAATGAATTATTCATAATGTGCAAGTGAAACATCACATGAAGGAAATATAAAAATACTCACTGCTCGTGTTACTTCCGTTCTCTGATGCACCTTTATACTGACACTTCAAGCTACAGGTAGGCAAAATAAATAAAGAGCATCCGTTGTAAAGGAAAATAGTTGCTTCTATGTTGTCCTCAAAGGCTTATGGAAGCTTCTGGCCATGTGGGTTTTCCTAAAAAATCTGGATAATTGCACAAGGACATTTCCCACCCCCCTCTCTCTCTCTCTCTCTCTCTCCATCTCCTCCCTTTTTCTCTTCTTGAACACATGGATGCAGGACAAGGACAATCCAACTACATTTACCAAACAAGAAAGCAGTAAGAAGTTACAAAATAATATATAGGCTGTAAAAATCTCTTCACAGTTTATCACTGTTTTATGTCACAATTGGTCAAAAGGTCACTTTCTTAATTCAGTAGGCCTAAAACTATTTGTTAGTGCATGTTATTCCAAATACTAAAATTGTACAGAAACAGAAACTTTTATTTTCTTAGTGATGTTACAGGCTATTGGATAACATTAACCAAAAGTCAAATAGCTATAGGTATTACACATCGTTTTACTTTTGTTTGGTCTGGCTCAATTCTGGTATTTATAGCAATGTCCACTTTTCACAGCCCGATCTATTCCAACACCCAATGGATAAAATCAAGAAATTACTGTACTCATTATGGGTGTGAAATGGTTTGGATACAGCAATTCACATTGACTTTATATTAATGTATTCAATATTTATTCAATTAGATGGGAATAACTGGATCAACACTGCACAATGACTTTCATGTCATTTTGCACAACATTCATCCATCAAGAGCTTAAACACATTGAGTCGACTACACATAGGCTATAGAATGTACACAGGAAAGGATATACAGTATAAAATAAAATAAAAAATATATCGCAAAATAAAAACAAAAGAAACTAGTCTTTTCTCAGTGTTAATCTTGTTGACCGGCCTTTTTTTAATTCACTCATGGAAAGTGTGCAACTTCGGCATAAAAGCAAAATTCTTTTTAGGGACTTGTGAAAACATATATTTTATGTAAATTTGCAATGATAACATGTTATATTCAGACTGTGATAATCCCCAACATCACTCTGTTAGAGTAAATTATACAGCGCTGGTTGAACCACAAGCAGGAATAGAACATATTCAGCCAAACCTCACTAATGCCTGAGCTCTTTGGAGAAAGTAGTATAGCATTTCAACACTGGAATGATTACGTAAAAAGATTTAAACATGCAAAAACATAATGCAAATATAAATGTTCCACTGATTAAATAAAAGATTAAAAAACCCTTAGACAAGCATACACTGACCAAATGATTCTGTGGTTAAAGTAAATACTGCAGAAAAAAAGAAAAGAAAAAAAAAAGTTAGTTCAGGCAAGATTTTAAAAACCAAACAGAATTCTAAATTAGTAAAACCTACACTGTGAAAGAAGTTGTAAGTACAATCAACTTGGATTTTTAAGTAATTTCAACTTAAATTACATTAACTTTAAACAATGAGTCGAATTTTGTATAACTTATTAAAATAAGTAGGAAATTGCTTTGGTGAGTTAAATCAATGTAAAAACATGAGTTGTCATAACTTATTGATCATATAATTTTTACAGTGTACTCAACTTTCTGATACTTGTATTCCGATCATGCACTGGGGCATGAATAATTAATAAAATTGCATTTATCACAGCTTTCCAGCTGTATTCAGGCGGTTTTATCATTGCTTTTGTTGTTAGGTTTAGTAGCTGTTTTGTGACATCTGTGGCCTGTTGCACAAAGATGGTTTCAGTTACTATCCAGGTAAGTTCGAGATTAGTTTGAGCAAACTCTGTTTTTTCAGGCTCAGGAAGGTGGATTGGTTTTTAGCAGTGTTCATCATAACTTACACTACACAGCTAACCTGGTGTCTGTACCATGATTGTAGTTTAACAAACTCAGGGTTACAGGATTAATTTCGAGTTGACAAAACCAAACCCATCTATTCAGGCTTTGTTGGTCCCATGATGCTAATCATCAACTTTCTCTGTCAACTCAAGCTTTGACCCTGAGTTTAGGGGTTTAGCTGTGGCATCAGTAGTGAACAGCCAATCACACGCTGTGGATCAGTGGAACTGAGATTCATTTCTCTCTTAGAATATTACATGATTGAAAAATATTAAGAATTTTAAAACATTTACACCGCAAGAAGAGCGGTCTTAAAGAAAAATCTTAAACGCCAATGCAAGTAAAAGTTATGAAGTTAGTTTACTTGATATATAGAGAGAACTGAACATTTAAGCTCACATGTAGTCATTTTTGTATCTTTATTTATTGATTTTAAAGCTTATTGTAATGACCTTTATATAGGCCATTTATATTAATTTTAACTAAGTGCCTGCCTATTAATGATTGATTAAGGGTATAATAATCACATAAATTATATATAAATCATTCAAAATTATTATTATTATAAATAAGCATTGTTAAAATCCAGAGGCTTTAGTCTTTAAAAAACATTTGCTATGTAGTGACCTTTAATTTGGAGTTGAAATTGCATCAGCTTTTGGTGCTAATTATTTATTATATTTATATTATATGAATTATAATTCATTTTAATTCATATAATATATTCATATAATTATTATATTATATTGACAAGTAGCCAAATATTAATATGAATATAATACATGCATTCATAATTCTTTTAAACAATGTGTATTCATTTGAGCTCTTTGTGAACCTATAATTATTAGGCATATTTCTTTGATTCACATCATGCATTAATATAGTCAGGGATTCTTTCAGCTGCCTTCTCAAACTGTCGCTGCAGCAGCAGTGTTTATTCCTGCTTTGTAAAGGTATTTAATTTCATGGTCATTTTCAGAACAATATCTCAATCTTTAGAAGTTAATCAAACGGACACTGTGATTGGCTGTTTGCCGCACGTGTCACACTTTCAGGTGTGCTTCAGAGTTAATCGCAAACTCTGGATTAAACCTGAGTTGACAGAAAACGTTTATACCAAGTTTTAAGAGACCGTTGAATTTGATCTAAACCAGGTTGAATTTATCTGGAATTTAACTCTAAACCTACTCTGAAATTCAGAGTTTGTTAAGCTAGCTTCATGCAACAGCCCTCTGGAGTTCAATTTTTACTCAAAACTAACTCTAACCGGCCAAATTAAGATACTTATTTTCTTTGTTAATTTAACCTAATTTAAGTAGAATTTACATATGTAAAATTTGCATGCAAAAACTTTTACTCTGGATGTCAATTATATATACCGTTAGAATTAAAATAATTCTAAAATAAAAAAATAAAAAAATTTAATCCATTGATACGTATGAAAAGTTATAGTTATATAGCTACAGTTAATCCCAGTATAAAAAAAAGAACAACAAACCAATCTAGATCAATAACATGCTAGATCTTATCTAGCAACATAGAACTTTTATATATAAATATATAGCCAGGTATCAGACAATTGATCATCACTGAGTGGGGCATTTGTATATTGTATATTCTGTGAATTGAACATTTTTGCTTTTTAGACAGTGAAAACCATTCTAAAGTGGCTTAATTCTGACGTCAGATAACCACATTGTTAGAGTAAACATTTCCATGCATACAGTGCACACAGCAGGTGAAAGGTCTAAACTTCTAAAGAGGGCCCTCTGTATCAGGAAGAAAGCTGTTTAGAGTAAGATTATCTCCGTCAGGGTCTCCATCCTCAGTATTCGGGATCAGCGCTCCATTACTTTTCGGGTGTCGTCTTGGCTTTGGAACAGGGTGGTCAGTATCATTCATGAGGGCAGAAATGCAGACCATCTCAGTCTCCTGGAGAAGATGCGCCTTGTGCCTGTATCTGTATACCGAAAGTTTTGTAGCTAGACAGATGGTGCTAATGATAAAGATGGTCATCAGTGCAGCCATCGAGAGAATTGTGATAAGGCAACGTCTCACAAGTCTGTCCTCTTTAGAAGGGGCAATTGGACACGAGTGGCCTGTTAACGTGGTTGATATTTTAGTGGCCGTTGAAGTAACTGCAGTGGTACGGGTTCTTGTACCGGTGGACATTTTCGCAGTTGATGCCGTCATTTGCTTCTCTGTTATGTTACTAGGCTCCAACGATGCAGGAAATGTGTGGGTAGAACTTCCTGCTTGTGAAATGTGTCCAGTACCATTACTATTTCTTACTGTGGGAAGTTGGGTGTTCAAATTACTCTCATTATCTGTTGGCTGATGGACTGCCAGGTTCTCGGTTCCTGCAGAGTACTTCTGTTGGGTGTGGTTCAAATCTGGAGAATCTGTAGTTGCAGAGACATTTAATGTAATCAAAGCCTTCAAAGAGGTGCTACTTCTATTCTCAGCATCAGCTACACCTGTTGTACTGTGTGTGTCACTGCTGTTTATCGATGTTGTGTTGTGACCAATTTCCCTTTTCATCCTAAGATATCTCGACGTAACCAAACTACTCAAAGTCAGCAACAAAACAAGAACTGGTAAACACCCAAGTCTGTTAGTCACCATCGCCATCTGCACAAAAAAAAAAAAGACAGTGTTGCAATAATTCTTTGGATGCACAAATATTGTCTTCACCAGTAAAACAACCATTCATAAACATATTCATATACAGTCTGGTTTATCCCCTTTAGAATATGAAGCATGTTCAGTGGAGAGGAACCTTCAGACAATGAGACCAAACCAATAATGGAAGAACAAAACATTTAAACTAGTTGCTTGTACTTCGGCAAGCTCATGTGGCATGTGGAGTTTGTAACAATAGCATGTGGTTTAACCATTTGGGTGAAATACTTCCTTTTGTCATTGTTATAATTTTACTAACACATTATTTTCTCAATTTAAAATATATTATGATTACGGCAATTTTAGACATTAAATTTAAGACAAAATTCAAAACTGAAAACAAACCTACGTACCATCAGTTTCTACAGCCGACAAGGTCTTGATCTGGAGTTCGATTGAAAAGTCAGATCCCCTCACACACTCTCAACGCAATGTCTCAAACCTACTCAATGCACAAATACAGGAAGTCAAACCTCATGAAGCGTCAGACTAAAGCTGAGGTTCACAAACTCTGACGCAAACACGAATGAGCAAGAGAGCGACTTACATATCATATCATAGTTCCTCTAAAACAGTAAGCTAAAACTTTAAAGTAACCAACCTTGCTTCCACAAAGAGAGATTTTACAATTAGAGAAAAAGAAATGAGAGAGGCAAATGCCAAAATTTCAGTTTATTTTTATTTTATTTTCCTGGTAATCAGTAAGACTCTTTATACTTAAAGCAGACGAATGAACAAAAATGGAACAGTTATGCACAAAAATGAATTTCTAGATAGCTTTCCTTTCGATTTTTATCATCGGACACAAAAGGCTCTCAGTGTGCATAATGATGGCGGGGGAGAAAAAAAAAAGGGGGGGGGGGGTTCCTTAAAATCATCAAACTCCAAATGATGGACAAACACCTTCCTACAGCCAAAGAAAAAAGGAAAAGGAAAACTAAAAAACATATTTACAAAGCATCAAAATAAATCACATCCATCCAAGCCTTCTTCCTGCATTATCTTTTCAACCTACCTAAATCCCTTATCACTTCATTCATTCACTCCTTTGAAACCACACACTCGAGGCTGCATCACAGATGCCTCCTCAATATGGATTCATCACACATCCTGAAGTTGATCCAGCTTGGCACATCTGTACACATAAACACGGTCCCTACATTTTCAAACCTTTCACTTTAAAAACCTCACCCAAAAAGAGAGCAAAAGCGAGCAAATGACAGAGGTTTTGAGTTGTTGCTGTGAGAACTGAAGTACTTGAAGGTCGGGTTGGTTCTGAGGTGAGAATGTGGAGGCTATTTTAGACTAAAAAGCATGTGGAGGAGGGAAGGTACTTTTCAGAACCTATGAAAGAGGCACTAGACAGTGATGCAAACAGAAATTTGATTTGTAGAAGTGTCAAAATGAAAACCACAAGAGAGCATTCTGATGAAGGATGTAGCCAAAGCAATCTGATCAACAGAATCACAATTTCTTCTCTTTTCTTGGCATGAAAAAATACATAGCCAAACTTTAAAAAAAAACTCCAGTTGTCATCACCTCAATCATGTGGCACACCTAATACAACCATAAAAAGGTTTATCTAGACGTGAACCGCCCCTTGAGAGAATCGGTTTTGCTTGGCTAGGAGAGCAGACACAGTGTGTAACCAAATTAACATTTTAGGAAAAGGAAGTCAAGCATGACTCATTTTGCTGGTAGTCATGGTCTAAAATGAACTGCAGATGAACATGTACAGACAAAGCTGTTGAGATTCAATTGAAAGCTTGGTTTCTGAGATGGTATGGACGGCACAACTCAAGATGACATTTGAAGGAAATAATGAGAAAGCAAAGCAAACCTAACGGTGTTTCTTAGTCCTGAACGATGTCTGACTAGAACAAAGTCAGAGTAAAAGCTATTAAGCCGGGAAAGCAATAAACAAGTTTTGCTGCTATAGCTAATGAACATCTATGGGCGTTTTGTTCTGAGCTTATATCCTCATGTTTGGCTTGCATTTACCATTATGATGAGCAACTGTTGCCATCGATAAAGTGTTTGGTGTGGTAAGAAGAGTACACATTAACTGTTCATGGCAACTGCCAGAACCAGAATTATTTTGATTATTTTGCTAATTACTATCTTAATACATACATGGGTACCTGAATAATAAAAACATCTTTAGTGGATTTTTTTAGAGCACCTGTATTGTTTCCAGTAATGTTTTGTAAACTTTTTTCAACTATACATGTTTGCCAGGCTGATTAAAATCTTTATTTTTTATTCTTTAGAAAGACACCTATAACATTGACAAATGGTTCCAATGATTTCCCCTCCTTGCATTACTAGCATATTGCTTTGTCCCTTATACGTACAAAATGAAAAGCTAGTCAAATACTGTCAGGGAGGTGAATAACTCCTCTAGAAATTTGGCAACTCAGAAGGGGCGAGAGAGGAACTGCAATACTGATGGCTACTTTGAGCTCATCAAGTTCATGTAACTGCTTCATAATGAAATCTTCTTGGTCAAAATTGTTAATAAGAAAAACTTAACAAAAAAAACTTAAGACCATTCAAGGACACCAGATAAAACAGCCATTACAGAAATATTTGGAGTGAGATTTGGAGTAAAAGCTAAATGGGTCAAATTTTGAAATAAACTGAAGGCGTTTGTAGTTTTCCAAATGGCTATGAGGTGTAAACAGGTTTTGGGGATTGCAAAAGGAATAATTGATCATCTTGGAATGTTGGTTGGAGTCTTTGCAAGGCAGGCTTCAGACGGAACGCTGTCATGATGATTGGCAGTGACGGGTCCCGCCCACCTGGCCAATGGGATATCCTGAATAGAACGGGAGGGGATTACAGGGTTCCTTTAGATGTCCATTTTAGACAACTGCTCCTCAAGTTTGGCAATTCTTTTTTCCTGACTGCTGACCAGCTCTCTGAGAGATTTCATTTCTTTCAAAACCTCGTCCAGCTTAGCTTCACTTTTCTGTTGAGGAAGAAAAAAAAGCAAAAGACAAAATGTTACGAAAAATGTATTGCTTTGTGCCAATATTCACTGCCCTGGCAAAAACAACAACAACAACAACAACAACAACAACAACAACAAACTAATATTTTGTTGGACCACCTTTAACTTTGATTATAGCATGCATTCACTGCGGCATTATTTCGATAAACTTTTGCAGTCTCTCAACTTTTGTTTCAGTCCAGAGTTTTAATTATGTTTCACCGATATCCTGTGTTGAGGATGGGAGAGGCGAACGACAGTGTAAAGTCTTCTCCAATACATCCCAAATATTCTCAATGGGGTAAAGATCTGAACTCTATGGTGGCTAATCCATGTGTGAAAATGATGTCTCATGCTCCTTGAACTATTTTTTCACAATTAGAGCCTGATGAATCCAGGCATTGTCGTCTTGAAATATGCCTGTGCCATCAGGGGGGAAAAAACATCCATTGATGGGAAAGCCTGGTCATTCAGTATATTCAGCTGACTGCATTTTAGAGCCACACACAATGTTACTGAACCTAGGCCTGACAGAGTAAAGCAACCCCAGATCATAACACGGTCTCCACAAACTTGTACAGTAGGGACTATGAATGATAAGTGCATCACTTCCTCTGCTTCTCTTCTTACCCTGATTCGCCCATCACTCTGGAACAGGAAAATGTCAACTCAGAACACATGACCCTTTTCCATCGCTCCAGAGTCCAATCTTTATGCTTTTTAGCAAACTTGAGCCTTTTTTAAAGATTATCCTCACTAACAAGCGGCTTTCTAAAGGCCACACAGCTGTTCATTCCCAATCACTTGAGTACTTGTTGCATAGTGCGTGTGGAAATGCCCTTACTTTCAATATTAAACATAGCTGTGAGTTCAACTGTTGATTTTCTATAGCCTGACAAGCCAGACCCACATCAAGGATGTTGGATGTTGGGTCTGGAAACTCACCATTGACAGGGCTCAATCCGAGGGGCGGGATAAACGGTTGTCTTTCAAATTCCCTCTGCATGCAATTGGATAGCGCCACAACCAACCAGAGCGAAGAAGGTGAAGCCGAGCTAACGTTAGTTGATAGACTTTCGCCGTATCCGGTCGTCAAAACTCCGAACACATCTTTTCTTAAGAATGACTTCAGAGCCGTTTTTTGTTCTTTTCTCAAAGAACCTCCGCAACTCTGCCGTGACGTACCGTCATTATGTTAAGCCCGCCCACCGACTCTACACACGCTGTGATTGGCCTGAGTTTGGTTTTTCCAGTTCTCAGGTCTACCGAGAGTTGCTAGACTACACTCGCGGCAAAATAAATTCTGCCACTATGGTGCGTCTAGATTTCTAGGCTAGATTTTCTACGATTTGACATTAAGTGATCTCCGATCACGGCCATTCAGGATTGTTGTCCGACTATGTTTTTTCCTGACGTGATGAAGATTCACTGCTATGCTTCTAGGTTTTAATAATGTGCCAGACATGTCTTAGAGATCGCTGAAATTATTAAAATTGGACTGTCATATTAAAAGGTCATTATTTCGATTATTGGGTGTAATAGAATAGGTTAACATGCTTTAAAAAGGTCAAAAGACTCATTATTTTGTACGATTTCTACAAAGCTCTGCACTCAAAATGATTCCATTTACACTTGGTCACATAAATGTGTCTCTGCAAAACAGATATAAATCCAATCTTCAATTCTTCTTTTATTTAAAGAAACAGGGACAGCGTACAATAAACATTAACCTCAAAGGGAGAGATGCATAGTACCGGGTTTTAGCTCAAGAGCTAATTTTCACCCGTAGTCCCTGGGCAGGCTGATGTTAAGCTACAATATATAAATATACATGAGTAATAAAATTTACACTTGCCAATAAAAAAAAAAAAAAAAAAAAAAATTGTTCAAAAGTTCATGTTCACACCTTTCATATACTTAGACCTTAGAACACACACTTACACACATACACATATCTGGTCACATGTGGGGACAAATTTGATTTGATAAAAGCAATTTCTTTGCTTGGCGTGTGAAGGTGTAAAAATTTGTGCTTTTTTTTTAGCTCTGTAGGCAACATATTCCACTGACGAGCGGCCAAACAAGAAAAAGCAGATTTTCCAAATACTGTCCTGCGTTTCGGGATCCTGCATTCATCTCGCACTGTAGATCTTGTGGCTCGAGCTGTTATTTCAGAGCCCAAAGATATAAATTATTTTAGTGGAGGAGCAGTGTTGTCATGAAGTATCTTATACATCAAACACAGATTGGTGTGAATTTTCAGATTTTCAAAGCTGAGAAATTGGTATTTTACAAGAATATGACAGTGATGGAATCGTCTGCTTTTCTTATCGTGAATCTTTAGAGCGCTTTTATATAATGACTCAAGTGGCTTGAGAGCAGTTTTAGTAGCCTGTGACCAACTTGTCATACAATATCGAAAATGAGGAACAATCATGGCATTTAGATAGGCCCCTGAGGCCTCGATTGTAAAGGAATTTCGAATATATCTGAACTGTGCCATATTAAATTTTATTGTATTTGTTAACTTTTATACATGCTTTTTTAATTCCTGCACTATACAGATTTATTATGATTTTAATATGCAGGTTCACTTCACCGAAATCAACAAATATGAGCGATTGGATTTAAATCAGTTTTAAATGCGTTTCGGAGGGCATTTACACCTGGTCTTTTCCCGATTGGACAGCTATCCGATCAGAGAAAATGCATGAAGTGACCAGGTGTAAACAGGCCTGAAGTGACATCTTTTCCACAACCACATTTAAGAATAAATAGCATATTGCAATCAGCTGAAACATATTAATCACTGTAGGAATTATCCAATCAAAGGCTCTTTGCCTATTCGCTCATTTAAATCCAGATGACACTTCTTCTTTTTTTGGGCAGGGCAGTGTATATGAGTTTTGACTTTAATAACAAATGGGTACCAAAATGACAACCACAGTTTTCCAATTCCCGGTGCAGTGTGTAGTATTTACGAGGATCTACTGACAGAAATGCAATATTATATGCATAACTATGTTTTCAGTGGCTTATAAAAGACATTAAGTAAGTTAAATAAACCATTGTTTTTATTACCTTAGAATGATCCATTTCTATCTACATACACCCCGGGGTCCCCTTACAGTTAAATCGGCATTTTGCACCGTCGTGGTTCTACAAATTTCTCTTCAGAGCGCTAGTCACTCTCTGCTCTCTTTCCAACGACCACATTTTTGTGTCAGCCATCGTAGCTTCTCTATGTGCTTCAAAAGGGAGGAGTAGGTGGTTTGTGATTGCAATTTACAACCTAACCTCACATTCATAAAATCCTCACAAATTCATACACAGCACATTTAAGCTTGAACTCAGCTGCCATATAAAATTTATTTTGAATTCACCATCAGTTTACATAAAATAACCAATAAAAAAGTGGACCCACTTTGTATTAGGTGGCCTTAACAACTATGTACTAACATTTTAATTAATAATTTGCTCTTATGCACTTATTGTGTACATATTTGTTTTTACATTGTACTTACATTTTTTAAGTTACCTGCATGTAATTACATCTGTAATTAAATTTCTGTAGTTACTTTTATAATTACACTGTTGACGCTTCCCTTACACCGACCTAACCCTACCCTTAAACTCACCCATACCACCACACCTGTCCCTAACTCTACCCGTATTCCACCTCAATATCAGCAAAAGTGATTTGCAATACAATATGAACACAGGAAGTACATTGTACTTATTTTTTGATGCAAGTACATAGTAGTTAAGACCACCTAATATAAAGTGGGACCAAAAAAGGAGCTACACATGGTTTAGCTTTTCCCTGTTCTTTTGTGACTCATTGGAACATCACTTACTTTAAAAAAATCAATAGCCCATAGCCCAGTGATATTTTTGTATTATTTATTATTTATAATAATATATTATAGTTATATCAAAGGGGTCATATTAAAAGGTCATTATTTCGATTACTGGGTGTACAAAGCTCTGCGCTCTGATTGGCCAGCTGACCAAGTACATTGTGATTGGCCAAACACCTCAAGCGTGCCTGAAATGTACTAACGCCCCTTACCATTATCACAAGCTTCAGATTCCAATGCTTCTAAAGTATTTGTATCCACACAGTTAAAAGGGTTAGTTCACCCAAAAGCTACCACAGAACAGTAGAATTTTTAAATAAGTCACATTTCACTGCACTACAAAACTACAATTCACTTAAGCCTCGTCTTCTCTCTTTGTGTTTGCCTTTGGACGAGCATTATGCTAATATTTCACATAGTGCATCTGTGACATGATTGAGAGTCCAGACATTACTCCTCAACCGTCCGAGCCATTTTGGGCAGGTCTGGATCAGTGTTCTCTGCTAGAGAGTATAAATCCCTTTGTGGGAGTCTATGAGCTTTCTAACTTTGTTTGTGCTTGTATATGATCGGCAGATACTTTACACACTAAAGGAAAACATTAAGCTTACATTTTTTTACAATTTTAGTAATTGTTTTATGCAGTTGTCATGTTTATTAGTTTTTTTTATTTCTATTTAGTTTCATTTTATTTAAGTTTTAGCAATTTTAGTGCGTCAATGCAACATGTCTATATGTTCGTTTTTAAGTTTTGCAAGTTATCAAGTGTTTTTTATTTTAGCTTTATTTTAATTAACGAAAACTATTTTTAATAGTTAACAATACCAACGCTGCCATAAGCAAATAATCAAGACTCATTTGTATTCAGGAAAATCTTCAGGTGTGATGAATAGCGGCTAACATTTGTGTGTTTGTAGGTTAGAGCACTGGCTCCTATGATTACAGCCCTGAGTGCAGAGAGCTTGGTTTAGAGGGCAGGACACCCATGTGGTGCTGCTGTCATGTGGTTAAACAGGCATGCGGTTGGGGGTTGGTTCTGCTGTAGAACATCCTTAAAGCTATAAAAACACTATATGTAAGCCAAAAAGAGAAGTTAGCCTTGAACTTTAAAATCATTTAGCTGCATGTAGGTCTCAACTGCAGCACAGTGCAAATTACAGTATGAATAAAGAAATTGTGTTATATATTTATCAAGGAATTTAGGGCAGAGATTGGGAACTGTGTAAAATTTGGGAGGGAAATACGAAGAAAAAAAGTGATAAGCTGGTGGATGATAAACTGAACTAAATAAGCAAGCAAATTAGTAAACGAGTCCCACTCACGATAGATGGCGTGGAGGTTGCAGTCTTGATGGCAGGGGTGGTATTCTCTGTATTCTTGCTCATCTTGTTGTCTAGGATGTTCTTCTTGACCACTGGGAGATCGCGATTCTTGCCTGGCACGTATCCAAGTTTCAGGGATATTGGGATAGGGTCTCCATTCTTCCCATCAATCCAGTCCTCAGCCTCCAGGGCGGCCTCTGGACCTGCAGTGTCAGGGTAAAGGTCATCCTGGAACAAGTCCGACTGATGGAAGGAAGAGTGTTATTAGTTGTTAGGATATGCAGGATATACATCATGCAAACCATTGGAATATAAACACCCGGGATGCAGATACAGAGTTCAGTTGCTAGTGGGTGTGATAGCTGTTTTCTGAATCTGTGGCTCTTGATCAATCATTTGTGGTGAAGGCAGTGAAAACATTGGCCATGTATTTTTATAACTATATATATATATATATATATATATATATATATATATATATATATATATATATATATATATATATATATATATATATATATATATATATATATATATATATATATATATATATAATTTTTTTATGTTAATTGTTTTTACAAATAAATAAAGCATTTAATGTAATATAAACATTAAAAAGTTTGGGTTCAGTAAGAATTGTTTTTGTGTGAAAAAGTAATACTCTTATGGAGCAAATAAATGCTGTTTGATTCTATTGATCAACAAACAAAAAAAACTGTATCAACACAAAATTAGCATATTAAAATGATTTCTACACATGGCATTGTCAAAGACATATACGTATATATACTTTAACACAATGTGTTAAATTAAAATATAATTTTAAGTGAATATTAAAATACATTGCTAAATCTTTTTGTTGTATGGCTAATGACAAAGACTGGCCAAAAACGTATACTGTCACAGCAGGTCATTCTTATTTTTGAATCCTCATTAAAAGCAAAGAGACTCAAACATCAACAAAGTTGAAAGGAACAACGCTTTCTATTTTTGATGCTGACTCCTCCAGCATTGTTGCCTAGGTGCAGTGGTAAACAGCTGTCATCATACATCAACACTGTTTGAAATCACCCCCTATACACCCAATCATAATTTCCTACATTACTCCACTAATATAGCCCAGTTGAAGGAGTGAACGGAAACTAGCTAGTTTTGGACACTGTATGCGCTGGAAGGTCTGCCTCTTATGCACAGTTTGTTCTTGATGTTTAATAATCATTTGAAACTGGTAATGAAAATATTTATCTTGAACTCGGTCCTGGAAACTTGCATGTATAAAACTTAATTAAACTATTGAATAAATCAATTTAAAATAAATGTATACTTGTATGATATTACACTGTAGCCACTTTGGACCAGTGGTTTGGAAAACGGGTGGATGGATGATCCAGCTGTGGGTGCCATCTTCTAGCGAGACGCGGGAATTTATTCAGTGTATTATGGGTAATTCTCTAGCCATTGAGTGTATATTGGTTGTACACTCTTTATTAGGATGCATTATAGGATAGAATGAGCTTTGGTTTCGTACGCACAACACTACAAATGGCTGTCCTCTCAAATAGTGCCCTATTTAAGTGTAATTGTATGGGTGTTGTATGCTTGTTGTTGGTGCAGGCATACTGAGGTTAAGCAAAAAATATGTGAAGAGAGACCTGCAGTGGAGAAGTGGTACTAAATAAATCAAACCCAGTGTGAAAACAAGTTCTGAAAACAACAGGGTCTGGTAAACTAATAGATCTGCTCTTTGACAATGCCAGAAAACAAAAGCCAAAGCAGGAGGAAGTTGTGGCTCAGGATATTCAGTGTTGCTGAACTCTAAAAAACAAAATTGTAAAACAAATCAAAAGGCTCACTTTTCTTGGCACGGTCATGATGATAGGCTCACACTTTCTCTCATGCAGTTTGTAAAACCTGAGAACACACACAAGCACACAAGTCTATTATAACTGTTCACAGGGGTAGCAGACGTTAGTGCCTGACTAATTTGGCAAGTCAAAACATAACCGGGTGCAAGACAGGGGGAAAACCACAAAAATAACACACCATGCAATTTTTTAAGAGCATTAGATATCACCAAACCTGAACCTCTCTTCATTAATCACTCCCCCTAAATCTTATAAATCTTAATCTGAAGGATCCAGCAGCCCTTTGTTAACCAGGTCTAGTGCTGCCCTCTTTTGGGTGGACTGGGAGTATTCCATCTTTCCAGCATGCATTGGCGTTGATAAACAGCAGTAGTGCAAACTTTACATTAAAAATATCAGTATTTAATTAAAAAATAAAAAAAAATAAAAAAGGAAAAAGGAAAACCTAGTCTGAATAAACTACATAAAATAGAAACAATCCAAAAAAGTACATACAAATCTAATAAGAATCTTATAAAAGAAACATTCAGGTAATTTTTCACACTAAAATAAAAAGGAAATCAAGATACATATAAATATACATGTTGTGTTCATTTATGCATTAAATCAAGACATTATGACATTTAAGCAGATTTTTCTCTCAATTTGTCAATCATTAAAGTGCCCCTATTATTCTATTTTAAAGGCTCGTTTGGTTTTGGAGGTCTACTACAATAGGTTTACATGCATCCAAGGTCAATAAACCCTTTCCTTTTCTCATAATACACATTACACTTAAAACAGTGATACGAATGATGGTGTCAGTTTTTCCATATCAAGTCCAGCACAAGTCCTCATCCTTTTAAAGTGCATGCAAAGTGGATTTGCAGAGCTAACAAAAAGCAAAACAAAAACACTGTCTGCTTGACATGTCGACAACACAAACAAAGCTCTTCCAGGCTTCAACTACAACTACAGTGTTTGAGGGCAAGTCAAAGCAGAATGAACACCATTATACAGATTTACATGGTTTACATTGTTACATAGATATGTAACAGGAAGTGAGACAAGTAATTACCATCAACTTTTTTTGTCATGCACTTTGAGCTTAAACACTTTTACATTCACAAAAAGCCATATTACAGAATGCATAAAAAAGTAATATTCTAAAAAGCATAAAAGGGGCACTTTAATTATTAGTATTATTATTTATTTATTTACAGCATTATATCAGTTAAAAAAACAGTTGTCTCTCTCTCTATATATATGATCTTTTTTTTTTAAGTTTTGGTTTTGGGTTGAAATATAACAATTATATTCATGGTAACATTTCATGACATGGAAACATTCGTGACATACTTCTGTTACTTCTGCGTAATAATTATTGTTGCTATACCTTGCGATCTCACACTTGTTGACGTCCAGGCCTCTCTTTGGCATGTATCCCATGCCCCTCTGAGGTTCCTTAGTGGTAAAGGTGCTGAGGTAATGGACAAAGGGAGCTTCATCCGTGATCTCAAAGTAACGGATGCTGCTGTCACCCTATTAGAAACAAAACCTCAGTCAGTCAGAGACTAAAATCTAGGATGCACCGAAATGGAAATTCTGGGCCCAAACCAAAAATGTTGGATACACTTGGCTGAAAACCAAAACTGAAAATGCCTTTAAATTGTTTTGATAATTGTAACTGAAATTTCAGCATCATTAATCCAGTCTTCAGTGTCACATGATCCTTCAGAAATCATTCTAATATAATAATTTGGTGCTCAAGAAACATTTCTTCTTCTTCTTCTTCTTCTTCTTCTTATTATTATTATTATTATTATTATTATTATTATTATTATTATCATCATCAATGTTAAAAACAGTTAACATTTTTGTTGAAACTTCCAGGATGAATAGAAAGTTCAAAATGACAGCATTTATTTGAAACAGAAATCCCTTATAACATTATATATGTCTTTTCTGTCACTTAAATAATTTAATGCATCCTTGCTGAAAAAAAAAAAAAAGACCCCAAACTTTTAAACGGTACTGTATGTGCTGCGTTTACCTTTCCACACAGGTAGACCACATTAGTATCGGGATCATAGAAGGGCAGGAGGACTCCGTTACTGGTGTCCATCTCATGGACAGAGATCGGCTCCTCCATATTGTCCTGAAAGACAGAGAAAATGTATAGGACCATCAAATGTCACTTAGTCCAGGAACTGCAATTAATAGTTATTTTCTTTGTTCGGAAAGCATTATCAGAATAAGTAAAGGCCGGAAATCCATTACATGACTTTTGCCCAGATTGACAGTGTGGACAAGATGAGGCTAGTTGCCGAAAGTCAGAGCCAGTCTGCAGATTTGAGTTGACAGATGACAGTGTATGATGTATTTTAGCTTCAAAGTTTGATTCCATCTAGTCTATCAAACGGTTCATATTTTGAGCTGATTTTAGAACACATATTTGTCACATGACTCCTAACAAAAAGGCATGCATTTCTGCACAATTTTGTTGTGTTCATAACTTGAAAGTCAGGTGGTGTATCATCCTCAGTCTCTTAGTTTACGATGCCAGCTTTTCTCTGTAACCATTTACAAAGTCGGCAAGTATATGATGCCTGTTCAGATGCTAAAAGTTGTGTAGTGTATAGTTCCTTTAGTTCTCATTTAGTCAAGTCTGAAGTGCATTTGTTTATATTTATTTATGAGCAGGTGTTAGAATGAAATTAATCGGTGGTTTCCATGGCAACTTACCGGATCCCAGAGGGCGAGCTGTCTCTCACTCATGCGGCTAAATCCAGTGGTGAACACTTTGCCGTCAGACAGGAAAATGGCTCTCATGGGCCTGGCACCCTCATGGGCCTTGTCCTTCTCCTGTCAGCGAGACACCAGAAAACAAAAATCATAAACGCTTCTCGCATTTGTTCAAAACGGAGCAGCCAAATACTTTTCAGATCAAGTAAACGCATTAATATACATCACTTCAACTGAGAAAAACTAAAGCCAGAGAAACATTTCAATCCATTTTATACTCACAGTTTACAAATAAAAGCTATTATCTGCGTAGTCATTTGAGAAAAGTAAGCACTTACCGCAATGATCTCCTCCTTGCGCGGGTCGATGACACGGATTTTCTTGTCCTTGCAGGCAGTGCAGATAAGACTGCCATTGCGGTTCCAGCAGGCGCTGAAGATGATGTCAGGGTGCATATCCTCCAGGGTGATAATGGACTCTCCCGTGCCCACATTCCAGACGAAAATCACATTATCACAGCCTGCAGACAAACCCCGGGAAAAAACTCATGTTGTTCATTCCATTTAAGTGTTTTGACAGATACTGAACTGGATACATTACATTAATATATACATACAGAACATTCCAAAGATAAACATGTTAGAGACTGAGGCGCATAACTTCCTGAACCATTCCTCTCTCTTTTTCCCCATTATTTCACGTCTCCTCTATTACAGTTTCTATCGATAGAGTTTCGTTTTCTTCGCAGGATCAGGTGACGCTTCTCACCTGCGCTGAGGAGGATGTTGCGGGCGGTTGGATGCCAGGAAATGATTCCCACCCTTTTAGAATGACCCTCCAGCACCACCACTGGCTCGGCCATGGAGGTCACCAAACCATTCTCTGGGATCTGCCACACCTGAGAACAAAGAAAGAAAGAAAAATATATTTACATCAACAACAACAAAAAAAAAATCTCAAAGTGCAACGATACATGCCAGTGAAGTAAACCACAATAATAAAATAAAAAAATTAATAATTGTTTTTTTTTTTTAAATAGGCTTTTAAAGCTGAAATAAAAAACAATGGGAACACTTTATATTAGGGTTCAGTTATTAACTATTAACTAGTTGCTTATTAGCATGCATATTACTAGGATATTGGCTGTTTATTAGTACTTATAAAAGCACATATTTATGCATTATTCTGCATGACCTTATTCTACATCCCTTAATCCTACCCAACACCTAAACTTAAATGCTACAAAAAATACCTTACTAACTATTAATAAGCAGAGTTTATTGAGGCAAAAGTCATAGTTAATAGTGAATATGTGTTCCCCATACTAAAGTGATACCTAAAAAAATTTATATTTATATAAATATTAGATGATTAACATAAATGAAAATTATAAATGCTGCCTTGGAAACTTACTGAAATAAAATAAAAAGGTTCAATTTGAAGTACTAAATTATTAAAAACAAAAAAGCTGAACAGAAATATAAAAAAACTAAGAAAATTACAAGGAATAGCTAAATTACTAAAATTGAAAGATACATTTTAATACATACCAAATAGTATACAAACACCAAATCAAACATAGTGATAGTTATGATCCAAAATTTGATTGAGCCATTTTGTCTAACTTCTACACTTACATGAATTTGTCTGAAGGTGGCAGCAGAGGGCAAACAAAGGAGTCCAGCAGAGTTTTCATTTTAAACAAGGATTCAAAATATACATGAACTTTTAACTTAATATGACAGATAGTGATTTTAAAAGCCTCTTTTTTTAACTTCCTTTGTCTCCCTCTACATATTGCTTATTTGTCAGCATTTATTAAACAGCTAACCAAAACATTTAATTCTGATTAGAATTGCAACATTTTAAGTTTAAATATTTTCTGTATATTGACCTTTTAACTGTGTAATAATAGACTAGATGAGTGTACATTATTCCTTTACATAGACACTGACCTGTTCAATGTCATTATCATCATGCCCTAAAAACATTATAGGTCACTACTGAAATTACCCTCCAGCATGTCTATACCTCATTATTAGGGCTGCATAAAAATAAATATTGATTTGTCGATTTTAGTCCATTCTCATTTTGAAGAACCGATATCAACTCTTAAGAATCAAGCTTTCATTCTATGCTGTTTTCAGTTGATGACTGTCTGAACAAAACCATCCAATAAATCTATAAATGTGTGGCTTTGTTACTTGACATGAAACGGTATTTATTGTTTGGATTTGAAAACTGACACTGTGACCGATCACAGTTGCCAATTAGCGAAGCAGCAGCGCAGAGTGCGCGTGAACAGACAATCTCTCCTGATATTAGTTACAGCATGGACAGAATTAGCATAAATTAACATCAAAAAGGTATGTTAAAATATATATTACAATTAACTGAAATCTGTAATCACGTCTCGTGTTTTAACCGGGGGAAAGACGTCAATAAAACAGCTTGTAAACAACAATGTCACGTAATGTTACTTTTACCTCAGAAAAAACTTGTTAGTCAGATAAAAAAAAAATAACTTTGAGAGGAGCATTTTGCTAAATATATGCATTATTGCATATTTATTGAATTTTTACTTAACCTGTTCCTCAATATTTAATGTGTGTTTAAATAAATCCATGTATTTATGGCAGCCACAAATTAAATGTTTTAGTTACATTTGGAAACAATAATGTAATTTGAAATGTATTACATTATAAAAACTGAGTAATTTAAAGAAAATTAGGCTAAAAAGTTGATTTTAACCTTTAATATTATAGTGATGTACCAACTGGGGTTCCGTGTAGTTTACAACACATTTTTTTTCCCTTTTTTGCCACTGAATCAAAATCGAAAGCTTGTGAATCGAAATTGTATTGTGTGTCAATGCTCAGCACCAGTAAATATATTTCAGATGTTATGAATCTGGGAAGATAGGACAGAGCAAAACAGCAGGAATCATCAACTTCCCTGACCTCCGTATTCCCCAAGAGAGCGGACAAGAACCAGTGTCCTATTAATCGCAATACTTGCACACTCGTTACACGTATACAAGCACAGGAGCAACTGTTTTTCTTCAGACTGGCCAAATAAGGGCTAGTAGTGTGATAAACAGACCCAGAGCCAGTCAGACTGACCTCAGAACTATAAAATAGTAACTGCTGATTCAATGACTTCAGCCTGGGCTTAAACGAATCTAAAACAGTCCAGAAGAGCAAGCCTTCAGTTATGCTGTGATCCGATCTACTTGCGTTCGCATGAGTCATGGGGCAGACTTTGCCAGCCACACATGGACTCAATGGATGGGTAGAGATATAATTCTGGCTATTCAAAGAAACTTATCTAGAAATGGTCATATCCACCCATCAATAAACAAGCTCTAAAATGACTGCAGCGGTTTAGCTAGCATTCTGTAATCAATGCAATGCGATTTATTAATTGATGCTACATCTTAATGCATTGATTACAGAATTAAATTATTTAAATGTATACCTGCAATAAAATTCAAGGTTTGTGGTCAGTTTTTTTTTTCTTCTTAGAATTTTTTTCTCTGAGAAATCTAATCCCGTCCGAATACGAATGTGTGTGGTTGCCGTATTGTATTATACTGTGTTTTTTGACCTACCTGAGCTTCTGTTTGCACATCAATCTCAATATTAAAATGGCATCAGTTTAAATGATGACAATGGATGTATGGAAGTGAAGAGAGAAAGGGTGACATACCATCACGGTGCAGTCTTCAGATCCACTAGCGATGACCTGGTCATTGTGAGGGCACCAATCAATGTCCAGAACAGGGCCAGTGTGGCCACAAACTGTAGGGTAGGCCTTATCTATACGGCCCGACTGCAGAGAGAAAACAGAGACAAAGCCGAAACTCAGATTATGAAAGCATTTGGCCCATTGGGTAAATGAAATGAGCTCTGACAGTGCCAGCCAAGCTCTACATAACACCAAAACAAACACTTATGGCCTGGCCTGCATTCATGAAATTGGGGGCATTCTTCTCCTAATTGTCAAACAATAGCTTATCCGGTCATTCAAGCGAACAGCAGAATCATTTACACACGACAGCTGATATGTAATAAAAACAGATTGCGAGGCTTTTGTTCTTGTAGCTCTGTTTCCAAATGCAGAGAGAAATTAGTGCGCAACAGGCCATTGACCCTTTCACTTGGGAGTGAAAAGGTCACACGGAGGTTTAGGAAGTGTGAGAAAGCTAACATGAGATGATTTTGACATGAGATTAAATGAGATGAAAAAAAAACACCACATGTATGATAATGAACATTATAAATATTGAGTAAAAAATAAATACTTACTACTTATATTGTGCTGAAAATATACATTTAAACAATATTAGGAATAGAACAATGAATGTATTGCACATTTTTTTTTGGTAAATATTTTATTCTTTGAAACAGTTTCAAATGATCCGGAAAATTATTTGTTTAAATCATGTCAAAAGGCATTTAAAATAAATAAATAAATGAATAAATACATAAATGTAGTGAATAATGCTAGACTGGTTAAACCAGCCCGATCTGCTGGCGATTTGATTTCGCCCTGCAGCTGGAAACCTTTACATTGTTTTATCCTGCTTCTGTTACAAATTTGTGGGGACCAATCACAAACCGGCTTATTCACCTGGCGCGCTATTGTCGTGTTTAACAAAATGACAAATAGATAAGGGATGGATCGCTGGTCTGATTGGTTGAAGGACTATCCAATTGCGTAGAGAGTCGTTTGAACTATGCCAGTTGATCACGCCTCTTGCAGTAGAAAATACAGAGCAGACTCCACAGACCAATGTTCAATCTTAAAAGATTGAGCTTGGTCTGGTGATCGCCAGACTAGAATAATGCAGCATATTACATTTAGTTCATATAAATAAGAACTCATATGTTAAATATAGTATAGAAGTAAAATACAGTGAAATCTATTTAAATTTCCAAAAGATAATACAATTTTGTATTTAAAGACAATGTACAGTACTGCAAAAGTAGGCAGATTTCACCATCACATCCAATGTGATTGTTTGTATGCATGCTTGTATATGAAAAACAGTTATTATTCATTCTGAGCACCTTATGTAATATAATTTTACAATGCACAGGCCTGGAGACTAGGGGAATACAACAGAAGTTTTCCCTCCTCTCCCTTGTACACAGCAAACAAAGAAGCCAAATAAAGGCACGGCTGCGGTCCCATGCCCAGTCAGATGACTTCCTGATGACATCAGTGCCCTCTGCTCAAAGGTCATGACCCTTGATCTCTTGCAAGACCACAATCTCTGCCCAGGGCTGTGTGATCAGGTGTCATCTGATCACATTGTTCAGTCAGTGAGTAGAGAGATGTCCACACCCACTCTTTTGTTCATGCTGCTGCTTTGCCTATGGTGTGATGACGTCACAGCAGAAAGTCCAGCCCAATAAAAGCACAACAGCTTGGGCTATTCACAAGCCCGGCCTGTACAAAAAGACACTACCCACCTGTGCAAAAAAACACTCCATGTACACATTCCTTCTCAAGTCTGGGCATGGTTATAACAAGGCCTTATGAAAGAGAAAATATACCTTTCGCAGCTATTTGTGAGCTAACCGCCCCTCTTGGTTTTAGTGTGTGTGGATAGTTTTGAATGAGAGAAGTAAAAAAGAATGTCAAGACGACAAAACAGCATTTCACAAGAAATTTTGAAAGGTAACTGGAAAGAAAGAGAGATGAAATATATAAGATGTTCTCGAAACAGAGAAAATAATCTAAGACTCACACAGAACACAAAGAAATGCCGCCCTATTATCAGGAACACTGATTACCAATCAGTCCATGAACAGCTAAACAAATATACAGACAGTCTGGTCCTTACACACTGATACAGCTGTTGCCAATAAAAACAGAATTCCTAAATCTAAGTCCAGCTGTGGGCAGAGGTCTGTCAACCATCACATGCACCAAAAGACAACAAGCCAAGAAATGTTTTGGCATGAGACTAGTGCGATAAAAATCACTTACTGATATTGTCTGTGTAAAGTTATGTAGTATCTGTAATGTTGGTAAAAACAATAGGTACAGAAAGTGATGTGTCAGGTAAAGACCAGTTGACATGGAACTTCAAACAAATGTCACCTAACCAGTAGATCATAGACCAATAAAAAAAGTATTAACACATTTCTAAAATGAAATATGAATAAAGTATTCATGCTGTTTTAAAAAAAAAAGTTCCTGTCTATTATATCATTCTTTTGTATTTCCTTTTTTACAGACAGGAAATAATATATATTTTTATATAAAGAATGGATCGCTCTTAGGAGCTCAGTGCAGTCAAGCTTAACAGGTTAACAAGCTTAACCTGTGCAATTAAACCATTCATGAACTTTCCTCACTACTAAATATTCTACAGTACTGTTAGTGGTATTAAAACAAAGTGCAAACAATTGGGAACTGGAGTGATGAATCACAATTCTGTCTGGACGAGTCTGGGTTTGGCGGTTGCAGGAGAACGGTACTTGCCTGACTGCATTGTGCCAAGTGTAAAGTTTGGTGGAGGGGCGATTATGGTGTGGGGTTGTTTTTTTAGGGGCTGGGCTTGCCCCCTTAGTTCCAGTGAAAGGAACTCTTAATGCTTCAGCATACCAAGACATTTTGGACAATTTCATGCTCCCAACTTTGTGGGAACAGTTTGGTGATGGCCCTTCCTGTTCCAACATGACTGCACACCAGTGTACAAAGCAAGTGTGGAGGTACTTGACTGGTCTCCACAGAAACCTGACCTCAACCCGATAGAACACCTTTGGGACGAATTAGAGCGGAGACTGCGAGCCAGGCCTTCTCGTCCAACATCAGTGCCTGACTTTAAAAATGCACTTCTAGAAGAATGGTCAAAGATTCCCATGAACACACTCCTAAACTAACCTAACCATACTAACCTAAACCTTGTGGAAAGCCTTCCCAGAAGAGTTGAAGCTGTTATAGCTGTAAAGGGTGGGCCAACTCCATATGAAACCCTACAGATTAAGAATGGGAAGTCATTTAAGCTCATGTGCATGTAAAGGCAAATGTGCCAAAACTTTTGGCAATATAGTGTACGCATGTGAATTAAAATGAATCCGAGTCAAATCAGAAATAATTAAGTATTTTTGTATATTTTATATATATATATATATATATTTTGTATTATGATTATAAAGTATATTATTTTCTGTGCCACAATGCTGCAGATGCAGTTTAACTTGTATTTTAACATTAACTTAAAAGTTCATCAGTAGGCATTCTACAACATTATTGTTTTTAAAAGAAATTTAACATAGTTATTTTACCTACTGGATTATAAAATACAGTGTGTTTTGCTACTTTTGTAATTTATGTCTGTTCCCATGCATGCATGAGTGCACATGACTTATGGAGAAGAGCATTTTAATTCATTTGAAAAAGTAAAATATCGAGCAACTCTATAAAAAGTGATGTTATGTGTTACATCAAAAAAATAACATTACATTATCCTAGGATAATTTGTGCTTGTTTAGTCATAGATATGTGGAAGAAAGTGATGGAATAGAGGGGGAAGGTGATAAAAGGGCACTAGTTCTCAAGAGAACCTTCCAGTAAAAACCCATACCTCAAAGCCTCTACACAAGGAGGATCAGGATGATGCACACGCATTAGCCGCTCTATTGATTTACTGACATTATAGCCAGTTGGTTTTTATGGATCAGTGACATTGGAGCAGAAGATTAGCAGTGATCATCTGACTATGGATTCTAGATTGGTTTACTTTATTACTTAACACATGAAGAGACTGTATATAAAGCTTGCCAATATGCGTATATATCCAAGCTTGTGATCACAACACATTTTTAAAAAGATGAACAAATTATGAAAGTAAAAGAAAATAAGTTTAAAGAAACAAAATGCTAACATAAACTGATTACTAGGCCTTCAAATGATCCGGAATCATGTCAAGAATGTCGCCAAGATGTCTATGTTACCGGTATGTGTGCATTTTCACCCGAGACGTTTTTAGAATGTCTGCTTATCAGAAACACAAAGTGTTACAAAAAAACATTTTAAAAAAATCTTGCAGACCCCAGACAGACAAATGCTTATATGGCAATGTAAGAATTAATAACTGAGGTGTTAATTTACCTTTCAACAGGAATTTGAAATGATTGTATCATTAAATCAAGCATGCATTGTGGCAAATAAAACTTACAGGAATGCTCTGCTAAACTCACATCATGAATATTTATGTAACTTAATTATAGCTTACTAAAACCGGAGCCGTCCAAAACCATCAACGCAATGCAGCGAGTCCAACTTGTTGCATAGCAACAGTAGCAGCATTACAGATCCCTCACCTCAGCTAACACAGGTCTCAACCCATTCAATCGATGAACCACGTTAAAATAAGTATCTCTCGTCTCAATAAAACCACATCAGAGAGCTAGAGAGAGAAGCCACATGCCAGTGAAGAGACAAGAAAACCATGGAACTAAGGAAATGTAAGAGACAGAAATCCTGGAGACACTATGGAGGTGGCCAACAGAAAGTATTACAGAGCCACAGATGCTTTCTGCAGTAGCTGAAGCACGTCCGTCTTATCTAGTCAGCATGGAAATTTCCATTTCCTCTGCGAGTTCACGAGGACCCAGAGGCAGCAGACTACAGCTGACGATGATCATCTGACTATGGATTCTAGATTGGTTTACTTTATTACTTAACACATGAAGAGACTGTATATAACAGCTGCTCAGGGCCGACAGGTGTATGCAGTTGGCTAATGCCTGTGATCTGTAAGAGGAGGAGGAAGAGGAGGAGGAAGAGGAGGAGGAAAGGGGGTAGGGTAAAGAAATGAGGTAGAACAATCATGAAATAAGGGTTAGGATTAGGCGTTTTAAAAACACAAACATTTATTCTAAATATAAACGTTTTCATTCTGGTTGAACCTAATAACAAAATTAAGAACAATTAAATTAAACGGTATATTTACAATTATTATGATGATTGTATTTATTATAATATTAAAACTGTATAATAATATAATATTAAAATATTAAAATTCTGATGAATAAATTCATGCAAGAAGTGACAATGACCATTGTACAGTAGTGACATCCCATTTGGATTTCATTTATGGATAAATTACTAAATGAAACGGTTCTATCATTATCAAAATCTGTAAACCAATTAAATAACTTCTCGATTTATTTAGTTACAAATTATAACAATTAAAAGAAACCTTATAAATGACCACAGTGGAGTTTACACATTAACCAAAAATTCCTTTCACACTGCCCTCTTTTCTTCTATGCATCTATCTAAGAATCTATTGGGCGCAAGCACTGTGCTTCAGCCAATGGAGAGGAAAGAGGAAATGGGTCTGGAAGGTTGACAGGCAGGGAGCTGAGGATGACCATATAAGGTAAAATCTGCAGTCAGCAGCCGCCAGAGCTCAGTCAGTGCAGCAGGAACAGTAGGGGGCTCCTGGAATACAGACTGGGAATCAGAATGGCACATCCATGGCCACACACACAATTCAAGTTACATCTGTCCATGTGGCTTCACAGAATATATGGAGGTGGACTTTGAAGTAAAGCCAATGAACTCTCACTTCCTTTGTGTTTGCCCCTTTTTTTTCTGTTTCTCTTTTTCCTCATCTTTGGTCTTCTCATTCTCCTGCTTTTCCTCTTTTCTGCGAAGTGACGCATGCGCATCCAGTTCAGAGACAGGAATCCCAACAAATATGTCCAACATATGGTTGGATCAATATGAAATATTTTGGCTTCAACGTGATTCTAAATCAATATCTGAAGCAACAAATAAACAGACTCGGGTGACTGATGACATGAAATTATGCCAGTATAGATTTATTTTCATTTATATAAATTATTTATAGCCCATCAAGTTCTTACTTTTTCCACATGCATATGCAAGAAATACATTTTACCAACTGTCATCTGGCATCATTCATTATTTATCCAAAAATAATTCATACATGACAATGGTTTGTTCTGTTAATAAAACTTTTTTTTAAACTTTTTTACTTTTTCTTCTATTTTAATATATTTAAAAAAAGTATTCCTGTGATGGCAAAGCTGAATTTTGAGCATTACTATACCAGTGTCACAACTCTCAAGATCCTTCAGAAATCATTTTAATATAATGATTGGGTGCGCATGGGACTTCTTTATTATTATTATTATTACTATTATTATTAGGGGCCAAGCACCGAAGGTGCAGAGGCACCTATTGAAATCGTTGGCGTTCTTCTTCCTCTTCTTCTTCCTCTTCTGTCTAGAACCATATGGTAAAAAGTATTTTTTCTTAAATCATCTTGGACTGTATAATTGCTCATTGTTGCAGTTGGTCTGACACTCTTAGCCTGGTTGGCATGTCTTGTCATCTTATTTGTGCTTGGCCCCGGTATTTCTGGTTGCAGCTATTATTATTATTATTATTAACAACAACAATGTTGAAAAATGTTTTTCATTGATAAATAAAAAAGTTCAAAGAAACAGCATGTTCCTCACTGGCTTTACATTGCCATGACAAGAAAGATCATCAAGCAATTTTAATAACATCTCATCTAATCACGGTGTCAGATTATCCAATTTGGACTCCTAAAGTGTTGTGGAAAAGAAACAGACTACACGTTGCTTCCAGAGTCCCGACCAATCATCGCTTGCTGTCTGACTGTCTATCCAAATTTTCTCTTCAGCGAAAGAGAATATAATGAATCATTTGCTTAGCTTAATGCTGATTCCTGTTCTTACCGCGTTGCTGAAATGCCTCAGCTATCATTTTTCTTTTTTCCCTCTGTCGTGGTAGTTCCTTGAGTATCCATCATAAAGGCAGGAGTATTGTTGCCATAGCTCCAGAAACCTTACGTTTCCTCAATCGCATAATGCACCACCTAGAAGCACCAATACCATCATTTGTCTTTCATTTCGCTGTTTGAAAAGCTCTGTACGGAAGAGCTTCTGTGAAAAACGAAACATTCTAGTCTTTCTGTCATGACCTCATGAAGCATCACAGACGCTGCATCAGTTGTCATCCACTATGACACACTATATAAAGATAAAATGTTTGATTCTTGAATCCCGATGGCCATTGTAGTTTACAAATCAACACCACCCTACATCAAACTGATTTTTGGCGAAGTCTGGGCTGATATTGTGTAGTCTGAACACAGCATAGTCTCATCACCCACTGGTCATTTTACTAAACTAAAAAACAACAACAAAAAAAATGTATCATATCATATGTCATAGTCAACATTACCCCCTCAAATGCTGTACTCAAAACATTCCTATACAAAGAAACAGCAGAAGACTAAATCAAATGTCCAGGTAATAAGTTTCAAAGTGAAAACTTTGTCACTAAATACACACTATGAAAGTCTGCTTCCTTATTACATCAGGAGGATTTGAGCTCTAAAGGGAAATTGTTGCTCATATCATAACAGAGGCAGGCAGCATAAGGGTAAACGGCAGTTTCCTGCAGGATGGTTCATATTTCGTGCTATAAACTAAACAGAGGTGGTCAGGCAGAAGGGATGAAAATTAGTCACTCTGGTCGGTGTGAATGGAAAGTAGGAATTCAAGGCCTGCGGAAGGCTACAGCCATCCGTTCCCAACCACTTCCTTCATATGTTAATGAGAGTATACAGCTGAGAGAAGGGGGAGGGTGTTGAGAGAAAGACAGACAACATGTGATTAGTTAGACACCTGATGGTCTCTTGAAGGGAAAGACAATAAGAGTCTGAGTCATGCTGCTCTGCCTCCCACACAAAGAATCCAGCCACAGCCCATCTGAAACTTCCCCCAGACTCAAAAGACATCACTTCAGAACATCATTACTCCTTATGGCAAAACTTACTCGAGTCAGTTTTAAAAAAAAAAAAAACATACAAATGCCTTCACTTAGGAGCAGGGCATCTTGTCATGACATGCCACGTTCAGGTAAAGACAGAAGGCAGCTCAGTCTATCAAAGAGTAAGACTGAGCACAGCACAGGCAAGCAGTGTCTAAGATTAAATGAAGACTTCATTAAAATGGACCATCGTTATATTAGGTGGCCTTAACTACTATGTACTAACATTTAAATTAATTCGATACAATGCACTTATTGTACACATACATGTTTTTACATTGTAATTACATTTTAAAAATTACCTTGCATGTCATTAAAATAATGTAATTCATTTCTGTAGTTACATTTATAATTACACTGTTGACGCTTCCCTTACACCTAACCCTACCCTTAAACTGACCCATACCACCACACCTGTCCCTAACCCTACCCGTATTACACCTTACCTCAATATCAGCACCTCAAGTATTTCGCAACACATTATGAACACACTTTGTACATTGTGCTTATTTTTTAATGCAAGTACATAGTAGTTAAGGAAAATTATTTTGATTAATAACAGTGTTGTGAAATTATTATTATTTTGAAGGTTACATTTAACTGTCCGATGATGACAAAGGTAATCTAAAAAGACCAATATTGAACGTTACAGAAAAAAAAAATAATAATAATAAGGAGGACCAAAGGAATGCTGTCCCAAGTTCTGTGACGAAAGCAGGCCAACTCAATGAGTCTTTACTAGGGTTGCAAAGAGGCTAAAAAATAAACTTTTCCGAACATTTCCCAGAAAATCCTGTAAAAGTTTCCAAAAATCCTGGAATGTTTCAGGAAACTTTGTAAATCCTAGTCTTTACACTACCAACTAACTAGGGCTGGGCGATAAATCGATTTTATCGATTAACTCGAATGTGTAGTTTACATCGATTTGTTTGAATGAAAATCGGAAAACATCCGCCAACTCTCCCCTCTGGACTTAGCACTCCCCCCGCGTGTTTACCATAGAGATAAACAAACAACAAGAACAATGTCATCTTACAACATACAGTGTCATTCGTAATTGGTTCGGTTTTTTGGCGTCAGTCGCAGGAAAAAAAAAACCCCGCTGCAAAGTGTGTTTGAATCTGAACAGAACCACGCTATTGGTTTGAGCTGCGGACGGTTTCTCAGCTCAGACTCGAAGATAGACAACGCAAGCTCATACACGGGTCGATCTCAAATCACGAGACCCCGTTACTACACAGCGCTGGGAGATCCAGAGAGAAAGCGCTTGAATTCACCCCTGAATTAATAACTACTGCGAGATCAAGTGGGAACCGTTCGGCTCAGAACTCTGTTATAAACCACAGATATCAGATCAAACAGAGCTGACCTGGAAACCAGGAGAAACATTGTCGTACTAACATTTAATGATCACTTATGATGCTGCTCCTGGGAATGGAGAGTTCCATTCTATCACAAAAACCTAGACCACGATTATCAAAAGTATGGGGATACTTTAAACAGAGGCCAACCAAAATGGTCCTTTGTTCCATTTGCAAAGCCGAAATTACCAGCACTGCGATGCACGAGCTCCTCACACTTCACACCGCACACGCTATCAGTGTGTTGGCAGGCAGAAGCGGTGCGTATGGAGAGCTGGAGCCGCGCCAGTTGTACATTCACACTGGCTGCGTTTGCCTCGCGCAGCTGAACCGCTGGCTCGTATATTGCAAATACAGACGAATATCAATTCTGTCACTTTCGTGTTCTCCTCACCCTGTCTGTCTCGTGCTTTGATTAATGATGGGCAGCGATATCTTCTGCAAATGCGACTGTGTTCTCCTCTTTCCCAAACACACATGCATAACATGCTGTATAAAGGTAGTTTACGTGATAAAAGTACTCTTAATGTTAATATAAGCCTCTAGTTTTAATCATTTAAACAGGCATTTGAAGTTTGAGCAAAAACTGGCAGTGTGTTTTCCAGCATTTTTTTAAATCACAGCGGATGTCATATGGTGTTTGTAAACACACAGAACACTTCACTACATGATTTCAAGGTGAAATTAGTTATTTTGCATGTTAATCAGGTCAGTTTTGATCAGAACAATGCACTGTGGCTTTAATTCAGCGTGAGCAGCGACGTCAAAATAGAAAACGATCGCGCACTGACGCTTCTGCTCTGCTCCTGCGCGCGCTGCCTCTGCTGCCGTGTGAAAGAACTCATCTGTTAACATGAGCGAAAAAAATTGCCTGCTTACGTGCGGTGTGACATCCAGTGAACATGCTTAAGCTTCCATTTTCCACAACTGATGTGTGCGTTGATGAATGTTTATATGTAAATAAAAGCCTAAATTAAATCTGTTCATCATATAAAGTGATTGTGTCTCTTCAGAAAATGTGGACTAAACCACTCAATTAATTTGTATTAGTTTTACAATTTACGATAAACTATTTGAAGTGTCAAAGTGGTAGTTGCATTAGTGCTGCAATTATTGTGTTTGTTTCTCAGGAAGAGGCAAAGCTTAGAAGAAGAATTCTTTCAAAATCATACATACATCATCTTGGCGTAATGGCCCCAGCTGGTCGTTACACACCGATAGCATACTCAACATGATTGTAAAAGATACTTTATGGCACTTTATTTTTGTATACTGTAAAAACTAACTTGCAGTACTTTTTGGTAAAAAATTAATAAAAGTTGAAATATTTTATTATAAGTAGTACTTATCATTTTTTGTATAATTATCCAAAGGATTCATTAGCTAATCAAAAAAAGAACACTAGATGAAACCAGGAGAAACATTGAGCCATGAACAGTCACAAATCACCAACATTCACCATGATTTACTGTAGTAACAGCACATGGTATTGTGGCAGAAATTGTTGTATGTTTTTTTTTAGTTGTCATTAATCATCTCAGTGTTCATACCGCCTTTTTCAAGCACTTTTCATGCAACTTTTTCAATTGCTTCACACTTTTTCCAGCACTTCAATGCTCTAAATATTATCCATTTTTAATGTAATGATTTGTAAAATTAAAAGTTTAAAGGTGTAGACCCCTTTGTGGCACTTTTATTTTTAAAAAGACATGAAATTACCACTATAACCAGTAGGTTGTGGCATAGGAGCACTAATTGACTTATAAGCCATTTCCAATCCCTGTGGACAAAAGTAGGAAGTGACAGTCTCATGAAAAACAAAATTCTTCAAATTGTGACTAATTACCCAGAAACCAAGAAAACAGCGCTCCTTTAATAAATCACTGAAGCTGTCGGTCAGTTCAGTGTGATGCTGGCTATAGTAGAACAATGGTAACCTATATTTAATAAGAGCAGAATATAAAAATGTTCCCTTTTTTTGCATATTAATTTTATCTGTATATCAATTCATAAACCTTTGACTAGTTTACACCCCAAGTATGTGCTACCAAGCCGCAAATATTTTACGAAAACAAAAAGTTAAATCTTGTTTTGAACAATTTCTTTGTCATCTGCAGATTGTTTTTAAGAAAAAAAAAGAAAAAAAGATTTAAATCGTAAATCTGATTTTTGTGAAAAAAATTAAATAAAATCTGGGATTTTTTTCAGGCCATATCGCCCAGCCCTACTGCCAACCCACCCTCATTTTGTCACGGGGGCCTGCTGATATACAAGTCTCTTACTACCCTTATCATTGCTCGCCCTCATGCCAAACCAAACCTTTTACTTGAAAACACTGAGACATTTCTCAAAATATCTTAATTTATGTTCCACAGAAGAAGGAAGAAAGAAAGTCACTCAGGTTTGCAACAACATAAGGCTGAGTAAATAATACATTTAGATAAGCATACTGAAACACCGTCAGTCTTGCCACTTACAATTCGCTCCTTACTGGGAAACAGAAGAATGGGTCTGAGGGTTTTGGGGAATCAAGTGAGGATGAGGAGTTCCCATACATATTTTTTTTTGGGAAACAAAGAGCTGTGCAGGACCTGGCATACACACAAGAACAATAGCTCCCCCAGAGCCAGCTGTCTGGTTGCAGGGGGCTGCTGGGAATGGGGTAGCCTGGGAAGACAGACGCAGTGCTACACTGAATCAGAGCAGATACTTAGGGAGGGGTGCAAATGATGAAGCAGAAGGATAGCGGGCAGAACACAACACAGACAAAAGCAGCAAAAAAAAAATAAAAAAAATTTGGGAACAAACTGAAGTGAGTTGTTTTTGGAGGCTAAATGTAAAAAAAAAAAAAAAAAAAAACTTTACAAAGCAAGCTATGACAAGATGCACCCACTCACAAAACTCAATGATGATAGTCTAAACTAGTCAAAAAAATACTTTGCTGACAATATCTAAGAAAAAGTGTGTAAACATGTAGACTACAAAAGCACCGACATTCAGTTTAATTCACAAAAAACCTTGAGGTTTCGGCAAAATGTTTTAATCCCAGCACATTTCAAACCTACGTCAAAGAAACGGACAGATGGATCGAGCAATCTGCTCAGAGAAAACACACAACAGTGAGAATATGAGGACTAACATGATTTATTTTTCTCAGATTAGTAAATTTCCCTCACACTTGCATTGTGCGTCTAAACATCATGGTCGGGATGACAAAGGATTTATACTGGTGTAATCCGTGACTTTTTAAAATGACCTGAATCCTGAGCTTTATAAATACTTCAGGAAAGCAGCTTGCAGGAACCGACAATGAAGCTAATAATGTAAATAACACAAGATAAATATAAGAGTCGGTTGTAACTGAGCTCGTCTGGCCAAGCAGCCGAGCGCTTCAGTGTGACATCATTTACGAGCGGGCGCGCGTGTTCGGGTGTGACGCTGATGACAGGCTTCGGAATCCAGGCGAGAGCCCGAAGAGGTTTGGATGTCACAGTCGTGTCTGAGTGCTCTCTAATTACAGAGCGCTGCTCCGCTTGTCAACACCACTGCTCTGGGTTGTTTTGCTAATCTCGCCAGTATTACCACAGTAATCTGAGATGTGCCAAATGACACCATCAGATATACAAATCTAACACTTTCTACAGGTGGCTATCCACAAAATGCTTAACTTATAATTAAGTCTTAAAGGACCAAAAAAAATGTTATTAAATAATTTACTCATCTGCCTTGTGGAACACAAAAATATTCTGAGAAACATGTTTTTTTGGTCCATAAAATACATAGAGAGTAACCAAAACTATTTGGTTGCAAGCTGTGCTTCTGTGAAATATCTTCTTTCTTTACTCGTTAGGGTTAGCAAATGATGTTTATTGTCGAATGAACTAGCCCTTCAAACCCGAAGTATGGTGATTCTTATGAAAATTTATTCTCCCAGGATTTCAGGTCAGTATTTCTGTCAAACCAATTAGAGAAATCCAGTCTCTCTCTCTACATAGAACTGAAAACCAGTATAAAAAGAAAGAATTTGGGAAACGAAGGCCACTCCTTTAAACTATCTGGAAAAAATCTGAGAATGAACCACACGCTTCAACATGCACGAACATGAAGACTCACTAAACCTACGAATGCTAAACCGAAAACATAACAGACTAGGTGAAACACACTTCATCCGATGAAGCAAATCTCTGGCTTTGTAACACAAGCAGACGGTGGTAGTCAGTGACAGAAGGTTAAAGAGGGTAGTGCATTAAGATCAGAGTTAACAAAATCCCTACAGGCCCATGATCTTCATTACACATATCAAATGACAGACTGCTGTAGAGCCAGCTCAGAAAAAAAATCAAATTCTATCGCATTTGAACTCAGAAAGCCTTTAGGAAAGATAATATCTTAACATCATTGTGTAACAAATACCTTAGGTGTTGTCAATTGTCAATACTGTTGCAGCAATTATGACTATTTTGTGTTATGAAGTTTTAAGCATTAGCACAGTAAAGTGGGTGTACAGTTGTATGTGGTCTAGATAATTTGTGATTTTAAAAATCTAGTTTTGTCGCAGTGGAGTAAAACAAGTACGTTTCAGAATAACATCTCAAAGTAGGGATGCTCATAATTAATCGGTTGTAATGTGGTACACACACTCACTCACACACACGAGTTTTGGAGAAAACAAAAAACAGATAATTTGCTTATAAGATGCACTGCATTATTACATTACTGTAAAACACTGGTAAACAAAGCTAAATGGTTTACAAACATTATAAACACTATAAACCTAGTTATAGGCTATTTTAGTTCTCCTCACTCCACAACAAATCCTTTCAAATGTAACTGTATTCAGAACAGAACAAGAACGAAAAACTGCTATATAAACGTCAAGCCAAAATTAATTGATTTAAAGCAAAACTGAAACAGAAACCAGCGTTTGGTTCACATAGACAACCTCACTCTTTCGACACAAATCCAAATGTTTCCATATTTGTGGATTCTGATGCCAACTTTCATTTATTATACAAACTATGCTTTGTACTTCACTCGCATTCCAATTACCATGTTCATCATCATCCTTCACATGCGCAAAAATGTGCTTGGCATAACAGACTACTTCAGTTGTGCAGTGTAGCTTGTTATATAGTTAGTACGTTTGGTATTTTATTTTGATAAAGAACAGGCTATGATGTCAAGTTAGCAATGCTAGAACTGATGTGGAAACAACTTGGGATACTTAATTTATGGTCATACTGATAAAACTGTAAAGTACTTTTATTTATGTACACGCACAAAAACAAAACATTTTTAAAATAAAGAAAACAGGGTGCCGATTTCTACTGCATCGGTTTGCTTTCAATTAACTTGTTTGTGGAGCGTGTCACAACAATTAACCGAAAACCAGTATATAGCTAATTTTCAGACAACAAAACCATTTTGTCACTTTGCTTCTTTTCCAGAGTTAGGACAATCTCCTCAGCTTCTTGTAGGTGTAAGACTTCTCTGCTGAAGCAATGTTCTTAAACTTTAAATAAATATTTCACCTAAAATATTACTAGCCTTCATGTAGTTTCAAATCTGGATGCTGCTTTTAATCCAGACGAAAGGAAAAAAAAGGGGAAAATTGAATCTTCTCACTATTTTTTTCATAAAACTGTTAAAAGTGACCAAATTTTGTAAAGCATCAACAGGGAGAATAAAATAACCATTCCAGTAGACATGTGCCGATATTTGGTAATGCGATATATCACGGTAATGAATAGGCACAATATTGTTATCGTGGGCACTTCGAAATAACGTAAATAATAATTTATTAACAATATTTAAAAAAAATTAAGCATTAAAGAATACTTTGCCCATCAACCAATAAAATGTTCAACACTGCTGTATTTTGCGTGAAAGGGACATGCGCTCAGATGTAAACAAGCCCAACGTGCATGACATGAGAAGCACATGAACGAGTGAAGGCGACGCACACGCTGAATGAAGTGCATGTTCAATGACAGCAGAGGGCGCTGATGCAGCGGTTACCCCGGAAACCCCGCAAATAAAGCAATTGCGCAAGTGAAGTTTTTAAAATGCTCCAAAAAGCCATTTATTTTTTGTAATCTCAGTGTTGTTCATCACAGCACCAAATACTTAATACTTTAAGACTTAATAGGCTATTTATTTTCAAACTTAAATTCAGCTGTTACTAAATGCCCTAATGATTAGACATTTTCTGATTATTTGCTATTATTCAGTAAAACTGAGACAAACGGCTTCATTAGTTAACATGTTAATTCATTATTACCAAACAGTTGTATTTCTTAACTAACATTAACAACAACAAAAAAATACTTTATGTAACAAATGTAGCTATTGCTCAATCTTAGTTAATGCATTAAATAATGAGGCCTTATTATAATGTATTACCTGTTGATCTTTAAAGCCAAATTCTTTTGCACTTGAATCTGTTTGAACATTTTACTTTTATATATTTTTGGTGCATTGTATTATTGTATTTAAACATTCAGAGAGTTATTTTTGTTATTACAAAAAGAATTCTTAAACCTGTAATACTATGACAACACTTTTTTTGCAACTTATTTCAATATCGTGATAGTACCGTATACCGTGATAACAGCTTCAGCAATTAATCGCAACATGACAAATAGATACCGCACATGCCTACATTCCAGTCAATTGTTCTGTGAGTAACAGACTGAAATTAAATGTCATTATTTGCTACACACCGCCCGGGCAACAAAGGAGTGACTTGGTAAGAAGCATGTCAAGGTCCTGGAGTGGCCTAGCCAGTCTCCAGATCTCAACCCCATAGAAAATCGTTGGAGGGAGTTGAAAATCTGTATTGCCCAGTGACAGCCCCAAAACATCACTGCTCTAGAGGAGATCTGCATGGAGGAATGGGCCAAACTACCAGCAACAGTGTGTAAAAACCTTGTGGAGACTTACAGAAAACATTTGACCTCTGTCATTGCCAACAAAGGGTATATAACAAAGTATTGGGATGAACTTTTGTTAATGACCAAATACTTGTTTTCCACCATAATGAGCAAATAAATTCTTTAAAAATCAGACAATGGGATTTTCTGGATTTTGCTTTCACTGAACTTATTCTGGCTCTCATAGTTGAAGTGTACCTATGATGAAAATGACAGTCCTCTCTCATCTTTTTAAATGGGAGAACTTGCACAATTGGTGGCTGACTAAAAACTTTTTGCCCCACTGTAAGTGGAGTGAGATATTACAGTAGTTGTGTCAAAATTGAAAAAGTACACTACCGTTCAAAAGTTTGGTGTCAGTAAGATTTTAAAAAAGAAATTCTTCTCACCTTATGAAGGGGCAAAACCATAAATGCACCACCTCCGCTGGCTTCCACGATTATGGCAACAAATTTGGGGTTAACCGCGCAGAAGGCGCTGTCCCATGTGACCCGGGACACCCTGATGTCATCGTAGCACTGGTCATTCTTCACCGCCTGGCCGAACACATGCCGGAACTTGCTCTGTCGTACAACCCGCCTGAACATATCTGCAGAGAAGAACAAGACGAGAATGATGAATGAAGTAATCACATGACCTGAACGCTTGAGTGCTTTCACAGAACAGATATGAGCCACGTACAGGAAACACCATCTGAACTGGTTGAGATGCCATTCATAGTAGCATTTGGTAATAAATAGTAGATCTGCAAAAATCAACATTACGGTTTCCATTTATGCCCCCAATCACATTAGTGCACTGCAATCTGTAATCCAATGATGTTATGACACACATCTCAGTGTAAAGGGCAGTCTTACATTGTTTAAACAGTGTCTTAATCCACTGGTTAGTTTAAATATAATCCTAAAACATGACAAGTGCTACAGCGTTTGCACAAAGTCAATAATTACCTGAGCAGAACAGTGGCTCTTCAAAATGACATTTAAAACTTGATTTTAAAGTGTTTGGCACATAGAATAATGATGAAACCCATTTCAAATAGCGGTGCTGAAAACTCAAAGCAAGTTGGACCAACTCGATTAAACGGCACACATACCAGATGGGTTCACTATCCGAAACGTGGAAAGAGCCAGAGTAATAAATCCCCACTCAGAGAACATTTTAGCATCGACATGAATAAAATACAGCTGTTTATGGTTTATTCATGTTAGTTCACTGTGCATTAACTAATGTTAACAAGATTTTAATAATGTATAAGTAAATGTTGAGATAAGATAATAAATTGCAGGTCATTATTTGTCCATGTTAAAGCTACACTGTGTAACATTTTTAGTTTATTCTAAGCTAAAAACACTTAGTTCTTTCAAAAATATATGTGCTCATTAATGTATATTTACTTCTTTAAAGTAATAAAGTATTCTCGTAAGTGTATAATATGCCATTGAAAATACATACGGGTGAAGGGTTCGAATGCGCGTCGCCATGTTGCCCCTCCATCTTGAAAGTACATTAGCCAAAGAGGGACATACCCGTAAATTCGTTTTAACACTCGATGGCACTGTGTCGAATGTGAAGAGGGGGATTGCTTGAGACTGATATAGCCTACAATGTAGCCCACTTTGCCTTGCGCTAGTGATGTCGTACAATATACAGAATAACAATAGCACAGATAAAAGTTACTTTACTAAGATTAGCTTCCATTCGTCTGGGAACCTGATCGCTGATGTTAGCAATGAAATGGTAAAAAACGACGAAAAGGTAAAACTATTATTCATTTTACATAGATGTCATAACCTACATGTTAACTGACAAATTAAATAACTGCAAATTATAATAGTTTTCTAAAGTAACCTCATCACTTGATCGAACTGGAAGCCATATTAATCTTGGACTAAATCAGCCACCGTCGGAGTTAAAACGAAATTGGAATTGAGAGGAACAGAAACTAATATTCACTGGATGGTCATATACCTTTTCACCGCTAGATGGGGGAAAATATCACGCAGTGTAGCTTTAACTAATGTAGTTAACTTATGTTATGAATGAAACCTCATTGTAAAGTCTTACCAACGTATCATTATATTGGATCCGTGCATTCAGTCTTAGACTGAAGAAAGAATTTTAGACTGCTGTCACTATGTCTTTAATATTAATCAAACAACATACACAGAAAAATCACTTTTGTAGCTTTAACAAAAATGTATTATATTTTATTTATACAGTGAAGACTATCCAGTGGTATCTTACGTTTGACTATTCAATGTCTGTACCTGAATACTGTGGAAAACAAAGCACTGTTTAATTCATTTTGTTCTGTTGTATTTATCTATGCTTGTAATTTTGTTATTATTTTCTATACAGATTCACTCCCCTTCAAATTAACAATAATTTTAGAATGATTAAGCCGTTTTCATGTCTCAATATATTATCACATAAAAACAAAATATCCCAATGCCATTTTTTCCAATATCGTGCAGCCCTAGTACATTACTCACCCTATTTCAAACAAAAAACTCAATTTAAGCGTCAACACATCACACTGGTTTCTATGCTATCTGTTTCAGCTTGTCTTGCTTTAATTTTAAAACAAACCTGAATAACGAGAACATTCTGCCTTTGTGCCATTTCCCAACGAAAACAACTGAGGCCCAGCTAAAACAGTAGAAACACTAGGGCTGGATTGAGACAAACTGTCAATGAAAAAGGTAAGGAGAAAAAAGGAAAAATACAATCCTCATTGCTCTGGGATCAATAACAAAGTGCTTATGTCTGTAGTTAACACCCAAATAAGCACATTTAGACACATTAGCTACATTAATTAAATAGCTTCATAATCTTATATTCACAATCTTGGCAGGAGGTAAGACTCTGTGCTTGATTCTAGTAGCATCTTACATGGTAGACCAATGTTTGGTCATGAGATTATGTGCATGAACATGTAGACTACTTGGCTGACTAACAGAGGTATTTTCCAAATCATTTAGTCCTCTTAAACTCGCCCCTGCAAGCTCACGTTCACCTGCCTCCATTTTTGAGCGCCACGGCCACATCTCAAAATCCAATCACTATGCATAGAACCATAAGTGTAGTTCCAGTTGCAGTCAACATTGAAGTGTAGAGGACAAGGTGCCCTGAGGCTGGTGTAACAGCAGGGTGGAAATGAGGTCAGGAAGCATTTGCTGTTGGTGGGTGTGGCTGTTTGACTAAGGAAATATGAACTTTGATTCATGGCAATACAATGTAAAGCATAAAAGATATTACACTAAATCACATGCAAGAAATTCTCTCAAAACCACTTCACCTAATGCCAGTATCTTAAGACAGCCCACTGAATGGAAGACACATTTACTAGAGATGCACTGATTGCAATTGCAATTTTGGCTGCTTCCAATTTTTTTGTAAGTGGGACCTGCTGATACCGATTTTTGTTTTCCCAAAGAACTATAGGCTAATTGACAGCATATACAAACATAAATCTACTCCTCTCAAATGCAACATGCAAAAAAAGACTAACACAATAAGAATATATTATTATTCTTTATAATTATAAATATTGCCCTGCACTCTCAGAAAAAAAGGTACAGTGCTGTCACTGGGGCGGTACCCTAAGGTACAAAAGTGAAAAGCTACATCTTTGTACCTTATTCACCCCTAAATGGTACATATTTGTAGCTTAAAAAGGTACATATCAGTACTTTAAGAGTGAGTATTAGTACTTTAAAAGGTACATATTGATACCTTTTCGGTTTTGTACCTTAGGGTACCGCCCCCAGTGACAGCAATGTACCTTTTTTTCCAACAGTGGTGTTATGTAGCCTACTTTAGTTTTTCTGGTAATCAAATGAAGGCATAAAACATTGCATTTATTTTTATATCAAATCAAATTTAAATAAAAAAAATTTTTTGGCAAACAAAGAGATGCATAACAGAGGTTTACTGTTAAAAATGGTGTGATTATTCCTTTAAAAATAAAAGATATTGTATTGTTATTAGTAGTAGTATTACATTAAGACATATACTATACTACACAATAGTACATAGTAATATACACAATAGTAATATATTAGTTAAACTGAACTTTTACTTTGACGGGTTGCCGTGAAGATACTGAGTTTCTGTGTGTACATGATATATTTCTCAAATTTAACCGTAAAATGCTCATAAAGTGACTATCAGAGCAGCTCTGGAAATGAAGTTTGCGTTGCCTTTAGTAACACCATGACATCACATGCTTCAGTGTGGGAAATGAAACCGTGCGGCTTTAGCATTCATTCACACAGAAACACACACAGAACATGTAGGATTCATATTCAAAAAGTGTCCTTGCGGTTTAATATTCATAGACACTAGTCCCGATGTGATCTCGATGTGATTTAAGTGTACTACTTTGATTTATTCATCAAAATTTTGGATTCGGTCCATGTTTTCCACTTATATAGTCAGTGGTGCGAGCACTTTTGGTGTGAGCTTGAAACCTGTGGGAATTAACAAAATGATGTGCAATACAGGCACTATTTAACCAGAGCGAATAAGACGAGTGAGTAAGAGGACGTGGGTGTGTCACTTCGCTGTCAGAGAGAAGACCGTGAGAATGCAGAGCTGAAGTCATTGCCTGTGCCACCTGCAACAAAAAACAATCCGAGCCGATCGTGGAAAAATCGCCCAATTCCTGGCCAGTCGATCGGTGTATCTAACATTTGTAAAAAAAAAAAAAAAAAAATGTTATACACTGGGACAGTGAGAGATGAGACCGGAAATGATACGGAGACGAGGTGATTGTGATCAGGAAATGATACGAGACCAGCTCGAACTCAGGTGACCTGTATGTATGCTTGCAATAACTGTTTCCTAAACCCCTTTAAAAAGAAGACTCTTTTGTTTTGCATGACTTTGGGGGAAAAAATTACATAATCCACAGTTCAACATTTAAAAAAAAAAAAAAAGACAGCCTGAAGACCGTGCCTACCTTATATCAGTCATCATGAGGCTACATCTCACACTTCCCTCAGCACCACAGAAGGCTTCGCACAGGGCACTACTGTAGCAGGTTCATTCAGCTGAAGGGCTCTAAATACCACACTTACTTCAAACAAACTCAACTTCTCCCATTTCCTCATTCCCACCCCTTTCATTGCCTCATTTCCCATAAGTTGCCACGGTCGACCGCCTGACATAAGACCTGGTAACATAAGTTCAGAAGGGACTGCAATGTCTCAGGGAGCAATAGTGGAACTGAAAAGGTTTGTTTGGGCAGCAGAGATGGCGCTTCTCATCAAACTTCTCAAAAAGCAGCTATAGATTACACAAACTGTATTTTGTGCAAATAAGGATGTAAAGAAAAACAGTCTGAGGCACAGAAGGTCACGGTTACACCACTTCTCTTGGTTAATGCTGAGTTGATTAAAGCAGCTAATGAAATGAATCATCAGAGAGCGACAAGACAAAAAAAGAAAGAAAGAAAAAAACTCCAAGAACAAGCTTTATCTTGTAACTTGTATAGTAGGGTTGTGTTTATATACGATAGTATTGTGTATGGATGATAATCAGAAATATCCCCAATGGCTGATGCCTTCCCTAATTTCATAACGACATCACCGCATAACCACACTTGCGACACATGCTTATGAGGATTGAGGAAGACTCAATGAAACTGTTTTAAAAACAGACTGCAAAACTACATCCCACATCAAAATTGAATTGCAAGGTGATCTAGTCACAAATTGACCCTTCGCTAAGCCCCGCCCTCCTTAGTTACTGTTGCTACGCCTGTCAAGCTTTCGTGCCTGGCCCATCTATTACAGTATGTGTGTGGCGGTGTCAGACATTCCCAAGGAGGTGAACAGGTGAAATATCTGAGAGAGCAAGACAGAAGGGACTGCAGTATGCATTTGAGGGATATATCCTCGGCATAATATGCAACCGATTAGAGAATCATTTCATCAAAACTTAAGGTAACGTAAAGCCTTTAAGTCCCAGCGCAAGCAGCAGCCGCCTCATACGCTGACCATTCAAATGGGAAACAGAAACTCACACACTGAGTTACAGTTATGTTCATGCACAGCAAGGTACGTGAAATTAGAAAACGATCTAATAATTATAAATCGAACTGCTTATCCATAAGACTTGTGGAATAAAGACAATACATTAGCCTGACCACTTTGCAATGATAACATTCTTCTGCTTATATTTTATATATTTATTCTCCCACACTGATTGATCCACAACAGTCTGATAAGGTATTTTGCCCTGCAAAATCATTTTCCCCATTAAGAATCCTCAGTAAAGTTACACTGAATTATTTCACGTAAATTAGTCACAGACGCTAACACGCAGTATGATTTTTCGATACGGTCGCATGGATTGATAGATATATAATTGTTAGAATTGAACCCTAAAATAAAGTGTTACCAAACATTTTAATGACACTTACTAATAACAAAATTACAAATGAAGAAAATCAAATGCAGTTTCAAATGCAGACTTTATAAAATATAAAACAGTTTAACAAGAAATATTCTCTTTTTTTCACTATCATTAATGTAGTCCACAAGAGACAAATAAAGCCAAAAATTAGACATCGTTATCTGCACTTCGGTATAGGGTAAGAAAACAGGCATTTAATCAGCTACTTGTAAGCTTAGGTTATAGTGTGCTGTTTGATTGTATGATTATATTCATTTATTTCTGAATAATTCAGTTGCATGTCAAAAAACAGTTATTACATAATCTCCTGAGCCTGACTGCAGGTTCTAACTTCAGTGACTCCATATTATATCCATTACTACAATACAACTTTAAAAAGGGAACAACACAGAAACCACAAAAGAAAAAGCTCTTAGTAATCCAAACGGAGATAGATTTTTTTTTTTTTATCTAATTAAAGTGGAAGTAAATATGTTAAAATATTAATTTATTAAACTGAAAAAATTGAAAATAAATAACTGAAAATAAAATGTGTGGAGCAATAAAAAAAAAACTAAGCGCACAGAGGCCGTGGACAGATAAATGCATGGAATTGTAAGAATTTAAAGAAAAGGCTGAAAAAAGAAGAAAGAAGGGTCATGCATGCCTCAACTGGCTCAGTACACTTTTCATTTTCAAGCCTCTGCAAAGTTTCTGTCAAACATTATGCTTGCATGAGCATTCAGAGGCACTGCTTGCATTCTCTTGTCTGTTTTAATCAATCACTACACCATCTCTAGGATATAAAACAAGCCCAATATACATTCCAAACAGAAAGGTATCATTCAGAGCATATGTAACGCAATACCTCACCGTTGTGAAATTAATCCTTCACCACACCTCAAAATCAAAGCTTACGCAAAAGAGAATCACATTTTTACACTCAATCTCCACCAGAAGCAAGTGGCAAAACTACACTTGCTGCCACTGCAAGCATTCGACATTGCTAAGCTTACAGTGTAGCTTGTGTGTAAGAGAAGCGCTTATAGTATATCCATAGTCATTTCCTCTGTGAACAATGGCCCATAAAGTGATAATCAGATGGTCTTACTGTGCCAGGAGGACAAACTCACACAAACAGCTCTGGAAAAGATCTTGTCTAGAACGGTGTTCTCACACAATAAAACACAGTAAAGACGGGAGTGAACTTGAAGTGAACCTTTGTAAAATGCATTCAAATTCCAACAACGCCTTTGGGCTATTTACAGTGACCAAAACCAATCATGTTCAACACTGTTCACTCTTAGATAATGATTCTCTCAGTTAGAACAGCAAGATCTTAAAACTATTAAATCCAATCTAACCGGACAATGTAGCCTTGCTTAATGTCGTCTTTAACCGATTCAGTGGGTAAAGTACTAGGTTATGCAAACAGACAGTATGTAATACTAGGGTGAATCCAGAAACAGTTAAATATAGAGATCAACTGTTACTAAAATTCTGGTCGATACAAGCCGATTATTATTTTTATGTTATGGCTGTTAACCGGCCAATTTCTAAAAATAAATTCACATTAACATTCATCAACGCACACATTAGTTATAGTAAATGGAAGCTCAAGCATGCTTGCTTGAAGTGTGAGAACCAATGAGTTTTTTTTCGTGTGTGTTACGCAGCACGCTTGAGATTACACAAGAACCAGTGAGGTTGGTGAAGTACGGTTGAGCTTCTATTTGTTGTTGATCAATGATTATGTGAATAAAAGCCTAAACTCAACCTGTTCATCATATTAAGCTATCGAGCATCTTCTGAAAATTTGGACTAAACTGCTTGATTCATGTGGATTAGTTTTACGATATCTTTATGAACTTTTTGAAGCGACAAAATGGTAGTTGCGTGAAACGTCAATGGAGGAACAGAAATCTCTCTGATTTCATTAATGTCTTAAGTAATTTAAGAAAGTAACTTATGATTTTTTTTCAACCCTTTAATATATATATATCCCATACGAGGAGTCATATCCAGTGGTAGTCATAAAGGCTAATGAATAATAATGAATACGTTTTACATGAAGCAAATCACCTCATTGAGATTCACTCAGTACCCATCATTATCGGACCACTTTGGTAATGGATTGATTCCTCCTCCTCTTTTGGTATTGTCTTGCACATTGGCGTTTCCGTAATTCTCATATGGACATGTGGAGACGGAATTTGCTTCATAAATTAGAAGAGCTGCAATTGATTTGACATCTGCACCGCTCGGAGGACCCAACGTGGCATATGGCTGCGAATCCAGATGAAACGCATTGACCTTGTGCTCAATCTACTCACCAATATCCTGGGGCTGGTATTTAGTCTCTATACCACACTGGCACAACGGAATGTCACAAGACAACTCTTCCGCAAATGCAACACACAGATACTCTGCCTCACATTTGCATCTGCTGTGTGAGAGGTTAGCATGAGGTCACAACAGCTCTCTTGGCAGTCAAGCTGCAGTCTTGCTGCAGATTAGTAGCGTGAGGAAAAAAGAGGGAGGGGCGTTGCACTTTGCATAGATTTGAATCAGCAGGTTCATGTAGTCGAACTGCAGTTGGCTGTCTGAAGGCAGAGTCTTGCTGTTGTCAAAGTAGAGCAAGGACTTACTGCCAAGTAACACATGGTGAAATCCAGCCTGTATTTACCAACACTCATGAATCGCCTAGCAACACCAGCAAAATACCACAGCAGGAAAGTATGGGGAAAAAAAAGGTAGAACCAAGAAGAGAAGTAAACTTGGCCTTTTAAGTACAAAACATACTCGGTTGATGCGGAGACTCTCAAAGCAGAGCTGATGTGTAACTGAATCTCATGGAGATCATTTTCATCCAAAAAAGGCTACAATACAGGGTCTATTTTAGCCGACAGGCTAACCAATATCAATCCAAGCCATAGAATAGGCTAAGTGATTATTTTACTTCACACACACATAGTTCCAACTTTGTCTTGTTCCAAAACTATATTGTTACCAACATTCTTCAAAATATCTTCTTTCGTGTTCCACAGTTAAGCAACCAGAGATAGTTTGCAGCATGCACATTATACTTATACTAACATGTTGTTTGTTGACATATTAGGAAATCCAGGATTGTAACTACATTTAATGGTTGTGACTAATCAAATTGCAACATAACAGACAACAAAAAACTGGAAGACTAAAGCCCGGTCCGCATTAAAATACTCAAGTGTATGCTTGGCACCAGACATAGGCCTATATTAACTCCAAATCTCCAAGATGCAATCGGTTTAAAAGATAACAACTACACTCAACTACAGTCAACATCCCACTTTCTGACTAGCACAAAACACGACATGCTGCATCACTCCAGCACACAATAGTGGTCTTCCCACTTTCATGAGTCATAAAAATCCACCTAGACCATCCAACAGTCATTAAGACAGTTACATAATGCCATAAAACATCCATTTATACAAATAAGTGTCCGCTGTATAATTTCACCACATAATCTGGCCATAATCGCCAGCAGAAAGGCTCAACATTGTTGTCAGCGCATATGTTGAAGAATCTTATTCAGAAAGACACTGACTGGAATGAAAATGTCCCCTAAAAAGTCAACAATGGGAGTCTGAGCGCCGGAGAACAGGAAAGTCTAATTGTGCAAATTCATTGCCAAGCAACATAATTCAAAGCAGGATGATAGAGTTGCATTCTGAATTAAATCACAAAATATAATGCACAAGAATTGTTTCACAGCACAAAGCGAGGGATAAAAGAATTAGTATTGAAACAAATCTGTGATTAGCTGACCTTAACATGGATTTGTTGGGAAAACAAATAGCTAAATGTATCAAACTTAGTACGAGTAAAACGTGACAGTTTCTGCAAAGTTTATCTACTGGTTTTTCTAGCTCAATGCAGCTAGGAAGGAAACCCTGACAGAAAACTCTGCAACAGGTCAAGCACAGCTCAAGGAAAGTGTCGTCATGATCTCTTAACTGCAACATAAGTGTCATATCTCAATTTAATTTGGTTTGATGTTAAAGAATCAGCCTTGTTACACCTCTCCAGCCTCCGCTGCACAAACCACACTGGATTTCCTAAGGGAACTGACATTGATGCTGCCCGTGAAACACACTTACACAATACAGCGCAGTTCCAACAAACAAACAAAACGCGACGCAGCTGTGATCTCTTTGAAAGACACTAGAAAAAGTCAGCGTTTTACCTCAGTTTGTGCTTTTGTCAGCAAAATAAGAACAGAAGTCCTTCACGAAAGGAGTTACAAGACGTTTCTACAAAATGTTCTTAAAAACATTTCACAAATCAGATGAAAAAGAATGACATTATACTCAATCTCTCTACAATATCTTACTTTATTTATGGCTATTGTAGACATGAAGAGTCTATACCATTACTCAATATTACAACATGAAAACTGTACTGTAAGTAGGGTTGCAAAGGGGCTGAAAAAAAAAAATCCTGGAAAGTTTCCAAAACTTGTAAGGTTCTGGAAACGTTGCAACCCTAACTGTAAGTTACCCTGCCATTTACAGTGGAAAAAACAAAGTAAGCAAGCAAAATGTTGGTTTTTGGAAATATAAACTATGAATGGCCATATAATTTATCATTTATGGTGGAAACCGTAAAAGGACATTGCCAGAAGACCTCCACTTCTCATTTTCGTTATCTGTACTGTACTTATAGATTTTTTGTGTAACATTTAGTTATGGCGACTCATTACATTTTAATGTAAAACACAGATTTTGGCAGTGCAAGTAAACTGTTATAATAACATTATATCACCACTCAAAATTCAATTATATGTTGCAAAATATACAGGCACCAGTATGACATCCCGTAATACTGGATACATTGTTTACAGTACTTTTCTAGCAAACAGAGCAACCATTTTTTGCTGTAAATATAGCAGCAACTTTTTACAGAGAAGAACAAACCTATAACCAAAAGAAAAACATAAAAGGATAACACATTCTGCACCATTTGTGCTATAGATAAAAAGATTTGAGGTAATATTTATTGTGGAGAGGAGAGGTGTACTATTACCTTAAGCAATCAGACTCAGAAAAAGTAATTACTCATTATTTGTATAGGATTACAAGCCAACCTACAGCCAAATCAATCCAGACCATAAACTGATCTGTGTTTATGTACATTCCAGGTGCATCCAGCAATGCTTTTCTTCAAGTGTGTGCGAGTTGCACGTCCTTGTGTGGGGTCACCATTAGCACGGGAATGCAAAAAAAATTCTACCAGAAGTAGCCAAGCAACCCTGGCGAAGACATTGAGAATTTATTGCAACGCGAAAACAAAATGTGGATAACATCTAATAAACATACCGGTATAGAGTAAAAGAATGCAAAACTACTTCACTTTGCCATGTTTGTGTCTTGGGGTATACAGTTTAAGGTTGGGAATTTTACCCTGGGCACTAAATGCATAAAACTCCAGACAATGTCCAGAAAGATGGTGGACAATTTTCCAAGGAATGTAGCAATGAGAACAATGAGGTAGAGAGGCATGCTCTCACATTCCTCACCCATTAAAATCGACACAAATAATACCACAAAGAACCGAGGATGGAATTTACACGGTCACACCAGCCATGTTAGTAGGCTGCCTACATGAACAAAAGTGGTTACAGATGGCCAGAAGTGTTGTCATCCAAAACAAGCTGTGGTGAAAACAAGTTTGTTGGTCTAGGATTCTCAGCCACACAGTATTAAAAAAACAAGGGTCAGACTAAGATGCTTGACAATAATCTCCTTCAAGATGGATACAGGTTTGCAAGGTGGGTTACTGGGTCAAACCTGCATAGTTTCCTCTCTGTGTTTTAAGACAGTTATTGGCTGCTGGCCTACTACTGTTTTTTTTTAAACAGCATTTGTTTATGATAGAAATGTTTGTTTATAAAACGTCTTTGCTGTCAAGATTATTCACGACCCAAACTTTTCAAATGTAGCGAATGTGAAGTCTCAATGTCTTTAAAAAGAACAGTTCACCAAAAATAAAAAATGTCATAATTTACTCACCTTCATGTCGTTCCAAACCTGTATGATTTTCCATATAAAACAAGAATTATTACAATTGAATTATTTAATATCATATTGGAAGCTTGTAAGGGACTGAGTTAAAGTGTTGAATTATTCTTTTAAGAAAGTAGGGGGTAAAAGTTGCCAGTCGAATGTGCCATACAGACATGCAGGCAGTCAAATAAGCATGCTTGACTAAGAGAGCGAGAGAAAGGAGGGGGAAAAAAAGATGATTTGGGCATGTCAGGTTTTTTTAACGTGTGCACTAATAAAAGAGATGGAAAGGCCTGACAAGAATGAGACTGCAAGCCAATTCTTATGATCCAATCATTTCCAATCAAGTTTCATCTTCCAAAAAGTAGAACATTGGCGGTGGGACGCCTGCTTATGGGGAGTCAGGAGTGTGAAAAAAAATAATTACTTCGTCAAAATAAGTTGGAAAGCAACTAACTAGCGTGAGCAAGACACTAAATGATGCAGAGATCCCTGAACGCAAACTCAATCCAGCTACTGTCTCCAAGTGAACAGATTCTGAGATGCTTGTATGAAAACTATTCGCCGTTATGCTGTTAATATATCACCTAAAGATGATCTTGATCAAACTTCCATTTAACCATCAAGAGGGAAAAGCCAACATCTCACTTTTTTTATTGAGGCCGACTCATTTCACAAAAGAGTTCTGGGCAATGAATCAGAGTGATACCGCCTCCACAGCCATCTGAGGCGATTCCTTCACTTCCTGAACTCGGGCAGTGCACAAAGGAAGCCTTGTAACGCAGTACTGTGGCATCACTGGTCTGCCGGATTCATAGTGAAACAGAGAGAGAGCAAAGGCTGGGGAAGCCTTAGCCAAACGCTGATCAGGGAACACATGTGCTCTTCCTGTTTCAAAGAAAAGTATGATCTTGATCGGTATGAAATTGTGATGTCAATACATAAATTCCCATAATCGACTGTTATCCTTAACTTCTGAAATCCCAAGTGGGTGGGGCCTAGTTATCACATTACTTAAAGGGACAGTTCATTTCTCACCCTTGAACCTGTATGAATTTCTTTCTTCTGCTGAAGAATGTGGGTAACCAAAGATCTGGGTCCCCATTGCTTTCCGTAGTACTTTGTCCCATACTATGGAAGTCAATGGGCCCATCAACTGTTTGATTACTCATATTCTTCAAAATACATTTCTTTGTTCAGCAGAAGAAAGAAATTCATACCGGTTTGGAACAACTTGAGGATGAGTAAATTCATTTTTGGGTGAACAATCCCTTTGATAAACACTTGCGTAACCAACACAAAATGGGTTCCGTAGCTTGGCTTTACAGTGAATATAGCGAATATGTCCATCACTTGATCAGTGCTTTTAAATTTGCTGACATATTAGTAGGCCTGTCGCAATAATCAATATATTGATATAGTCGCAAAATTTATGTACATGACCTCAATAATTTTTTTGTGATGCAATATATCGCCCATTATGTTTACAAGATAATGAATGTCACCATCATTTTACTCAATTGTGCGGTCATCTTGTATATTTTCCGTGATGTTGGCGAAAGTGGTTCTCAGCAGTTCCTTTTATACACAGAGCGGTTATCGACAGGTGAAAAAAAGGCGCCATTTGAGGAGTTAGTGTTTTCCCCCACGGTCCGGTGAACATGTAAATGTCAACGCAGAATGACGAGTGTTAAAGCCGTTTCACAAGGGAAAATGTTTATTTACTATTTATTCTTTTTTTTTTTTTTTATTCAGGATAATATATTTTTTACCCTTAATTTCCATGATCTAAGGAACTAAAGGGCTGTCATTTGAAAGTGTGTAGGTCTACTTGCATTATTATGCTGTTATATTAGGATTTATTTATTTATATATATATATATATATATATATATATATATATATATATATATATATATATATGATATATTGATATATATACACCGTGACATGACATGATGATGCTTGGCTAAATCTATAGGATTTTTGGGACCTTATCAGGATGTGATCATGATGCAGTGTTCTTCAACATCCTTTGGAAGTTCAACCAATGAAAACTGGATCTCGGGTTTGGTGGGTGGGTATATAGACACTGATTTACAACTGGAGCGCACCTTGATTTGTTTTAAGTTAAAAATGTATAGGTATTATATATAGTTATTTTCAACTGTAATAATATTAATATTATACAATATAGATATTTGGACTGTATTTTGTGATCATATAAATGCAGCCTTTCAAAAAGCCTTTCTTTTATTTCAAAAAGATTTAAAAAAAATACAGTAATGTATGAGGAAATATAAATACATTATCAATCATATATACCTTTTATATAAAAAGTGGAAAACAGACAATAAATTAATAAATGAACATATATCCTATTACATGTATATAAATCTACTCACTCATTATTATAATAGTAGACCCAATCCCTATTCCCTACAGCATATGTACCTGTGTTTTCTTTGCTATAAAATATATAATAGCAACACAATAGCTGGATTCTGACAGAGGGCACTGCTGCAGAGAAAAGGCAAGAGCGAGTGACAGCTATAAATGCAGGAGTACAAGATAGGGAGAGTGTGTTTTTGCATGTTGTCATGTAGCCATTTTACACCAGACCCAGTTAAAACACCATAGATGGTGTTGCTTCAAAATTTCATTTAAAGACTCTCAACACAAGCACACCCGTCACTCCTGCCAGCCAAAGCCTTGTAGAACTAGAAATCATTTGACACTACTGGGTTCATTATGGCACCCATAATGTTAAGGACAATCACTGTTTTTGCCATATCCTGTTTGTCTCCAGCACGAAGGCTAAACCCAGAGGGAAGGATAACAATATCAAGATTCAACTTAAGTATTAGGTTGCACCAACCCAAACTGTCCTGATGTCATCACAGCAGAGATTTATATGTTGATAATCCAGATCAATGTGCTCTAACTGGTAAGGCATTTGAATACATTGAGATGATTTATCTGCAGGATAAATAAAACCCACACAGAATGTGCGCACTCACTGAACTTTCCAGATATGGAAAGCTAATCATTCATAAAATTTGACAGATCCCTTGTCCTAATGTGACTATAAAAGATTTTGGTTTTTTTGCTTATGCTTTCAAAACTCATTGAAATATTCATGTTTGAATATTTTAGTATGTTGTGACATCCAGCTATATCACCCAGCCCTGTCAGGAATCAGGATATATAACTGCTGGTGTCTGTAATTTTTTTGCTCTTCTAATTTTTCTCAAAAAAAAAAAAAAAAATCAATTTTGAGCTGCAAATCAGCATAATGACATAATATGACACTAAAGACTGGGAGTTATGATGCAGAAAATGACACCAAAGACTGTGAGTTTTTTTGATGCAGAAAATGTAGCTGTCATCACAGCAATAAATTACATTTTAAAATATATTAAAATAGAAAATGCAGCCTTGGTGAGCAAAAGAGATTTGTTTCAAAAACATTAAAAAAATAATTTAAAAAATCTTGAAAAAAGTTGATTGGTATTAAAAAGCGCTTTCATGCTCTGGTTTGTAATGAATTGTACATTCTCACTCCTTATGCCATAATTCATTTACACAAATTATTAACTATTAAGTTTAGCTTGTTTCACAAAACTTGACTAAGTTTAAGCCACAGTCAACTTGTCTGAGCCTGAGGTTTATTAGCTTGTACGGAACCATCTCATGTTGACAGATAACACTGCTTCGTTCCTGGTCAGAGAGGGTGCGGTTCATCGCATGGTACAACCGGTGACAGCAAGTTTCTGTTCCCTTAGGCAAGAGTTGATTTAGCTGTCCTCTTGAGGCATGGAATGCTTTTGGTAGCCATGCCTGTAATATAAACCCCACACCTTTCTGACAACTCATTTAAATCATAGATTTTCCATATTTGCATTAGCCAATCAGTGGTTAAGTTATGCAAATAGAAGACAATGCATCAGCCATGCAAATTAGGCAGTAAAAATGAATAGGGACAGAAGTTTTTAGGCTTTGAAAAAGGATACAGAAGAAAGAATAATTCAAAATGTAATAAAAGTGGAGAATACAGAACGAGTCCTTTGGGCCACTTGTATGATACTTTCGTGGTGTTGTGTGTCCTTTTAAAGTCTTGAACGTTTCAGTGCACATTGATTGAAAAATGTGTGTTTAGTGGTGGAAAAAGTCAACAGGTTTGGACAACGTGAAATCAAGTAAATGATGAATGCTTTCTAACAGCCTGATGAGTCATGGGCCACTCTGAACGAATGATCCTGCCATTAGCCATTGGGAATACAGAAGGGGGATGACACCACCCGAATCCTCTTCCTGCTCTAGGGCAATTGTTATGGAATTTCAGCTAAGATACTGCTGCCTTTCGCAAGCTTAAGCTATGAGAATCTCTGCCACTGCTATCAGCTCCATTGTTTAAACAACAGCCAACTATTCTACTAGTAATCAGGTCTAACATTAGAAAGATCATTAGGCGTGTTCGACTTGAAGCTGCGCTGTGCAGACCGATCAGTGCATGACACCAAAGTACTGCAACTGCATTTAGAGAGCAGAAGGTTCAGTATGTCTTCAAATTTTACTGAAGCGCAAGACGACCTGTGAATTCGGCATGTTCTGCCTGACTTGAATGACTTATATTTGATTATTAAAACTACATACTGAAAGGGGGAAACAATCTGTCATAGAATATACTTGTTCACATTGAGTTGACAGTTTGAATGGTCTTGTTTCCTTTCATTTATTTCCAAGATCTGGGGTGAATTATCCATTATGGCTTTCAATGCAGCTATAAAAGGTCACAACATTTATATTAGATGCTTTTGACGCACATAAACATTACCTGAGATTATTATCATTGTCAATCATACTTTGCAAGCTGTTGTTCCAGTCACATCTGTTTTTCTAGTTCAAGGCTGGTTAGGACAAAAACTCTGATTAACACGTAAAACATACCTTTTATTGTGTTGGCACCTCACATCTGGTTAGGAAAAACTCATTTGAACCGCACACCACACGGACCATTTATCGGCAAGTTCAAACGGCAGACAAAGCTCGGTTTATACTCGCGACTTCGAGCCGATTCTGGCTGAGCAGGTACATCTGTACCAAGTGTGCTGCACACGTCCTGAAAAGTGAAGCCAAAGCATCTTGATCGCCCCGAGGTGGTTGGTCTCAGTATAGGTCATAAACCCCACCATCTCCATGTAATGTAATGGGAAGCAAGACAAACTAAACAATCAAATTACACTTCAAACTATTTTTTCCAAATATGGTTTCTGTCATTATAGGTAGTTATCACGCTGATGTACGTTTTTTAAAATACGGGGGTGTGACGTCATGATTGACAGTTTCTCTGAGCAAAGTTGTCACTGAGGCACCAACAGACTTTTTTTTCCGGGATATTCGGGAGGAGATTAGAGCTTTAGATTTCTAAATTTCCATAACTGTTTATTTCACAGCGACATAATGTGTTGTTCTGCAGAAAACCGTACTAACAGATACTGCAGGAGTGTGGGTGGTTTTGATATCGCGGCTCTACTTCCTGCTTTCTACGGAGCAGACGCAGGTCCCAAATCAGCACAATGTCAGCGCCATATTGGGGCATTGGCAGCTTCACTTTTCTACAATGGAGAAGAAAGTGAAGGGGCGTCGTCCATCTTTTTACAGAGATAAGAATATTCATGAAATTAAATTAAAATCTTTATTGAAATTAGAAAATATTTAAGAGATTGTTGTTTAATTTGGTTTTATACAAGTTATTTATGATATGAACATTTTTATTGTGATATTTGTTTGGCCATATAGCCCAGCCCTATAAATCAACAAACAAAAGTCCTTGTCTCCTTTGAACGTGGTTTCACGGCTTGTAAAAGGTGACATTTGACTATGCAGCTAAATGCAATCCAGATAAACAATGAAAAAAGATGTCAAAACCTCCACAGCAACTCTGATGTGATCATAATGTCACATTGGGCAAATTTACCTCATCATAGAAGTTAAAATTAGTACTCAAATGTACAAGACAGTTTAGGCAAACTGGAAATGCTGTATAATGACAGCTGCAGGTCTTGAAAAAGGGTTGCATTTAACCGTGCATACCTGCTGATGATGAGATATCCATCGCAAAGCTCACCTCTCTGACGCACGAAGCCTAAAGGACGTGCACCAAACAAGAATGTTATCTGGTAAATGTGAAACGCAACTTGAAACTGTCTGCCATTTAGAGGAAACTAGAGTTCCTTAAAACTCCTAACCGATTTCCTCTGCCTATATATGTCCAGTTGTTCCTCTCTATCTCTCACACACACAGACACACACGCTCCCGAAGCTGCATCCTCTCCAGCCTTGCGGCAACTTCCTGCATCTCCTGACTAATTTTACCCAGCATCCTGACCCATTTCCCAAGGAGCACAAGTAAACAGCCACAGAGTAGCCGATGCAATGACGTCCATACGCATAAACAGCCTGATGCATTCTGACGGCCAGCCCAAACATTACCATGTCAAGATTTCCGCGTGGCCTCAAGCTATATCATGCACCAGCAATGACTAAACAAGGACAAAGGCTTGAAAAAAGCCGTAACTAAAACATAATGTACCTTTATCCATGTACGAGTTCTTTTATCCTTCTCATTCTATAAAAAAAAAAAAAATGTATATATGAAATTCATGAAACGGAATTGTAAACGCAGTCAAAACAACCAGTCTATAAATACTGCAAACAGACAGCATCAATCCAAATATAGCTGGTATTTCTTCGTTATGTAAACAAACTTTTTATTTCTTAAAATATGTCTCAGCATTTGAGGTTTCATTATTTTTGTATTCTTTCCTGCTGCCTGGCAAGTTAGTGAGTCAAACTGAAACAAGCCAGACAATATTACAATGTGGTCAACACATGGGTCACCACAGAAAACCCTGCACGCTACGTTACATTCGCTAAAACACTAGCCGGGTGTAGTAGCCCAAACACTTGTTCTTCGCCTCTGACATGACTGAAGGTTAATTCAAGAAGTAAAAAGCACACTACACTTATTACAGGGACAGACAAGTAAGTCATGCTGAATGGAGCAACGTTATCCAAATAACCAAAGCCTATTATATTTCTAGCAGAAAATAAAGAAACGTTTTGGCATTGCAACATTTTTACAATCATAAAAATGTGCTTCTAAAGAAAAGGGAAGGCTACAAAATTCCGTGAAAAAAACAAACACTTTAACTTGAAACCACATTGCATTAAAAAGGCACACTCAGCAAATTTCTGTTCATATTTATTGTGTTTTATTTAGATTTTAAAAAATGCCTCACTTTTATTCTCAATCTCAGCTCCGTTTTACATTAAACGCATTATTATTAGAGACTCTGTCAACTGTATGACAAGACCAATCGTGATTTCAATATGGCAGCACCCATAAAGGGGCGACCCACTCCATGAAGGGTAGCTTTTTCTAGAAAACTAATATGATTTGAGTCTTAATACCAAGTGTCTCATCAAATCAATGATATTTCTTAAAGTTCTGTTAATTTCTGTGTAAAACTTTAACAAGTAAATTACTGAGTGCACCTTTAAGAAACCCTCCACAAAGACATCACATTGCATTAAAGGGTTAGTTCACCCAGAAATGAAAATTCTGTCATCATTTACTCACCCTCCTGCCGTTCCGAACCCGTAAGACTTTCGGTCATCTTCAGAAAAAAAATGAAGATCTTTTTGATGAAATCTGAGAGCATTCTGTCCCTTCATTGACAGCCTACGCAACTACCACTTTGACGCTTTACAAAGTTCATAAAGAGACCGTAAAACTAATCCATATGAATTAAGTGGTTTAGACCAGTGGTTTTGTAACCTGTCCTGGAGGACCACCAGCCCTGCACGTTTTGTGTGTCTCCCTCTTCTATCACACCTGCTTCAACTCATCAGCTCATTACTAGAGACTGCAAGACCTGAAATGGGTGTGTCTGATATAGGGAGAAATACAAAATGTGCAGGGCTGGTGGTCCTCCAGGACAGGTTTGAAAACCACTGGTTTAGACCAAACTTTCTGAAGAGGCTCAATTGCTTTATATGATGAATATGTTTAATTTATGCTTTCATTTAATTTTTGGGTGAACTATACCTTTAAGTTTCGAAGATAGTTTATAATGCATCCACACTCTTGGCTATGACAAGATAATCCAAAACTACAGGAAGATCAACCAACTGGCCACAGGACACTGATATAAATTACCTTGTATTTCTCTACATTTCCCTCTGCATACTCATTGATTTATCAAAAGAATTTGATGATTCTGCATATCTGCTGAAGACCACTTGTCCCTAGGCTTGACACTTATATCTGATACTGATATAAACTTAGGCTGCATTCTTGTTCTGAGTAATGAATACAGGACAAATCAGACCAGACTGACAGTTCCAACAACTTACTTTAGTAAAACCAAGATAGTAGTTGCCCCCCCAAAAAAAGAAAAAAAAATGATTAATTAAGATAGATCACATTGGCTTGTGTGGCAAATTTAAGTGGTTAAACTTTAGCTTTATTTGTTTAGTGAACACACTCTCTGTTCCTCTGATGTTATCAGCAAAAAAATATTCGAACATTTCACACTAGTTCAATTTCAAATAACAAATTTCAAATATTCTAAGATTCCAACATTCTGTATTATTATTAATTCACATATTCTAACATTTTAAAAAAAAAGAGCCAGATGCCGCTACTTTTGCTTCCCACACGGTTTAAACAGAGCCAGAAGGGTTCATTAATCCATCCATACAAATCAAAGCATTCCATATTCCACCGTGAAAGCGTGTCAGTTCAGATATGAAACATGAATTTGTTAAAGCAATCCCCCGTTTTGAGCACTGCAGATGAGCCCATCTGGCCTGATCCACGCTACCATGATCCCGTCGCATGGACATATTCTTAAACTTACGCACACCAATACAATCTTTGCCTCGTGTTATAAAAATGACGTGACAAATTGAGTTTGCGCCTATTCTTACCTTCTCAGCTGTCGTAGAAAAAAATATATCCAAGCCCGACTTTAATTTTGTTCTATAGACAGCTTTCTACAGCAGCACTCCCTGATCGCGCGAATGTTCCCTATGCCTTGCCTCACTCAACTTGTCCGAGACTCGCCGGAAGCCACGCCTGTTTTTGTTTTCTCCTCCCCTCAAAAATGTGATTAGATAAATGGGCATTGAGTGGCGTCAAAGATCACCAATCACAAAACATATTAATCTTAGCCCTGCCCATTAAGAGCGTAAACAGGTATGAACTTTAGTGGACGACGTGACTGCGATTACTAGAAGAACCAGTTTAGCGTTGAGGACGTCATATATTTAGTGAAGTCAATGAACATCAAGTTACGTCGATTAGCAAGTTGATGGTATGATAGTGTAACACAATGAGCTCTAAACACAATGAATGTTGTATAGTCATTTGGCTTATTTTCCTAACCGTGATGCAACCTATATGTTGAGGTTGATTTTCCTATACTGAAATTGCCACAAGATGGCACCATTATACTGGAATACACGTTATTGCTGCATGTAGATAGAGAGATAGATAGATAGATAGATAGATAGATAGATAGATAGATAGATAGATAGATAGATAGATAGATAGATAGATAGATAGATATAAGTAGGCTATGCAAACATGATAATTTGGTACTGCAAGTATGTCTGGTTTAATATGAAACAATGCAATACAGGAGGTTTCTGCACCATCTCGGGGATCCTTGCATTACATAAACAACTTCTCAGAAATGTTCCTACCTTTCCTCACTGAAGGCTTTCTCTCCAGTGCCTTGTCAGGTGTTTTCTTTGGTGTATCAAATGCTGCTTTCATCTGCGATACTTTCACAGACTGTGTTGGATCTAAGGGCAGATCAACCCGAACATCAGCTGGCTTGGTCCACTCCTTCATCTTCTTCTGCAACTCAATAGTTTCCTTTATCATATCAGAAACATGTCTTTTCTGTGCACCCTGCTGTGGTTCCATGGTGGTGTTCGGGTCGCTTTTTATTGTGTGCTTCTGGTCAAGCTGGTTTAAATGTTTCTCCTCTAACACATGAAAATTTGCTTGTGTCGACAGCTTGTTCTGCTCTTTATCTTGTTTCTCGTTAGCTTGCATACTTATTAGGTTGCACATGGAGGAGGAATGTTGCACATATTGTGCGGCAGATGTGTTTTCTGTGCTGTCTGCTAATGCAGTTCCTGCAATGCAACCATCCTGGACTTGATCGCAAATGTCTGTCTTGCATACAATGGAATGGGTTGATGCATTTGTTAAAATATTCAAAAAACATTGCTCTTGGAATGGAGAAGAACCAGACAGAGTGACTTCTGTTTTCTTATCCATCCCTAGCCTGTCATCTATGGGACTTGAAGCTGTCTCAGGACCAGCAATGAGCTCAGAGATGGAACTATTTGCAGATGTTTCCTTACGCACGTCCGTTTTTGAGCTGATGGTATTCTGGTTAGACTTGCTGACCTTGTCTCTCTCTGATGATGTCATGTTGCCCGGTGCTAATTGCTGCTGTTTAGTAGCATCTACATCAATCACTGGACTTAAAGAGTTACTTTCTAGATCCATCCTATGTGTAGTATCCTTCACCGTTTCTGGATGGGTTTGTATCACTGCATGTGGAATCATTTCAGCAAGAAACCTATCTAGACATAGCTCTGTATGTACTTTAGCTTTTGCTGAAAGAGGGGAATCCTCTTTTTCATCTTTTTGCATAACTTGAACATCAGATTTAGAAGGGGGGTATGAATCAGAGAATATAACACATTTCTCATCTTCATAGCTTTGTAGCAAGGGTTTGTTTTCACCCAGCATACTTGCACTGGCAATATTAGATGTCACAAAACAACCCTCTTCCGTTTCTGTTCCACGCAGAGAACGATCTTTTATCTCGGTTTTCTTTGCATGGGAATGATAGAGACCCTTTGAAGCAGATTCCAGATTTTCTCTTTCTTCAGTCTCTCTAATGCCATCTTTATTTTTATGACCTCCAGCGGGTGATCTCTCAAGTGAAGGTTCCTTTGTCCTAAGACTCTCCAAGTCTGACACATTAAATTTCCTTTCTTTCTGAAGCTCATCCTGTGTGAATTCGCCTGCAGATATTTGTCGATGGCTCTCAGCGTGACCCTGAGGTGACTTGGATGCCACTTCTAAGGGGCTGAGGTCCTTTGGGCTCTGCGCTCGTTCTAGGCTCACAGTTCTGTTTTGTAAATCTGCACCTGCCAGTGATGAACTAGTATATCTGGTCTTTATGACATCATCTGTTGGCCAACACCATGTAACGTTTTCTCCAGCTCCGAAGACATTTTTCATTGACCGCCCCTGGGGTTCAACATTCTTCTGGGAAGAATGTTCAGCGTTTGGGGTTTCTGTTACAACCTTATCTAGATTTTCTGGCGGCTTCTCCTGTATTCCTTCTTTGACTTGCTGAATTGCCTCAGTAATGTCCTTTGATGTCTCCATTTGTGAGTTCATCACGGGGTTTGATGTGTTGGGCTTGTTTAACAGCTTCTTATTTTGTGATTCAATCATGCTGGTCTTCAACTCTAAGTTTTCGGTAATGACCAAAGCTTTGTCTTGAACCGTAAAGTGAACGTTGGTGTTGGCGTCCCCACCACATGGTTTTAAAATGTCCTTCCTTTCCATAATCTCCGAGGTAGGCCATGTATTTGTTAGGCTAATATCACAGGCAGCATCAAAATCTAGTTTCCCATCCTCTTCCTGGCACTTCAGCTTGTCGTCATCTCCACGAACAGATTCCATTTCGTCCTTTACATATGAAGCACACTTCTTACTCCTGTTTTCTCCTTTGTGAGCACTTTCAACTTTGTCTTTACCAGGAAAGATACATCCGAGGTTTTCCTGATGTTCGAGATAGTCTTCTAGCATACTCTCCAAGTCTTTTCTCTCGTGATCAGATTCACCAGCCTTCCATGTGCCTTGCAGGCAGCTGTCAGACTGTGTGATTCCATTAAGCTGCTGTGGAGCCAGAGATTCAGCCCTGCCTTCCTCACTATTCTTTCTTCCTCCCACTTTCTCGCCATCCCCTCCCTCCAAAACTCCCGCATCCGTGGGAGCACACACCTTATCATGAGAATCCAAACTGTGCTCTGGTGTAGGTGATGGTGACTCCCTGCCTGGGCCTCCATCCAACCTTCCACCGGCTGCTTTCTCCTCATCTGTCCCGACATCATGAGTCTCAATGGTTGGATTTCCTTCCTCTGTTGCCCCCCCAGGGTCTGGGCTTGGTCCCTTTTCCTCTGGTCCTGCAGAGCTGTTGTCCTGCACTGGCTCCCCCTCCTTGCCCTGGTTTTGTCCCATTCTGTGGAAAAAAAGGAGGGAGAGAGATGTTATTAGCAGTGTATTGTGGCGGACCACAAGATGTTGATGATGGCATGACTCTGGCATGCAGGTTATGCCAGTGTTTATCTCAAATTCTCCCACACTCTCACTCCCCTGTACACAGTTTTATGCTCACCAACTGTCTCTTTCACCTTTCTGTCTCTACTTGTCATTTCAGATGAGCTCATTCCCGTAAGTCATTGTTTGTTTTAACTGATTTTTCCTTGTCATCTTATTTTATGGCTATGAAAGGCTCTTTGTCTCTGGTATTAACTGCTCATTTGTTTAAAGTGGTTGATGAAGTACACAAATCTTGTACTTAAATAAAATACAGATGCCCTGTTGGAATATTGCCAGTAGAAATAACAGCACTCCTATTACATTTTCACTTAAGTAAAAGTACAAACTTTTCACTTTTAAATACTTAGGTAAGTTAATTGTGTTTCCAACTACTTGATATACTCTGGAAGTCCATTTCCGCTATGTGAAAAGAAATATTAAATCACTGAATCATAATTTCAAACATATGTAAAGTAAGAGCATGTAAACCCCACTCCTCTGGCCTTAGATGCATTTGGTCCCACGACCTGGAAGGGGCTGAGTGTAACGTAGATCAGTAAGAGCCGTGCGTGTAAACTTCATTCCCCTGATCTTAAAAGGCGCGCTAGCAGCTGCAGTCTTTAGCGTCTTTGTTAGTGTGCCCGCCCTCCACACCAGAGACCCCTGTTTGAGTCCTGCTTGGAGCAGGTCAAGCAGGACCGGTTACATTTGGTGCCATGACCTGGATGGGCCTGAGGTTTTAGGCGGCTGAATGTAACGTAGGCCAGCAAGAGCTGTGCGTGTAAACCTCACTCCCCTGGCCTCAAGAGGTGCGCTGGTGACTGACACTAGAGGTTGTGGTCATTAGCGCCTGACTCCCATACCAGAGATGCCGGTTCGAGTCCCGCTCCGAGAGGGTCGAGGACGACAGGTTAAACATACAAATTCATAATTATTAGACAAAAAAATCTAAATTATGACATAATAATTATGATTTACCAAAGCACTGAGCTTAAGTAGATAAGAGCTCGGCATGGCATTGTTATGAATTATGAGGAGTCAGCACACTCAAGCTTTGAGGATCTTTTTTTCATGATATTAACTAGTTTTTATTGCTTTTAGAGAAAAGGATAATATTTTATTTTAAAGTAGCTCAAAAGAATGATTCATTCATGAATGGATATCATGTCTCTACACAGTTTTTTCTGTGTAGAGACATGACTTTTTCGTAAAAGAAGTGTTTTAACTTTTTCACTTCAAAATAAAATTTTCCAAACATTAAAATCCATTTTTAATAGTTTTTTTATTTTTTTTAAACAATGAAATACTTGAGAAGCGTATAACAGAATAAAATGGTCGTTATTATTCAGCATTGTGAAAAACTAACCCAAATGAAACAGCAGAGTGTATTTTAACCTTGACTTTGGTGGGAACAGTGTTTCTTTCCTCAGTGTCTTGTGACTACAGCCTATCTAAGCAGCCATTGACTGTTCATGCCTGTCCCGTTACATGAACTGTACTGTCAGCAAGAACACCAGGAATTAGAGTCACAAGATTTTGCAGGAGCTCTTTAGTAAAACACAGTAAAATCTACCTACCTATCTACCCATACAATAAACCCACCCATCCATCCATTATACTTTTTCCAAAATACAGGTCCTTCTCAAAACATTAGCATATTGTGATAAAAGTTCATTATTTTCCGTAATGTAATGATACAATTAAACTTTCATATATTTTAGATTCATTGCACACCAACTGAAATATTTCAGGTCTTTTATTGTTTTAATACTGATGATTTTGGCATACAGCTCATGAAAACCCAAAATTCCTATCACAAAAAATTAGCATATTTTCATCCGACCAATAAAAGAAAAGTATTTTTAATACAAAAAAAGTCAACCTTCAAATAATTATGTTCAGTTATGCACTCAATACTTGGTGGGGAATCCTTTTGCAGAAATGACTGCTTCAGTGCGGTGTGGGATGGAGGCAATCAGCCTGTGGCACTGCTGAGGTGTTATGGAGGCCCAGGATGATTCGATAGCGGCCCTAAGCTCATCCATGTTGGGTCTTGCGTCTCTCAACTTTCTCTTCACAATATCCCACAGATTCTCTATGGGGTTCAGGTCAGGAGAGTTGGCAGGCCAATTGAGCACAGTAATACCATGGTCAGTAAACCATTGACCAGTGGTTTTGGCACTGTGAGCAGGTGCCAGGTCGTGCTGAAAAACGAAATCTTCATCTCCATAAAGCTTTTCAGCAGATGGAAGCATGAAGTGCTCCAAAATCTCCTGATAGCTAGCTGCATTGACCCTGCCCTTGATAAAACACAGTGGACCAACACCAGCAGCTGACATGGCACCCCAGACCATCACTGAGTGTGGGTACTTGACACTGGACTTCAGGACATTTTGGCATTTCCTTCTCCCCAGTCTTCCTCCAGACTCTGGCACCTTGATTTCGAATGACATGCAAAATTTGAGCGACAGTCCAGTGCTGCTTCTCTGTAGCCCAGGTCAGGCGCTTCTGCCGCTGTTTCTGGTTCAAAAGTGGCTTGACCTGGGAATCACGGCACCTGTAGCCCATTTCCTGCACATGCCTGTGCACGGTGGCTCTGGATGTTTCTACTCCAGACTCAGTCCACTGCTTCCGCAGGTCCCCCAAGGTCTGGAATCGGTCCTTTCTCCACAATCTTCCTCAGGGTCCGGTCACCTCTTCTTGTTGTGCAGCATTTTTTGCCACACTTTTTCCTTCCCACAGACTTCCCACTGAGGTGCCTTGATACAGCACTCTGGGAACAGCCTATTCGTTCAGAAATTTCTTTCTGTGTCTTACCCTCTCGGCAGGGTGTCAATGATGGCCTTCTGGACAGCAGTCAGGTCGAGTCTTACCCATGATTGCGGTTTGGAGTAATGAACCAGGCTGGTAGTTTTAAAAGACTCAGGAATCTTTTGCAGGTGTTTAGAGTTAATTAGTTGATTCAGATGATTAGGTTAATAACTCGTTTAGAGAACCTTTTCATGATATGCTAATTTTTTGAGATAGGAATTTTGGGTTTTCATGAGCTGTATGCCAAAATCATCAGTATTAAAACAATAAAAGACCTGAAATATTTCAGTGGGTGTGCAATGAATCTAAAATATATGAAATTTAAATTTTATCATTACATTATGGAAAATAATGAACTTTTATCACAATATGCAAATTTTTTGAGAAGGACCTGTAAACATTTAAAGCAGTACATTTTAGAGTTAAAAGGGATCTGAACATTTTCAGAAAAAAGAGTGGCATTTGGCTTCTCGCTGCTGACAGCAATGTTGAGGAAGATGAGTGCGTCAGGCAATTCAATCCCGAGACGCACATTGGTTGATAATCCTGCACTCTGTCACACATCATTTAAAGGGCTTACAGGCTCATGAAAGCCACTGATGAAATCTTACTTTGGGTCACACTTCCTGTCTATTTCCTGTCTGCACATCTCCAAAAAAATCTCTGATTCCTCTTCTCATCTGTCAGTGCCTCCTTGTATTATTATTTTTTTTACAGCAAAGACACTTTAAATAGATCAAAAGTGACAATAAAGACATGAATATAACAAATAAAATAAATGCTTTTCTTATGAACTTTCTGTTCATCAATGAATCCTGAAAAATGTGATATTGTTTACATAAAAAATATGCAGCACAACTTTAAATTTTTTGATATTTCACAGTATTGCTGTTTTTACTGTATATTTTTGAATAATTAAATGCAGCCTTGGTGCGCATAAGAGACTTCTTTCAAAAACATCTAAAAAATCTTACCAACCCTAAACGTTTGAATAGTAGAGTGTGTTTTAGGGCTGAAGTTCAAGTTAAAAAGAAAATTGGTCTTGCATTTCATATGTGACAGTAAATTAATTTTAAAACATATTGTATAACGGAGAAAATGTTTTATTACTCTAAAATAATTCGTTTTCTGTCTGTAAATGTACCCAAACAGAAGTTCACTTGTCTAATAAAACATAATATTAAAGCATTTTTGGTGTTTCCATGGTTTCTACAAAATAAGATCGAGGGTAAGGCAGGTATGAGAGACACGGTCCGTGTCCTGCTTAAAATTGCTTATTTCTCTGGATTTAAACATTCTTTGAAACATCTGGGATAATGTAAGTACACAAGTCAACAAAATATATAACACTGTTCTAGTGTTTTTTGTATATTTTAATCCAAAAATCGTACATATTGTGACTTTAAGTATCCTGTTACTTTAATATTTATGAGGACACACACGGACACAAAATATTTTTGAGAAAGATCTTCTTAAATTTTAAGTGCAGCTAAAGGAGTGTCTTTCGTGTTCATCTGCTTCACTCTCTAGTTCTTGACAGCCCTCAGAAACACATTACCAGGAACTCACATGCAGAACTGGAGGCTTCCTTGTCATATGACATAGTTCAGCAAAGTTGAAACATGCAGTGGAGGTTTCAATTCTGTCCTGGGACAGACTAGAATAGACAATTGATTTGCTCACAAACCCATTGCATTGTCTCATTACTCAATATTAAAAGCTCTTTTTTAATTTCCTCTCATTTTTAAACTTTGTAAGATATTTTGTTTATAAATCAGATAGTTATTGTTAAATGGGATGGTAGCATTAATCATTTATCAAACTTTTTAGCAGTCTTTCCTCATTTACTTCCCTGTAAAGCGCTCACGGACACCGACAGGATTCCCTACAAGGCCATCTCATCTTAAATCTCCACAACTGCTCCATTGTGCTGCATCCGTCACCCTGACACTTAAGGCAAGTCACTTGACTTCCTTGTGGCTCGCTGCCTCTCCCATGTATGCAGAATTGAAAAGGACTGAACAACAACTATATGAAACATCTCTTCACTGTCTCAGAAAGTGTATTGTCTCAATCAACAAGTGTTTAAATGAAAATTCGAGCAACTTGTCCAGCTCAATGGATGGCACACTTGAACAGAATCAACTTCTATGGTAACAAGTTGTCTCAAGGAAAGAAGTGGATACTCACCGATATTCCCGTGACTGCACCGTAACTCCAGGACAAGACCACTCTTTGTTGAATGGATGGATGTTTTGGCTGAGTTCTGCTGGAAAATGGGCTTTTAATACTCTCGTGATGTCACAGACACATTTGCCTAATGCAGTAAGTTAGTCCTGTCCCAGTGTAGAAGCACAACATCTTTCAGATTCAGTAAGATATTTAAAGAACAGTTCACCGAAAAAATTATATTTTTGGCAGCATTTACTTACCTGGTACGATCTGCTTTCTACTGTGCAACAAAAAAAGGAGACGTTTAGCAGAATGTTCACACTGCTATTATCCATACCATGAAAGGGGATGGAGACCAGGGAGGATACAAATTTGAAAAAGCACCATCATAATATGACTTGGAAATTGGAAGTCTTTGTTCCTCTTTTTCGAAGATGTCAATAAAACAGAAACTATATTATATCTAAAAAAAAATTTTTTAAATCAATTTTTTGGTAATTTTGAAATTTACTAGCAATTTCTGAGTGAAAATTGATTCTACATTGTATTTTTTTCTTTCAGTGTAGGTTTGATGTCATGAAATTATGTCAATGCAAATTTGAAAATGCCCATATTCAAATGACACGAATGAGAATGGACGAATGATATATGTAAAAATGCCTTTCATTGAACAACGACTTCAATCTGGGTCCACTTCTCACACAAGATCATTTTTGAAGCTTGACAACACTTGATATGGAAAAGAACAATGTGAAAATCCTACCTAGCACCTCATTTTATGTTTCACGTAAAAGAAAGAAAGACATGAGTTAATAATAAGGTTGAGTAAATAATAAAATCATTTTCATTTTTGGGTGAACTGTGCCTTTAATGAAATGTCTGAATTATTATTATTATTATTAACAACAGATCTGTCACAGTCCTAAGTCCTTCGTTTGATTATTTCTCAAAGCAAAGGCACAAAAACATGACATCACCATTCTCCTATTTTATCCCACAGCAGGTTTACTGAGCTGGTTTATATCCTCTTACAGTTCATGTGTCAACTTCATAGGCAGTCTCCATTTTCTGTATTTAAGAAACGCTCCCTCTGTGTTTAATTCAGTTCTTTTTTTGTATTTACAGATGAAATTGTTCAAGGAACTTTTTAAAGCTACACTCCTAGATAAAACCTACACACATTCCACCAAGAGTGCAATGATACAAAGTACAGTGAGACTGTCTTGCGGCTCTGTGCTTTTCTGAAAATAGCAGTAACCGTAAAGACAACTACAGTGGACCTCTAGTGTAAACACTGATAGTCATGGTAACAGAGATACAGGACGTGAGGAGAGCATGGTATCAGTGTGGTACCGCTCTATCAGTATTACAGCCGTCCGTGTACCAGTCTCCATGGCCGAAGTTTAGTGAAAGTTTCCTGCTATAATTCACAGCTATGAAGGGGAGTAGATACTGTGATTGCATAGAGATATACTGACTAACGTTTGCATGAAAAGAAGCTGCAAAAACGAGGGAACAAAGCCTTATAAATCTTCCTGTTATTCGACTGGTCACTATAGCAATGATCATAACAGGATGCTCTCGCTTTCTCTTAGATAATAAAGGAGAAATGACTTCAGCACACAGTTCACCAGACACTGAGACTGAAGAGAGAAAACAGGCCACACAGAAGTGGAATTGCAGGCTGCTGTGGAAGAACTGGTGACTCCTGAAAGACCGTCAGGACGACTTATTTATTTTACAGGCCCCAAAAAGATTTAGGTTTCACCAGGACAACAACTTCTCCTTGGTCTTTAAAAATTACTGAATGATCAAATTTAACACTCATGAAAATATGATAATACTTTGTAATATTTCATAAATTATTTTTTTTTAAATCTGACTACTTTTCAAAGTGTTTGTTATAAATCAACATCTCAGAAAAATGCTATGGGGTTTCTAATCAAAATATGACTTTCTGTTACAAAACAGGGCAATAGAGGACACCAGAACTTAAAGAATTTATCAAGCATTTTGGGAGACACAACAAATGCATAGGAGGAAGAGAATTTTTAAGAAATAAGAAATTATATATTAATATTCCTATATATTCCTAATTATTCCTGAAAATAATTACACTTCGTTTTTTAATTTACATGTTGCTTCAAGGAAAACCCATGTATGGCCATTTTACCAACATATTGCATGTTGCAAGTAAAACGGTATATCAATAAATTCCGTTATATCATTCATAATAGTTCATCTTTAAACAGTTTGGTAAAATTAAAAGAAAAAAAAAATCCTAAAACCAAAAAATTGATTGGTGAAGGAAAAATACATCCCATTGTTTTTGCCTACACGTGTCATTTCATGTCATTCTATTTTTCTATTTTTAGTCCTGGTGTCCACTTACAAGGACATAGCTAAAGTTATGAATGCAATGACAATACAAAATACTACATTAAAAAAAAAACATTTAGAAGGTTAAAATAGAAAACAAATGTCAATTTGCAATATTAATATTGAGGAAATGACTGTGAAGCTTTGGGGTGTTGATGGACTCGATTTACTCCATCTGTGTTTTGATCATCGTTCTGAATCCGATCCAGACTAGTCTTTGACAAAAACGTGATTTTCTCAGCTTTTTCCTCAGTGTTGCAATTGCAAACATACCTACACTCAAGTGTTGTTAAAATAATGCATTAAGTTGAATATCATTTTTTGTTGTTGTTTAAAAGCAGAGTCTGTTCATTATTTGATACAACCCCAAATCAGAAAAAGTTGGGACAGTATGGGAAACGCAAATAAAAAAAGTAAGTAGTGATTTCTAAATTTACTTTGACTTGTATTTCATTGCAGACAATATGAACACAAAATATTTCATGTTTTGTCTGGTCAACTTCATGTCATTTGTATTGAATCAAACCTCCAAACTGCTGAAATCACGTGACTTCGTTGATCCGAACCGCTGATTCATAGCGCTCCAAAGCTTCAGGAAGCAGTGTTTCGAAATCGGCCCATCACTATATAAGACGTTATTTAGTTTTTTTAGCGCTTCATAAAATTATTGTAGAACCACAGATGGACTTTGTAACAACTTCTTTAGTAGGAAATTACATTGATGCCAATGGAGGCCTTTCTGAGCCATCGAATTCCAACAAAAATATCTTCATTTGTGTTCCAAAGATGAACAGAGGTCTTACGGGTGTCAAACAACATGAGGGTAAGTAATTAATGACAGAATTTTCATTTTTGGGTGAACTAACCCTTTAACTAACTTTATTTCTTTACAAAAGACCGGTTATAAAGTAACAGCTGCATTTCGTCCCTATATAAAAAAATAAAAAATAAATAAAAATGAAATGCAATGACCGATCATGTGTGCTTATTCGGAGGACTTGAAAGTCATTCACCATCACCACCCTGTATTACAACCTCAAAGCCTGACGTCATGCGCGCAAGGAGGTATATTCTGTAGTTGCATACCCATTTTTGTCCTATGTGGGAATGTTTCACTGTGCAAGAATGATTGAACTTGTTTGCGCTATTGTAATGTTTCTTGAAGAAAAAAATAAAATAATAATAATATATATATATATATATATATATATATATATATATATATATATATATATATATATATATATATATATATATATATATATATATATATATATATATATTAATGTTGCATAAGATGGCTGCTCTAACTGCACAACTAAGCCAGAATATACTGAAAGAGCACAGATGGCACACTATGATTTCACAATACTATACTAGAGTATAAAATGGCCTAGATTAAATTATTTTTCCAGTAAATGTAGCAAACATTACAAGAAAAACAAAAAAAGATTGCATGAAAAAGTTTATTTCCATAATAAACACATACAGTACATCAACAAAATGTACAAAGTGCAATATGCATTGAAACTACAGCAAATCTGCAGTACAAAGGGGAAAAAAATATATTACTGCATACTTAATAATGATAACAATGGTGACCGGGTAAAGGGAAACGAGCGCTCAAATTTTGTGCATCGCAAATGATGCTCAATATTCCAAATAGAGGAAATTCTATGGATGCTTTGGGAACAGTGCTTTGGAAACAGAACAACCAGTGTAACTTTCTGGGAAAAAAGCCACTGTCACCATCTCTCCCACACAAATAGCTTGAATCTATGGTGCTTCCATACACAACAGCATCAACAAATGTGGCATTTTATATTGATCCTCAACACGAAACTTTGGTTCTCACTTGAAAAGCATAAAATCCTTGCTCCCCCCAACTAATAGCTTTCATGAGTTTGCAATGTCTTCCTCTTTAATTAAAAGGAAATAATGGCAAATGTCAATGATCTGTTTCTGTGTTCTCTTAATAAATTTTAGGAGTGTACAGCAGGAAAATGTGTGCCAGCTTTAAAAATGTGCCCATGTAACCCATTGGCCTTTGCCTTAACTGGCAACATTATCAAATGGGAGTCAACACAGAACAATGCCTCTAGTGCTTCTGGGTAAGGCACTTGATGTTGATGATACAAGACAATGCAGGCAACCAATAACATTTAATCTGTAATCTCTGACGCAGATTTGACCTCAATATGGCATCAGACACAAAATGGCAAAGACTTTCACGAGAGGAGGGTTTTGGGAACATTTAAGAAGGATGCATGTACATTTTCATGACACAAAACAGCTTTCTGGCTTATTTCTCCTCTTAGATTTTATATTCAGGCCCCAAAATGAATATTACATTGTGTTGATACTTGTCCAATCAACCAAAAAATCATTCAGGCAACCGTCTACAGGATAGAGGAACTGATTCAAGTTGACTTTCAGATGCAAGTACCATGAACTCCCAGCAATTGTGTAATATGACCACCATACAGAGTACTGCTGTGAGTATATATGAGGAAGCGGAGATCGTTTGTATACTATGAGTCTGCTCATGTTTTTTTCATTAAAGCGCACAAACATTCTCTGAAAGGGTTTTGTGTTCATAAATAGTTCACAGTAACGGTGTAGCCGCTGTGCAAGGCACCGCTCACTCGCAAACACTCGCAAACTTCACATTTCTGTTGCTCAGACTCAATGTGGTAGCATAGATAGATGTACAAAATCAGTTAAAAAAATATTGCAAAAGTATGCTGCATAATAATAAACCTCAAGTACTTTAACTCAAGCTGTAATCAGCCAAATGATTGGGAAATAAAGGGCTGTTGACACCAGGATATGAACAAATGATTGATGCATTGGTGAGTTTGTTATCAAAGCTTTTGTGATCACATCAACTGGTATGGCAAGTGTCCTCAGACACAGAGGTGAATATCACTGTCAAAAACATGTCTGGGACATTTTTTCACCCCAAGTATCCCATAAAATCTATAAAATCAAAACCAAGAAATTATATTTAGCTTAAATGCTTAAAATAAATCCTTTTTTTTCAAATTCCCATTACTGTAATCCTTTAAAATAAATATATTTTTTGTTATTTAATTGTAAAATTATTTATTTAAAAAAATGTATTAAACAAAATTGATTATTTCGATTGTAAAGTATTTATAAATTATGGTAATATTTGTTGTACGGCTTTTATTTTATGGCAATTCAAATACTAACATTATTGTACTACAGTATTTTTTATTGCACTGCATTAAAGATAATTTAAAGGGAATGACCATTGAGAGCAACGAGAAGAAAAACTACAAGTAGTTTGTATGTTTATGGTCTTAAAAATGGGGGTTGGTTCCTGAATGCAAAAATAATGTAATATAATTTTCTGGTGCGAAATGTGACCTGGACATGCTTTTGTGAGATTCACCCATACAGACACACACTCACAGTTTAACAGTTATTGATACCATGCCACATCTTTGCCTTGAAATTGTTTTCAGAGCGATCATCTTCAGTTCTACCTCTAGAGATTTGGTTCAAAAGGCAAATCTACCTTACTTTGATTTCATTTTGGAAAACTGACAGAAAGTACAAACAGGAAAAAGAGTTAGAAGAGTAGAGCCATAACATGGTGGGAATCATCAGCAAACTGCAAAAGCTTCAGTTCAGGTTGGCATAAACAAGCAACTGCCTCAGGAACAAGCAAGTCCTTAAAAATAACAGTCACTCTTTACCTGGTTAAATTACATATTTGTATCACATTTGGAAACATGGAGCAGCTCTTCTGCTAGAGAAACTACAATGGAGGAGTTTCCGATGATATAAAACCTCTACAAGAACACGTATGTGCTATTTGAGACTGTAGCATTAATAGTGACCCAAACATTTCCCCAAAACCCTACCGCTATTTTGACAGCAACATGGACAGTCACATTCTTAAGAACAGAAACTGCATTTTTGAGGGTTTTCTGTGGATTGAAAACAGCAGCTTGAAGTCGCCTCCAATTTTCTTTATCCTTCGAAATGATTGTCTTTCAACCCAATCAAGTATTAAAACGATGGAAGAATCCCAAACACATCTCCTTTTGGTGGTCCTCCACCAGCTTTCCCAATGAGCCTCCACACACACTGCTTTGTGTATGACGGTGAACACTGAAGTGCAGCAACTCATCCTGTTTAGTTATCAGTCTGGCTTACTAACAGTAATGTACTGATATGAGGTACTAGTTTGAAATCTGTGAAAGAATCATCAGTGCTCTGTGAATGATAAAAGTCCATCAGCATACAAAGAACTTTCCTAATCACGGCAAAGAGTCCATTTCCTTTCACCATCCAGCCAGGAAACACAGCAGGGGTGTATGATTTTAAAACCCTTTTCAAATGTGTGACCATGTCCGAAGGAATCTGTGACTCATACACCGGGCAACAATTAAGTGATTTATGGTGCGATAAATGGGTGGGCTGATGGAAACATTACACAATAGTCTATTTTGACGCTTTCAAGTAATGGCCTCTGGGATGGCGAGTGCTTATTTTGCTTCAGAACAGCAGAGAGGAAGAGCAGTGAAAACCTCATGAACTGTTTGTCACTCAGTGCAATACACATCCATTAAGCCTGTCTAGAAGATTTTGGATTCATTGAATATTATGTTTATATTCATAACAGAAAGCAATTATATTTTAGAAGAACTTGAAGAACTTCCATGAACGGACAATTTTCCCAAGTGGCTGAAATGTTTAAAAAATAATATATAAATATCTCAGTAACATTGCTGCAGAACTGTAGTTGAAGCTGAAACCAAAGGTACTGTAGCTCTAATACCTCCCGCTGTCAGCTCTTGGACTCTTCAGGTCCAGCTTCACCTTGGTTGAAGACCTCCATGTTGGTGGAGGTCGAGGAAGAGGGCCATGGTCTGGTCCATTCTGGGCTGAGTGAGTGCTCAGGTTCTGGAGACAATGAGAGCATGAGAAGGGTCCCTGCATCAGAGGAGCACGCCGAGCACAAGTCCTCAGATGAGAAGGTGAGGCTGCCTAGTTTGGCGAGAGAGTTGGAACGCTTGAGTCGAGAAGGTACAGTAAGTCCTGCTAGCCTCATTCGGGCTTCGATTTCTTGCGTTCGTTGACGCACAAGACCTGGTTTGCCACGGACACTACGGAGGCTGTCGCTGCTGGAGCTGCGGGTGAGCGTGGAACCATGTGGGGACGAGACTGGCGTCAGGCCACCTGAACCGAGGACCGCCAACAAGGCTTCATTCGTTAGTGGCACTTCCGCTTCGGTAGCAAAATCTGCCCGCGTTCCAAAGGGCCTGTGGAAAGGGTCGGTGGGATCACTGGAATTGCTTGTTGCATCCTCGGTTTTGCTTGAACCTGCTCCCCGTTGCTCGTTTGCACGTGCACGCTCCTGGAAGAGACCAGAGAGTTTTTCCAATCGCTCTTTTCGGCGACGAACAAGGCCAGAGCGTTGCAGCTGCATTAGAGCCTCTTGTTGTTGTGGAGAACAAGACGTCTCCGCCTTCTCCAAGCCCTTCATCTCACTCTCATTCCTGGGTAGAGCAGAGGAATCTTGTGCATCAGTCTCTTTCTGTCTGAAATCTCCTTCCCCTTTGGCCTCAAGCATCGGAGTCTGGTTATCAGTTTCTTTGTCAAGAGATTTGCTTTCTGGCTTATCTTTATGCCCCAAGGGCATTGCATTGGCATCAAGGCACGGATCTGAGGCAAGCTTGCCACACTTGGCTGTCATTGGCAAGTTGGCACAGGGTGGCGTCTGAATAGAGATATTGGGCACACTGTTTAGGGGTAAAGGGGCAAGGCCTTGTCTGTTAGCCTCCAACAGAGCACTCTGGGTGGGCTTGGAAGCGAACAACAAACCAGGAGCAAGCCTCGGCTTGGCATGCTGCTTCAGATGGGCACTTTCCTGAACAAGAAAAGACAAGAAAAAAATATGTAATGCAAATAATACAGGATGCAAATGGTGCTAGGTGCTAATACTTTGTACAACAATGGAAGAAACTCACAGTGAGATTTTGTTGCGTTCTGAGGTGGTTATTGTTGTTGGAGTTCTCATTGCACAGATGATTCAGGCTTGCAAGATCAATTCCCTTTTCATTTGACAACTTCTCACTATTCTTCTTTCCTCCCTCAATCCCATCTCCTCTCTTCGCTCCCTCTGCTAATGCCTCCATTTCAGCTTGCTCTTTCTGAGCCTCCTCTTCATCCTCCTCCTCCACCGTGCTAAACTCCAAACGTAGACGTAGTTCCTCTAGAGGCTCTGCCCCTCGAGAACAGGTCTGAGCGGCCGTACCCTCTTCTGAGACACCAAAAGGGGGTAAATGAAGGCTGTCGCGCCCCTCGAAGGTTTCATCATCAAGTAGCGCATCTTGCTCAACATCGGCAACCTCGATGTAGACACGATCTACATCCACCAGAGGCGGTGCATGGACAGGCGTGGAAGGGTTGCTGTCGAGGGCTGAGTCAGACAGGCGGCGGAAGTAGTAGTGGTAGTTTTGCGGGTGGCTGGGGTCCAGATCTAGGCTAAATGGAGAGGAGTGGGCAGTAGGCTCACAGCATACGGTGACCCTGGGGTTCGTGGGGTCAGGGGTGAAGGAATCCCCAGTCTCTGCATTCAAACAGCAAGGACCAGCAGCTTGCTGGCAGTCAGGGTGATCGCAATCTGAATCAGGACGCCATAGGCGGTTATGACGCTGCTTACTGAAAGGGAAAAAGACAAAAGCCATTAAAACCTATGTCGTTCCAAACCTGTGTGACTTTCTTCTTCAGATAGTTTTAAGAAAAAAATTTTATTTGATTAATCGATTTAATTTGTCCAATTTTGGATACAATATTTTAAAATAAATATTTTTTATTATTTTTTTTATTTTATTAATTAATTTATAATTACTTAATTTAATTTATAAATATATTAACCAAATAATTTTCAATAAAAGTCGGTACAGAGAAGAAATAAATAAATTATGACAGAACTTTTATTTTTTGAGGGTGAACCTTTAACTAGAAATACACATATCAGATTATAATACAAAAGGAAATTTCTCTTGTACCTGGCATCCAGTATGCCCTCATACTCCGCCAGCTGTCTCATGAAGCTGGCATTGGGGCGGGTGATACTGCGCCTCTGTTTGACGAAGTTATATGCTTTCTCCAGAGACCAGCCATTTTCTTTCATTGCATATGCTATTACAGTAGAGGCTGAGCGGCTTACGCCCATCTTACAGTGAACCAAGCATTTGGATTGATTCTTTCTGCAGAGGACAACACAAAACAGCACAGAGGGTATGACAAGTCATAAGGAAAAAGAAAAGTCTGTTGCTTATTTTTTAAGATAAAAATAAAATAGTGCCTTACTTTGCTTTGACAATAAAGTTGTAGGTCTCGTTCCAGTGAGCCAGTAAGTCTGTGGCCTCGTCATCGTACACTCGGATGTTGTGGTAACAGAACGTTCCTGGGAAAAAGTTATCTATTTCCCTCGTAACATTTAAGATGTAGCCCACCCTAAAAAAAGCAATGAATTTAAATGAAGAGATCACATACATTACATCTGGACAACAATAGAATTCCATATGCATGCAAGTTTATTCTTGTCCCTTACATAAGGTACTAAAAATACACCCTGCTTCTTGCTGTAAAAGAAACAGCTTTGATGGTTTTACTCTGAACTTTAGCTGAAACAGGAGAAAATGTTGCCCTTTAAGAGGAGATGTGATACATACTCACCTCAAACTTTCACATTTACCTAACATTGACTCATTTACAGAAGCAGTATCTTGAGAAAATCAAGAGTATGTGAAGAAAACAAACTGTGGATGCCAATAAAAGGTCAAACTCACCCAGTTTCCTGAAGTTCCTCTAGGTTAGAAGCATTCCATTCAGAACCCTGAAAAATGAACGATGCAAATCACTGCCTTTTTAGGGAAATTGGCATCTAGTGCCCCATACATGACAAATACCATCTGTATAGTATGAACTGGGATTGAGGCGATTTGCTCATCATTATACAATAAGATCAATAATTAAGAAAATGGTGGGAGGTCTGATAAAAGCAGCACTAACCAGATAAAGGTGGTCAAAGATTAGAGTAGCTTTGTCCATCTGCCCAAGAATAAGCAGCATCTCATTGTCTATGAACTCTTTGTACTCCTTCAGGTTGCGGTTCATCTGTCGTTCCAGCTCACTACGAATCTAAGGTAAAAACACACATCACTATTGACTTACAGATTCAACAATTGCCATTCACACCTGCTATTAAGATCAGGCTCCTGAAATCTGATCACATTGCTGGATCCTGGTAGCAATGTGTCTCAAATGTTTCTCCTGTGAACATTTATGAGCCTGTCATGACATATCACTCAGTAACTGCATTTTTTTGCACTCTCTGTATTTCCTGCTGACCTCTTTGGACGTGACATTTTCAAGGTCCTGGCACATCATGATACTCCTGAGTCTGGTTTTGATTAGACATTCTGTTCTCTCCCTCTCTGTCGGCCTGAGAAACGGAAACAGAACACAATCTAGATTGTGGGTTCAAGAAAGAGCATCATTTCAAGGTGAAAGCTTCTAAACAAAATATATAAAAAGCATTTACAAGAAAACATACAAAAAACTACCCACAAAGGAAAAAACACAATATAGTATTCATTTTACAAAGAAAACAAATACATTTTTTGATGTTCACGTTTGTTTGACCACCACGATTAGCTCAACTCAGCAACACTCAACTCAGCAACACTAGCTCAACCAACTTGATTGTACACTTCTCTTTCAAAACTTTACTAGTGCTAGTCTCCTCAGTTTCTGCAGATGCATTCAATTTTTTGTCAACACTCAACAAATATGTCAGAATTTTGGCCATGGTCTCAATTGGTTACAAAAGGAGAATGCAAAACAAAGTCACTTCCAAAAACAAATCAAAATGTAGAATTAAATCTGCCTGTGGTTTTCACAAGTGCCAAGGTCTCTAAGACTTTCAGGGTTTGCACTCACTTGTCAATAAAGACTGCAGGAGAGTCTGGTCGCAGTGTTTCCAGGTCCTGCATGGCATTCCACTCGTTGATGCAGCTCTGTTCAGAGCCGATACAGCTCTCGTAGTACCCCATCCACGTGAGCGCCATGCCACCGGGGAAATAGTTGTTTCTTCGTGACACCTCACATGCCTTGTGTAAAATTTGCAATGCAGACCTGAAGGAAGAGCAGGTTTAAAGGTGAGCAAGATGGAGAGACCTGTGCCATCACTGTAAAGGATCACGATGCAATCTCTTTTTGGAGTTCAATATGCTATGGCTTAACAATAAAAGAGAGTTACATCTTAAAAAGGATCAGACTGAGTTAAAAAGTGACATCACTAATCTCAGTCGATAAAGGGCATTTTCACACCAGGCTCATTTGTTTCAGGATTGCAAAGAAATTGATAAAACCAGAGCCACCTAAAGTTGATGACTAGATTGACATATTGACATACTGCTAGAAGACTTTTGTTCAATATGAAAAAAATGGATTGATTATATAAAAACAATTTGCCCAGACTTTTCCTGAGACATAAACGGCCTGTAAGATAATCATAACTTCTATTCTCGAAACAATAAGTACCAAAAAGTACCATGGTATTACTGTTTTTTATGTTGGAGATCCATGTAAATACCTTAGTTATGTGCATATGGTAATAGTTCAGTATAAATTGGTACACTTTAATTTATTTGTATATCAAAGTGTCATTTTAAACATGGCTTATTTGATGATCTGATATTCACTGTACCATGGTACTACTGTACTTGTCTGAAAGTGTCACCAGATGGCAGTGTGGCACTCTATTATTTTTAAGGATATCAAACTCCCAAAGCACCTGTGAACATTTGAAAAACAGTCCACTCATGTCATCCTCATCCCCCTGAGGAGCTGTTTTTTCTACCCCAGTAACAAACAAGAGCATAAATTCACCCAGCCAACTAAACAGTGGCTCTTGGTGATTTTTTTTTTTTAACTTGTCACCTGCTTAAGAGAGTTGATTGTAAGATAAATAACAACATGAAAGATTGAAAATAACAGTTCTGAATGATTTTGTTTGAGAGTTTTAGGTTGAACAAAGCACTTAAATGTCCTTTTACACAGTTTTAACAAGTAAAACTGGTAAAAAGGGACCCAAGGAGACCTATTGTTGAACATGACCACAATTAATTATTTATGTCAGCATACACTACAGATTGAAATTTCTAAAATGGGAGTATACATAGTTCTAATACATTAGTTATTGACTAGTTTCTCACCACATGGCCTGGACTGACACTGGCTTGAAGATGTGCGTGCGCCCGGCGGTAGTCACACTGAAGCCTCTGGAGACATGAGAAGAGAGGTGAACTAAGGCCATCACACCTCAGTAAAAGAACTACAACCTCTCTAAATAACATTACAATGAATGCTTGTTAATATTGTCATTGCCTTCATTTTCAGTGGACAAATCAAATCAAAATGTTTTTTTATGAATGCCATCTAGAACTGTGCATCAAATGCTGAAGTGAACAGCAGTAGCATTTCCTCTCCATTCCCAGAGGGGGCAGTACTCACCCATCGCCATCTAAATGAATTTTGGTGTCACTCCACAGTGGCAGCACCATCCCGACAGAGCAGTTCTTGCTGTGAATGAAAGAAAGCTCTTATTTTATGTCATGCAATCTTCCTGCAGGTGGAAACCAACTCCAAAAAATGGTCTGTTTGATGATAAATGCTAAAGCTAAACTGTATTTGGTTTGATTGAAGTCACCTGTCTTTGTTGCTAAAGTCCATCCCCAGCAAGATGTTTTCCTCAGTGTCTTGACGGCCATTTGTGTAGACTACCACCATGTACCGCACACGGTCTGACCACGCGCTCTCTAACCGCACGGCCTGCACATTACAGTTGACATACACAAGTTTTGTTTAGTGCAAAAACAGCACCCACAATATATTAAACATATTAACACACTGAATTGTCTTACAAAAATAGATTACCTGAAAATGAAAACTTAGTCATTATCCATTACCCTCATGTCTTTCCAAAGACATGTCTTAGCGTATGTTTTTTTCTGAGTAACACAACAGGAGCCCTGAAGCTCTAAAGCAGTGGTTCTTATCCTTTTTGACTCCAAGGCCCCCCATTTGTCAAGACAATATTGTAATTAACATGAACAAACTAAAAAAAATGTTGGTTTAATGTTGTACATCTTTATTTTTAGTGTTTTTTTAGGATGTTAATTAAGATTGTGCTAATATAACTTCTTTTAAATAATTTTAAGACATATTTGGGCTCTCTGGTTGAGAGCCACGGTTTTTGAGTCATTCAGTTTTATTGCTTTGTGTGAGGAACGAACTGAAATTTTACATTTATCACTGATGATCCACTGTAGCTCTCAAATGGACTAAAAAAGACATATAGACTGCAAAAATCACACTCAAAGTCATTTGACACCGAATGCCATCTTTTCATCAAAGTCATTGATGTCCTATTTGAGAGATATACCAGAAGGGCGAAATATCGGTAGACATGATTAACCGGTAGAAATTTGTCAACCGGTAGAGATTTTGGACTATTGTCTCCATCATGGTTTACACTCACATGACGTTGCTGTGCTACGCAGTCATGAAAGCTTATCGTGTGCATGCGTTTGTAAGTATTGCGGTATAAAAACAAATGATTTTGAGAACTGAACAGAGTGCTTCTTGCTGAAATAACTGATCTTGAACAGTTAAATACACATATTGGTGTGAGCATGTTTTTGCAAGTAAACACTATTTTATGTCTTAAGTGAACGTAACAGTTGAGAAAGAAAACGTACAGTATACTGAACAATATATTGAATCCTTGCAGTCGGTTTTAAAGTGACAGCATCTAAAGATTTACCTGCTGTTGTAATATAATCAAATAACAAAAAAGAGAAAATCTCTTACTGCTCTTGACTGAATCACCTTTTTAACTTTAATAAGAATAAATGTAAGCAAAAATAACTATATTGTGAAATTTATCGTTATCAAATAAAATGACTTGTTTCGTGATTTTGGTCATATTGCCTACCCCTACCAGAAGGGAACATTTACAATATAGGATAATGATATAAAATCTCTCTCTTTGTCACAAAGCTAATATATGGTTTCAGAAAACTTCTTGAACTGCTTTTACGATGCCACCACAGATCACAGATATTTCAAAATTGTCCTGTTAAGTTGGGTTTGGAATGTCATGAGGATTAGTTAATACATTACAGAACTTTCATTTTGAAGGCAAATGCAGCTGCATGCACAGAAATCGACATGTCACAGGTGATTGACACTTGTATATTTCACCATGGAACCCTCAGTAACAGCTAGAGAGACATTTAAACGTGCCTTTATAATGCAAAAGAAAAACAAGCTTCAGGCAACACTTTGACAATAAAACCCATTCAGCCGGACTGCACGTAACATACTGCCAAGAAGTTAGTCATTGAAAGCGTGTGTGTTCTCTCACCAGTTTGATGCGGTCCTCAGACCGAAGAATGTTGATCATCACCTGTAGATGCTGAGGTAAGTCACCTGTTGAGTGAAACCATCGTTACAATCCAAACAAAATCATGACGGCTATTTTGTTTACATTGACACCAGTGGCGTCTCAAACCCATACAGAACATCTATTGAAGAAAACCACAACAGTAAACAAGCTGACTTTAAAATGAGGTCATGAATGTTAGGAGTGAACTAAGCTTTATAAGAGCAAGCGAGCCAAGAAGAACGCCAGCTGAGTGATACTAATCTGTCTTTAAGTTTTGGGTGGGAAGACAATGGTATGTATTTGATTAACGTTCTTATAGCGCAGCTGATTTTACGAGATTCCAGAGTACAAGTGTCTAAAGGTAATGCGGAGAAAATGTGTGTTGTAATACAACAAATTATTGTTTCTTGTGTTTACAAGTCTCAGATAATCCTATGTAATTAAATGATAAAGTTTGACAAGAATAGGCGACTTTCGGCTGCATTGCGATCAGGTATGTGCAAATAAGCTTTACCGTTTGTGCCAGAGGTATCAATAATTATAAATCTGACAACCTGCCAGTCATCTTATTTTAGCCACGACCCCTTTGATGCAAGTCAATAAGAGATACCAAGTCTTGAATGCACAAAATCTGTTTACATTTAATTATTTTCCTTAACACAGACAGACTTACTCCTCTGACCTCTGACTGTGGTGTGTTCCTACCCAAACAAACCTCCTCCTACTCTTGTAGGCTTTGGCAGAATCAATGAAGCTATGATGTAACTGCCGTGGGACATGTGGGAGGCCAATCAAAGTGTACGAGGAGGTTAAGAACAAAGCCAGAAACGTGAAAACCAAATAAACTCAGATTAAGAGCCAAATCTTGTCATGTATACTCAACAAAACAGAGATGATGAGAAAAAACAGAGATGTTCTCTTTGGTTTATTGGCTGCTTTGCATTTGGGACATGTATGAAAAGAAGGGGTATGTTTTCTCCTCCAACAGAACAAGCCTCTTGGTTTTCTGGGTCTCCATGACAAGAATTTACATAACTTTACATGCTTATCTGATCAAAACTGATATGTAAAGGAATCGACCAGGCAGGAGCACAGCTTTGATCCGAAGCATACAAGATTTTGAGAATCGTCATTAAAGTTTACGCAAAAAAATTAATAATTACATTTCATTATTTTTCACTCACATTCACGTTCCATGAAACACAAAACAATAACTTTTCCCCCTCCATGCAATTATCATGAAGAGGGATTGAAGTTTCAAGCTTCAAAACAGAAGCAAAAGTACCATAAAAGTTGAATTAAAATAATCCATACGATTTGTGGCAACAGATATTTAAGTCATTATTCAGTGATAATCTTCTCCGCCAGCACACTGTTAACTGAAGAATCGCTGTGATCAAATCATTGATCAACTCATGAACAAACAGACTGCTTTTGTGAAGCAACTCAAGTTTGATTCATTCAAAAATGGTTGACATTGCTGCTACTCTCACAAGTCATACAGATCATTTTTGTTTTTATTATTTTTCAAGCTTAAAGCCCAGTCCCATTTCACTGTAAGTGTGCTGAAAAGAGCAACCAGTACATAATTTACATTTGCTTCTTTTTCTTTACTGAAGAAAGTCATATTATGCAATGCAGGCAAGTAATTGGGCCGTCACCGTTCTTACAGATTCACATTTATAAAAAAAGAAATATGTACGTTTACGCGAAGATGATAACTGTATTGTTTCAAAACCTGTTTTGGGGTTTGCGTTCTCTAGCCACTGAGCTCTGTTGCCGCAGATGAGTGGCTGGAACGCATTGAGAGTTTCTATTTTGGTTGAAAATTGTGTTGTGTAAGTGGCCCCAAATTAAATAATGAATGATTATTTACAACTGAAATTAATCAATCAAAAACTTACTGGACAACAACTTTTTTCAAGAGCTGATGTACAGCCAAACATTCTCTCTTCCATTCATTTCCTATCACCACTGTAAAGTTGCTTTGAAACAATTTATATTGTTAAAAGCGCTATATAAACAAAGGTCATTTGACAGGTTTGGAGCAACATGAGGGTGAGTAAATCAGGGCAGAATTAGCATTTCTGCATGAGCTACTAGTTAAAAGCTACAATCTGACTGATTGAGCACAGTTTGACACACAGCTTTCTCCAACAGTTATGAGTTTGGCAGTGATTCATCGTTTAATTTCACGTTTTATGTCATGATGCGTCAATATGATTGAAACTGAAATAGGATGTTTAAATGAAAGTAGCCAAGACCTTATTACTTAAACAAATCTGCTTACAACAATGATTGAAATAAGAGGTCAAACATATACAAAACTTTTATCTTGTTTAATAATGCACTCACAAGAGTCATTTTAAACAATAAGAATGAACAATAAACATGCTATACAATTTATAGCATGCACGACCATTACTATTTTATTTAGTCATTAAGATTTTTTTTAAAGAAATTAATACCTTTTCTTCAACAAGGACTTTGATCAAACATTTTATATTTCAAATAAATGCTGTTCATTTGAGCTTTCTATTCATCCATGAATGTATTATGGTTTACTCAAAAATGATTAGCAGCGCACTAACACTGAAAATAATAAGAAGAAATGTTTCTTGAGCACCAAATCATCATATTAGAATGATTTCTGAAGGATCATGTGACAATGAAGACTGGAGTAATGATGCTGAAAATGCAACTTTGCCATCACATGAATTTTATATATATATATAATATATATATATATAAAATATAAAATATATATATATAAATATAAATATATATATATAAAAAATATATATATATAAAATATATATATATATATATATTTTTTTTTTTTTTTTTTTTTTGGTTTACTACATGTACTTAGTATAGTAACTATAATAACCAAACCATACCGGTAACTATACAGAAAGTAAATGTAGTTAATTAATATGACTTAATAATCATTTGAGTAAGTAACTTGAATACATCACAACTGATACTATTTTAGACAGTCTGGCTCCTGGCACCATGAAAATGCAAATAGAGGTGACTGATGATGACGTTAATAAAAAAAAAAAAACCTGACAAGACCAAAATAAATGCAAATCTATGTCACTAACGTAAAAGCAAGGGCGTTTAAAGAGAAGATATTTTAGAGCTTGATTTTCATTAAGAATGAGTACAGAGGATTTGCCTCATGAATAAATGTTAAACCTTGAGAAGTCTTGAAATGAGCTATTCTTACTGTCAGAGAACATTTTGTAACTAGACTGCTACAGAGGAAGAGAAACCTTGCATCGTCTAGTCTAACACAGACATCCGCCGTTTCACAATGGTGACAGCTGACTTCACCTTGGAGTGCTGTGATGCAATTGTGTTTTTTTAAATGATCTAATTCTTGTAATCTAATTCCTGATCTTCTAGACTGTCTGCCTAAGTCACTTTATAGGAAGCGTTTGTCTTGTTCATCTTGTGATTGACGGGCAGTTGCGTTATTACTCGTACATTTCACAAAAAGCTCATGACTCAAGTGAAGTTCAAACCCTACGTGCACAATGTAAAAACAAAACCACTTGTCAAACCGGTGTTAACTCACCCGTGATCAGCACTATACCTCACACATCAAATCGAAACCTCACATGCCAACAAAACCACAGCATAATATTAGCAAAATGACAAAACATGCTTGACTATATCAGATATATGAGTTTTCAGAAAAAAGGAAAAAAAATCTGTCTAAACCTGCTGTGATATGAAAAGCTGTCTGTACGATAGGGTTTGTTGTGTCTGCATGGTGCTTAGTTTCTCTCATAACAGATTAAATTAGCCTGGAGAAAATGTTAACCCTTCTGTTTAGCAATAAACATGTAATTTAAATTAGCATGTTTAATAAATTCAACGCGTCACGTGTTAGAAGGTGCTGGACGGATGGCGGCTAGGACATCTGTTGTTGTGCATTTGGGTGTTGTTGCTGTGATTTAATCAATTGAATATGTCAGATCAATTGCACAAATGCTTTTTCTTCTAGCAGTGGTTTCGTATTGTAGTTTTAAACTATTGTAGGTAATAACTGTCTTCCAAACTAAAATCCCAATATCATTATATTTTTTGTAATATTTGATGGGTAAACAAGTGAATGTAATAAAACCACTAAAAAAAACTATTATCTTTGTAACACTTTACAATAAGGTTTTATTTGTTAACATTATTACTATAGTTAACATGAACTAAGAATAAACAATACTTCTATAGCATGTATTAGCCAATGTTAATTTCAAGTTGCTAATATGCTTTTAATTAGCAACCAGTTAATGCACCCTTAATGCACAGAACTAATGTAACCGGTCCAACTTGACCCGCTCTGAGCAAGATTAGACCAAACCGGTGTCTTTGGCATGGGAGGCTCCTTAGGCTGGAGGAGTGAGGTGTATAAGCTAGGTCTTACTATCTTGCCTCTGTTACACTCACAACCCCCCAAACCTCACTTCCATCCAGGTCACAGCACCAAATATAAACCCTCCGGTTCTAATCGCACCCCTCCGAGCGGGATTTAGCATGGCAGGCGCACTACACTACACACTAGCATAAACTAGCATTAACAAACAATGAACAATTTTACTATCTCTACCATTAACAAAGTTTAATAACTGCTTTAAAATTATAGCTGTCGGTCAGTTCAGTGTGATACTATAGAAGAACAATGGTAGCCTACATTTAATAAGAGCAGAATATTTAAATGTTCCCTATAAAAATTTGTTTTTTTTTTACTGTTTTTACTAAAAGTTAATTTTATCTGCATATCAATTCATAAACCTTTGTATGACTAGTTTATTCTGAAGCCGCTCATCAAGTACCACACACTCTGCCCTGCCCACCACCACAAGGAAATTCTCAACCTATGGGAAACACTGTACTGTTATTACTATGGTAAGTAAGTACATCTAACATATGTAACAAGTACAATAAAGTGTTACGGTTAAGTGTTACTATTATCTCTTATCTATATACTCCATGTAGATTTTAATCAAAAGGTCACATTTTTACTGGGGCAAGGTGTCAAAGTAAGTTGTACATGTAAAGTACCATTTCTACTGGCCAAAACAATGGTATATTTTTGTATATTATCTTTTAACATTTCTGCTGTTTCATTAATTTTGTTTTGTCATACAATAGGATGTTTAACAGTCAGATTGTGAGTCAATTTACCACATAATGTATAATGAAAAAAGAAGCTCCACTATTGGTATGCATATCTAAAATATTTAATTATGTGTCTATAAAGACAGCTTCTCTACCTATGTGTTCCTTTCTGGTGTCAAGTGTCCCATTAGTTCCATTTTAAAAACTAAAATATTATATTTATATAATTTTTTTATAATAAAAGTTTATAGTAAGAAAATAAGAGTATGTTTCTTTTTTTCTTCCTGAACAAACAGTTAAAGGTTATCTCTGCATAAATGTATGTGCATCATAAACCACATAAAACAGAGATGCCCCATTCTGTGTGCCCTGTCTATAAGAAGTGATGTTCTCACAATCCCAAATGTGCTGAGCTAAACTGCTAATCTGGCTAATCCAAATACCAAAACACACACACTTGTCTGGGACACGCTTAACCAGCACTGTGAGTCTGTCCATCAGCCGGACAGCATCTGCTGCAGAATTTCAGAATTTCTCTCTCAGGACAGACGCAGCAGGTAAACAGTCACTAGAGCGAATAACGCAATTTACTACAGGTTCTGACAAAATATGAATTGCTGCAATCTATTTAAAATGTTTATTTAATTAGAATGAATCCTTTTAAATTTGAATAGATGATTGAATAACTCAAAGATTTCACTTGTTTGTTTCATTACTGGATGAATCAGTGTTTTTGAACAAATCTCTTGAATGAATGACTCACTCATAGGCTGCGTCCGAAATCGCATACTCTCTTGAGTAAGTACCTGTTTTGAATAAGTAATTACTTCACGACAGCTAAAAAAAAAGTATGTTTTATATAGTATGAATGTGCACACTGCAGAATCTCACCAGAAGATGAAGGCCATCCGAGTACATTTGCCCACTCTTTTATGAGTACTGTGAATTCAGACATATTTCTTTTGTCACATACTGTGCAGTTTCAGGTGTAGCCATAAATACTTCAATTGTTTCATTACTGGATGAATCAGCGTTTTGGAACAAATCTCATGAATGAATTATTCAATGACAAATATATTTATTAACAGTCACTTGTCGCCACATCGTGCCATAACAGTGTAATCAATACAATCGTTATTTAAACGACTTAATTTAAGTTATTTAAACGGCACCTACCAGGGTTTCCCTACCATAGACATTATATCCGAGATATAAACTTTTATCCAAGAACTTCTGTGCTTATTTTTATTATTGTAAGACAGAAATAGCAATACTGTGTGGTTGAAAATACTGTTTGAGAACTGGTTTCATACCTATACATGGCACACAGATTTGAATTGATATGACTTTTGTCAAAGTTTAATAGACATAGCAGAAGAGTTGTCATTTCAGGATAAGATTGTGTGGGTGTTTGAATTGACGATTAATCATGCCGCTCTAAAATTCACCCTTACAAAAATGAAAAATGTAGCAACACATCTGCGGCTGTTTTACAGAAACTTCCTATCATCTTAATTCTTGATTTAAGATTTGAAAAAGTTATTATTCCTCAGTGAAATGACCATGGTAATACAGGCCCTGAAGTAGAGTTAATGCATCGAGGATGACTCAAATATCAGTGAGCCTTCTGCATGTGAACCATCACCTGTATATGTAAATTCAGGAACACACTGACGTGTGATGTGAGGGAGAAGACGGATTTTATAGAAACCCCTCAATCTCATTCAAGTGCATGCATGGACTGACCTGCATGCTTGTGGTGAGGATGACCTCTCTGACCCTGTGGACAACTGCCCTGCTGTAAAAACAGAGCGGCCCCCTTGACCATGAAGAAGCTCTCACTTAGACTGTAAGAAATGGAGGGAAAGAAAGGGCAGAGGGGAGACAATGTGAGAAATGACAGCAACAACTGAACAAAACATGCTTGCTTGACAGTTTAGACAATGCAATACAACAAAACCCACAAGAACTAAATGTTGTGGATTTGGATTTTGCCGAAAGCATGTGGGTTTTTCTTCCTACACTCATAGATTCTTCTTGTTTTGTCTTTGTTCACTGGTTCAATTAATACACCATCATTCAAAACATTTTTTTTAATTCGAACAAAAATGTGCTCTTTGCTGAGGAGAAGGTTGAAAAGAATGGCATTTATATGAAATAGAAATATGTTTTACATTATATTTTACAACTTTACCATCACTATTGATCAATTTAATGCATCCTTGCTAAATAAAAGTATTTATTTAAATAAATCTCACCTTCCCCAAACTTTTTAACGGTGGTCTACGAATATACATACATTTTATCATGTGTAAATAAATGTAGGATGAAAAGCATTTTAAAAATAAAACTGACTTGACAGTAATCTAAATCTAATGACTATTAGTCAGTGAAAATAAAGAGAGTTTCTGTAGAGGGTTTATGATAAATGCATATGTTTATTATGTCCCTGAAAACAAAACACTTTGTGATGAATGACCTATGACTGTACATATTTAATCCACTGGGGTTGAATTTTTGCATGTTATACAACCCATCTCACCACCACTCATCCGTATGCTCATGACATGTGCTTTAGGTCTGTGATTTCAGGTGGGGCAATAATTAGCCTCACATGCAGTTCAACACACTTATAGAAATGTGAACCACCTGAGGCTTACTATTATTCCAATGCACTGTGGCACAAGTAAGTCTTAATGGAAACTCAGTGCTGGGAAAACACAGGACTACAGCTGGTAAGGTGAGAAATGGGCTCAATATCTTGAAGAAAAGCTACTGAGCTGTAATGAAAATACTCTTGTCTGTTATCCTACTGTCATAAAAGGGCAGGGATGGTTTACATGAATTAGTCTGAACATGGTGGAGTTGTACATGACTTTGGTTGACAGTTTAATGAACTGTGTGAGGGTGTGCATGTGACTTGAAAGTAGTTGAAGAAACTACCACTAGCCACTACTAACCAAAAGAACTAGCCCATAGAACCAAAGTTCATATGATCATCAAGGCTGCTTAAATTTGATCAAAAATATTATTCCAATTTAAAATAACTGTGATGGCAAAAGCTTAATTTTCAGTCTCATGATCCTTCAGAAAACATTCTAATATGCTGATTTAGGGCTGAAGAAATATTTATTTTTGTATCTGTTGAAAACAAGGCGAGTTGTATTCTGCTGATTAAGATTTTTTTGTGGAAGTGGAAACTGAAATCTTTTTCACAATTATTTGATGATTAAAATGTTTTTCATGGAACATTTCTGATCAATATAAAGCGCCCTTGCAGAAGAACATGTTTTTTTTCTAATTCCATTCCATCCCAAATTTCTGTCATAACCTGACTACTGACAGTCATAAAATTAGTGCTTGACAAGTAAAAAACAACCAACAAAGAACACATGCATGTCATACATACTGTATGTCAATGACTTGTCAGGCAACTAGATGTTGACTGTGGCTCTATTCATGCAGCACACATCACCTGAACTTGCGCTCTATTTCACTCTCTTGAAAATGTATGGCATTCACATCAGTTACAGAATGAGGTTGTCAGTATATTTTACAAGTGAACTGTTTGTGAACAGTTGGCCACAGGCCATTGTTCTCTCTAGTTACCATCATTAAACCTTAAAAATTTAAAAATAAATAAATAAAGATATCGGTGTCAAAGACACTATGTCTATGACACTATGACGCTCAATAGGCAATAGACCATTATTATTCTGAGCTTTCTTAAGACTAACTAGTTTGCTCATTCAGGCAACCATTTTGAAAATACACTATATTGCCAAAAGTATTGGGACACTCCTCCAAATCACTGAATTCAGGTGTTCCAATCACTTCCATGGCTAAAGGTGTATAATATCAAGCACCTAGGCATGCAGACTGGTTCTAAAATCATTTGTGAAAGAATGGGTCGCTCTCAGGAGCTCAGTGAATTCAAGTGTAAAGTTTGGTGGAGGGGGGATTATGGTGTGGGGTTGTTTTTCAGGGGTTGGCCCCTTAGTTCCAGTGAAAGGAACTCTTAATGCTTCAGCATACCAAGACATTTTGTAAAATTTTATGCTCCCAAATTTTTGGGAACCGGTTGGGAATGGCCTCTTCCTGTTCCAACAAGACTGCGTACCAGTGCACAAAGCAAGGTCCATAAAGACATGGATGAGTGAGTTTGGTGTGGAGGAACTTGACTGGCCTGCAACCCGATAGAACACCTATGGGGTGAATTAGAGTGGAGACTGTGAGCCAGGCCTTCTCGTCGAACATCAGTGCCTGACCTCACAAATGGTCAAAAGATTGGTCAAAAATTCCCATAAACACACTTGTGGAAAACCTTCCCAGAAGAGTTGAAGCTGTTATAGATGTAAAGGGTGGGCCAACTCCATATTAAACCCTCATTAAAGTTCGTTTGGATGTAAAGGCAGACGTCCCAAACCTTTTGGCAATATATGCATGTAGTTTTTCACATCCCTACACTAATCTGTAATCTCGTTTAAATTCAATGATCCCTTTCTCAAACACACATGCAACAAAGTATGAAATGTACAGCGTCAAAAAGAAAAGTTAGATAACAGAAGCATACATTAAGAAAGATCACGTACTGGCTATTTAGGAGTGGCTACTCAAAACGATCATGCTCTAGGCAGGCAAAATATTTCGGGGTCGCATTGTTTTCTCGCCCTGCTGTGGCTGTGACCCTCTGCTGACTCATCCCTCTCATTTTTCTGACTGGACTTCTAGTGTCTCAGCATTCAGAGGAACAACCATCACATGATAAGCAACCAGCAACAAAACTCGCATTGTGCCCCCACCCCACCCATCTCTTTATTTCTCTCCTACTTCCTCCTCCTCCCTTTCTCTAATTCCCCTCTTCAACTTTCTCACCCTCCCTCCAAAGGCCTCGAGGGTGTCAGCGGATCACAGCGGCTTTTGTTTCCATCCTCCTCTCTTTTGTTTCTCCTCTCCCTGCTGCGTTCTCTCTCTGTCCGCCCCTCTGAGCGATTTATGTGAAGGCTGGAAGCAGCTCAGTACCGTTGCGTTGATGGATTGAGTCATGACTATGAGACAGACAGCTGAAAAAGACGATACACAAGCCCTGAGCAGAATATGCCAAGGGTGTAATTATGATGTGAGTAAGAGTTTTGAGAAGAAACCACTCTAAAATGTCTCTGTCCACGTTTCAATTGTATGTTTGAGTCTGCCCCCGATGGATACTTGGTACCCGGTGTAGGATCAACAGCCATTTGGTAGAAATTCTGGAATCAAAACTACAGTAGAATATAAACTTGTCAACTTATTTTCCTGACAAGTGTCACAGAAATTAACTTGAAATCATAATTTTATTTTACAGAAAAAGACCCTAAACAGGCTACAGTAAAAAAATAAAAAATCTGTTAATTGGTTAGCTATAAAAGTTACCTTACAATGTACAGTGTAAAATTGTACATGGTTTAATACATGGTATAACATTTTACTGTAAAATAATATATGGGTAATGGATTTAGAAGTAAAAACTAAAAACAGTAAAAGGACATTCACAGAATTTCCACCATGACACAACATATATTTATATATATACATTTTTTATATTTTAATGTTGTTTCTTTTTTATTTTGTCATCTGTAATGAACATGTGTTTTCATTGCATTAGACATAAAGAGAGCAGGTAACACATATATTTGGCAAAGACTGAATAAACAACAACTGAATGCATATATAGGCTAGAGCGGGGGGACATAGCAATAAAATCTGCTTTTTAAAAATATTGAAGATATAATAATCAGGACATAAAAAAAAAACTATTTTGCAAAGCAATGTAATAATACACAGTAATATGCGAGAGATAATGCTAATAATATAATATACAGGTCTTTCTCAAAACATTAGCATATTGTGATAAAAGTTCATTATTTTCCATAATGTAATGATAAAAATTAAACTTTCATATATTTTAGATTCATTGCACAACAGCTGATATATTTCAGGTCTTTTATTGTTTTAATACTGATGATTTTGGCATACAGCTCATGAAAACCCAAAATTCTCAAAAAATTTGCAAATCATGAAAAGGTTCTCTAAACAAGATATTAACCTATCATCTGAATCAACTAATTAAAGGGGTACTTCAGCGCTGGGAAGATGAATCTGTATTTAAACTCGGTCATTAATGTAGTAGAAATATGAAATTATTTTTGAATTTGGTGCCTTCTAGACTGAGAAAACACAGAAAATGTATTTTTGTCTCATGGGGATGAAAGACAACAATTCCCAGAATGCACTTCGCTGCCCGAGGCTGCTCTAGGCTGGTTTACTTGCCCACCGTGTTCATTTTCATAAAATCAGTTCAGTTATGGCTCGTTTCCACTGAGCGGTACGGTACAGTACAGTACGGTTTGGGTCTGTAACCATGAATTCGGCGAGCGTTTCCACTGCCAACAGTACCCTTTTTGATAGGCGTGGTGTATGCCGGAAAGTAGTAATCAACATCACTTGATAGGCGTGGTATATGTCGGAAAGCATCGGTTGACGTCATTCGTGCACCAAGGATACCCAGCAAGGTCTGCACCTCCTGGGCCGACCACGGTAACGTTAAGCTGCGCGCCGACATTGTTTTGCAATCTTGTGATTTAAAAATGGCGCCTCTTGCGTTGTCGATCCCCCTGTCGCACGTGCAAGTGACGATTCTCTGTCAACCAATCAGCGTTCTGCAGTGAGTCTAGCTCCACCCTTTAGTACCGTACCACTGTGCTAGGTACCCCAGCGGAAGACAACATTTGACAGTGGAAACGCAAATAAATGCGTACCGTATCATACCGAACTGTACCGCTCAGTGGAAACGAGCCATTAGAGACGCTACAATTAAAAACTGAACCTGTCTGTTCAATATGAGTGAGTCGATTGAGTGTCACGGCCGTCACGACACAAACGCAGCAGGATCGAATCACGGTCGCATTCACTGCACGTGAACAGTCTGGCGCATTTTCAGTTCATGTCTTTGTAAGCTTCACTTTCATTAGAATTCATTTGAAAAGTTGAAACACTCACTTCGCTCTCCACAGCTATGTTTAGAAGGCCATCATTGACATCCTCAAGCGAGAGGGTAAGACACAGAAAGAAATTTCTGAACGAATAGGCTGTTCCCAGAGCGCTGTATCAAAGCACCTCAGTGGGAAGTCTGTGGTAAGGAAAAAATTTGGCAAAAAACGCTGCACAACGAGAAGAGGTGACCGGACCCTGAGGAAGATTGTGGAGAAGGACCGATTCCAGACCTTGGGGGACCTGCGGAAGCAGTGGACTGAGTCTGGAGTAGAAACATCCAGAGCCACCGTGCACAGGTGTGTAGAGGAAATGGGCTACAGGTGCCGCATTCCCCAGGTCACTTTTGAACCAGAAACAGCGGCAGAAGCCCCTGACCTGGGCTACAGAGAAGCAGCGCTGGACTGTCGCTCAAATTTTGCATGTCATTCGGAAATCAAGGTGCCAGAGTCTGGAGGAAGACTGGGGAGAAGGAAATGCCAAAATGCCTGAAGTCCAGTGTCAAGTATACCCACAGTCAGTGATGGTCTGGGGTGCCATGTCAGTTGCTGGTGTTGGTCCACTGTGTTTTATCAAGGGCAGGGTCAATGCAGCTAGCTATCAGGAGATTTTGGAGCACTTCATGCTTCCATCTGCTGAAAAGCTTTATGGAGATGAAGATTTCGTTTTTCAGCACGACCTGGCACCTGCTCACAGTGCCAAAACCACTGGTAAATGGTTTACTGACCATGGTATTACTGTGCTCAATTGGCCTGCCAACTCTCCTGACCTGGACCCCATAGAGAATCTGTGGGATATTGTGAAGAGAAAGTTGAGAGACGCAAGACCCAACACTCTTAACGGCGATATCAAAGCATCCTGGGCCTCCATAACACCTCTGCAGTGCCACAGGCTGATTGCCTCCATGCCACGCCGCATTGAAGCAGTCATTTCTGCAAAAGTATTCCCGACCAAGTATTGAGTGAGTATTGAATAATGGCAATGGCCAAATAAAAGTGCATTAAAAAAATTATGGCTGAACGATATGGACAAAATTTCATTTCTTGATTTTCATGCCCAATATCTCGATATCGATACCATACGATATGACTACGTGTTCGGTGAAAACCAAGCATTTCTCCGAAAAAATAAAAAGATCATAATACAAAAAAATGTGTAAAGTATAGTTTTATTTTTAAGAACAAGTCATCAATATTAACATAAATTACACACTGATGTCTATGGAAGAGGTAATAATAATACTTTCCATTATAATTCGACACGTTTTATTCATATCAGATACACATTATGTAAGTAACTTTAATGTTAACTTCAAACCAGCCACTTACTTTTAAGTATTTCGGGAGAAGTGGGTGAATTCACGTGTTGTAAACATAGAGGTTGTAAATCCAACAGATCCAATTCTCTGAACTGCGTCTGCGGCACAACATGGCGGCGCCCGTCGCGCATACAGCTCAACTAACGCGATCGTTATAAAGGTGTTTAAACAACAATATACTTCCACTTGCATGTACTTGACAATCGGAATATCAGATATGTCATGCCATAGCTGACACATTTGTGAATATTCTGAATAAAAAAGGAAAAATTACATAAGCAGATCAGCGCTGTTGCTGCTGCGGTGTGTCACGTGACAAGCAATGACACGTCACCATGGAAACGCCGCCACAATAACTCTCACGTCCCTGGTAGTGTGTGCGCGCTGGCTTTAGCGGTGCACTCAAAGGCACTCGTAAAACTGGTGTTTGCTGTGACTGCCAGAGTTGTATGCAGGGCGAGCGCGGAGAGGGGAAATCTATATCGTTGCTTTTTTCGATAGTAATATCTTGAAAGGTCATATCTAGATATAGATACGATAATGATATATCGTTCAGCCCTAGTTGCAATATATGCCCACCCTATAGAGGGCCAACCTTTGAATAAACTCTTACTCGTTTTCTACAAGCATAAGCCAAACATATTGTCCATATCACAGCAAAGCACAGTATCAAGCCCACATCCAGGACTAACAACTCCACATAACAGTCAGTAATGTAAATTTATCTGAAGGTCAACATCTTCTCCATCTGAAAGTATTTTGATAATGATCATCTGCAGGAGTGGTGCGTCCACTCTTACATAATACACACAACCTAGGTCAAATACAGAACTCAAAATTTCCCAACCGCATGACGTTCATTCGAATATGCAAACATCACTACCTCTCAGGTAACACTAAACACTCTTACATGAGAGCAAATAAAAAGAAAGTTTCTGATCTGGCAAGACCAGATATTACACGTCATCGCAAATTAATAGTATGTGACCAAAATAAAGAACACACACACAAGTACAATCAAAACTGTACTCATCTTATAGCTATTCATCTCGAAGATGCCTTAAGTAGGTCACACAACACCTGTAGTCCAGGTTGAGGTTTCTACCTCTACTACACTTCTCACTCACCATAATGTCCAGAAATTACAGTGGGATCCAAATGCCTGAGATCACTAGTGAAAACATTTATTTTTATTTTTTCAAAAGAAATTAATACTTCTATATTAATTACAAAAATTCTAATTTCTATTTCAAACTTTCGGTCACACTTTATGTCCAATTCTCACTATTAACTAACTATTAACTTAATTTTATTGGGTAGGATTAATGGTCACGCAGAATAAGGCATTAGTATGCTATATTATTATAGTGTATTAGAACGATTATTATGATTTCTGAAGGATCATGAGACACTGAAGACTGGAATAATGATGCTGAAAATTCAGCTTTTGCCATCACAGAAATACACTACATTTTAAAATACATTAAAATAATAATAAATTAAAAAAACAGATGATGTTGTTTATACTGCATTTTTGATCAAATAAATGCAGCCTTGGTGAGCTTAAGAGACAAAAACGTAAATTTTACAGACCCCAAACTGTACCATATTATTAACATTATTAACAATTTGAGTGAAAAGTTAAACTGGAAAATTGACAATTTTCAGATGATTAATGAACAATGTCTTACTAGCTGGTTTGTCTCCTTTTTACTTAAATGACAGCAACACTGAATTCCATAAGTTGTTTAAAACCTGATGACCATGTTCTCCAGATCAGTTTGAGAATGATCCATGTGACCGTCTGTACAAAGAATTGATGATCAAAGTTACAAATTAAACGTATTTAATTAGTGACTATAAACAGTGCAGAATATTAAATATTTCATATTTACTTCACATCCTAAAACATCTGCTCATTTCCAGATTGAAAATTGGAATAGGAATCCGTGATTTTCAGACATCTGGATCTTACTGTACATGCCATGTACAATCAGTCACAATCAATCAAAGACATAAACGCCACTGCAATCCACATCAGTGCTGATTTGACTTAAGACTCCTGCACCAATTCATTGGTTCACTCACATGTGGTAGATCTGGCTCTGCGTGACGAATGCATTATCCACAAAGTACGGTAGCATCTTCAGCACAACTTCCTGACAGGAGTCCACAACCAGATGCATCCTGCTGCTGGCTGCAGGGAGCTCTCCCTCGCCCAGTCTGCAGCAGGCTTCGGTCAGATCTCCAATCGCTTACGACAGAGGGAGAAAAACAGCATGCAGAGGAGAGGAGGAGTGCATCTGCAGCCCCTACCTCGGTCTGACGCTGTCTGAGAGTGTGTGAGCGAGTTTCTGCTGATGCACTCCCTCCCCCCCCTCTCTCTCTCTCTCTCTCTCTCTCTCTGTGTGTGTGTTTGTTTGTGTGTGTGTGTGTGTCAGTAAATAGAGAGAGGAGGAAAAACCTGTTCACTTCTCTTTCAGTTACAGGAAGGGACGAGGCACTCTGTGTATGTGTATGTGCATGAGGAGATCTCTTCTCTGAAATGACAATGTATAATGTTTAATGTTGTAATTAAAGACTATAGGAGTATGTTTTACAAGAGAATATAATTGCATTTTTTTTTACTTTTAAACATTTAAACATAATGTGTTACTTGCTGTTTCTTTGTAATTGTTTGGGAAATTTGCAATTTCTGAGTGAAAATTACACCAAATACCAAATGTTTTTCAATGTAGAGCACTCCAAACAGCTCTGACGCTGCAAAAAGCCTGGCAGGCCACAGAGATCCTGGTGTCTTTCTTTGAGAAATCATTTTCTGACATAAAGAATATTCCAGAAGTAAAAAGAGAATCTTGCTCTTGTTCCTAAAGACTTTCAGTCTGACAAAAGGGAGGAACAAGAACTGCTGGCTACTAACAGCTGGAACAAATGTGTTGATCTTCTTAGTTAGGGCTCCCGAATGCTCACCACGCCCTAAAATGATCTGTCCCAGAATCCTCTGTGTGCCATCCTCACATGGGCTAAGCATGCCGCTGTCAGACAAACCAGGGAAGCTTCTTCAAAATCTCATTATGAGATGGGGGATGAGCTCAACTCTTGAGTAAAATGCATTAAGTGTAGAGACTGGATGACCGTCTGTACTCCACTATCTTGCCTGTCAACACTGCAGCTTGACTGAGAAGGACAGAGTACTGGGTCTCTCTCAAACACACACACAGGCAGGGACAAATGAAGAAGCAGTACTCGGATGACGAAAGTTGACTCTTTCTCTCTAAAAGCCGATAAAACAGGACAAAGAGTAAACTGAGACACCAAGGAACAGAAATAGCCAGGGGGGAACCTACAAACAGGGGGAGGGGAGATATTTAAGAAGGAAGGAAGGATGAACAGAAAGAGAGATGAAGAGAGCTGTCTAAAATAACTAAAGAAGCCAAGTGAATGGGACTTAAAACAAGCAAACAAACAAAATGCTGCCAGGTTACACTCTTTAAAGGAATGTTCTGGGTTCAATACAAGTGGAATACTGTCAGTTACCACTGAAACTTTGACATGTCCCCCAGTTTATAAAACCATGTGTACAGTAAGGAACTTGTAATGAAAATGTTATACCCAATGTATGGGACAAGGAACTGCAGAGGGTTTCCTCAGAAATGAGAACAGAAGAATATTTTTGATTATTATTATAAACCTGAGCTATAGTCTAAATCATATTTTTGGAGGTAGGACAATTGATCTAGGCAGATAAACATCCATAAAAATAAAATGTCTACAAAACATACAAAACATTCCAAATGGAAGATCTCTTGAATTTTATTTTATTTTTCATACACTTTTTCTTTTTTAGACGCATAAATCAAATAAAAGTTAGGTTTAGGTTTAAAACTAAAGAAGAAAAAATGACAACAAACAACTTAATAATAAAGATACACTACCGTTCAAAATTATTGGGGTGACAGATTTTTTAAAAGAAATCAATACTTTTATTTAGCGAGAACACATTCAATTGATCAAAAGCGACAGTTAAGACTTGAGCTGTTGAAAATTCAGCTTTGCCATCAGAGGAATAAATTACATTATAATTAACTCTGCCACAGAACCCGTGCATTGAACCCGGGTCATTGCTCAATTCATTGGTTAGATCACAAGATTGGGTTGATATGTTTGTAACTTCTCACAGACATGGAGCATAAAATCTTTATTAATCTGGAACATTTACCATAAAAACATTAAGTTTAATGCAAATGATTTACTTTGATAACAAATCATAAATAATTTTTCAGGTAAAAATTCAGTTCTGTTGAGCTAAAATATCCCCTACTTCTTCATAAAAATCCTCTTGTTACAAAAAATGGGCCTGTGGTACTCAACCAGACCTCCTTTCTTGGGCATGTGTGCTACTGCAATGTATACATATGGCAGGTGTGTGAACGTTCATGATGTATCCTAGGCAGATTAGCCTTACTTGCTCACGCTTTGACATGCCAAGTCATGAAGCACATGACCACACTTACAGAGCTTCCCATGTGACTCAGCATAACTTTGGCAACACTATCAGGCAACCTCCAGAACACCGGACAGGTGTCCCGATTCAGGACGCCTGCATGTGGATCTCTAAGCAGATCAGGCATGTGTGTGTGTGTGTGTGTGTGTGTGTGTGTGTGTATCGTAAGGTGCGTGTTCACTGGATTATTCTGGTGTGCTGAGACTGCATTGGTACACAAAAGTGCTATGGTCGCTTTTCTGCACACAGGCACAAAAAGATTAAAAGCTTCTTTTCTGAGAGCAGATGTTACGTAACATTTCCATTATATCTTTGCTGAGCAACGAAGGAAAAATGAGGGACAAATGGAGGGAGGGGGAAAACAGTACACACCAATCTTTTCTCAGGTGTCAAAGTGAGAATGATGAATCGCATATTACATCAGTGTTCAGTCTATTGGCCACATGCCTATATTTGCTCCACCTCCCTATTAAATCACGAATTGCCACATGTACCGGCCTGGGTCTGAATGATGTTGAACGCACTCAAGAAGAATACATGCATGTTTATGCATCTTGTGCACTTGTAATAGAACACGTGATTCTAAGCAAAGAGCAGTGTTATTGTTATTGAAACTAATAACTGAAGCAAGCTAAAACTGAAGCAAAAGACTTGAGAATGGTTGTTTTGAATTGGTTGCAACGTTTATTTTTTCCTAACATAAGAAGCAAAGCAGTACATCTTCAAATCAGAGTTATTTAATTTCTGTGTATATTAAGGTAATTCCACGTCAACTCAACACTCTGGTCCCTGGATCAAATGTTTTATTTTAAAGAAAGACTAATATAAATGGTGAGGAAATATTAAAGGGTTAGTTCACCCAAAAATGAAAATTAGCCCATGATTTACTCACCCTAGGTGTAAATGACGTTCTTCTTTCAGACGAACACAACGTCCTTGCTCTTCCAAGCTTTATAATGGCAGTGATTGTTGCTTAGTTTTTGAAGTCCATAGAAGTGCATCTGTCCATCATAAAAGTAATCCATATGGCTCCAGGGGGATAATAAAGGACTTCTGAAGTGAAGTAAATCAATATGTGTGAGAAAAATATCCAGATTTAAAATATTATTAAGTAAAATAACTAGCTTCCGGTAACAGTGAAAGAATAGCAACTGAAGTGACGTATTCGAGAGGTTTTGCTCTATCCACTGTGCATGCGTCAGTTCAGTGTTTATTCTTTCAATGTCTGCTGTAAGCTAGTTATTTTACTTAACATTTAAAATATGGATATTTTTCTCAAACAACCGCATCAATTCACTTCAGAAGACCTTTATTAACCCCCTCGAAATAGTGTGGATTACTTTTATGACAGACAGATGCACTTTTATGGACTTCAAAAATGAAGCAACAATCACTACCATTATAAAGCTAAGAAGAGCAAAGATTTTTTTTTATATAACTCTGATTGTATTAGTCTGAATGAAGAATGTCATTTACACCTATAGGGTGGCTTGAGGGCAAGTAAATAATGGGCTAATTTAAATTTTTGGGTAAACTAACCCAACTTTAAATACCATGGGTATATATTTACTGAGAAATCCACGAGAGAGAGAGAGAGAGAGAGAGAGAGAGAGAGAGAGAGAGAGAGAGAGAGAGAGAGAGAGAGAGAGAGAGAGAAAGAAAGAAAGAGAGAGACTTTACAAAAATGGCAGCATCATTTTATCATGTTTTTCAGCAGGGTTGGTAGATATAAACTTTATCATTGGCTGAAAGCACACTAAGATATATTTAGGTGATCTATCCCTTTAACTCAAGATTGATGTTCAAAAATATAGAGCACAAATATCAACTGTATATTTTAACTTGTATGTTGTTTAATGGATCGGAGACGTTCACACACACCCAAATATTCAAACCCTGATATGCACTACAACTACACCCAAACATAAACACAGATTGCTGTGCTTGGCTGCTCCTGCCTCTGTCTGTTTGGTGAAATCACTAACTGACTCACTGCTGTAACACCTGGTTGATTTCACGGGAATAGATTTTGGCGGTTCAGCAGGCATTCCTGAGTGCATCTCACAAAGTCTAAGATTAGGGTTACAGTTATTAGAGGGGTCCGGTCCTGTCTACGATAAGGCTAAATTAAACTCCTATAATTAGCATGTTTATTAATTCAGATTGTACAAATGCAGCTATGCCGTTACACCTCTGTTACACCTCAGGTGAGCATTATTTTTCAATAATTCAATGGCCCGGAGTCAATTATTACGCATATACTACGTTTACCACATCAAAATATTGTTCAGATGATGTATTTCAAGACATTTGTCAGGTTTTTGTCCTTTTGTGTGTAGGACTAATTTCTTACGCATCTAAATCAAAAACTGCTGAATGGAAACCCCAATGTAAATAAATGCACATAAAAAAATGTATGGGCTCGTTTGAGTTCAATTCAATACGAAAACATGCCAATAAACTATGATGGAAATGCATTTACCGAATAAATTCCTTGATGCGCATAAAAAAAAAAAAATCAACACATCTTGTTGCAAAGCATTTGAAATGTTGTTTTGGTCATTCAGAAGTCTGTTGTCAAAGATGCTCGGGATATTTCCCTCCTAGAACTGTCTTACATGCCTCCGAAAGCAAGAAAACACGGGTATTGCGTTTCATCTGCACACTATAAGATGCAAATAATACATTATATATGTTTGGATGGAAACATAGCTACTGATAGTAATGCAGTGAGTTATTAGAGAGAGAGTGTGTGTGTGTGTGTGTGTGTGTGTGTGTGTGTGTGTGTGTGTGTGTGTGTGTGTGTGTGTGTGTGTGTTGGGGTAAGCATGTGTTAATTACCTGAGTCTACGTGTCTCTCAACAGTGTTTAGCAGCTGCGTCTCTACTAATAGAGAAACTGTAAGTTTATCTGCGCTAAGGACAGCGCCATTATTACATTGCTATTGAGAAATGCCATTTGGTTTTAAGTCGCTATTTTACTAACAAAAACATCACAATAGCACTGACAACCTGTTTCTGTGTGAGTGTGTGTGTGAGAGAGTGTGTGAAAGAGAGCAGGAGAAAGTGATAAGTGTTTATATGCTGTCTGTACACTGCAATGCAGTGTCGTTGTGGGTTTCAGATTTGATATAACTGAAATCAGTTGGTGAAGTGATATGGACACGTAATGTGGACCTACATCAGCCATGAGTTTCCCTGAAAATAATTGCACACCTTAGAACGTTAGCCATCAGATTCAAGCATTCAACAGCCTTCTAGTATAAATAATAATAATACATATAAAAAAAAGAACAATTACTAATGTAATATTTCACTCTAATTAAAAAATCGAGAAAATTATAGTAACAACAACAATACTAATATTTCAAAGTACAACCGTAAAACTAGAATACTAATATTTATTAAATATATATATATATATCCAATTTCAACAAATATATATTCAATTTCAACAAATATTGTAAATATATATATTTTTTTATCTAATAACGGACAATACTGATTTGGTACTGATGCATTGTGCATCCTTAACAGTAATTATTTTCTTACATACAAACTGGGCTATTCAAAGTTAAACATGCCTGGCTAAGAGTATAAAAATAAAAGTGTATTTAGAAATGTACTCTTTGGTATGAACATGCTATAAATCTACATTATAAAACATTCAAAACTATGGCATTTCCTTAGCCCTTTCCACACTAAACCACAGACTGCACGTAACAGTACTGCAGATTTTGCAATGGCACATATTTCAACATGTTTCAAGAAAATACAAGATAAGTCAGCCATAGGTAAGAGAAAAGGAATCTGTCATGTTCAAACGGTTTCTTATTAGCAATGGGTGTTTCTTCAGAAATCAATGAGCTCAGGCAAAAGGACAGGTTTTTACATGTGTGTATAAACAAATTACATCAAATACTGGGATTCTGTCCATGACATGTCACATTCAGATAAGTGCACACGACAGACGGAACGTGCTGGAATGCTCAGTCCAGGACCTCTTAAACAACTAGTATATCTTTAAAAGAGAGTAGCTAGCTTAGACTCGTAAAGGGATAGTTCACCAAAAAATGAAAATTCTGACATAATTTACTCATGCTCAAGTTGTTCCAAATCTTCTGCTGAACACAAAGGAAGATATTTGTAAGGATGTTTGTAACCACCAGATCTCGGCAGCCTTTCACACTTTACTGAAAATTACCAGTAAATTACCAGTAACAGATCATGTCTGAACATTACTTTTTCAAAAATACCGGTAAATGGGTGCTGGCAATTTATCAGTTAATTAATGAAAATTACCGGCATATTCATATAGAATAAGAACGTGCTGATGCAAGACATCTGCTTTGGGCCAATAATAAAGACTTATGAAGATGACATGATTACTCCGCGCTGTTTACAGTAAGGTTTTTAATATTTTTTTCTATTTAAATATGTGCTAAATGATCATCTATGACCGTTGCGACACGTCTCGCAGCTTTTTTTAACGAGTAGTGCTGTAATTTACCGGTATTTCTGTGTGAAAGGGGCTATTGACTATTTTGTGCCCACTATGGCAGTCAATGGCTGCCGAGATCTGCATGCTTTGTTACAAACATTCTTCCAAATATCTTCCTTTGTTTCATCCTCATCTGAAATGGCTGTTTGTGAGGAAGAAGTACTCTGTTTTGCTGATGCTGCTGTTCTTACATTGTTTTAGCTCCATGCATCTATTGCACTAGTGACTTTATCCTAACCTTGTTTTTCCCCATTAAAAGGGGATTTGTTTCACATGAGCCTCTAGGACATCCTGTTCCCAACACACACAACTTTTTTTTCTGGGCTCTGGATAGTTCCAATGAATGTATGTTTTAAGAATAAAGGTTGAACATATATACATTACATTACATTAAATTGGAATTGCTCTTCTGACTTGTTGTAAAGTAGTGTGCTCAAGAAGTATTTGGGCAATTAAACTACATTTAAAAATGTTTGAATGTCATTGCATTATATCAGGGATTCTTAAACCTTTTTTGTCAGCTGAACCCATTTGACCTATAATAATTTAACAGCATAATATAACGTATGTTGGTTTTGGTCACATGACATGCAGGTAAACCCCCAAAAATGTTTAATCTTTTTTTTTGTAGTTTTATTTTGATTTAATGAATTATTAGAACCCACTGAAGTCCCCTTGAAAACATCCAGGGGTTTACAAATTCACAAACTTCAAATTCAAAAAATAAAAGAAATGATGCTTCTTTTTTTTCCAGAACAAACTTTTTCAAGTGTGGATACAAAGATTTTTAAGTGTGGCTCAAGAGCACAAATACTTTTTGGGGCCACTGTATGTTCTTTCTAATTGGTATTTGAAGAAAACTTTTTGGTGCTGAGGGACTAGAGTCTTATCTATGAGTCACAGAAAGATACAAAAATCAGACACAGCCTCCATTGTGTTTGCAATCGCTAAAGCTGGAATCTCAGACTCATTTTCTCATATCCTGTTTTTACAGAAACACTGAACACAACCTTCTGAAATATCACAGGGCAAACAGAGCGAGAAAGAGACTGAGATGGACAGAAAGTACTAAAAGCACTTTAAACGTGCTGAGGAACAACTGCTCTTTCCTTATCAGATGACCTTATATAGGTCATACACGCCACGTGTGCTTACATCCAGCAGAAAACAGACAGACAGCATTAGTGGGTTCATTCAGGTAACTGGAACAGTAGTTCCTCCACACCCTTTTCTAAGCTTGATCTAGAGAAAAAAACAATCCATTTCCTATACTCTTTAACAAAGTACTCATTATTGCTGTGTTCTAAGGATTAGTTTGTTTGAATGTGCTTATTGAAAGCCGTTCATTTGGAGATATTTTTACCAAAACCACAAACCAAACACATTATAGCACCTCTACTGTCATTGAGATAGAAAACTGCAAAATGAAGACAGAAATGGCTATTGATTCAACTTGTGTTGAGTTTATTGTCAACACAAGCGCTATTTCCTGAGAAATGTGACCTCTGAGGATGTCATGTGAACTCTGGTATGACAAATCTTCCTCTGTACACATCCTCTTCCTTTAGCTCCTCAATCTGTTCTGTACATAAGATTTCCGACTTTCCTCATGAGTTGTTATTCGACCATGTTTGGCCATTAATTAGAGATGGCAACACTAAAATACAGAGTAAGAGTTTTACAAAGTACTGCACATCAGCAAACAACTTGTCTCTTAAAAACTTTCCTTCTGCTCTTACTTGTGACCTAAATTCAAAGTTTGAACGGACTGGTACATTAGTCCAATCCCAGCAGACATAAGCCCTAGTTTAATATGACCTCTAAAATGCTGAATCTAAAAGCAGTCTGGACAAATGTCCTCTCTACTTGTAAAGCATTTGGCCTTATAAGTAAACACTAAGGCTGCGACAGTAAAATTATATATAGTGATATTGCATTGACGCTATAAATACTTGTATCAACATATACATTTAAATATATGTGAGCCTTGTTTAATTTCGTATAGATCAGTTATTGCTGAAGTGTGTCATTTCTCCACCACCAGCATATAAAATGTAAGCAGTTTTCCTCTCTTATATACGTTCGCTGCAATTTTAATCATGATCCAATTATGATCTCCTGATGCATCACAAAGTACTTAATAGACATGAATCATAACAGGGATTCCGATTGCGAGTAAAATGGTTGCAAATGGCATTGGTGACAGGCAGGATTCACAAACAAATGAACCGGGTGTTTCCAATGAGTCAGTCAAAAAGATTCACAAAGCATCCACATGCTTGCTTGCGATTTCACAACTATAAAAGCAAACCAGGTTCATTGGACAATTGTGCCTGTGGCGTTGCATCTTATATGTGTTCAGTTGTATTGGAAACAGATGAACATGAATCTGGCAATGTTTGTTGCGCTAGTTGTTGTATGCGTTACTATATTTTCGAAAATGAAATGTCTGGTGGGTAGCACTATATGGTTAATGCTCTACCGTATTTGAAAATAATGTGCCACCTGAACTAAGCCCTACCCTAAATCTAACCGTAGCCGATAGTGTTAACAAAAACAAAGTGAGATGACAAGGCATTTGCTGAAGAAACTACGCCATTTTAGTCTATATGCTCTCAAAGTGTATAACAAATAATGCCCTTTGGTAAAAGTATTTTTTCAGGCCACTGCATAGTATTGTGCAAGGTGAATAGAAGTCTTTCTTAATCAATAATCTGTGAAAAGGAATACAATTTGTTGGTGTTTTACTGCCACTAGTGTTCATTTTAGTTGGAAATTGCAGTGAATTGTATGCATAGGTAGGTTTTACAAATATGTAGGTAGAGGCACATACGGTAGCTCTACTAAACACCACTTCATCCATCAGTCCTCTACAGTCATTGAATTACAAGGAGCCAGATAACGCTAATAAGACTATTCATTAGGAGCGATACAGTGTCCGATAGGGGAAAGCCAGCAAGATGTTTGCTTCAAATGAAATCCACTTGACCTCACTTCAGTCGAGGAGAAACTGCAACTGTAATAAAAACCCACTCTGGTGTTAGAGCTGCTGTGAAAACAGTGATCAGACGCCTGGGCTTAGATATCCTTGATTATATGTGTTAGAACAGTGGAGCAGAACCATCTCTCAAAATACAGGGTGCAATGAAGACTCCTCTCATTATGGAATGGACAGACTCTTCATCATCTGCTTCGGACAGATTGGAGCTTGAGAACACACTCACACACACCAAAAATATACAAAAACTTGTATTTAAAAGACAGTTGTTACCTCTGATTTAGCCGTCGCTCATCGTCACTTCCAAAGTCCTGGGGGGGAAAAAAAGGATGAGGGAACAGAAGTTAGTTATCCAAAAACAACAGAGCACTAAGACATGTCCCACACTATTCTATTTAAAATTGTATTGCTTTGAGTAAGATCAAGAACAGAGCAGGATGCATCTTTTCTGATGTAATGAATCTACTTACGTCTTCACACATCTTCTACCGAAACCAAATTACAAGTTATAAATTCAGCATCTGTTTTGAAAATGTCAGCACAATTCCGGAATAAATACTGGAGAGGCCAGAATCCCTCAGGCCTCGGAACTTTTCCAAATTCCAAAACCTCACCTGACTCAAACCCAGGTTCCCTCACTCTCTCTGCTAAATGTGTAACATTTAAGCACAATTTAATTTGTGTCTTAAATAACAAAAAAGCTTTAATATTTCACTATTCACGGCAGCGCAATATGACAAAGAAGAAATGTTCTCTCAAAGCTGACACGTGAACAATGGGGCCTCTCCTTGAGATAATGTTTCATCATAACAAAGAGTGTTTTTAAAATAGTTCCTCACTGTATGTGAAAGTGACGGCCTTGGTTATTAAGTTACTGATAGTGGTATGTAGCACTGAATGGAGGCAAGGCAGTGTGCCATGGTCAGATGTGACAGATGCCTGAAGGGGAAGAAACCGTGTCAGGGGAATTGGTTGTGCCAGGGTTTCTGTCACGTACCAAAATCTGTCTCTTCATGCAGAAGCTGGGCTTATAAAACTTTATAAGGAGGGCAGAGAGGAGTGGAAACAATGAGGTTTGTGAACAGACTTTTTGGAGGCATGAGGCTCTACTGTGATTTATAACGTTCTAAGTGGAAGAACAGACAGCATGGGGTCAACGGTGAAAAATAATAAGGTAGAAATCAATATGGGGCTCCTAAGCATTCGCAAACCTATTTTAATTTCTAAGTGAAATTCAATTCAAATATGCACAATAGGAACATGAAGGACTGGTCCTGGTCTTTTTAATATAATGAAAGGAAATGAGGACTGAGGCTGTCAAAGACACATAAAATGCAGGGGTGTAACAACACATTGATAAAGATTGACGCATCGATCATATGACTTGATGTGATGTATTGATACAGCGTTTAAAAAAAAAAATCAATATACATTTTTAAGATGTACATAAACTGACACACGTCACATCAACCCACATCTGCATTGTCACTGAGCTCAATTGTTTGATGAGTTTTAAAAACTTTTCCCTGGTTTCACAGACAAGGTTTAAGCTTACTCGCAGATTAAAATTTGAGCTGTTTTAACAGAAAGCAACTTGCATTGACAAATCTTAAAATATATCAGTGTCAACGTTTTGTCTTAAAATGCACACCAGTGTATCAATGTTTTCTTCTAAGGCACGTTTACAAAAAGCTACTTAAATGTCCTAATTGAACTAAGGCCTAATCCTGGCTTAATCCAAGCCCTGTTTGTGAAACCGGGCCTTTATTTTTAAGATTTATTTTTTATAAATATTTTTCTGTTTAAATGTATTTTTTTTCCACTACTGGAATATAATTGTCTTTACTAATTGTCATTTTTTGGTGCACGTCCTGATTTCCACATTTTAGAGAGCACAGAAGACTTGCTTAAGCCAAATCTCTAAATGGGATACAGAATTCACAACGTTCAGAGAGTTCAAATAAATGTTCATGTAGTATTCTTTTCATTATTTATTATTCATGCATTTGTGAGTTAATAAAAATGTGGCGTAGAACTTAGAAGGGACGCTAGGGACATATCAATATGCAACAACTGCTGAATTGTTCCTAGCAATAATTTTGATCAAACAATTAAAATGTATTAATATAACCCGTTGTTGGCCGCATATGAAATGGGTCTTACAATTGACATTACCCTTGAAATCAAAGTAAATGCGTTAGAAAACTGCATTCTTTCATGGATGTGAATTTGGTGCATGAACAGAGTAAGATAATTGTTTGAAACATTGCCTACAAGCACAGTTCAGTTGAATGATAAAGTTTACCCTCTTTAAATATAACTTTAGATTAAACATCCACAGAATAAAAAATAAAAAACCACTGAAATAAGAGTGTACAGTTTATCTGTCAATCAGATGAGTGTGAAAGCTGTGTTTGTTTCTACAGCAACAGACTCTAGGGCTGGGACGATACACCTATCTCCTGATTCGTTGGGGTACGTATTGTGATTTTTAAGAATTGCGATTCTAGAAGTATTGCAATTCGATATTGGTATGTATTGTGATTTTTTTCTTTCTTTCTAGGTAACGGGGAAAAGTTGAATGATACACTTATACGTGATGGTGCAGGTGGTATATCCGTTAGTGTCTCTCCATCCACCAATTTTCACTTTCTCATGTCCACTAGTAGGAGACATGAAGTCATGATATACTCACCGATACAACACATATCACCCTGCAGAAATAAAAGAGGTAACTTTCCTCCACCTCGCTTATAAGCAAGGACTAAAAGCAAGGACATATTTCAAATTATCAATTATTATGAAATAATATCGATTTTTTTTGCGATAGTTAGGTGAATTGATTTTTCCCCAGCCCTAGTAAGACTACGTCATATTTTCTTTTAGAATCATCATTGGTTTTTGCTATTAAAAATAATGTACAGCGTTCTCACTCTATCATCTTCTATCCGACGGTGAAGTGCATAAGCTCTTAAAGTGACAGCAACCTAATATACCTGCTGCTGTCTGTCATGTTAAATAAAGAACAAAAGACAAAGAGAAAATCATTTGCTGCTCTTGACTGAATAACTTTTGTAACTTTAATTGTAAGCCTTAATATGTATGCAATGAAAACTATCCAATGTTATTTACATTTGATTATTTTAATTTCTGTAGCATTTCTTACCTGAATACTACTGTTACACCCACCTGAAAAACTTTTTAATGATTTAATAATCATTTAATTACAAACCCCCTTAAAATTCCCAAACACCCATTTGGAAAACCCTGTTCTATTCTACTCTATTCTATTCTATTTAAATTAGCCTTTCGTGTTTCAAGGAAAAAAAGAAGCTCATACAGGTTTGGAACGACATGAGGAATTTAACCTGAATACCACACAAAGCTTGTGCAGATTTTTTACCCTTGGAGTCTTGAAACCAAACTAACATCACCATTATTATTCCTCTTCAATGAGTTCTCTCTCCCTTCTTTCTATCAGCCTATCTATCCCTCTCTCCCAGCCTCTGCATGAGATGACATCACTGCAGCTGCATGTTCCCAGTCCTCATGTTTGAGGTCGTGCTGTGAATTCTAAATAGTGTGTCCTCACTAGCGTAGCACATTACGCAATCATTCCCAGATTTAAGTACTATATAAATCTAAACATTAAATATCTGAACAATCTGGAAAAAGGTCTAGTCCAACTAAGAAGCAAAAGACCACATTTCCTAAGAGGTTCAAGAATGTTGTTAATCTGACCGTGGTACTGCGTCAGAAACCGACTTAAAAGTGTGATTTATTCCCTGGCCTGAATTGTGTGTGTATATAATAGAAATAGTACACAAATAATACATGATGCAAAAGTTACTCTTATAATACAGTATCCATCAGATTATGTTCTTTGTGCTCTACCATTGAAATGTGAAGAGCTAGCGCCTCCTGCTGGGTGTAACTAGTACTATGGTTTTCTAAGACAACAGTAATATCAGTTGAACTATTAATATGAAGGTAGGGTGCTTTTATAGAGGAAAGACAATTTAAAACCTACAAGTCCTCCTGACACTTTTCAGAACCTCTTCCTCAGAATCACTAACAAATAAAGGCAATACAGCTCTCCTTGTGAGACGTGCTAAAAGGGTCTAGCTCCTAATGAAAAGGTAAAAACAGGAGGCCTTTCATTGCATGAGAGGAGCTTAGCTGTGAGATTTAAATCTCTGTTGAGAAGAAATGCAGTCCTCAGGGGCAGACCTTTAACTTTCACACAAAGAACTGCAGCTCATGAAGGGCTAGTGTAACAAAAATTGACCACCTGCAGATCTGCACCATACAAATAGCAAATTACAACACTAATTTGTGGAAGCACAAATTAGGAACTGTGGGGAATGGGGAAGGCTGTGCTCTGTATTTCTGTTGTTGGACAGTTTCATTGTATACAGGAGAGACCGTGACCAAAAAGCCCCCCCCTTTTGACAGTTCCCCTTTTAAAATGGCTTGACCAAATGAATGGAAGCACACAGTCCAGCACAATACCATGAGATAAAACAAACTTCCATTTACTACTACTTCTACATACAACGACAGGTGCAAATAAATAAAATAAAATTGAATAACCAATAACATTCTGTGTGCTTACTTTTGCATAAACATCTTGCCGTTCAACAGTGCACTGAGTAAGTTTGTTTAGTTTTAGCTATTCCCTATTTCACCCATTAAAACCTACTGTTATGACGTGTGTCTGTATATAATATATAAAAATATATCAAATTTTTTTCTAAGATGTGTATGCACAAACTGTAACAATACCATCTGGAACATTTACGGTAAATGAAATATCTCATCATAGCCCAAAATAAAAGAGGTCCATTTTTAATTAATAAGTATCATAAAAATAAAAATAAACATATCTTATATTACATTTATGTTTATGAATCGCAAAGCACCTTGCACACTTGAATGACACGGCCGTTCACGTGATGTCAACAGCGACACCCATGAAGTGACTACCCGCTCCATGTTAAATAAAACAGCTTTTTATAGACGGCTTATATGTCTGATTTTTATCTTTTGTGGATATATATATATATATATATATATATAAATGAAGTGTCATTCATTTATAAAGACTCGGTAAAACATACTGACTGTTACCTTTAAGACTTGGCATGGTATTCGTGATTAATCCTTAGTTAAACCAATCTGTACCAAACAAAACACGGTGTTTTGTGGTTTGTTTACTAAAATTAGGTATATTATTTCACAATTGTTGGCCACAAATTGCAGGGCAGCCTGGAAGCAAGCCATTAATTGTTAGCTCAATAAAGTAAAACTGCCCTGTCAAACACTCTCTTCCTTGTTACAGAATTGATCAGGATCCAACTCGAGCATCACACCTCTAATCTATCTAACCACTACCATAATAACATTGTCTCTACCAGTGAATGAACAAGTAAAAGTCAACAACTTAAGCCATGAATCGAACATTTATGCATGTGTAAATAGTTTACGTATACATGTAAGCTATAGTGGATAAAAAGCCCAAAGGCGAATCGTGTCATCTCACAAAAGAGTGACACAGCGTTCAATCCTCCATCAACCCTGATGGCATCCCGCTAGTTAGCTCTACAGCCTGAGCTGTATTAGCATTGGGCCTACGTGACTCACATATATGCGTCCCCTTATGTATTTTATTAAACATTACATCATCTCAGCGTGTTTATTTCCGCTTACCTCCCCCGCGTTGGTGGTGGCGGTGCTGGAAGTGGAAGCCGCGCTGGGAGTGGGCGAGCGCTGTAGGGTTACCAGAGCCATGGATGGAAATCTCCCAGCACAACGGCCAGTCTATCTGTCACAAGCTAAACCGACTAGCGGATTTTCCCCTAGCAGCGCCAGACACTGCAACTCCACGCGCTCGATGGGGCCACTGTTAAAAGGCCATATGGCTGAGCCGCTGATCGGCGTTGTTTGTGTCGCTGAATCCGCTTTGACATGAGCTAGGTGATGTTTTGGTCTCTCTCTTTCTCTCTTTCTCTCTCTCTCTCTCTCGCTCACTCACTCACTCACTCACTCACTGCCGCATGTGGCTGAAACTACTACTGGTGCCTGCAGCTCATAGAGCCCATGGTGTTTGCGATTCGGTGTTTTTGAATGAATCTTTTATGTGAACGAATCGTTCCATATTTTTCGTTCAACGACTCTTGTTTGAAGCGAGTGACTGCATTCATGACTTCAAAACGAAGACTGACTATAGCATGGACCAATATAATTTGGGTATTGGCTCTGTGGGCGCTTATCATTGGTTGGACTTACTTTACGAATACGCCCTTTACTGAACGAGTCAGTGTTTTGAATCTGAATCGCGCTGGATAAAAATGAATGAACTGGGTGTAAAGATAGTAGGCATATCTCTCGTTTGTGGGAATGTAAGGAGGTTACTAAAACTCCTTAACATATATATTTATTTAATTTAGGCGATCTTTGTTGTTGTTGTTTTTTATAGCTTGTTAAAAACCATGCCATGATGTTGACTAAATAAATGTACAATGGCAATGGTAATAAATATATTGTTTCTCAATTGTGCAAAATCAAAATGCTTATGCAGACTCTTTCAGGAGTGTTTTTGTAGATTTAGAGAGGTTAAGTTTAAAGCAGTGTTGCAAACGTAAATAACTCGGATGAAAAACGTCTGAATGGTTGAACTCTTAATGATTCAGCATAAAGAAAACCGACTGCATCCCAAATTGCATAGGCCTACTTCTCTACTATATAGTAGGTAAAAAACAGTATGTTACAAAAGATGTATGTCCAAATTCACAGTACTCAAAATAATAGACAAAAAGTACCGGATGACTACTTCCAGCAATATTCTGAAGACTTTACTATCCCATGAGCCCACAGGAGAAGATCTGTGAATGGCAGTGAAGCAATGCAACTGATGCTGGAAGGTCACATGATAATGACAGCATGGCAAATGTAGGTATATAGAACATCGTTTTTTTAGTGGTCGTAGATACTTATTCAAAGTAGGTATACTCAAGACTCAAGAATGTATGCGATTTCGGATGCAGCCACCCACTTCTCGCCAGTCTCGCCCAATACTCACTAAGCATAAAATCCACTCAAGCCAAACATCTGGGTGGTATGGGGATTAAAGTCATTTTAGTTGTTAATAAGATATAATAGTTATAATCTATTTGCATAAATTTGTTAATTACCAAATAAAGCTGAAATATTTTTGTTTTGTTTAATTTACATACATTTATAATATAATATAAAATTTATTTAATGTATGAATTATTTGTCTTGATCTGTGTATGTTTTTATGTTAACGTATCATCAATATTAGCTACTGATGGGATAATATTGATAGGTTTACCAAGGTTGACATATGAATTAAATGATAAATTATTTGTGATATCAATATATTTGTTCAAGTGAAATATTTCATATACATTAAGAAGTAGCCACTAGAGGCTGGCAATATAACCCAATGGACTTTACCCCGTCATTCAAGTATTGTGTAAAGACAACGGATGAATAACTTGCTAAAGTTACATAATGGGGAATGAAGTTCGTTTATAAATTCTGGTTTCTGCTTAAATCGATCTGTCATAAGGCAGTGCATGTGATGTGAGAGGCAATAAGCATATGGGACTTTTCCTAATAGTTTTTTGGAGAAAACTTCTAAGCAACTTAATTCAGGTGAGTAAAACTATGTTTCTGTGATTTGGATTCTTTCCATCTTGCTTGCATGCAATGTATTACCTACTCAACTATAAAAATCTTACATAAAGCTGGCCAGAAAGGAAAACAGTTTGCATATATGTATATTTGCATTTGCAGATTTCTTTAAGGACAAGTGGCAGCATTGGTGATAATATTTCAAATGGAAAGGGCTATTTTATTTGCAAATACGATACAAAGATAAAGCAGAAATTAATTGTATAAATAAATAGAACTGCTGAGAAAGCCTGGGGGGTTGCACAAAGAACTTTCCCACATATGTAAAAAAACTAAAACATAATTATGTGTTCAAATAAGCATAAAGAGATACAAAAGAGGTATTCGCCAGTTACAGCACTTTTTTCTGCAGATATGAAGGTGTGCATCGTTGGAGCAGGGGTTATCGGCCTCTCCACCGCTCAGAGCATCTACCAGCATTTCCACGGCAGGATCACCCCCCTCAACATAGAGGTGTATGCTGATGTCTTCACTCCACTCACCACCAGCGACGGGGCAGCTGGACTCTGGCAGCCGTATCTATATGACAAGGGGAATGTCCAAGAAACGTGAGGTTTCATTTGTGTGAATCAAAAAGTGCATATGAATCAGTTGAAGCACACCCTGTATAATCAAGTAGTGAATAAAACGTTTTTATTTTATTTTCACAGTAAATGGAACAAAGAGACGTTCAACTATCTACTAGGTTTCCTCAGCTCTCCAGATTCAGTGAAAATGGGGATCTTCCTCCAGTCTGGCTATAACCTGTGCACTGAAACTGCACCAGTGAGAATATTCTAATTTCCCTCCTTAAAATGCTTGATATTTAAAATATATAGTTTGAAATACCTGCATGTAGCATGCAGTTGACATGGCATGTCATTGAACAGAAACAATTCTAAATTTTCAGGCATATTTTGTTTCTCTGCTCCCCTCAAACAGGACCCCTCATTTAAAGACTCTGTGTTGGGCTTTCGCCAGCTGACTAAACGTGAACTAGATATGTTCCCGGGATACAGGTAGGCTACTTATCACCTGCATTAATAAGAATTGTTGATTTTGCTGACTGTTTTAGGTGTCAAAGTCTCATATAAGACATGGAGTAATATTCAGTTTAATTGGACATTCAAATAGTCAGGACAGACCTTCATCTGCTGGTGTTTAAGGTTTAGTTTTATTGATATAAGTTCAGTTCAATTTAAATGGAATTGATCTCAGTTTCAATTTCCCAGCTATGGATGGTTCAACACCACTCTCATGATTGAAGGGAAGACATACCTGCCCTGGCTTATGGATTGGTAAGAGATCTTAAAAGTATAGCCTGAAGTGAGGTGAATTTGCATGCTTGATGTCTAACATATACATTTTAATAATTTTCTGGTGTTTACAGGTTAAAACAAAGAAATGTCAAGTTTCATCAGAGAAAGATTGGTTCATTTAAAGAGGTTTGCATGTGTTTATTCACGTGTTTTCAATAATTGAAAAGCTTTAATATTCAGTGAATTATAATTCATTATTGAATCCACAAATAAATGTAAAATAATACAGGTGTGCAATTATTTTCAGGGAAACTCACAGCTGAAGTAGTTCCAGGCAGGTCTTGGCCACATTACATGTCCATATCACCTTGCCAAATTATTTCAGTTATTTCAAAGGTCCTCACAGTCTACACAGCAAGAGAACTAAAACTCACAACGACACTGATAAAGTAAAAAAATATAATTAACAATGGGATAAATTGCTTTGCGTTGTTGCTGCATTACCAACTCAGGTGTGCATTATTTTCTAATAATTCAACGGCACATCATCAACTATTCCTTACGTAAACATTTATAATCGTGTAGCAGTGATCTGTAGTTTTCTCTATATCACTCATGCAGTAGATGCAGTGGAACTTCATAGTTAATTTGAGCTATACTCTTTTCTGTGAACCTTTTCTGAGAAGTGATTGTGCTCAAAGTTTACAATTTCGCCCCCAAAAATTGTCCTCCAGTTGGCAGATAGTGGTGCTGATGTTATCATCAACTGCTCTGGTATCCGATCAGGAGACCTACAGCCTGATCCTGAGCTCCAGCCAGCCAGAGGGCAGATCATTAAGGTGAAGTTTAGAGGATAAAAATCAATCAGGGTCTGAGTTTTAGACAGAACAGTGTCATCTCAGATTCTGTGCTGTATGTCAACAGGTAGATGCTCCCTGGATAAAACACTGGATCTCCACACATAATTTCTCGTCTAGAGGGAATTCTACGTACATCATACCTGGGTGAGTGTCTTTATGGACACAGTCAATGTGTATATGTATTAAGACATACAGAAGTAAAGGCAAACATGTTTGTTCCCCTCATGAGTTATGTTTATTATGAAATGTCCTGGGACTGATGCACTGTTTGTTTCTGCAGGAGTCGTTTAGTCACTGTAGGTGGAGTTTTCCAAGTAGGAAACTGGAATCTGCAGAATAGTTCTGTTGACCATAAAAGAATCTGGGAAGATGCCTGCAAGCTTGATCCCAGTCTACAGGTGGGAGATCAGAAGTTGTCTAGATTTTTGTATTTAAGGGAGTGGTTTTTCCATACAGATCTGCTAAATCTCTTTTTCTTTATAGCATGCACGGATAGTAGAGGTCTGGACTGGTCTCAGGCCAGCACGCAGCAAAGTAAGACTAGAGAGAGAGACCATACGATCTGAACCACACGCGTTTGAGGTGAGCTCATAAAAGAGCATTATTTACTTCATTTAACTCTTCCTCTTTTCACACACCATGCTTTTTTCATTCACATCAGGTCATCCATAACTACGGACATGGAGGTTTTGGTCTGACCATCCATCGTGGATGTGCTGAGGAAGCTGCTCGGCTCTTTGGACAGATCCTCGAGCAGAAAGGCTTGCTGGCACACTCTAAATCACACCTGTAATAGATCTGGGCCAGTGTTATCCATAATCTCATCGGACATTAGCAATAGTATCCTTAATCTCTTAAACACTGTCATGCTAATTCCAGCAGATCATGGATTCCATGAGTTTCAGAATCTTCAACTACTGATTTAAATGTTTATTTATAAATGTTTTATTTAATCTTTGAGTTTAAAATTAAATACGACACATCATAACATAACTGAATTGTCAACACTTTACTCTGCTAATAAAGAATCAAATGCCATTATGTCAACATTATGTATTTAATGCTTTTATCTAATGCGTTTTAAAATAAGTTTTATCATACACATGTAGACTACATCAGTGGCATCCCAGATAGCATTGTGACATTGAGTCAATGTTGAAATTCCATCAGAATCATCATTTTGGTTGAGGTTGAAATTTCAATGCTAAGTAATATTGAATCAATGTTGAAAATCTGATGCTAAAAACATATTGGACCAATGTTGAAAATTCAATGCTAAATAATATTGGATCAATGTTGAAAATTCCATGATTTTCAGTGTTGAAAAGACAAACAATGAATCAATGTTGATTTTTGGTCAGCTTAATTCTCCACTGGTGAGACTTATACTACCAATCTGTCTGTCCGTCATTCAACATGTTAAAGCAAATCCAAATCAATTGGGTACATTTCTGTGAAATGTGAACACATTCATTATCGTCAAAGGATGAGCCTCATCCAACGAGTGTGTTTGGATTTTCAAAGAACTCCTACCATAAATTGAACTCAATGAGATACACCAGTTGATTATCATTAGTAGGCTATTATTAATATTAATGTTTTAATTTTTGTTTTAAAATCTCCTCCATCATGTAAAACCTCTCCAATCCCCTAGTTTTTCTGCTAGCTATACAGCGATTGCAGCGAGATATATAATGACTATCACAGAGTACTTAATTCTTCTGGTCATTCTGGTCAGTTATATAAATAAATCATAGCCTATCTGTTGTAAATTTTTAAAAATGTAGGCTATTATTTACTAATAAATTGAACAATACTATAAGATAAAACATCGGATTTCACTTTGCTTTTCCATTCATTCCTCCTGTGAGTCTGCAGGTGCTTTAAAGGAAAAGTATATACTAAAATTCATTAAATAGCCTTGAATTTAAATTCAGTGAGTTTTAACTGGGATGTAAAGATTTTGATAAAATGTCAAGTTTCACTTAATTTTGTAGTACATTTATAATGTTTAATTAATCACACTTCCAAATATGTACTAACTTCTTGTTGTTTTAGATGCCTTACAAGTGAATGCTGATAAAGGAGACCTCAGAGTTACTCGTGGCTGGGATTGTGCAAAAATGGCTCCATTACGCCCCTGAAAGGCTTGGGGCATTGCTCGTGGTGGAAACCCTGAGTTTAGAGTATTTCATTCTTTCTTCTACCTTCTTTCTTTCAGTAGTACTGTCCTATTTCTGTCTTTATTGGCAAGTTTCCATTTGTAAAATGGAGATGGTAGTCCAGTGGGTTAAACCACTTAACTGACATGCAGAAGGTTGCTGGTTCAGTCCCAACGGTCACCACCAGTGTGTCCTTGAGCAAGGCACTTTACTCCACGTTGCTTCAGGGTGATTGTCCCTGTAATTAGTGTAAGTCGTCTGCCAAATGCTTAAATGTAAATGTAATTACTTCCATTTTGCAGATGCAGGTTGTCATGTTTTTCCAGGCTCTTCTCCTGGCATTTGTGCTATAAATTCGATGTAATTTTTCTAAGCCAATGTGAGATTTCCTGTTGTAATTGTGGGGCATAAATAAATACATTTGCATGTGAACTGAAGGATGTTACTTTGAGTGACTTTTTCATTCAAATTCATATCAACTGCAGCCATACATGGTCTCTGATTGAAAGGAATAAAATAAAGAGACAATGAACTGGCATAGAATATATAGAATATAGAATACATAAAGCAAGATTGATTTTAAAGTGTTTCTACGTTGATTCAATGTTAAATAAGTGATTTAATTTAAGTTGAAAAATATTGATTTTATTCCCATATTGATCTATTTTTCATCATTGAAATAACATTATCTCAGGGTGCAAACCTGATGAAAAATCAATGTTAAATTTCAACATGGTTTCAATGATAATTTGATCAATGCATCAACATTGATTCAATGTTGATTCAGTGTTAAATAAATTATTTAATTACAGTCGAAAAATAGTGATTTTATGCCCATCTTGATCTATTTATCATCGTTGAAATAACGTTATTTCAGTGTGCAAACCTGATGAAAATTCAATGTTAAATTTCAACATTGATTCAATGATATTTTAGTTGATGCATTAACATTGATTCAACGTTGATTCAGTGTTTGTCTGCTATCTGGGATGGGATCTCAGGGTTCCCACTCTTCTATAAACACAAGATTCAAGGACTTTTTCAAGTTACCATCTATTTTTATATCAAGCACCAATCATGGTATACATAAAGGATTACTGATAGAGCTGGGAAAAGGATTATTGTGAATTTTAGTGCTGGTTTAAATTCTGCTGAATGTTTAATCCTAACCATTCCCCACAAATATCCAGAATTTTGAGAATTTTTGCAACCAAGAAAAATCACAAATGTTTCTCAGAGTGATTTGTTGCATCTACTGGAGTAACTAACGATGTTAAGTGTGTGAAGGAGTCAACGAACGAATATGAACAAATCTTTTAGTGAGCAGATTCAAAAGATTCGATTCACTTGGACTCCACCACTATGTCTGAATAGCATACTGTTATTATTTTTATCAACCTAAACATGGTAAGACTAGTGTCCAAAATCCAGCCATTGCTGAGCATGTTGGCTAACGTTACAGTACACGACTAGCGCCGCCTTAAGACTCAGCTGACGTTACGTAATGTGGGAAAGTTAATTTGTAAGTTTAGTGAGCTGGCATTACTTTGCTTAAGAAAGAACCTGCTGTTTGGGACAACGCGGTATCTTTTGTTGGCAACCAAAAGAAAATTTTGGTGAGTAAAGCTGCATTTTATAAGCATATAGCCTTTTATAAAATATGAACTGACGTACTATATATTGAATGCAATGTAAGTCGTTAACAAAGAGTCTGTTAAATGTATTATGTAAAATATGGTGTATTTTTAGTGTGCCATTACATTACGTTATATAATCCATGTTAATCTTGTCATTGTGTCTGTCTATGGCATTTTTATGGACATAAGACTTAATCATGTCCTTTCCATAAACATATGGCAGCATTGGGCACAGGTTTGCACTGAAATTATTCTCAAATAAGATTGCAAAAAAACAAACTCTTGTATCCCTATTTACACTTGCATTTGCATCAGCAGGTTTTTTTTTATACATACAATGATATATAGTATTTCATTATTAAAATAAAAGATGAAAAAAAAAATGTATTCCTGCTTTATAGCACTTTTTTTCTGCAGATATGAAGGTGTGCATCGTTGGAGCAGGGGTTATCGGCCTCTCCACCGCTCAGAGCATCTACCAGCATTTCCACAGCAGGATCACCCCCCTCACCATAGAGGTGTATGCTGATGTCTTCACTCCACTCACCACCAGCGACGGGGCAGCTGGACTCTGGCAGCCGTATCTATATGACAAGGGGAATGTCCAAGAAACGTGAGGTTTCATTTGTGTGAACGTGTTTAAATCTTTTTAGCATTTGTCTGTGTCATAAATAATGGCAAATTAATTAGTTGAAACACATCTTTTTATTATTCTTCCACAGTAAATGGAACAAAGAGACATTTGACTATCTACTAAGTTTCCTCAGCTCTCCAGATTCAGTTCAAATGGGAATCTTCCTCCAGTCTGGCTATAACCTGTGCACTGAACCTATGGCGGTGAGAACATTATCTTCAAGTAGTGTTTTTTTTTGTTGCAGTACACAGAATGTTAACTACAATAAACTACAAGTTTTGATGTATAGAACATACTGTATTATATTTTCAGGTAATTGATTTCCTATTTAAGTCTGTGTGCCTTTAACTATAGTATTAAACATTCTTCTACACTGAATGATGTTTTTGCACTGTACAAGTCCAGTGCAGGGCATGATCAAAATCGCAGAACAGAGCATAATTAACCGTACTGTACAGCTGAACAAAAGAAGCAGTGGTCAGAATCAAACAACCTTAATTTTCAAAAATGAAAATTAACCCATGATTAACTCACCCTCAAGCCATCCTAGGTATATATGACATACATTCTCATATATAATATGAGTTATATTAAAAAAATATCCTGGCTTTTCCAAGCTTTATAATGGAAGTAAATGGCACACCAAAATATGAAGCCCAAATAAGTGCATCCATCCACTATAAAAGTAATCCACATAGTGAATAAAACCCTTCTGAAGCAAATCGAAGAAAGTGTAATGCCTCTCGCAGTTCAAAACGCTTGCACTACGTCATACGTTGCGCCAGTTACGTTTTTTTTGTAAGTTGAAGGCGGTCTGGTGGATGCTAGAAATTTTACTTTATAAAGTTTTAAAAATTGATATTTTTCTTACAAAAACACATCGATTTGCATCAGAAGGACTTTATTAAAAGTGAACTATCCCTTTAACCGTCCACTTTAAACTGCTGAAGCCCCTCTCTCTGGCATGGGTTAAAACCAGCATTAAATTAGAGTGAAAATTACTGACCCATCTCACTGACCCATAAGATATAATTGTGAAAATGACTGCAATATCTCTGCTCCCCTCAAACAGGACCCCTCATTTAAAGACGCTGTGTTGGGCTTTCGCCAGCTGTCTAAACGTGAACTAGATATGTTCCCGGGATACAGGTATGCTGTACCTAATCACAAGTTACTGTTAGATGCTGCTGACTTGTTTTCAAAATCAGTTTTGTTGTTCTACCCCTTAAATTGGATTTGTGAATGTAGTGTTTTGTCACCTTTCCTTTTTCTGTCAATTCCTTTCAGTTTTGGATGGTTCAACACTGCTCTTATGATTGAAGGAAAGACATACCTGCCCTGGCTTATGGACTGGTGAGAGATTCCTGTTATCTTATCAGTAACCCAATTTAGAATGATAATGAAATAGAATATAAAGTGGGGTTCAAAAGGCCACAATAAAAACTGAGATTCAAAGTTAGAGTGTACTATATATATATGTGTGTGTGTGTGATTTTTATATGAATGTGCTTATTCTTCTATTTTAATGCGCATCAGAATAACTTATGTGTTTATATAGTTATGTAAAATCTGTAGTGGATATGTTACTCATTTACAGTATTTTACAGACTTTTACTTTTTTCAGGTCTAACAATGATTAACACGGTGTTTGGCACATTGATCACGCTTCTGTGTCCTCTGCAGGTTAGGAAAAAGAAACATTAAGTTTTATCAGAGGAAGATTGGTTCATTTCAAGAGGTTTGAGGAATTCCATTGTCATTCTCACACTTTTTAAAAAATGAAAATCTCGAGATCTTAAAATGTACATTACCTTTTAAAAGTTTGTGTTTAGTTTGATTAAAAAAATTAAAAATGCATTAAATTGATCAAAAAGTGACTGTTTCCACAAAAGGGGCACAGTGTTTTCAGCATTCATAATAATAAGAAATATTTCTTAAGCAGCAAATCAGCATATTAGAATGATTTCTGAAAGATCATATGACACTGAAGACTAGAGTAATTATGCTGAAAATTTAATTCAAATTTATTTTAAGTTGTAATATTTCACAATGTTACTGTGTTTTTTATCAAATAAATTCAGCCTTGATGAGCATATTTTCAAAAACAAAAAAATCTTACTGAACCTAAGCATTTGAATGGCACGAGGTCACATTAAATCAAAAGAATCCCTTGTCTTAATTAGAATATTGTGTGTCACAGAAGCAGTGAAGTATTTATGGTAGTTTTTTGATTTCTGACTTTTAACATATGGTATTCTGACACTAGTTTTAACATAATATGGACATGTTGACATTCTGTCTAATTTTTACTGTTGCAAAGGGGTTTTAGTCATAGAATGTGTGCATTTGTAATGACCTCAAAATTGTCCTCCAGTTGGCAGATAGTGGTGCTGATGTAATCATCAACTGCTCTGGTGTCCGATCAGGAGACCTACAGCCTGATCCTGAGCTCCAGCCAGGCAGAGGACAGATCATTAAGGTGAAGTTTAGTGGATAAAAGTTATATAGAAAAAATAGAGTTTTTACATAGAACTGTGCTGATCTTGTGATCAACAGGCAGATGCTCCCTGGTTAAAGCACTGGATCCTCACGCATGATGCCTCATCAGGAGTTTATAACTCCCCGTACATCATTCCTGGGTAAGACTCACTGAAATAAAATAAGTTGAAGTACTAAAATTGTAAAATATAATTGAAATATAAATAAATTTGAGCTAAACCAAATAACCACACAAATTAGTTTAAATGACTACATGACTAAAATGTAATCTTGTCTTAGCAGTGTTGTACGTGACTTCAGGTCCTCTGTTTGTTTCTGCAGGAGTCGTTTAGTCACTGTAGGTGGAGTTTTCCAATTAGGAAACTGGAGTCTGCAGAACAGTTCTGTTGACCATCTGGGAATTTGGGAAGCCGCCTGCAAGCTTGAGCCCAGTCTACAGGTAGATTTCAGCCACGCTAAATTATTGTTTGCTTGACTGGCATGAGGGGATTGGATCTTCTTTTTTCTCCCTAGCATGCACGGATAGTAGAGGACTGGACTGGTCTCAGGCCAGCACGCAGCAAAGTTAGACTGGAGAGAGAGACCATACGATCTGAACCACACGCGTTTGAGGTGAGCAGTTAGTGATCCTTACACTGAAGATCTGGGCCCGTATTTATCAAGCCTCTGGGAATTACTCACAATAACAATGCTAAGAATTGACTTAAGAGTAAAAAGATTCTTGACTTAAAGCTGAGCTTATCAAGCATCTTACTCGTAATTTAAGTGAAGTGTAGGACTAAATCTTAAGTGTCAGTCTTGAGCTCATACACGGCACTTTGCTGTGCCACAAATGGGATTTTGGATGACAACATAGGCATGGACCAATCACTGAATAGATTTCCTTATTTAAGAATATTCTTGGATAAATTCACATCGAATGGTGAAATTCCTAAGAGGAGTTTACATTCAACCCATTTGACAATAAAGAATTTTGTCACATTACACATTATAATATACACATTGGAAATGAAAGATAAACAAGTTTTCCACCATGTCTTAATTACAAATTTTAAACCTGTGTGCTGTTAACTGACCTGCCTATACACTCACCTAAAGGATTATTAGGAACACCTGTTCAGTTTCTCATTAATGCAATTATCTAATCAACCAATCACATGGCAGTTGCTTCAATGCATTTAGGGGTGTGGTCCTGGTCAAGACAATCTCCTGAACTCCAAACTGAATGTCAGAATGGGAAAGAAAGGTGATTTAAGCAATTTAGAGCGTGGCATGGTTGTTGGTGCCAGACGGGCCGGTCTGAGTATTTCACAATCTGCTCAGTTACTGGGATTTTCATGCACAACCATTTCTAGGGTTTACAAAGAATGGTGTGAAAAGGAAAAACATCCAGTATGTGGCAGTCCTGTGGCGAAAATGTCTTGTTGATGCTAGAGGTCAGAGGAGAATGGGCCGACTGATTCAAGCTGATAGAAGAGCAACTTTGACTGAAATAACCACTCGTTACAACCAAAATTGGACAGTTGAAGACGATGAGTCTCGATTTCTGTTGAGACATTCAGATGGTAGAGTCAAAATTCGGCGTAAACAGAATGAGAACATGGATCCATCATGCCTTGTTACCACTGTGCAGGCTGGTGGTGGTGGTGTAATGGTGTGGGGGATGTTTTCTTGGCACACTTTAGGCCCATTAGTGCCAATTGGGCATTGTTTAAATGCCACGGCCTACATGAGCATTGTTTCTGACCATGTCCATCCCTTTATGACCACCATGTACCCATCCTCTGATGGCTCCTCCCAGCAGAATAATGCACCATGTCACAAAGCTTGAATAATTTCAAATTGGTTTCTTGAACATGACAATGAGTTCACTGTACTAAAGTGGCCCCCACAGTCACCAGATCTCAACCCAATAGAGCATCTTTGGGATGTGGTGGAACGGGAGCTTCGTTCCCTGGATGTGCATCCCACAAATCTCCATCAACTGCAAGATGCTGTCCTATTAATATGGGCCAACATTTCTAAAGAATGCTTTCAGCACCTTGTCGAATCATTGCCACGTAGAATTAAGGCAGTTCTAAAGGCGAAAGGGGGTCAAACACAGTATTAGTTTGGTGTTCCTAATAATCCTTTAGGTCAGTGTATATAGCCTAGATTTTATAATATAATACAAAAGAAAACCGATTTGGCAGGAGGAAGAAGCGCTAACAAAGATGATGCCTGCTCTGTCCAAACGATACCGTTTGATTTAACTGCTCGTTGTCAAACATTTTCTCCCTCTCCTGAAAGATTTGCACACGTCTCTATCTCCTTAGTGCCATCAAAAGCCCCCACTAGCAACTCCTCCTAACCATTGAGAGACCTCTCCAGCTGTCTTAAATAACTGGGAGAGTAAGAGTGATTCTTAGCTTTAAGAAATTTGATAACTTGCTTTTATACTTAAGTTTGGAAGTAGTAGTACATTTCACAAATTCTCAGCACTTAAAACTAAAATGGCACTTTGAGAAGCTTGATAAATACGGGCCCTGATGGCATGTTCTTAAGAAAAAGGGTCGATTAATGCAGAGCCCCATCTGGGACATGGTAATAAAAATTTTTAAAAATGAGATTGGAGAAAAAAATTATATTGCGATGCTTTTGGTGTTCTCTCAAGAAACATTGCATTTGCTCAGAAAACATTTGCTCACAAATCAGGTGATGGAAATAATATGAGATGGGAGGATAAACTATTTTCATTCTTTTCTTGGGGGAACATAACGCAAAAGTTTTGCAAGCGAATGCAAAGGTTCTCAGGGGAACGCAAAAGTTTTGCAAGTGAATGCAAAAAATGTCTAAGCACAGTAACATTTTGCATTAGAACGCAAATGATTTCTAAGCACACCGTAAAGTTTTGCATTAACTCTTTCCCGCCAGCTTTTTAAAAAAAAAGCCACTGCCAGGGTTTTTGATCATTTTCACAAAAATGTAATGGCCCATAGAATATTTTGTTGTATAAATATCTGAGCATGCAATCAAAAGGAAAACATATCTTTATATCAAAAGAAAGAGCAGACCTTCTGCTTTCAAAAAAATAAATAAAATAAAAAATGTCTAGCTTCATGCATTCCTTCTTTTATCAACACTTAAATATGGGTAAGTTTAATAAAAAAGCAACATTTTGAACAAAAAGCTGAGAAAATCATGTTTTTGTCAAAGACTACAACCAGATCAGATTCAGAGTGATGATCAAACACAGATGAACTAGAATATTAGATCAAGTCCATCAACATCCCCAACTGCTTGCACAGTCCTGTACCTCGCCCTGGGTTGACATTTCATTCAGTACCATTATATTGTTTTGATTTATATGATGTTTAATGTTGATGATCGCGTTATTTTACATATGCATCTGCTTACATACAATCGCTTGTTTTATTGCGTCTCCTTCGCCTGTGTTTTGATCAGGAGATTCAGAACTCAATTAGAAGATGCGTCAAAGTGCCCCCAGCGTATAACAGTGAAAACACGGAAACCCAGAAAATTCCGTGTTTGGCAGGGAAGCGTTTTCTCACAAATAGTGGAAAATTCCGTGTTTGGCGGGGAAGAGTTAAAATGCAAGAGATTTCCAAGCATACGGTTAAGTTTTGCATTAAAATGCAAAAGATTTTTTTAAGCACACAGTAAAGTTTTCCCAAGAAAATGTAAAAGATTTCTAAGCACAGTGTAAAGTTTCACATTAAAATGCAAAAGTTTTCTAAGCACAGTACATTTTTGCAAGAGAACACAAGATTTTTTTAAGCTAACATGGTAACGTTTCGCAAGAGAGCGCAAAAGTTTCAAAAGTGAACACAAGTTGCGCAAGCGAATGCGAAGTTTTTAACAAAATGCAAATGTTTTGTGCATGTATTTTTCTTCCCATCTTATATATTTTTACCATCACCATGTCCCTTTAGGAGCTCTATAGAGCCTCCTCTTTTCACACACCATGCTGTTTTCATTCACCTCAGGTCATCCATAACTACGGACATGGAGGTTTTGGTCTGACCATCCATCGTGGATGTGCTGAGGAAGCTGCTCGGCTCTTTGGACAGATCCTCGAGCAGAAAGGCTTGCTGGCACACTCTAAATCACGTCTGTAATAGATCTGGGCTTCTGGACAGTGTTATCCATCTGTTGTATTCTTGCTTGGCTAATAACCGTTGTCAAACTGAGATGCATAATACATTTGACTACATTTATCTGCACTAATCTTCAATAAAGACACACTATTTCTCTTTTTTGACTCATAATTTATTGTTATCATACATGTACATCCAGTGCAGTGGCAAGAGATCTGTGCACAGATACACAAAACGCGGCACTAAATTGCAAAAGGCAGGCATAGGAGACAACTCTCTGAACTCACAGGAACAACTGCACACTTCCCATCATGCCACACACATACCCACTGTACGGTTGAAAAGGCAGAAATACAAATGACAGAATATACCATTGAGAAGTCGCGCTGAAGAAACAAAGACAGTTTGACAGTAATAAAAATATATTTGACCTACAGACCTGTTCTGATGAAAGCCACTTGCTATTGTTTTATTGTTATTGAGTTGTATCTTATGATTCAGTAACCTTTGATATGCCTGATTATAAGGGAACAGCTGGAGTTTTGTAGATGAATGAGAATTTCACAAGAGTGATTGCAGTTGGCAGCCAGTGAAGGGACGAAGAGAGGTGCTTTGATGTCCACTAAGTACGTAACTGGTGTCAGCGAAAGTCTAACTCTATGAATGGCTAACATTTAACCAGCTTAAAGTATGGTAAATGATCCTTTGGGAAAAAAAAGCAAGATAACAGAGACCACAAACTGGTGCAATGTCTGATTTATTGCAGCATCCCGTCTCTGCTTCGATGAATAGATAAAAGTTGTCATGACCTCCCCAAAGGAATGCCGGGAGTGGATTGTAAGGCCCTCTTAAAAAATAAAAAATAAAATAAATCTTTCTACTCACTCTCATACTAAACCTGTCTCAAACACACATACTCTTGTGCTATCTTTCAACTTCAAGACTCCAGGACTTCTTTCGTTCTTCACCTAAACACCCCCAAATGCTCTTCAAATCCTTTGAACATATGAGAGTGATGACGGTTTTCATGTGTTAAACTGCATAATACAATTTTAGATCTATTTTCAACCCATTTTATGTTGTATTCTCTGGGAATGAGGCAAAGGGGGAGTATTATGTGATGGAAATCTATTTACCTCCTTTTTCTCCGGTCTGGAGTTTCATAAAGAGAAACCTTGCGAACTTTAGTGGAGGAATGTGTCATTAATGGACTGATTTAAATCAAAACCAAGCAGTTCTTAAAACAAATAAATCTGCCATTCCTTTGTGGACACTTGTTTTATTTTACAGAAAATATTCCCCACTTCTATCTAAGAACAATTTCTTCTACAAAGTCTTTCCAAACCCTTCTGTGGTGTTCCTTAGTCCTGTGATCCAGAGCTGGAATGTGGAATCCCTCCAGGACTGTGGTCTGAGGCCCGTCCCATCATCTCCTGACCCCACTCTCTGTGACTAGACTCCTGGAGGCCCCGTCCTGTGGTCTCTATGGGCAGTGCACAGGAAGCAATAGCAGCCAGCAAACAGCAGCAACAGTACACTGACAGAGTCAGATACACTGATGATTCCAGCATCACCTTCAGGAAGGAAGCAGAGATGGATAGAATATGTAAAAATTTACTGTTTTTGAAAGAAGTCTCATATGCTGGCCAAGCCTGCATTTATTTGATAAAGTAAAAAATGGTAATACTGTGAAATATTACAATTAAAAAGTTAAAATATATTTTAAATGTAATTTATTCCTGTGATGGCAAAGCTGTCATTACTTCAGTCTTCAGTGTCACATGAAACATTTCTTATTATCACAGTTGAAAATGGTTGTGCTGCTTAATATTTTTGGAGAAACAATACTTTCAGGATTCCTTGACAAATAGAAAGTCAAAAAATATAACTATCTAATAGTTCTATAAAAATGTGAACTAAAAACTGTGGTTTAAGCTGGTTATAGTCTTTTTCTCTCACAAATGTATAATAATATTAAGTACAACATATTAATGAATCATAATATCTTCATGAAAACATTTACACATATGCACAGTTAGTGAATGAGACTCGTTGTTTTTTCTTCTCTTTTTTTTAGTCTGGTGAGAAACTCTTAATTGTTGATGTTCGTAGAGTTCATTTTTGTGAGCTGGACACCAAATCATGTTGCCCATATGAGCAATACAGTAAAGAAATGAAAGTAAATATATTAGATCTCCAACATTTATAATATCTCCAAATAATGTTTATACTATTTGTTCATTGTCTATTTGGTTTTAGGGTTAGGAAATAAATGTATTCTGTATTTTTATGTTATTTATCATTTTCTATTTAGTGTTTCCACACCTGTGCCACAAATGGTGTGATGAGAGCTCCAACCCGGGCCATCCCACTACTGGTGCCCAAACCCAGTGCCCTCGTCGCTGTGGGATACACCTGCAAAAGACACCAAAAGAGAGATAACCATGATCTTCATTCAACACTGAACTAATACTTAACCATTAAGTGAATAGACTTACATGGATCTATTATTTCACTTAAGTTTCTTCAGCATGCTTTTATGCTATAAACACTTTCGAAACCAGTTAAATATCACAGACAAAGATTATTGTAATTAGGAAACTGCCTCTCTCCTTCAGATAATATACAGTTAAGTAACTATGTAACTACGCAATAAAATGACTTCAATGACAGTAATGTCAAAGTCAACACACAGACACTGTGTGTAATATTCAACCCTCTAATCGTTTATCTGGAGATTAACTCCAGTAGTTTATGAAAAAACATAGGATGACAAAGTGGCATGTTTTATTTCAGGTGAGCTGTTACAATGGCTGCCAAGTGGTGGGAGTGAGCCAGCAATTGGACGTTTCCCAAGGTCAAAATCCTTCTTCAGCACAGCTGTTCCCTTGAGAGAAACATTTAACACCACATTGACAGTCTACAGTAAGTCTACAGGCTTTACTCTCCTAACAATTTATCTGCCAAAGGTGCCACATTTTTGCTGCGTTTCTATTACTATCTTCTATTTACATGGCAAAGAAGGATAGAACTTGCCCTTGAGCCTCAGTTCTTCCAAGAAATAAAAATGACATATCAACCATTATTAATGGAAAGAGTTCTCACCTCAGGGGTGTACACATATGCAGCCTGGAAACCTCCAGCGATGAAGGCCCTCGCAATGAATATAAATACTGTCAAAGAAGTCCTGCAATAAAGGGAATATATTAGGCTATATGGCATAATGTATCTTCAAATATGTCACATTAGAAAGAAATACTTGATTTTTCCATGACATGTAGATGTATGTTCACATTTGAGATTAACACAGGCTTGAGTGCTCTAGAAAAAATGTCCTTAATGGATGTGCTTTCTGACCTTCCCACACAGCCGTAGAGTGGCACAATGCAGAGGGAGAAAACAAAGAAACACAGTGCCATAGTCTTCCTCCTTCCTAGACGATCAATTGCCCACAAGGTCACCAGCAGGCCTGTGATGCATCAATCAATATGTTCATCACACTTTCTTTTTGCCTACCATACGTTATGTAAAAATTAGTTAATGGTGTTATAATTCAAAGGTGTACCTGGAAACTCAGAAAGTGTGGTCCATAGAAGGTCTTTGTAATCATCTGAATTCAGATATTTGCACTCCAAACTACAACCTGGCTCCCTTTTTCTGCCTTTCCCCCCTAGGTGGTGACACACAACCATGCATACAAAATACATTGGTTGTATTTGGTTAGTATACTACCACACTATAGTTTGAAATGTATTAAACATACTGATTTACATACTATTTAAAAAAATAATAATAAGTTAAGTAGAATACAGTATACACCAATCAGGCATAACATTATGACTAATATTGTGTTGGTCCCCCTTTTGCTGCCAAAACAGCCCTGACCCATCATGCATGGACTCCACTAGACCCCTGAAGGCCGGCTGTGGTATCTGGCACCAAGATCTTAGCTGCAAATCCTTTAAGTCCTGTAAGTTGCAAGGTGGATCGGTCTTGTTTGTTTAGCACATCCCACAGATGCTCGATTGGATTGAGGTCTGGGGAGGCCAAGTCAACCCCTCAAACTCGTTGTTGTGCTCCTCAAACCATTCTTAAACCATTTTTGCTTTGTGGCAGGGCGCATTATCCTGCTGAAAGAGGCCACAGCCACCAGTGTATACCGTTATATACGGTTACTATGAAAGTGTGTACATGGTCTGCAACGATGCTTAGGAAGGTTTTGCCCATAGCATCACACTGCCTCCGCCGGCTTGCCTTCTTCCCAAAGTGCATCCTGGTCCCATTTGTTCCCCAGTTAAGCGACGCACACGCATCTGGCCATCCACGTGATGTAAAAGAAAACGCAATCCAGGCCAGCTTCTTCCATTGCTCCGTGGTCCAGTTCATATGCTCCTCGTGCCCACTGTTGGCGCTTTCAGTGATGGACAGGGGTCGCATTGGGCACCCTGACTGGTCTGCAGCCCCATGCAACCCTATACTGCGATGCACTGTGTATTCTGACACTGTTCTATCAGAACCAGCATTAACTTCTTAAACAATTCAAGCTACAGTAGCTTGTCTATTTGATCGGACCACACGGGCCAGCCTTCGCTCCCCAAGTGCATCAATGAGCCTTGTCAGTTCACAACTGTTCCTTCCTTGGACCACTTTTGATAGATACTGATCACTGCAGACCGGGAACACCCCACAAGAGCTGCAGATTTGGAGATGCTCTGACCTAGTCGTCTATCCTTACTCTTGCCCATTTTTCCTAAATCTAACACATCAACTTTGAGGACAAAATGTAATAGGTGCCGTGATCAAGAGTTAATCAGTGTTATTCACTTCACCTGTCATAATGTTACACCTGAACAGCACAGTATATTAAATATGGTATTCTATTCCATACTTAGCCTTTACATTCTTACTATGCTGCTCCAGTCTGTTTTTTAAACACACAATAGCTGTCACTCACCACCACAGGCGCCTCCCTCCTGGAAAAGCTCAGTGGTCAGCAAAACCACACCATAATATGAGAATGCATTCGAGAACCTGCAACAGAAAGCGTACAACAAAACAGAATATGAAGCAGCAAGAACTAAACATTGTGAAATATTTGAGTGAAATTGTGAAACAAAAGCAAGATCTGATCAATCTCAAGGGACAAAAAGTCCTTTTGAGGATTAGTGGACGTCTACATTCATGATTTAATGACTGTTTACACTGTAATTGATAGAAATCAGTATTCTCTCTTTTACCATATGAACCAGAGCAGAACAGTGGTCCAGCGCAAGGGTGGAGAGAAAAGATCACGAAGTTTCCCCCTGTCCTCCTTAAACACAGAAAAAAAGAATTATACTCAAAATAAGGAGAGATACAAGTAACAATATGTATCATGTTAAAGAACATTTTTATAATGTCATTTATTTCTGTGATGTAAAAGCTGAAAATGTTCTGCATCATTACTCCAGTCTTCAGTGTCACATGATCCTTTAGAAATCATTCTAATTTGCTGCTCAAAAAACATTCCTTATTATTATCAATGTTGAAAACAGTTAATATTTATGTAGAAACCATGATGCATTTTTATTTAGGATTCTTTGAATAATAGATAGTCGTAAAAGTATAATAGTGTTAATAACAGTATCAAATAGTTCTGTCTAGACAAAACCATGAACTTAAATGTGTGGTTTCTATTTCCCCCCCATAAATTTAGTCATATTTCATAAACTCTTTGAATTATTGTTGTTTATAGAGTTAGTTTTTGCGAGCTGGACTCAATTTCATGTTTCCCACATGGGCAGCACAGCTCAACATTTCAGACTGCCACAGATTCGAAAGCATTGTATTATAGGAAGTGTTTAACTCTTTTCCTTTTATATAAATTATATACATAAAGTAATATTCTAATATATAAGTATATTTAACTAGGACCTTACCTGTCTGGCCACTATGAGTTTTCCCAGCGGCATAGGGACATTATTCTCTGTAGCAATGCGTTTGAGTGTGTTCAAAGCCTTCTCCTGATTTCCTGTCAGGACGTCGTAACGAGCGCTTTCTGGCAGCCACTGTTGATGTGCATTTGACATTTTGCTTACTATATTTTTCAGACAATATATTGCTCACACGTCACACCACAAAAAAAAAAAAAAACGATTAATTTCTAGCTCTAAGGGAGAGAACAAACGGATATTTGAGAACTTCATACTTACAAAGCAAAAAAAAGCAAAAATGAAGAGTGGAATAGTCGAGAGGGCCAGCAGCCAGCGCCAGCCCAAAGTTGGCATCACCAAAATAGCCAGCAGCACTTCAAATACTGTACCCAATGCCCAGAATATCTACAGCAGATCAGAGATAAATCCATAAGCTATCCTGGTTATGATGACTTCATGATTTGGTTCAGCTCATAACTGAAACAGTTTAATCGGGACTATGATATATTTATCTAAAGAATATAATATAATATAATATGATATAATAGAATAGAATAGAATAGAATAGAATGGAATAGAATAGAATAGAATAGAACAGAATAAAATAGAATATTACCTCTATTAACAAAATGCAAGTGGCTCTGGACCGCATGGGGAGAAACTCAGCATACAAAGTTACTCTTAGAGGAGAGACCAAAGGTTTCTGTAAGTCTCTGAATATGTAATGATGTTAAGATGAAAGTGGCACATTCTGATTAATCACAGTAAAAAATAATACTGGAGAACCTATAGATTAAAAACAGCTTCATTGTTAGGTTAACATCTTGCAAATCTCCTTATCATAATTCACTAAATGTTTGTACACAACCATTCAAAAGTTTGATTGAATGTAGATTTTAATTAATACTCTTATTTAGCGAGGATGCATTAAATAAATCCAGAAGTGAAAGTAAAGACTCTCATCAAAAACAAAACTATCATGGTTTCCACAGAAATATTAAGCAGTAAAAACTGTTTTCAACACTGATAATAATAAGAGATGTTTGAGCATCAAATCAACGTATTAGAATGATCTCGCTGAAAAATCAAAATTCAGCTTTGTCATCACATGAAATAGTTTTTAAAATATATGTTATTTTAAATTGTAATAATATTTCACAATATTACTGTTTTTTACTGCTTTTTTCTTTAAATAAATGCAGCCTTGGTGAGCATAAAATGCTTTCAAAAACGTACTGACCCCAAACTTTTGAATGGTTGTGTATGTATTTAGTTTTGTGTCACACTTACGATTGTGGAGCCCCTCCAATACCGAAGCCCACCAGAGCTCTGAGGAACAGGATCCATCCGTATATAGGCGCAAATGCACTGAGGAGGCCATAGAACAGGGTCCACAATACACTCATCTTCAGACCCTACCACAAACACACACAAACACACACACACACACACAGCTCTAATCATTTCTCTGTGGTGCACAGTGAGATAACAAAATGTGTCCTGCTATATCGTTGGGCATGCACAAACTGCTCTTTAATTTATGAACATACTCACTGTTTTTCTCCCATATTTATCAGATATGTTCCCCCATAATGAGGAACTGATCATCATTCCAATAAACACAACCTGTTTCAGGGATGGGGAGAAACACATTGTTATTCACAACAATGTGGTTAATCAGGCACACACATTCATGAGCAGCTGATGCAAAGCTTAACAGAACAAGAAAACCAATACTGCCAAACATATCCAAAAAGCAAGAGAGGAGTCATTATTGACTAGTGTAGTTGAATAGTGTACAGTACCGAAGTTAGCAGTGCCACCTGCCAGCTGGGCAGTGCCCACTCACAGTGCAGTTGAGGGGCCAATATACTGAGTATCATCATCTCCATGGCGTCGGCCATCTGCACACAAATAAAATCATCTGCACTATGGAAACATACATAGTAACTACTAATTCTGACTACACAATTGGTAGATAAACTGAAAATTTTCAGCTTATAAAAATTACACTCCATTAACTTAATTAATAATACTATTAATTATAAATACAATTATAAAATGTTTTATTTATATAGTGTCTTTCTAGAGTCAATTGATCATAACAGAGTGTAACAGTCAGGTTCCGGAAGTAAAACTGCATTCATTTTCTCCATAGGGAAATTGATTATAACGATAACTTATAAATCTTTAAAGACTTAACTACTGTGAACCACGAGGTTGTTAATCCATGGTATTTTGTTTCTGCAGAAGCCGTCAGCCAGCATTATTTCAACTTATTCATAAAATAATCGCGTTTAACAGCAGAATTCATGGTGAAAAACTACATTACCCATGATGCTGTACAGAACATTCCACCAATCAGAGAGTCAAAAAATCAAAATGCACCAAAATAGCTCTTTGGTGCATTTCCTACTCCCATGAAGCACTGCAAATGACCTACCTAATTGAGTCGATCTCCCTATGCTCAAAATATATGCATATTTTGCAATAAACTTAAAATATATTGTTTTTATATATATAATCAACATTTGTAAATGAGTAGTTTTATATTTCTCTATTGTTTTTTATTAGATTATTTTGTGGGCAATGCTTTATGGGATTGTTGTTGTCTAAAGCGGTTAAGTACAGTCTTGTACCTTTGTATTTTTGTCTGATTTCCAATACTTCTTTGCTTCAAATAAAAGTTTGTAGTGTTATGATTCACCTAATAGCTGATTAGGTTCATGGCCTAAAAAGCTTTAAGATTTTTAAATCCCTATGGGCGGGCACTGTTGCACTCTATTATACAGTGTCGTGAGTGTACGGCAGTTATTCCCTCTCTACATTTTGAGTATTGTTACCCATGAAAGTCCAGTCAGGATGGACAGTTTCCACTGGAATGTTCCAAAGCCAATGGCTTCCACTGCATCCTCAACCATGAAGGTATCTGTTGAAAGAGTAACTTTCAGCCTTAAAGATGTTCAGTGAGCTGTCTGATAATGCAAATCAGCTATCCTTTATAGGATGCATTTACCCACAACAGTGTTATTTCAGTATTATTTATATACTATTAAAGTATTTGTTAATATTTTGAATTAGCTTTTATTTTAGTATATAAAATTCTCATTTAGTTTTGGCTGATCATACCATCAGTGGGGTTGGCAAATTCCCGAGGCACCGGAGCACCATCGGCCAAGGAAACAGACTCCATATCTGTCCGTCCTCCGTCCAACTGCAAAGCCTCTTCCCTACTGCCACACTCATCCTCTGAGCGAGTGCTTTCACCTGTACGCCGAAATTTCACCACTCTGTCAGAGACACAAACGTGCAAGCAGAAAATCAGGCAATTCAGGCAATTCAGGCAAATCAGGCAATTCAGGCAATTCAACACTGCACTGGCGCCCTATTAAATATCGTATACATTTTAAAATCTTGCTATTTACTTACAAAGCAATAAATGGTTTAGCTCCCAGTAATTGAGCGAGCTCTTAACGCATTATACTCCATCACGTCTACTGTGGTCTCTAAACTGTGACCAGCTGATAATACCTAGAATATCAAAATCAACTGCAGGCGGTCAATCATTTTCCTATTTAGCTCCTAAACTCTGGAACAGTCTTCAGCATTGTTCGGGAAGCAGACACACTCTGTGAGTTTAAATCTAGACGAAAAACACATCTCTTAACTATGGCATACACATAGAACATTATCAATTTATATTATTCAAATCAGTTAAATGATTGCTTTAAGCTGCATTAGGTCTGCCGGAACCATGAACACTTCCCATAACACCTGATGTACTTGTTAGTCAGCCAGATCCGGGCCGTATCCAGATCAGATGGATCCAGACGCATCCCTGAAGTGTCTGCAGAGAATGTGTCAACTAGACTCTCCTCTGTGACGGCCTCATCCTCAACAAATCCATCTCCAGCGTGAAGACTCTGATCTTCAATCAGATGGAACGGGACAAATATTCTGAATATTCCAATGTAATATGCCTTCTGACCTGTAATGCTGCCTGAATCATAATCTTACAGTGTCCGTTCATTGGCCAGAGGAGAACTGGCACCCCAACTGAGCCTGGTTTCTCCCAAGTTTTTTTTTCTCCATTCTGTCACCTGATGGAGTTTTGGTTCCTTGCCACGTCACCTCTGTTGCCTTTGGCTTTTGGCTTGCTTAGCTGGGGACACTAAATATTCAACTATATTACTGATCTGCCCACACTGACACTATATGATAACTGAACTGAGCTGGATGACATCACTGTTTTCTACATAGCGCATGTACAACCGAATGAAATTCTGTTGCATTATTTTCCTGTTTAACAATGTGAAGCTGCTTTTAAACAATCGCCATTGTAAAAAGCACTATATAAATAAAGGTGACTTGACTTGACTATTGTAATGTAGAAGGGCAAAATAAATCATTTAACAGAATAAACATCTCTATATGGATTACAGCTCCATGTGACAGTATGATGCACGCTATAAGAGTGGCTGTTGCCAAGGAGCTTCCTTTTTGTGCATTCCCTTTTCTGGTGTTCTAAAGAAAACACAAGCAAAAGCCAGCATGATGTGTGAAGAGACGGAGTGGAGTGATGTTTGAAACTGTGACTCACAACCGTCACCCTTATAGGGCAAATGGATGACAAGCATTTTCTCACTGGATGAAAACTGCTGTTTAAAGACAACAATAACAGATGCTCTAACGGTAGTCGGGGGGATTTCACTTTACAAATATCTTCACAGTAAATAAGAGCAGCACACAGATATCCCATGGTTTGATTACAGCAATTGCAGTGCTCACAGCGACACTATGAGCAATAAAGCCTTCATGAGCAGACAGGCAGTGTAATTAAACAGACGACCTCTCCACGCTCAGCAGAGACAAACAGTATTTCGAGAGCATTCAAAAAATAAAAAAAACACGATGATAGACACGATATAAATCATCAATGACAGAACTGACCTGAGCTCCATTACTGACTGCAAGCATAAAGAAAATGCCAAGAATGAAGAATGCGTGTGATGATTTACTCTGTATTATTTCCATAAAGCATGGAAAAAACCAAAGCCTAGCTGAACCAAGCTCTATATCAACAATTAAGAGAGCTGCCATTGTGATTTCTGCACACCATCAGATGGTGACTGGGCCTAATGCCAAGCATACGCAGCACAAGAATAACATCAGCATAAGCAGGCAGATAATTCAAAACTCTTCTGAATCAGTAGAAAACCTTTACTGCAACACAGATGAATGGAAGAATGAATGAGGCATTTATATAGAGTTTTACTATGTACTAATGTCCACACAAAGCACTTTACAATCGTATCAGGGGGTCTCTCCTCAACCACTACCAGTGTGCAGCTCCACACGGATGATCCGACAGGAGCCACAGAACAACGGTGCCAGTGCGCTCACCACACGCCAGCTATAGGTGAAGAGGACAGAGAGCGATAGAGCCAATTCAAGGGATGGGGATTATTGATAAGCCAATGGAGGGAATTTGGCCAGGACACTGGGGTTACACCCCTACTCTTTACGAGAAGTGGCATGGGATTTTTAATTACCAAAGAGAGTCAGGACTTCGGTTTAACGTCTCATCCGAAGGATGATCATAAACAGGTTGAAGCCCAATGACACACAAGGACAAATTTCTGTTTATTTGTTAAGATGCCACCGATGCAATGGGTGATCATCAAGACTTCATGTCATGTGTTGCTTTTCAGGACTGACCTCATTCTATTTAAAAACATACTCATATCTAGACTTTTAACTGAAAAAATGTTACAATAAAAAGCTGATACCTTATTGTGTTGAGATTTATCCTTCTGGTGTTGTTAGTCATTTTAGATATATATGTAAATCGTTACTTGATCGCAATGGTATGAAACTCTGTGACTTTTGTGGCAGTCACTATGTGACCACAAAAAAAATTGTGGACTTGATTAAAAAAAGTTAAATGGTTGTAAAAAAAAAAGTAACTTGTGTTGTTTGCGGTCAGAAATGAATGGGAAATATGAAAAAAGAGAGCAATTTTTTGGGGGTAATATCTACAAATCAGTAACTAGTTACATGTAACTAGATTACGTAATTTAATTACAAAACAAATGTAACTGGAATCAGTTACAGTTACTTATGAAAATGTTAATGATTACAAAGGGGGTTACATCTGAATATGTTCTATAAAATGCTAGGATATGTAGAAAAATATTAATTTGTTGTTTTGCCTGTTTTTGATGTGCACAATGCCTCCTGCCATTTAAAGACGTGAAGCAATGAAGCAATGCTATTCTGATGCTTTTGATTGGTTCTTGTTTGAATTTGCAGCACCATGTCTGCCAATTACATCAACCCATATTGCCGCTGAAAGCTTTTCTGAGAGCTGCCACCATGACGAGCGATAAAAATGCGTCCAGTGCTGGAAAATAGAAAGGTAATCAAAAAGTAACATAAAAAAGGTAATCAGTTACATTACTTTAATAAAAGTTATTGAAATAGTTACACCACTTATTACATTTTAAATAGGGTAACTTGTAAATTTCCAAAGTAACCTTCTCAACACTTGCCATGATGCAGAAAAATGCAAACAGCAGTGAAGGGTGACACTCTAAAATATCAAGAGTGCACACTCCACCCACACCACCCTCAAACATATATGAACTGGTGTGACTAATACAAAGCGGGTTTTTGCAAATGCAGGAAATTTAATCAATAATTCAGCCACAATCCAGTAAAAATGGACAGCAAGGAAGGGGTTACACTCTAAAAAATGCTGGGTAAAAAACAACCCAATGCTGGGTCAAATATGGACTAACCCAGCAATTGGGTTGTTTTAAACCCAGCAATTGGGTTGTCTTAAGAAAACATTTAACCCAACCGCAGGGTTAAAACAACCCAGCTGCTGGGTTAGTCCATATATGACCCAACATTGGGTTAAAAGAACCCAGCATTTTTTAGAGTGTACACTTCAAAACATCAAGAGTACAAAACAGACACACCAACTTGAACACACACACACACACACACACACACACACACACACACACACACACACACACACACACTTACACACACACAACACACTATTATGCACACACAAATGAACTGGTGCGGCTGTAACAATATGGCAAAATTAAGACAGAACTCAAATAAGAGCTTGAAATCAAATCAGACCCAGGTTGATTAAGCTCTGATAAAGAATTCCTTCTCAATTTGTTACAAATTTTATTTTATTTTGATTTTATATGTTACAAAATGTATTTATCTGTGTTCAGGTTTGACTGTAATAAAATTATTGAAAAAACTGACACTTCAAATCAACATGTCTTTGAGAATGTCTAAATATATATCCAAATCATAATAGAAGTAAATTTTTATGTCTAAAACATTACTAGAATTTACAAGCCTCTTTATATACATAGAGCTTCAGGAATCTAGTGGTTACACCAAGGCATTATAGATGTTTTTCTTTTTTCACTCCCACCAGATGACACTAATCTGCTTTCAAAAATGGGATTTTAATGGCATTGTCTCTATTTTAACATTAAATACAGCTTTTTTATAGAAAAAAGTGTATTATTTTCAATGGGAAAAAAGATAATTATTGCATGAATATTAATTAGCAGCATAAAACTTTTCAATTACAAAATAAAAAAAATATTATTGAACAAAAATATATTACATTCATTTTACTGAAAATAAAAAGGTACATTTCAGGTGTCAGAACAATACCAAAGGGTTAACAGACACACACATAAGTTTGCAAAATTTGTAAAAAAAGAAGAAGAGAGAGATGGGTTTTGGAAGTAAAAAGTATGTATTACCATCTATCCAATTTACTATAAAAATAAAATATGATGAAAATAGTATTACATTTAACAGTACAAAACAGTAAAATTACAGTATAGTTAAAATATGAATAAAGTATATTTTATTTTAAGTATATTTTATAACAGCTTTTTCTATATATTTTTTTGTAAAATAAATAATAGGGTTTTTCTTCAGTGTAGGCTACTTAACCTTGGGTTAACATGTTTTTTAACCCTGCTACATTTGTAAAGGGCTTAGCGCTGTATTTAACCCTGGGTTAAGAAGCCCTGCCCCAGAAATAATTTAAAATGTGAACAGAAAATGTGAACATCTGAAAAGTCACAGAAAGGCAGAAATTGTGATCTGTAAGCAGAATGAGTGTCTATATCAACAAAAACACAATTATACACAAATCAATATTATTATTCAATGCAAGGTGTCACGTACCCAAACGTGCGTATCCATATTCTACATCAAACCGCATTATGTAAGCATTGATTTTTGCATAAATACCAATGTCACGTTGTTTACGGAACACTCTAGTCGCTGTAAATCACTAAAAGGGCTTAAATGGACGGTAAGGTGTTTGCATGATGGTTTAGTTCGCGTGCGGATGAAAGAAAAAGGATGAAAGAACACTCACGGGAGCTGCCTTAACTGAAACAAATCATCGTCCATTATCGGTCTGTTCGTCGGGCTGCCGGAGTCTTTGTCTCATTGCTGTTACATTGCTGTCGAGTCGAGGCTGGTTTCAGCACCACAGGCGTGAGGACAGTGAAGAGCTCAGAGAGGGGCGGCGTTGTGCGTGTGCGGAGCTGCCATGTTTTCTGCGCCTGTCGTGTCGCTGGTGGCGTCGCTCGCTCGTGCTGGATCTCTGCATAGGATGGAACGCCCGTGTCATACAAAAGCACCAGGAGCGAACCGTGAATATGTTCTGGAGATGATGAATCAAAACAATACACTCTCCCATCCATGAATTTCATTGATATTTTTCCCCATTCACTTTTTTTATTTGTATTTTTATATAGGCTTGGCCTATAGTAGCTATTTATCTATAAATTAAATTCTATTCATATTTTCAATATTAAATGAGACAAACATTTCTGTAATTGTTAATACACTGCATTTCCCCATTTTAAACTAAAATAAATAAATGTTTTGGATTTATTTAACTATTCCTTTTACAAGGTCATGGCACTGTTTGGATAAATTGAAGCTGATAATTCTTCACAAAGGCTATCCAGTTTTCCATAATTAGCTTTCCAAAATCAAAGTAACATATTTTATTATTGAAGAACTACAGACAAATTGGTAACACTTTACAATGATGTTTCATTAGTTAGCCTAACATTCGTTAACCATATGAGTTAACATAGGCCTAATAAAGAACTGCACTTCTACAGCATTTATTAATCGTTGTTAATGTTATTTTCAACATTTACTAACAAATGTTGTGTTTGTTAACATTAGTTAATGCTCTGTGAAGTAACATGAACAAATAATGAACAGCTGTATTTTTTATTAACTAATGTTAACAAAGATTAACAAATACATTAACAAACGTATTGCTCATTGCTAGTTAGTTCATGTTAGTTAATACATTAACCAATGTTCACAAATGAGACCTTATTGTAAAGTGTTACTAACTTATTTAAAACAAAATATAAGATAAGTGATGAAAATGTACTCACTTGTCCTTGAAAAATTCACATTGTAAGAGGATTGTTATTTTAATAAGGGATAGATATGATGGTAAGATGACAAGATATGATGGTATGATGGCATAAAGCAAATATTAAATTTAACAGACAATAAATGTAAATTTACTGTAAAGAGATGGCTCCCATATATTTATTTAGAATCAAATAAAATATTATGATGAAAATAATACGGACAAGAATAAATATATTTAACAGGACAATACATGTACTTTTACTGTATAGTTAAAATATTAATAATGCATATTTTATAATAGCGTTTATGTTTTTATTGTAAAATTAAGAGAGTTTTTCTTCAGTAGGCCTACCTTCTTCACACATCCAGTTGTACAAAATTTGAATATCGCAGAACTACCGACAAATCTAACAAATTATAAGAAAAAGTGACAAAAAAGGTAGCCTAACAATGATGGCAACATGATGACTTAAAAAAAATGTGCTTAAAAATATAGATAAACCTATAGAGAGAAATACTAAAAACGAGTCATTATTATTATTATTGTTGTTATTTTAATAAAAAGGGAGGATTACTTAGAAAGGCAGGTCAAAAACAATTTTTCGTTGAGAAAGAATACGAAAAAAGCTTTTGTTGAAATGCAAAGCCTAGGTGTTAGCAGCTTTTACTCATGTTTTCATAAGGGACACAAAACAAATACTAATGCACACATAAATATTTTAAATGCTCACAAAGATATTTTTATTATTTATTTATTATATTCTGTCAGTTTATAACCTGGTTTCACTAATTAAGACCATAATTTGAGAATTCTATCTAATGTTTGCATTTTCCCAAACAGTAAAGGGGGACATTGAACGTTGAATTTTTTAATGCATTTTTTTGTACTTATTCAATACCAAAAAATAAATAAATAAAATAAAACAAATAAATAAACCCTCAGCTTTCCCAGTCTTTCATAATATCCGTTTACGGCAGGCTCGTCCTACTCCGCGGAAGGTCCGTCGAACAACAATGAGCCATGTTTAGTTCCGCACACGCGGGCGCAGTGAAAGTATGCCTTGGTGCAAACAGGGAACAACAGACAAGCTTGTTCGAGAGTTCTTACGCACTGGATCCGCTGCAAGGTTGGAGTTTGTATGGAAACGTGTGACATGACGGCTAAAAAGTGAATCTGTGTAGCTCTGTGTATGCAGGAAAGGGCAGTTAAGATGCTCCCAGCTGTTGCACTGGAGGCCAGCAGACATTCGCTTTTAATACCTTGTTTATTTCATTTATCACCGCAGATGAATAAACATGCGAATCTGTTTTTTTGCTTTTAACGTTAACTGTTCTAGACCCAGTAAACTTAAGTGCTGTAATTAATGTGTTCGGATGGTTCTCTTCATAGCCTGATAATAGCCAGCAGCTTATTCAAACTACTCAATTTGTCTTGACAATTGATGTTAACAATTGAAATTAACACTTTTATGATTCAGAAAGCTCAAATTCAGTAAGTTATGCAGCATGAAATATGGCTTTAAATGTTTTACTATTCCCCCAAAAGTGTGTTGTATGTACTAATAGCTTATAGGGTTTTTACTAGAGAGCCAGACTTAATGCAAACACAGAGATCAGAGGTAGTGTGCTATCTGCCACAGGTGTCCCTCTGACATGTTTGTTTGTGATCTTTGATCAGATGTAAGGATATGTAAATGTGATCTTTAACTTTGTCACTTCATTTCAATCCAGTTGTTCTGTGCTGGATGCAGCCAACTTTGAAAACACTTCTTTTTTCTTTATGTTTCAGGAACAAGATGATGAAAAACTGGGGTGTAATTGGTGGGATAGCTGCTGCCATGGCTGCTGGAGTGTATGTACTTTGGGGGCCAATTTCAGACAGGAAGAAGAAGAGAAAAGGTTAATTTTCTTTGTTTTCAAAGTCTTAGAGGAAAAGTTAAAGTCAAATGTAATATCGCTGTGTTTATTACAAAGGATGTATCCATGCAATTTTTTTTATTTTTTATTCATGCCTGTTAATAAATAATAAAAAACATTAACTTTGCAACAACATCTCTTCACTGATGACGTGCACAACCTGCCACTCACATGATATTACAGCAATCAGCAAAAGACATAATCCAATCAATTCCTGACTAAATTAAGTCCCATCCTAAAGTATCTGTTTCACTTGGATATACATCACAATAGGGAAGAAAAGACAATTGCAACTTCTGTATTATGCTGACTTTAAAGACGTGAAACTTAAGTTACGATAGTCATTTTCTTCCCTGATGTATATCTCGGTGAAATGGCTTCTTGAAAAAAGAAAAAAAAACATGATTTTTTCCGAATGGGATTTGATATTTGTGGTTTGCTATTGCTGTGATGTCATGTGAGTGACAGGTGTCCCATCCGTGAGCCAGTAAACATGCCATTAGAGAAGAGATGTCTCTGCAAGAGGGAGGGGAAGATGTGTTGATTAAATATTACAAGGGCACATGGATTAAATAAAAATAATGAAATGCACAGATAAATAATTTATAACAAATACAGCAATATTCCATAAAAAACAAGAATTGATTTCATGGTGACACTTATTGTAAAATTGACCATTCTAGTACTGGTTTTGGAGGTCAATACGGCACCTCAAAAAAGGGCAAACTAGTATCCCATCTCAGGGAGTATATCTTGTAGCATAAGGATGCCACTTCATGAATTTGCATTTCACAAATGAAAATATATGCAATGTAAAATGTATAAAATATAAAGTAGTAATCATTTTATGAAAGCAATGAGGCTCAAGGCTCTGTTATATTTTGATTATAGTAACAGCTATAGGGGTTCCAGGAACTGCAGCGTGTTGTGACTGTGTTCATTGCTTGAATGTATCATGTCTCCCACAGGTATTGTTCTAGGCTTATTTTTAAAAAAAAGAATAAGATGTATTATATTAATATTATTATTTAAATGTATAATTTCTCACACAGGTATGGTTCCTGGTCTGCTTAATCTGGGGAACACATGCTTTATGAACTCACTTCTCCAGGGCCTGGCAGCATGTCCTTCCTTCATCAGATGGCTTGAAGACTTTACCAGTGACAGCAGTGTCCACCCAGAGAGAACAGAGAGAGAGACTCAGCTGTCCAGATCTCTGATGCAGTTACTTAAAGGTTATTTCCCATCCACTTCAGCTCACACAAATGCACAAAATGTTAATGCACACTAAAAGGGCGATCTCTCTCCATCTTCCTTCCTTTATAAAGCCCTATCAAGTCATGATCCTGGAGAAGATAATGTTTTAGATGCTGGAGGCCTTTTAGAAGCTCTCAGACTTTATAGATGGCACATCAGCTCCTTTGAGGAACAGGTAGGATGTTCTCATGGATGGAAGGGCTTGTCCTTGGAGGATAAAAAAGTATGTTCTATATATTATGAATGTGTGAAGTATGAAGGTAATCTAGGACATACTACACTCGCCATGCTTTTGTTATCATGTGACCTTTGGCGTCAAATGCGTCGCTTCACTGCTATTTACAAATTCTCTGAGATGAGTTGGAGAGAATTATTTTGACTGCAGTGGGGCATTTCTTGACTTTTCTCCTCAGGATGCCCATGAGCTTTTTCATGTTCTCACATCATCATTAGAGGAGGAACGGGAACGCCAACCCAGAGTCGCTCATCTGTTCGACATGCAAACACTAGAGGTAAACAAGAGGAGTCATCATTAATGCAATATTAGGACCCAAAAGATGTTTTGTAAATCTAAAGAAATCTTTATGAACATTTCTTGCCATTCTAATGCTTTCAGAAATCTGTGGAGTCCAAAGAAAAAAACATCAGCTGCAGAAGTGGAGGTAAATGAAGACAAACTTCTTCAAACATTTGAACTTTTTACACATTTTTTTTTTTTAGTAGGGGTGTAAAGATACCCTCATGCCACAATTCGATACATATCACGATACGATATTATTCCGATACATCAAGACATATGGTATAAGGTTAACAAAAAATTTACTGTTGATTAAAATGCAAAATTTGGTATTAAATGAATAGGCTTAGACTTGGTGTTGGTAACGCAATGCACATCAATGCACAATGCAATGGTAACACCAGAATTTAAATATTCATGATTCTGAAACTGAAAATACAGAATTATTTTAGACGAATATGCTTGCACTGTCACTGATTATATATATAAAATAATATAGGCCACTCTTTTCTGGTAACATAAGGCATTTGACATTATCAGGACCACCACAAATATTCCCCCATTGTATACAATATACATATACAACATTATATAGTAGTACTGACAATAAAACTCTGTAAACATGATTTTTTTGTGTTTTTTTGTGTGTGAACTATTCACAATACATATCAATATCCACAACCACGATACATATTGTTGCATTTTTGTATTGCGATATATTGTTACACACCTAATTTTTAGCATTTAGTAATTTTAACTTTTTCATCTCCAGGCCCCTTACATCCTATTCCGAGTTTATGGAGGACTCGGCACCCTTTTCATGGCCGGTTAACAAGTTATATGGCTTGCAAGCGCTGTGAGCAGCAGGTGATCTTTTTCATATTTTTTTCATATTACATTTTAAATCCTTTTTTTTTTTTTAGATTTAAAAAAAAATATTTATGTCTACAGCATCTTATCTCCTTTCCCTTTTTGATTTCAGAGTCCTGTGCACTATGATTCTTTTGACAGCTTGTCTCTTTCGATCCCCTCAGTACAGTGGGTAATGCAAACTTGTTCAACAATGCACAATTACATTTCACATATTGCAGAATAGCTACCTTAAATATTGTGTCATCACTACATTCAAATATAACAGTTGAAGTTGTATTACCCAGCAGCAAGCATCTTACAGACAAAGTTTGTGTATCATTCTTTCAGGGCCGACCTGTTACTTTAGACCAGTGTCTACAGCATTTCATCTCATCTGAAACCATCAAAGAAGTGGAGTGTGAAAACTGTACCAAGGTATCATACAAAATTTAGCAGGACGAGTTATTTAAGTACCATTGTACCTCATCATTTATATGCTGAACTGATTCTCTTTGTAGCAACAGGCTGGAGAGCGTGTAAATGGAGGAGTCCTTGAGAGTCAGAGGACGACATTTGTCAAACAGCTGAAACTTGGGAAGGTATACATGTTTGAAATTCTCACATTTAGACCAACAGCCTTTCCTGAACTTTGACTGTAACAGTAAATGCCCATTCACAACAGGAACGATATCTACTAACGTTAGCTATAATAATGTCCACAACAACGCACACAATTCTTCTGTTTATTCTAAGCGCATGCTATAGTTTTGTCATCTGTTGCTTTAAATGCTCAATGGATGTATTCTGATTGGCTGTCAATGTTTTTAATTGCTGTGAAAGTGATTTCGACATTAGTGTTCCTCTGTGCTGTTTTTTATATAGTTGCGATGTGGATTCTGCTATTCTTTTAAGTTCAGAACACTTTTAAAAACAATGTATTTATGGTTATAGTTATCGCCCTTGGTGTGAACAGGCCATAACAGCGCTCTTAAATAATATCCTGTCGGTTTGTGTGTGTGTTTCTTTTCTGGTTTAGTTGCCTCAGTGCCTCTGCATCCATTTGCAGAGACTGACATGGTCTAAAGAGGGCACTCCCATAAAGAGACAAGAACATGTTCAGTTTACTGAATATTTGTCTCTGGATCGATACAAGCATTGCACTGCTGGTCAAAACCTGCAGAGGACAAGCAGAACAAACAAACCCATATCTGCCAAAGCTGCAGGAGAACCAAAAGACAAAACCACTGCCAATGGTGTTGGTAAGAGATGTGAACTCTTTTCCGATGGTTATCAACATGATGTGATGCTATTGTTTAGATCTGTAAATAAAGGTTTAATCTGTGAAACCAATCAAATCTCCTTGCCAATGCAATCCTTTTGTAGTAATATAATAATAGAAATTATTATCATTGCTACTAATATTATAATTAATACCATTATTATTATTATTCTATAGAATGTATACAAAATACAATGTGTGCCTTAATATTAAAATTAAAGTTGTCTTTAGGTCTGTAAATATGGATTTATTAATATGGGTAGATATATTAAAGCCAATTAAATATTCTTGCAATCATTTTGCTATATTTAATAATAATAATAATGATGATGAATAGTGATGATTATTCTTATATTTTTGTATTATTAATGCTATTTTTATTCTATAGAATGTATATGAAATATGTTTATTTTTAAATGTTTTAGTATTAAGATTATTTTTTTAATGCTGATGTTGTTATTTAAATCTATGAATATGGATTTACTTTAGATAAAAAGTAATTCATCTATATAAAAAAATCTGTTTTTATAATAATAATTGGTTGTTGTTACTATTATTATTAATTATTATTATAATATTTGTACTATAGAATATATATATACAGTCCCTGATAAATGTCGTGTCGCTTATCTATTTTGTAGAAACACCTGCTATTAACCTGACTTTTAATTCATCAATTGGTGTTAGAAATAGCTCATGAAAAGCTAAAACCCTCCCAAATGACATTTAATGCACTGAAATAAATTAGTTTCTCTGAAAAAGATTTATCATTTAATCAAGACAGAAAGGTCAAATTTTGTCTAGACAAAAGTTTTGTCGCCAATACAGAAATTGAACAAATTTACTGCAAATACAAAAATATGTCAGCAAATTAAGTAGTGGTGCTGTGAGATCCAAATTTAATATCTTGTATGACTTCCATGAGCTTGAAAGACTGCATCCATGCGGTTTGGCAAGGACTCATACAATTTATTGATGAAGTCATCAGGAATAGCAAAGAAAGCAGTCTTGCATGCCTCCCAGAGTTAATCAATATTCTTTGGTTTCGTCTTCCATGCTTCCTCTTTCATCCTACCCCACATATGCTCAATAATGTCCATGTCTGGTGACTGGGCTGGCCAATCCTGGAGCATCTTGATCTTCTTCGCCTTGAGGAACTTTGATGTGGAGATGGAAGAATGCGATGGAGCACCATCTTGCTGCAGAATTTGGCCTCTTTTATGGTTGGGATCATAAGAGGAAGCTAAGATTTCTTGGTATTTTAGAAAATTTAAGTTGCCTTCCACCCTGCAGTTCTCTCGCACACCCCCGTACTGAATGTAAACCCAGACTGTGATTTTTTCCCCCACCAAACTTCACTGTTTTCTGGGTGAATCTCGGATCCATGCGGGCTCCAGTAGGTCTCCTGCAATATTTGCGGCGACTGTGGTGTAATTCAACAGAAGATTCATCTGAAAAATCATTCTGCCACTTTTCTAGCGTCCATCCTTTTAGCTGGCTGTGGGCTTTGGCAAATGCCACACAGTTATTCAATTGTCTTTTGTTTAGTGCTGGCTTCTGGGCACTGATTCAACCATGGAGGCCATTTCGAGACAGAATCCGACAAACTGTTCTGGTTGACACAGGGACTTCAGGTGACCAGGTCTCGTGGAGCTCTGCTACAGTGGATAATGGGCTGGCCTTGGATTTTCGAGCCAACAAACGGTCCTCTCAAGCAGTTGTCTTGCAGGGTTTGCCTGACCTGGGTTTGTCATAAACGTCTCCAGTCTCTTCAAATCTTTTTTTTTATCCTCTGTACTTGACGCTGAGACACTTTGAAGGTGTCTGCCACATCAGCAGTGGATCTGGTCTTCAGCCTCTTGATAATCAAAACTTTAGTCTCAGGGTGAATCTTAGGCATGTTTGCAGAGGTCTATTTGCAGTTGATGTGAAGGTCTAGTGCACTGGGGTTCTTTTTATACACACCTGAGATCTAATTGATCCATTATTAGTCACAGGTGAAGCTCATATGACAAGGCGACAACACTTATGTCTTTGCAAAAATTGACTCAATGGACTTTACCAAGCTGTGAATATTAGAATATTTTTTGACAGTTTCATTTTGCACAGAAACATTATTACAAAAGCTGTTGGGATTAAAATGAGCCATTACTTGTAAAAAAATCTTGATAAGAAACATATTTCAGTGGCACTTCAGGTCAATTTGTACACAAGCGTCAAGACTTTTGTCAGGGACTGTATATATATATATATATATATATATCATATTTGAGTGTCTTGATTAAGATTATTTTCAATTTCTTTTGCAGATTCAGAACATTGTAACAACAATAAGCCACTCTCCAATGGAACCTTTCCCTCTGTCTTTCTACACTCACCAGGACTGAGCTCACAACTCAACCTCACTTTCGACTACAGGTAGATGCAGGCATGTCATGAAGAGAGCCAGAAAATGTACTTGATTATTTACTTCTTTTTCATATTACCTTAACTTTTTTTTTTTTTTTTTCAGCGCCTCAGAGTACCTCTTCCGCTTAACAGCTGTGCTGGTTCACCATGGCGACATGCACTCTGGACATTTTATCACTTATCGCCGTTGCCCCGCTGCTCCCCGTGGAACTTCTCCTTTTAGCTCCCAGTGGCTCTGGGTTTCTGATGATTCTGTGAGAAAAGCCAGCCTCCAGGAGGTGCTCTCCTCCAGTGCATATCTGCTCTTTTACGAACGAGTACGGAGGCACGGTCTGAGGGTAGAAGAGTAGCGTCACATCTGACCCGGGTTACTTATTCTTAGTTTAGCCTAGAGTGTTAACCCTCGCTCCTCTCCATTCCAGGCCATGCTACTATGGCCAAGTGCAATCGTGCATCCCATGCATGCAGTTTGCATGCATGTTGTTTCTGATCTCTCTGTGTGAGAAAGAGAGAGGGAAGACAAGGGTTCTGTATATCATAGTTTCCACGTTAATCTTGCTCAGTGTCTACGGCGGTTGTTGTTTTTAGTAACTAATTCATTATCTGAGCATAGGAATGATGCCAGTCATGATTACTATTTGCCACTCACATGGGATTCACATGGAGATTTGAACAGGAAAACTCTACATTTCATGATAATATTTTGTTGCAAATTGACCCAGAATTGTTGTCTTTCTCATTAAGCTAATGGTTTGTTAGACAGAAGTACATTTTACATGGTTTCTCCTGTTTGTTTTTTTTTTTGTTTTTTTTGTTTTTTTTGTCACCCATGGTTAACAATGTGTTTATGCAATTCACTTGTCTTTTGTAACCACCAAATATTTTTTGTTTCACATTTTGGTTAAAGAACAGAAAACCATGGGATGGATCTCATCAGGAGTTTAGTGTCTACATGTAGACCATTTTTTTTCTATAAATCCTCTTCTTTTATTTTTATGATTGACATATCCTATCATTTTAACTTTAGTGAATACTTAAAAGGGAAATTTAGCAGGAATACAATAATGGTAACCCATATTCCCGATCCTGAGTATTTACCACATATATTTTTCATCTGACATAAATATTACAGTCTACGTACATTTCCAGTGTTATTTAAATTCCTTGTTATATGTCGATTGTAAATTATGCTATTTGCACAGTTGTATATTTTTATGGAATTGGTGTGTATGATTGTGTGGGTGAATTTTTTTTTTTTCACATATAAATTAAATTAATTCTGCAACAGTAATATATTTCCTTTAACCGTTTTCCACTACTTTACATGTTTTGAATCGCATAATTAAGTTTTTTTTTTTTTGTCTTGAGATTGCCAATTACGAATGTTTGCAAATGAAAGAGGCGAAGACTTGGAATGTAGTGCAATAAGTCATTTTATTTTATTTTATATATATATATATATATATATATATATATATATATATATATATATATATATATATATATATATATACAGTCCCTGTCATCATTCATTTTCATTATTTGAAAATTTAATTGATATTCTGCCTGATATCTCCGCTTGTGAGAACGAGAGTCATGCAGGTTTGACTGAGGGTTCTATCCCTTTAATAAGAATTTTGGCAAGTCTCAGCACGTGGACTTTAGGGCGTGGTCATGTCGAAGTAAACCAATAGTAAACCGTTCAGTTCTACTGACGTACACGTAAAGACCAGACCATGTTTGACCCTCCTCATCAAGGATTTGCACTTTGTTAAGAAAACACTGGTGTGTCATGACCCAAGTGCGCAGACGTTGTACTAGTCTAGTAAACCGACGATGCCTACGCAAAGTGTACTTGTCCGAGATCCCTCTTTTCTGGCGAGATTACTGCAGCAATACTTGAGTTTGTTAAAGAAATATCCAATCATCACAAAATCGGTTACGAGGTCAGTTTACATCTTTGTTAAAGCTAGTTGGCTAGCTGTATTTGGGGGAATTAAGTTTAGTTAATATTAACGTACAATGCTGACGGCTAGGTTTCCGCTATCGTATCGTAGTTAAACCACTAACAAATAAACATGACACTGATCATATAATGATACTCCATCAATAGCATTGACGAAATGTGCTTGCGGTGATATCAGAAAAGTACAAATTGTTTCTTTTTTTTTTCTTACTATTTTGCTCAAAACAGTACAACATAAAGGCCTATAAGAAGCGAAGCCGTTTACTTTTTGTAATTTCACAAAAATCGTAAAAGCAGTTTTTTCTCGTTAGTCTTGAAATGATCAGACATCTATATGATGTCTATGGAAATGATCATGTCTGATAGATTCACCATAGTTACTATTCTGTACATTTACACCCACTGTATGAATGTGCAATGTGACTTATATAATTATAAGATAATGACACTTAATTCTTAACCGTATATTAATGAAGAGTCATGAATATAATTAATAATAATAATTTATACATTTCTTAATAGTTATTATTAATATAACAACAGGGAACTATGAGGTCAGTTTTATTTTATACAAACTATTTCATCACTAAACACTAAGCAAAAAAATAAAATAAAAAATCATCTTAAAAAAACCCCAGCTTTGTAGCAATATCCGTTTACTTTATCCATTACTGATTTTTTTGTAAGCTTAAAAAAAAAGACTCTTCACTGAGTCTTTTTCCATTGGTTGTTTGGAGGGTGGAGCAACCAAGTCCTGTCAAAAGTAACATTCTCTTTTGGACCAAACACAAAAAGACAAGCGTTCTTCTTCATTAGATGCGAGGCCATTTGGGTACAATGATACAATGGCTGTTTTGTTCTTTCTTACAGTGGCATTCTATCTGCTTTGGGGAATCTTCTGTCTCAAGCTTTGGAGTACAGGAAGAACAGCAAAGAAAATAGCCCCAAAAAGATAATCAACATTCTGGGACCTGTTCACTTTGCAATTTATGGGTAGAGTGATCTTTCAGAGTTAAACTATTCATTTTGATTACATTTACGTTGCAGTACACATTATGTAATTTTACAAAAGGATTAAATATTTAAAGGGTTAGTTCACCCAAAAATGAAACTTCTGTTAATTACTCACCCCCATGTCATGTCGTTCCAAACCATTAGTAAAGACAGTGGCGTGCATCTGGGTTCTACGTCAAACGCCGGATCATTATTGGCTAGCTCCTGCTTTAGCATCACACGCATGGGTCGTGGTGCTCACAGCGTCGGCCAATAATGATTCGGCGTTCTGACGTAGAACCCAGAAGTACTCCACTGTCTTTACTACGTGAATGGAGTAGGAGAATGATGTTGAAGAGAACAGATTGTTGAAAAAAACTTTGTTATTTTTGTGCGGGTTTTGCGCACAAAAGGTATTCTTGTCGTTTCATAACATTAAGGTTGGACCACTGTATTTACATGGACTATTTTGACAATGTCTTTACTACCTTTCTGGACCATGAAAGTTGCAATGACGTTCCTGTCTATGTGTGGTTCAGAAACCTCATGGATTACATCAAAATTATCTTCACTTGTGTTCTACAGATGAACAAAGTTCTTACGGTTTGGGAACAATATGAGGATGAGTAATTAATGATAGAATTTTCATTTGTGGGTGAACTAACCCTTTAATATCAGGAGTTATACATTTTTAAAATGTCTCTTTGATTTTTCAGACTTTTTTTCACGGGTCCACTCAGTCATTACTTCTACCAGCTCCTGGAGGTGCTTTTGCCAACCACCGTCCCATACTGCCTGATCAAACGCCTTCTGCTGGAACGTCTCATATTCGCCCCTGCTTTCCTCTTGCTCTTCTATGTGGTTATGAATGCTTTGGAGGTAATGTTTCATAACTGAACTTCTTTGTGACATTAATACAATTTTCTACTTTATTGGACAGAAGTGCCCCTATTACGTTTTTTTCGGATATTACCTTTCACGTAATGTGTAATATAGCAGTTTTGTGCACCATAAATTGAGTTATTGTCTTTGAAAAGCAAGAACCGATTCTGAACTCCATATATGTAGCATATAATTCTAGCCTTGGTCTTCATTGGCTGCCTGCGTACAACACTTTTACCCACCCTCAAACAGCTGGTAGAGTTTGGTTTGTGTTGTCGACATGTCGAAAAAACACACCACTTTGCATGCAGTAAAACCAACAACATTGTTACTGTTTTTATCACTATAAGCTCTGAGGAAGCCTCCAAAGGTGAAATTCAGATATGCTAATAGTATTTTAATTTCTGACACGTGCTTTAAGCGGTAGACCAATCACAACAGACTGGGCCATCTGACCGATCAGAGCAGAGTATGCTCTCGCAAAGCAGGGGTTTAGAGAGACAGAATCCTTTATCAAACCGTTTCAGATGTATGTATGTACCTTGAATGTATGCTAAACTATTGTAGTATAATAGGGTCACTTTAAGCACAACAATTGTGTTTTAGGACATATTTTTTGCATTTGTTTACACGCTTCATTTTCTGGGCATACCTCTATGTGCAACTTTGTGGTTGTTACTGATTGTATTGAAAAGTTGGTAGTTAATTATGGTACGATGGGTGTAGTATGGATGAAGCAAGCATGTGATTTTCATGATGTTGTGGAGTGTAAAGCAACAGGACTGGTTGTCACTCACCAATGCAGGCAGCAATATTTTCATTAGAAGCAGATCTTATGTGAGCTGTCCTTCATGATCCTCAACTTTGACCAGAATATAGAGTATAGCTGCTGGTCAGTGAACTTTATCTGTTTGCTGATCTAGTTTTCAGTCTCTCATCTCAGGAGGTCGTTCTGATTAGTGTGATGTTGACGGAGGCTTTGATTTCTCTGTGAATAAGCAAAAAGTCAACATGGTACAACATAGAGTTAGTTTTTTTTGTTTTTTGTTTATAGGAATCTCATTTTTTTTGTTTTTTGTTTATAGGAATCTCATTTTTGAAAGAGCTCTTAGCGTTACACACACACACACACACACACACACACACACACACACACACACACACACACACACGTCTGGTTCACTATCTTTGTGGGGACTCACCATAGACATAATGGTTTTTATACCGTACAAACTGTACATTCTATCCCCCTACACTGCCCCTGCCCCTAAACCTACCCATCACAGGAAACATTCTGCATTTTTACTTTCTCAAAAAAACTCATCCTGTGTGATTAATAAGCCTTTTGAAAAGTGGGGACCCCTGGCTGTAGGTGATCTCAGGTTTTACTATCCTTATGGGAACATTTTGTCCCCACAATGTAATATAAACACACACACACACTCACTCAGAGACATGCACAATGAAGAGAACACAGATAAGCACAAGTTAAAATAAATCTAAAAGTTAGGGTGATTATTACATTTACTATGGAAGATTGTGGGGAAACTCACCATTGACAGGGCTCAATCAGAGGGGCGGGATAAACGGTTGTCTTTCAAATTCCCTCTGCATGCAATTGGATAGTGCCATTGAGCGCCACAACCAACCAGAGCGAAGAAGAAGGTGAAGCCGAGCTAACGTTAGTTGATAGACTTTCGCCGTATCCTGTCGTCAAAACTCCGAACACATCTTCTTTTCTAAAGAATGACTTCAGTGCCGTTCTTTGTTCTTTTCTCAAAGAAAAGCTTAACTCCAAGTCTTCCAGAGTCGCGGCCAAAGCCGATTCAAAACACCGCTGTTCGTCAGCTTCTTTGTTTACGAGTAGCATGCAGAACCTCCGCAACTCTGCCGTGACGTACCGTCATTATGTTAAGCCCGCCCACCGACTCTACACACGCTGTGATTGGCCTGAGTTTGGTTTTTTCAGCTCTCAGGTCTACCGAGAGTTGCTAGACTACACTCGCGGCAAAATAAATTCTGCCGCTATGGTGCGTCTAGATTTCTAGGGTAATGTAAGATTGTTTCCGCCACAGAATAAAAAAAAGGTAATTGTGACGTTTTATCTCACAATTCTGACCTTTCTCTTGCAATTGTTTATATCTTACAATTCTTACTGTATCTCACAATTCTGAGAAAAAAAGTCAGAATTGTGAGATATACATGTGCAATTCCCCACAATTGCGAGATATAAAGATTTGTATATCTCTGAGAAAAGTCACCGTTATGAGTTTTTATTCCTTCCATTTGACAGCTACTATGATGTGCAACTCATTTTGTCTTATATTTCTGCCATATAATATCCTTATGATCCTGAAAATAATGAAAATGAGATCTTTGCAGGGCAAGACTATCACAGATGTTCAAAACAAACTTAAAACAAGTTACTGGCCTGCTATGAAGATGAACTGGAAGGTTTGGACCCCGTTTCAGTTTATCAACATCAACTATATACCTGTACAGGTAAGCATAAGAGCATGACATCAATTCCTCTCTTTCAGGTTACATAAGGGATCTCTGATCCATTATTTCACTTTTGTTTTCTTTTACTCTTTACACAGTTTCGAGTGCTATTTGCCAACCTGGTTGCCTTATTCTGGTATGCCTATCTTGCCTCTGTTAGAAAATGAAACCACAAAACCAGCTACAGTGGGCCTAGGTTGGTTCCAGTTTGTGCCTTTAAAGGACTGATGTGTGTCAAACATGTTTTAAATGTCTTCCAGGACAACAGACAGGAAATATTAGTTGGTTTCTGTAAAATAACCATTGTCTAGATCAGTATTGACATTGCACTGCTACTTCCGCTGACTGTATTGAATTATTGCCCAGAAATATATCATTTTAGAAAAAAATCTGCCCAAAGATTGTCTTTCTACTGCTTTTGGAGGCACTGAGAATGATTACAGCATTTTGAATGTGTTGTATTTGATTAATAAAAAATAAAAAAACTCATGAGTTAATTTCAAACTCATTTTAGCATTTACTAATACTTCTTATATTCACTCTTTAATAGAGTTTAGTCCAAGATTTACATAAATAGCAGTGACCTTTGTATACTTTGTATTGCTCTGATAAAATACAGACAATGCTTTGACATTTTGATTAAAATAATTACCAGCACATACACCATATATATATATGCTTTTAAAAAGGGACTGATGCTTTTAAAAAGGGACTTAAAACGTACCTGTTTAGGAAGTCTTTCAATGTTTAAATTGCTTTGTGTTTGCATTTTTGTGTTGATTTTTAACTTAATTCTTAATTGCTCAATGCTTTATTTTATTTTATTTTGGTTCATTCCTTGTAGCACTTTGAGATTTTCTTTAAAATGTAAAGTGCTTTATAAATAAAATGTATTATTATTTATATATATATATATGAATATGATATAGCCTATTACATTTTTTATTGTAACAAGAAAGTTGCCTCTCACAAACAAACAATCAGTTCTAAATATTCATGATTGTTCTGAAACTGAGATTCCTTTTTAGGGATTATTCAGCAACTTTCAGTTTCCATACTTCAGAAAATGTGTGAGCATGACAGTCCATAAACATAATGTAGGGCACAAACATTGGGTGTGTTCAGAGCTCGACATGCTCAAGAATGACATCATTGTGACATTTTGTTATGAATTTTATGTCAAATAGTGTACAGTTCAATCAGTTTTTTTGTCTTGGTACCGTTCAGTTTATTTATTTGTTCCCTAATGCATTAATTATTATTTAACATTTGTCTAAAATGCATAAAATATGCAATTATAAAATGTAATTGCCTTCATCAAATAATGCTCATGTTGACTTTATTTGTTGCCACAAAGTGCTATGAAGTCCAGTGTAGTTTACTTGTGGATAAACAAGGTCACGAAAAAGTGTTTGTTTCGTTAACAGCTCCTTACACAACCTTCATTTTCCATTCTGTTCATGAAAGAGTGAGTCATTGGAAAGAGAGGGTATTTCCCAATGATCATGTGATGAGGGAAACCCAGGTAAGCCGACACATGCCCTACCTAGAAAGCAACCATTCCCAGTCTGATATGTGCACATTAGTCATCATTTGTCTTATTATTATGTATATGGTTTCTGGAGACATGTCATCCATTTGACTTAAAAGGAAATGCGATATGAATTGTTCAGATGTTTATGTCTGCTTTTTATTTTGGGAAATGTCAACATGTCAAACAAATAAAATCCCACCAGTGATCTTTTATGGAATTCCAAGAATGTCTTCCCTTGATATTCTACATTCATGGGACACAGAGTAAACACCGTAAATGACGTACCTGGCGTCGTGCATTTGTGTCAGTTGTGATCCAGCAGGCAGGCGGGCATAGGCTTATTTTGTCTAAATTTGACTCAGCCGGGGCTTCAAAAAACGTATAACTGACGTATAATATGACTTACAGTCATTTAAAATAAAGCAAAAGAAGTATTAATATGGGCTAATATATATACATATATATATATATATATATATATATATATATATATATATATATATATATATATATATATATATATATTATCGGGTTGATGTCAGGGCTCTGTGTAGGCCAGTCAAGTTTCTCCATACAAAACTCGCTCATCCATGTCTTTATGGATCTTGCTTTGTGCACTTGTGAGCAGTCATGTTGGAACAGGAAGGGGCCATCCCCAAACGGTTCCCACAAAGTTGGGAGCATGAAATGTATTGGTATGCTGAAGCATTAAGAGATCCTTTCATTGTAACTAAGGGGCCAAGCCCAACACCTGAAAAACAACCCTGCACCATAATCCCCCCTCTACCAAACTTTACACCTGGCACAATGCAGTCAGGCAAGTACCGTTCTGCTGGCAACTGCCAAAACCAGACTCCTCCATCAGATTGCCAGACAGAAGCGTGAACACTTAATTTCAATGATTTGGAGGGGTGCCCCAATACTTTTGGCAATAGTGTATATTTCTTATTTTAAATCATTTCCTCAACAATTATTTGTTATTTATTTGAAGAACCAGGGTTCCAATCTGGACCCAAAACCTGGATAGGTAGGCCTACCTTAATTTTAAAAGTATGCTTTTTAGACCTGGAAAATACATGTAAAATAATTAAATCTTAAAACTAAATGCGCATTTTTTTTAGATAAAGAATAGGCTAGCCTACATTTCTCTAGCTGTGCTTTAAAATATTTGATAAAAAGTGTAAGTAAAAAAATGTATACAAATAAAATCCTTATGCGGTAAACACAAATTTATCGGGGATTGGGGACTTTGAATAATGATGTGGACAATGGGAAACCTTTGGAGTCAAAAAGTTTGAGAGCCTCTGGAAAATAAGTTGATAAACTGAAACACTGCTTGGGAATGTTTAGAGCATTTATTATTTTACTTACAATGCCAAATACAGTGAAATATCTTTCATACCTATAAAATAGTTATACAATGAAGATTAATACTCTGGAATTACATTAGTTTTTAAACCATATAGTGACGTTTATAAAACAAACAATTATCTTGTAAGGTAGGACTATCATATTTACAGCATTTACATTATTTAACACAATAACGACAACAGCAGTCTTTTTGTGCACACATTCTAACCGATTAACCTCCTCGGAGGCGCAGAGTCATGTGAATGGTGCTTCCAGATGTGATGCCGTAGTCTTGCAGCTTCATGCCAGCCTCCAGTTGTCTGCCGCTGTAAATCAGTCGCTGCTGATCTTTGGGGACACTCTCTTTGCGGAAGATCTTCGTCTGGAGCTGATCTACGGTCTCGTTGACATCAACATCATAGGTTTTGGTCTGGCCCTTCTCGTTCTTGACGAACACTTGGAAAGGTCCAGGGTTCAGGATGAGCAGCATCACCACTGAGCCTGAGAGCAAACCGTAACTGCTGAGGCTTCTGTTATCATCCTCAAGGCTGATACGGTGACCGTTCTCGCTAGAAAGCTTCTGTTTGTAAGGAGGTTCATTGAAGTGCTGAGAGATGAGCTGCTTGAGTTCACCGACTGTGGCACTACCGCTCACCACCAGCCGCTTCACATCTCCGTTCAACAGTTTTATTATCAGTTCCATTTCCTGCCAACGCGAGATAAAATATAAAAGTAGGCTTTTAGAACCTTATATTAGCCTTTTTTAAAAGTCGAGATTAGACTCAATATTAATGTGCAATATTTTAATAATAGGCAATACTGAGACTTACCGGGCTGAGTTGTGCGCTACGGCTTTTCGCTGAATTCCTTTCTTGACAAAGTCTTGCAAGTCTCACACCGAAATCAAACGATGTGTCTCTGGTCACAGTGAGCAAAGGCATGAATATTTATACAAAGCATCAACTCAAGCCCCGCCTCAATGTTTCGTTTCTGAAAACTTACTCAGTCACTTTCGGTTTCCATTCTCACTTAATCGCTGATGTAGCCTAAGTCCTGCAATCATTGATCAACACGATGTCCAGCGCAAATAAACAATATAGGCTACATTTAAAACACATTTATTCAGTTCAATTTATTTAATGATTAGCCTTAAAGCACATCTCGTTTGCTTTATACGACAATGTTTGTAACCCTGAACGTTCTGGAATGGTCATTTGTTTGATGTAATCTATATTAACAACAGTGCATGGTTTATCAACATATATGTTTCATAATAAACATACATGTATATAATAAATCAACATCAATGTAAGTTTTTTTTTAAAGAGTCGTTTACTTGAGTTTCATTTAGACCTAAGAGGATCATTGGAATGAGAAGGCATTCCACATGGTCACGTGACTGGGGAAATCCAGGTAAGTGAAGCATGTACGTCATTCAGAACAGCAGGAAAATACACCTGTGCCATAAAGTTTGCCGTTTTCTGTTCTTGCCTTCACTGCATGATATGTTGCACAATAGGCACACCTAATGATAATCTTGTGCTAAACAGTCTTTTTATAGTGCAGTATTGTGTTTATTTACTGGGATAAGCTTTTTTAAAAATATTCTTAAGACACAATGTCAAAACAACATGGCCAAAATTGAAGTTTTAGTTTACTTATAAATTATTTTTGGATGGATTATTCAACATGTAGAGACCATGACATTTAAAATTTCTGAATTTAGAAGTGATCTCTCCTGCCATTGAAGCTAGATCTGTCGCTGTCAAAAAGAGAAGCTTAAATGAGAACACTAGTGAGCTATTTATGAAGGCTATATCTCTAACACCAAGCATATCTGCAGACTCATATCTGACAACAGACATATCTGTTGATTTTCTCCTTGACTCCTTTAACTCAAAAGTTAAGAGTGTAATTGATAATATTGCTCCTGAGAAAGTCAAGAAAAAGAGTGGAAGACATAAAGCACCTTGGAGAAACTCAACGGCAGTGCAAATAATGAAAAGACAATGCAGGAAATCTGAACGCATGTGGCGGAAGACAAAACTTATAATCCATTATAACATCTATAAAGACAGCCTTCATGATTTCAATGTGGAACTAGGCAAGGCTAGACAAACCTTCTTCTCAAATATTATAAACAGAAACATAAACAACACGCGCACTCTTTTTGCTACTGTAGAGAGACTGACAAACCCCCCGAGTCACATTCCCAGTGAAATGCTCTCTGACAGCAAATGCAGTGAGTTTGCTTCCTTCTTCTCAGAGAAAATAAATAATATCAGGAAGACGATCAGCACATCCGTGAGTTGCTTTGGGGTCAGTCAGATCAGACCACAACCTCGGAAAGTTACTATGTCTGATTTTGAAGCAATTGATTATAAAATTTTAGAAGAAACGGTACAGCACCTCCTTGACACACTCCCCATTTCTTTTTTCAAAAGTGTGTTTAACTGTTTAGAAGCAGATCTGCTAGAAGTGGTAAACTCATCACTTCTCAATGGGAATTTTCCAAACTCCCTTAAAACCGCAGTAGTTAAGCCTCTTCTGAAAAAGAGAAATCTGGATAACTCCATATTGAACAACTACCGACCAATCTCAAATCTCCCCTTCATTGGCAAGATCATTGAAAAAGTTGTCTTCAGTCAGCTGAACAAATTCTTAAGCTCAAACGGATACTTTGACAATTTTCAATCTGGTTTCCGACCACATCACAGCACAGAAACAGCACTTATAAAGATAATAAATGATATTCGCCTCAATACAGATACAGGCAAAACATCAATTCTGGTGCTACTCGACCTCAGTGCCGCATTCGACACTGTTGACCATAACATACTTCTTGACAGGCTGGAAAACTGGGTCGGACTTTCTGGGATGGTCCTTAAATGGTTCAGGTCGTACTTAGAAGGAAGAGGTTATTATGTGAGTATAGGTGACCATAAGTCTGGCTGGCGTCCATGACTTGTGGAGTCCCACAAGGGTCAATTCTAGCACCACTCCTATTCAACCTGTACATGCTGCCACTGAGCCAAATAATGAGAGAGAACCAAATGGCTTACCACAGCTATGCTGACGACACCCAGATCTACTTAGCACTATCACCTAATGACTATAGCCCCATTGACTCCCTGTGCAAATGCATTGATGAAGTTAACAGTTGGATGAGCCAAAACTATCTTCAGTTAAACAAAGACAAAACTGAAATCATTACATTTGGTAACAAAGATGAAATTCTCAAGGTGAACGATATCTTGAGACAAAAGGTCTAATAACAAAAATCAAGTTAGGAATCTTGGTGTGATTTTGGAGTCAGACCTGAGTTTCAATAGTCATGTCAAAGCAATAACTAATCAGCTTACTATCATCTGAAAAATATTGCAAGAATTAGATGCTTTGTTTCCAGGCAAGACTAGAGAAACTCGCTCACGCTTTCATCACCAGCAGGGTGGACTATTGTAATGGTCTTCTCACCGGCCTTCCCAAAAGACCATTAGACAGCTGCAGCTCATACAGAACGCTGCCAGGATTCTGAGCAGAACAAGAAAATATGACCGTATCACACCAGTCCTCAGGTCTTTACACTGGCTTCCAGTTACATTTAGGATCAATTTTAAAATATTATTACTTGTTTATAAATCACTCAATGACCTAGGACCTCAATACATTGCAGATATGCTGGTTAAATACAAACCCATCAGATCACTCAGATCATCAGGATCAAGTCAGTTAGAAATACCAAGAGTTCACTCAAAGCAAGGAGAGTCTGCGTTCAGCTATTGTGCCAGCCGCAGCTGGAACCAGCTTCCAGAAGAGATCAGATGTGCTCCAACAGTAGCCACATTCAAATCTAGACTCAAAACACATCTGTTCAGCTGTGCCTTTACTGAATGAGCACTGTGCCACTGTATGTCCCACTGATTGCAACTACTCTAATCTATGCATCATCTTAATTTTTATTTTATTTTTTATCTATATATACTGTAATAATTTTATTATTATTAATTATTAAATATTATTTTATTAAATATCTTTACAACTATATATTTCTATTGTCTTCTTATTTTAAAAATTCTCTTTACAACTGTTTTAATTATCCTGTTTTTATTTTTAAGTCTTACACGTGGTATTCTTAACTCTTATCACTATTTTAATTTCATTTTCTATGTAAAGCACTTTGAATTGCCATTGTGTATGAAATGTGCTATATAAATAAACTTGCCTTGCCTGCCTTGCCTAGTGACAAAATATCTGTATCTTTTGTTATGCAGGGTTTCTCCTCACGTCACTTGACCACGTGACAGCAGCAAGCAGGCTCCTGATTGGTTAACGCGCTTGGTACTCAGATGTGACAATACTTTATTATATAAGGTTTTATACTGGGTGTTTTTTCACATGTGTCTATTTTGCAATTTCCAAATATGAAATGTTGCTGCTATGAATAAGTCAGAGATAGTGACCTTTCTTTATTATAAATCATTTAGTCACATAAAACTGTTCTCTCATGTCTGTTTGATGGCTTTATTTGCACTTACTGAACTTTAATGCTATTTCAAAAAAGATTAAATTATTTAGTTTTAATAATGAAATACATGATCATATGACTTTTTTGACGTTTTTTCCATTTACAAAATGATATTGTGATATATCGTGAGAGATTTTCTTGCAATATATCGTCTGTCACAGAATCGCTGGTATCGTGATATTATCGTTATCGTGGGCAAAATATCGTGATATTATCGTATCGTGTGTTGACCTGTGATTCCCACCCCTAGTACTTACTGTGGCGGCAGTGGCTAAGTGGTTCATGTGGATTGTCTGCAAACCGGAAGGTTGGTGGTTCGATCCCCGGTTCCACCTGACCAAGGTGTCTATGAGCAAGACACCTAACCCCAGCTGCTCCCGACGAGCTGGATGGCGCCTTGCATGGCTGACACCGCCGTCGGTGTGTGAATGAGAGAGTGAATGGGTGAATGTGAGGCAACATGTAAAGCGCTTTGGATGGCCATTGGTCTGTTAAAAGCGCTATATAAATGCAGTCCATTTACTATTTACTGTGTTCATATTGTGTTGCAAAACACCTTTGCTGATATTGAGGTGGGATACGGGTAGGGTTAGGGACAGGTGTGGTGGGATGGGTAAGTTTAAGGGTAGGGTTAGGTGTAAGAGAAGTGTCAACTGTGTCAACAGAAATTAATTACAGATTTAATTACATGCAGGTATTTTTTTAATGTAAGTACAATGTAAAAACATGATTGTACACAATAAGTGCAATGTATCAAATTATTAATTAAAATGTTAGTACATAGTAGGGACACCTAATATAAAGTGGGTCCGAAACCTTTTACCAGTAACACAAGTCGATAAAACATGCACAATGCACAGAACTGGTATTTACATTTTATTTACAACATAAAAATATATTGCACAACATTCAACAAAGGGCAGGCCAGCACATATGACCAAACTGCTATATGAGAAATGATTCATCTTATTCCATATTTGATCAATTTCTTCAATCACATTAAATCACAATTTAAACTAAATATTCTAATACCAGACAGACATGTTTAGGCCTATATAGGTAGCCTAAATTTATAGGCTATACATAATCTTATCTAAAAGTGTCTTTCAGTAATGTTTTAGCATGTTTAGTCTTTATATTTAGCGTAATATAGGCTCTTGTGTTTTTTTTTTTTTGTTCGTTTTTTTTTCTTTTCTTACTGTCTACAATAGACTGGGCTTCAGCAAACTTAAAAGGTAGCCTCATGATGAGTTCTAATAATTTTAAATAAAGCAAAATAAGTATTAATAAATTATCAAATGCATATAAATACTCTGGAATTACACAGCAGTTCTTAAGACATGACGTTTATAATTGTATGAGAAAGGATTATTCATATTCCATAATGTATCAATCTTCAATTAGCCTACAACAAGAATAGGTCTACATTAAATCACAATTTATACGAAATATTCTAATATCAGATATGGCCTATACAAATTAAGTATAGGCTATATAACCTTAGAGTGACTAAAAAGTGTCTTTCAGTGGGACTTCTATATTTTGGCATGTTTAGTCTTTAATTATTAATCAAATAACGAATCCTGGTCGCGCTGATTTCCTTCATTAACCTCCTCGGAGGCGCAGAGTCATGTGAATGGTGCTTCCAGATGTGATGCCGTAGTCTTGCAGCTTCATGCCAGCCTCCAGTTGTCTGCCGCTGTAAATCAGTCGCTGCTGATCTTTGGGGACACTCTCTTTGCGGAAGATCTTCGTCTGGAGCTGATCTACGGTCTCGTTGACATCAACATCATAGGTTTTGGTCTGGCCCTTCTCGTTCTTGACGAACACTTGGAAAGGTCCAGGGTTCAGGATGAGCAGCATCACCACTGAGCCTGAGAGCAAACCGTAACTGCTGAGGCTTCTGTTATCATCCTCAAGGCTGATACGGTGACCGTTCTCGCTAGAAAGCTTCTGTTTGTAAGGAGGTTCATTGAAGTGCTGAGAGATGAGCTGCTTGAGTTCACCGACTGTGGCACTACCGCTCACCACCAGCCGCTTCACATCTCCGTTCAACAGTTTTATTATCAGTTCCATTTCCTGCCAACGCGAGATAAAATATAAAAGTAGGCTTTTAGAACCTTATATTAGCCTTTTTTAAAAGTCGAGATTAGACTCAATATTAATGTGCAATATTTTAATAATAGGCAATACTGAGACTTACCGGGCTGAGTTGTGCAAATAGGCTGCTACGGCTTTTCGCTGAATTCCTTTCTTGACAAAGTCTTGCAAGTCTCACACCGAAATCAAACGATGTGTCTCTGGTCACAGTGAGCAAAGGCATGAATATTTATACAAAGCATCAACTCAAGCCCCGCCTCAATGTTTCGTTTCTAAAAAACTTACTCAGTCACTTTCGGTTTCCATTCTTAATCGCTGATGTAGCCTAAGTCCTGCAATCATTGATCAACACGATGTCCAGCGCAAATAAACAATATAGGCTACATTTAAAACACATTTATTCAGTTCAATTTATTTAATGATTAGCCTTAAAGCACATCTCGTTTGCTTTATACGACAATGTTTGTAACCCTGAACGTTCTGGAATGGTCATTGTTTGATGTAATCTATATTAACAACAGTGCATGGTTTATCAACATATATGTTTCATAATAAACATGCATGTAAATAATAAATCAACATCAACATTTAAACAGTCCTCCACTTGAGTTTTATTTAGACCTAAGAATGAGAAGGCATTCCACATGATCACGTGACTGGGGAAATCCAGGTAAGTGAAGCACCATAAAGTTTGCCGTTTTCTGTTCTTGCCTTCACTGCATGATATGTTGCACAATAGGCACACATAATGAGAATCTTGTTTATGTGCTAAACAGTCTATTTATAGAGCAGTATTGTTTTTATTGACTGGGATAAGCTCTTTTTTAATATTCTTAAGACACTTGATGTCAAAACAACATGGCTAAAACTGAAGTATTAAAGTTTACTTATAAATTATTTTGGATGGATTATTCAACATGTAGACACACGACACTGAACTTTCCTGATTTTAGAAGTTATTTAACTAAAAACAGGGTAAGCAGTTTGTCTCAGAAACATTATTTATTTTTCTGGATGAAAGTGTATTTACACCCTGATAATCACTCATTTAATTGGTCTAAATGTATATATCGTCTCTGGAAGGCATAGGACCATAAAATGTTCGTTCAATCATTGCATCTGGTCCAAATGCAATGCAAAGGTTCAGTGTCATAAATGCCTGTCAGCACCCTCCTGTCACTCTGCTCTCGCAGACATCACTCGTAATCAGCGCGATTCATGCTATGCAGAGTTAGAGATGTCAGTCAACGAGGCCAAGCACTGCAACCAGGGCCGTAGCTAGGGAATTCTGGGCCCCCTGAAAAAAACATTGATGTTGGCCCCCAACGCCCTCCACTCATATCATACGGTGTGTAGCCTATAAGATAGAGGCATGGAGGCCCACGTGCCATGCACCTAATAAGAATTTCTAAATAAATAAATGCAAAAAAAAAAGTTATTTCTTTTACTTTTTTTATGCAAAGTTGTATATAAATATTATATCAAAACAATAACATTACGCAACTAATAACTTATTATTGTGCAAGACAAACTAATAAAATAACAAAAGACAAGAAATTTGTCAAATGATAAAATAAGCTTATTTAAAGTAGGCCTGCAGCAATATAGGCCTATAAAATGTCGGTCTGATGTTTAACAGGTGAGTTAAATATTCACAAATTAAAAATGAATGCAGTTAAATGTAAAATAAAGCCATTACATTTTCTCACGGCCTTCATTTTTGATGAAAATAATTGCAGGGGAAGAAATCTGGAAAAAAATATTTAACTAAATTGCATGTTTTCGTATGTTTCATTTATCTCCCAGGCATATTAAGAAATATATTATTATTCAATGTCGAAATGAATCTGCAGCAGTCAGGTGATACAGGTCAGTGCTCTGTTCATGCTCATTATTATTGTAATGTTTTGTGCTTTGAGACATGAGGTAGTTTTACGCTGTATTGCGTGACACTTTACAGATTCTGCTGTATGTGTTCATGCATGTGTTTTGAAGAAAGCGTGGCTTTGGAGACGCTCTCAAGGGAGGGTGGGATCTCATGCTTTCAAAGCTAGCTTGCTATTGAGCCTCCACAAAAATTGCCTACCCTACCTTTAATACCTGGCACAGAAGGGACAGCTGTGACACTATAGCAACTGAGACAAATCAGACACAAAATTACTTGCTACATTTAACAAATATGCTTTAAATGCTCTATGCTTAATAGCAGACCATCCCCAATATTAGGAAAGGCCTCCGTTACCAGGGTTATATAAGACTTCCCAGATAGCAGACAAACACTGAATCAATGTTGAATCAATGTTAATGCATCAACTAAAATATCATTGAATCAATGTTGAAATTTAACATTGATTTTTCATCAGGTTTGCACCCTGAAATAATGTTATTTCAACGATTAAAAATAGATCAAGATGGGCATAAAATCACTATTTTTTCAACTATAATTAAATCATTTATTTAACACTGAATCAACATTGAATCAATGTTGATGCATTGATCAAATTATCATTGAAACAATGTTGAAATTTAACATTGATTTTTCATCAGGTTTGCACCCTGAAATAATGTTATTTCAATGATGAAAAATAGATCAAGATGGGCATAAAATCAATATTTTTTCAACTTAAATTAAATCACTTATTTAACATTGAATCAACATAGAAGCACTTTAAAATCAATCTTGCTTTATGTACAGCAGGATTCTATGCCCGTTAATTGTCTCTTTATTTTATTCCTTTCAATCAGAGACCATGTATGGCTGCAATTGATATGATTTTGTATCAAAAGTCACTCAAAGTAAACAACATCCTTCAGTTCACATGCAAATGTATTTATTTATGCCCCACAATTACAACAGGAAATCTCACATTGTCTTAAAACAATTACATCTGAATTTATAACACAAATGCCTGGAGAAGAGCCTGGAAAAACATGACAACCTGCATCTGCAAAATGGAAGTAATACAAATGGAAACTTGCCAATAAGGACAGAAATGGGACAGTACTACTGAAAGAAAGAAGGTAGAAGAAAGAATTAAATACTCTAAACTCTGGGGTTTCCACCATGAGCAATGCCCCAAGCCTTTCAGGGGCGTAATGGAGACATTTTTGCACCATCCCAGCAAAGATAAACTCTGAGGCCTCCTTTTATCAGCATTCACTTGTAAGGCATCTAAAACAACAAGAAGTTAGTACATATTTGGAAGTGTGGTTAATTAAACATTATAAATGTACTACAAAATTAAGTGAAACTTGAAATTTTATCAAAATCTTTACATCCCAGTTAAAACTCACTGAATTTAAATTCAAGACTATTTAATTAATTTTAGTATATACTTTTCCCTTTAAAGCATCTGCAGACTCACAGGAGGAATGAATGGAAAAGCAAAGTGAACTGATGTTTTATCTTATGTTATTATTATATTTAATAGTAAATAATAGTAAAGAAATAAATAAAAGTGTGAAAGTGAAACAAGTAAATTAATGATCAAGTAGCTAAATTAATAAAAGAGGAGCTGGATAAGCTACACAGTGATTTGGAAGAGATTATCCATTTACAACACGAACTGGAGGCGCAACAGTTTGCTAAATTTCTGCAGTTTGATATAGCAGTTTGATATAGCTGCCTACAGAACTAAAGATCTCACTCTTTTCTTGCCGCATTAAAGATGAAATTGGAATTGTGTAATTGTGGTCGGCCCTCGTGAGGGTATCGCACAGCTGAAGCAGAGCTGCGAACTGATTGTCCTATTTCCCTTCACCTGCCGATATGTCAATCAGTCCGTAGCTCTGCTTCAGCTGTGCGATACCCTCACGAGTGGAGACCAGAATTACTGCCATGACAGAAATTCATCTAGCCGTCCGATCGCCTCTCGTTTCTACACTGGACGAATATGGGATGACAGAGTATGAATGGTACAATGAATGCATGTACGGCACCATTTCCACAAATACACAAATCTTATTTGTTGCACGCACAAATCATTTTGATACTAAAATCATCCCATAGACGAACACCTCACAACAAACGACGCATGACAAAGTTAAAAATTGGCCCGAGCAAATAAGAGTTGCACGACTCAGAATTCGGTTCGAAATCGTACAAAAATCACAGTATATGGCAATCTTAAGAAATAAAGATGAATACAAATTTGATAGGGTTTGGTGAAAAACAAACTGAAACTCAATGTATTAAGATTATCCTGGCCACTGGTTGTGTACGAGGGCGTTCACGTGACTCTATTAACATCGCAGTTCACTCTGACTCGCCCAGGAGAAGCACAAAGTTGTAAGAAATAAAGAAAAATAAAAACACAAATGAAAATTGAGATGCATTTTATTAATATTTTTGTACTTACCTCTGAAAAACACTGTCGCTGTCCTGCGTCTGTCTTTTCATGCTTGAAGTCTGTTAAACTGTGCTTTGATCTGATTGGTGGTTGGCAGCCAGATTAAAGCTGCATTACCTACCTACTGGATTGGATTGTGGCGCATTCAATAAGTAGGGGAAAATATTCTAAATTCTTTATTAACAGTCACAAAAATCTTTATGTGACAGTCATTATATATCTCGCTGCTTGCTTGCGCTGTGTAGCTAGCAGAAAAAATTGGGGATTGGAGATGTTTTACATGATGGAGGAGATTTTAAAACAATAATTAAAACATAAATATTAATAATACTAATGATAATCAACTGGTGTATCTCATTGAGTTCAATTTACGGTAGGATTTCTTTGAAAATCCATACACTCGTTGGAGGAGATTCATCCTTTGTGGATAATGAATGTTCACAGAAATGTACCCAATTGATTTGGATTTCCTTTAACGTGTTGAATGATGGGACAGATAGATTGATAGTAATTAAGTCTCACCAGTGGAGAATTAAGCTGACCAAAAATCAACATTGATTCAGTGTTTGTCTTTTCAACTCTGAAAAGCATGGAAATTTTAACATTGGTCCAATATTATTTAGCATTGAATTTTCAACATTGGTCCAATATTTTTTTAGCATCAGATTTTCAACATTGATCCAATATTACTTAGCATTGAAATTTCAAGCTCAACCAATATGATGATTCTGATGGAACTTCAACATTGATTCAATGTTTGTCTTTTCAACACTGGAAAGCATGGAATTATCAAACATTGATCCAATATTATTTAGCATTGAATTTTCAACATTGGTCCAATATGTTTTTAGCATCGGATTTTCAACATTGATCCAATATTACTTAGCATTGAAATTTCAACCTCAACCAAAATGATGATTCTGATGGAATTTCAACATTGACTCAATGTCACAATGCTATCTGGGTTGGTTTACAACTCAAAGGAATTTCCAGAGACAGCTGTGACTCTAAATTTATTCTTTTTGAAAAGGGACCCAATGCCCTCAAAAAGGACTTTCCGGCATTCATTTATAGAAAACGGCTCGGGTTATGTATATAACCCTTGTTCCCTGAGAAAGGGAACGAGCACTGCGTCGGAACGACGATTTGGGGATGCTCCCTAAGCATCAGCGAATCTGAAGTCTGAATAAACACTAGTCCAATCCGATTGGTCGTGCGTGATGACGTCATTGTGACGGCATACCCGGAAGTATAAAAGGGGAGCCAGCGCGTAATGGCGGCAGCTATTGCTCTGAAGCATGCGCTCCAGGCGTGTCGAGGTGTGTGACGCTGACGCAGTGCTCGCTTCCTTTCAGGGAACAAGGGTTATATACATAACCCGAGCTGTTCCCTTCGAGGAACTCACACCGCGCCGAACGACGATTTGGGGAACGAGTACCCACTAGGCCACACCGAGGTAGCGCCTGCCCTAGTGTGAAGCCGGAGACCGGGCACAGCTAGGACTGGAGCACCCTAGCGCCAGGCGCCGAGGGAGATCTAGGCTATAAAACCTAATGAAGGTGTGTGGGTAGCCCACCCGCCGCCTCGCAGATATCCTGCAAGGGGACCCCAGAAAGGAGGGCCACCGAAGAGGCCATGCCTCTGGTGGAATGAGCCCTCACGGCCATAGGTGAAGGCAAACTGCGCACCTGATAAGCCATGGTTATCGCCTGACAATCCAATTACTGATTGTCTGAGTAGACGCAGGCAATCCTTTCTTGGGTGAGCCAAAACACACCAACAGTTGTTGGGACCTCCTCCACTGTGCTGACTTCTCCAAATACACTCTGAGTGCCCTAACCGGGCAGAGCAGGTGAAGTCTCTCCTCTTCCGCCGTCACGTGAGGCGGAGGATGGAATGCCTGTAGGACCAAAGACCTGACCACCCTTGATGGGACCTTAGGCACGTAGCCTGGCCTAGGGTGTAAGATGGCCTTTACTCCACCCGGGGCAAACTCCAGGCAAGTTGGCGTTACCGCCAAGGCCTGGAGGTCACCCACTCTCCTGAGAGAGGTAATAGCGAGGAGAAAAGCCACCTTAAGGGTCAGGTTCTTTGGCTCAGCCGACTCCAATGGCTCGAAGGGGGCCTCAGCCAGCCCTCCGAGAACCACTGCCAGATCCCAAGTTGGAACTCTGGATTGAGCCGCAGGCCTCATCCTCCGAACCCCACGGAGGAACTGTACAACCAACTGGTGCCTACCCAAAGGCCCATCACCCATAGGAGTGTGGAAAGCCGCAATGGCAGCCACGTACACCTGGAGTGTGGACGGGGTTAGACCCGCAGAGAAGCGATCTTGGAGGAACTCCAGCACTGAAGCCACCGGGCAGTTAACTGGGTCCACCTCACGCTCTGAACACCAAGTGGAAAATACATTCCACTTGAGGCTGTACAGTCTCCTTGTAGACGGAGCCCTGGAACTGAGTAACGTCTCTACCACCTCTGCCGACAGGCCAGCCTCTAGGTACCTGGCCCCTCAGGGGCCAGACCCAAAGGTTCCAAATCTCGGGCCGGGGTAAAATATTGTACCCGCCGCCTGAGACAGGAGATCCCTCCTCAGAGGAATCTGCCATAGATGACCTGCCAGCAGAGCTATGATACCCGAGAACCATACTGGTCGGCCAACAGGGTGCTACCAGAAGTAGGCTGACCCCTTGTTGACGGACCCTCTCCAGGACTCCCGGGAGCAGAGCAATCGGGGAAATGCGACAGACGCAGCCTCGGCCACGCCTGCACCATGGCATCCAACCCCAGAGGGGCTGGATGCGTGAGGGAGAACCACAGTGGACAGTGGACGCCTCTCGAGACGCAAATAGGTCCACTTCCACTGGGCCGAACCTCTTGCATATGGCCTCCACCACCTCTGGGTGGAGCCGCCACTCCCCGGGCCTCAGCCCCTGCCTCGACAGGATGTCTGCTCCCTGATTCTGGACCCCCGGGACATACATTGCCCTGATGGACAACAGTTTCCTTGGGACCACAGGAGGATTAGATGCACCAGTCTGCACAGAGGGCGCGACCTCAACCCTCCCTGATGATTGAGGTACGCTATGACAGCCGTATTGTCTGTCCGCACAGGACATGTTGGCCGCGGAGGTCCGGGAAAGCTCCTGAGAGCTTTGTGGACCGCCATCATCTCCAGGTAAATTATGTGCCAGGAGGAATGCCGGGCCTCCCACAGACCTCTCGCAAAGTGGCCGCCCATGATCACGCTTCAACCAGTAAGGGAGGCGCCTGTTGAAACGGATTTCGGCAACAGGACGCTCCCAATACTGGCCCCTGGGACAGAAACTAAGGTTTCTTCCATATGACTAGGGAACGAAGGCATCTGCGCTGCTACCCTGATCATACGGAAAGGATTCCCTCTGGGGGAAAACCCCTTGGTTTTCAGCCACCACTGGAGGGGTCTCATGTATAGCAGGCCAAAAGGTATCACGTTGGACACTGCTGCCATGTGCCCCAGCACTCTCTGAAAGTGCCTCACAGTGATGCTGTGGCCTAGCCTTACTCCTGAGACCATCGCCGTATGGTCTCGACTCGCGGAGACAATTGTGCCCGCATCATTGTCGAGTCTCACACAATTCCCAGGAACGTAGTCCTCTGGGATGGCGTCAACACACTGTTTTCGTGCTGAGTCTCAGCCCCAAGCACTTTATGTGGGCCAGAACGACATCTCGATGCCGAACTGCCATCTCGTACGACTGGGCCAAAATGAGCCAGTCGTCGATGTAATTCAGCACACGGATGCCCTGAAGCCTCATTTGAGCCAGAGCTGCATCCATGCACTTCGTGAATGTGCGTGGGGAGGGCTAGGCCGAAGGAAGCACTCGATATTGGTACGCCGCCCCGAAAGCGAACCTCAAGAACTTCCTATGACATGGAAGGATGGAGATGTGGAAATATGCGCCCTTAGATCTATCGTGATTTAACCAGTCCTCGGACTGGATCTGACTCACGATCATGGGGATAGTGAGCATTTTGAATCTGAATCTCCTCAGAGACCGATTCAAATACCTCAGATCTATGATCGGACGCAACCCTCCGTCCTTTTTGGGAACTATAAAGTACCGGCTGTAGAACCCGGATTCCCTTTCCAGCGGAGGAACACGCTCTATGGCTTCCTTCGCCAGTAAGGTTTTTACTTCTAGTTCCATTACCCGAACTCCGCCCGGTACTACTACAGTCCAGTTCAACCCCTGAACCCTGGAGGAGGATGACCGAACTGCAGTCTGTAAATCGCTTACAGTACGCAGGACCCATGTAGAAATATTCGGAAGGCATTTCCATGCGCCGAGATAATCTATTATGGAACCAGCCTCTCGAGGCTGGCGCTGGTGCACGAGCCTCGCTCCCAACCCCTGAAGCGCTGACCGGCAGGGAGTAGTTGGGAACGAGCCTCATGTGCGACGCTGAGCTGCCCAGCCGCAAGTCCTTTCGGAGGCGGCTGGAGCAGCGCAGCTGGAAATCGATGTGGCCCGAGGCGCCATAGACGGCGGGATTACCACATCGATTTCCCCAGAGCGCCGCGGAAGAAGCAACCTCAGTTGCCCTTTCGCGAGGGGACCGCCTGAGAAGCCCTGCCGCGGCTAGACTTTTTCCCTGCAGCCTTCCGCGCCTGAAGGACGCCTCAGATCGCCCTTAGGTGCTGAAGGTTGCTGGTGAGAGCGCCGCCTCTGCTGCCAAGCTCTCGGAGGAGGGGCTCTAGAGGCGACGCTTCTTTCTGCACCTGCCGGTGCGAGGAGCTGGTGGACGGCTGAGGCTGCCCACTAGGGCCAGCCTTCCCGGGCTTTGAGCGGAGGAGGTACTGGTGGAAGGCCGCTGACTGACTCTTCGCCTCCTGGTGCCTGGAGACGACGGTATTAACCGCGGCCCCCAAACAACCCAGAAGGCGAGATCGGGAGTCAAGGAGGAACGCTCTATCCTCTCCTTTATCCCCGACAGATTCAGCCAGAGATGCCTCTCCACAGTCACCATAGAAGCCATGGAGCGGCCGATGGCACAGGCCGCTCCTTGGTGATGCGGAGAGACAAATCTGCGGCCTTCCGCAGCTCCAGTACATCCTCCGGAGAGGGACCTCGCCTCATCCAGCTCTTTCAGGAGGTCAGCCTGGTAGGCCTGCAAGATGGAAAGTGTGTGCAGGGAACTACCAGCCCGCCCAGCCGCCATATAAGCCTTGCCCACCAAAGATGAGGTGTCCCGACAGGGTTTGGTGGGCAGCACTGGCCTTCAGGGACGATGCAGACTCGGGTGAAAGATAGCTCGCGAGAGCTCCCTCTACCCAAGGCATCGCCCCATAGCCCGCTTTCGCGCCCCCAGAACGCTGGAATAATCCAACACCGGGATTGGACACACGCGAAGAATAGGGTTTTCTTCCACGCATCTGCACACCTCGGTGCAGATCCGGGAAGAAAGGTAGCCCGGCGCGTGTTTGGACCCGTGCGAGAGAAACCGGTCGCCCAGCCTACTGGGTGGCTGAACTTCCGCGCCTCTTGTGGCCAATCGATATTTAATTTGGCCACCGCCCGGTCAACACTCGACCAGCTCCTCATGCGGGCGGTGGATGAAGCGTTATGTTTTGCACTTCATCCCCGCCTCGATGCTCGCCTCCTCCGGCCCTCGGAACCGGAGAGCACGAGCATCGGACCCTCCAACCCGGGGAAGATGCCGCCAAGCCGGGCTTCCACACGGGAGGAAGATCTCTGAACTGTCAGAGGAGGATTGGGAAAGTGCCGCAGCAGTCCCAAAACCTCTGACAAATCCCGCTGTGAACCCCATGATCTGCGACGCCGCGACGCCGGCAACCGCGGGTCCAGAACCATGGGGCTCACGCAGGCTGGCCGGCCTCATCAAACACGGCCAGCCTGGAGCGAAGCAGCCTGAGTGTCAGCTTCTCGCAGTGTTCACAAGCGGCTCCCTCGAGAGCCGCCCGAGCATGCTGAGCACCCAGGCATTGAACACACAGCAGGTGTGTATCCGAGCCCGAAATGTAGCGGGACACGGATGCACACACTGCTTGTATTCTCTCACTCTTTCCATACTCATTCACACACTTGCAACTGGACAAACAACAGTAAATATGACAGACAGTTTGACAGAGAGCGCTATGCTGAAGAGCAATAACTGCCGCAATTACGCGCTGCTCCTTTTATACTTCCGGGTATGCCGTCACAATGACGTCATCACGCACGACCAATCGGATTGGACTAGTGTTTATTAAGACTTCAGATTCGCTGATGCTTAGGGAGCATCCCCAAATCGTCGTTCCGACGCAGTGTGAGTTCCCTCGAAAGGGAACTGTTCTATAAATGAACATGCACTCCAGGATATTGCGTGTACAATTTAAACAGTGTTGTAAAGGGTCTCTTGTATGGTATTTTGTTTATGCATGTCTTATGAGCTACTTACTTTTTCATGTAACCTCATACATGTCTTGTCTCCTATAAAATGAATGCTAGTTTCTGTCAGGATCACTATCGTCAAAGTGATAGACAATTAGCATAGTTTAGATTGGCGGTATGGCTCTGTTCTGGACAAGAACTCCCTGCGCATCCATGGATAAGAGCCGGGAGAGCAGTGTTAAACTCCCCTGGGTAAACAGAACAGAAGCAACAATGTATTACAAAAAGCATTCTTGTCAATATTAAAATGTACAACTGAAAGGCTGTAACGCCAGATTGTCTGGGAGGACAAGGGACATTTTTTGCAAATGACATCACGCTGAGTGTATCAATGAATGGGTCTAATTTACATGTATTTCCTTCACCTGAAACTCCCCCACCCTTTAGACCCTCATGCATTGATCACATGGAACACCTAAAAGAAGACAAAGGACACTTTTTGCAGACGACGTCACACTGAGTGAATCAACTTAGAATGGCTCTAATTTACATGTATTTATTTCTCCCCCCATCCTACTTCCCCTCAGGTTGTGACCATTAGAAATATACCCGAAATTTATATGATCTAAAAATGAACAAATACTAAACAATATATATATGTGTTTGATATTATTGGAAATGTCTTAGTGCGACTGGTACAAATATCTCATCCCCACAGAAATATTCAAGAAGATAACAATGGTTTTAAGAGTTTAAAGAGATGTTGCATAGTATGGTAGGTGTGGCTTTCACCATTTGGTCTTTAGTCAATACAGGTCTGAGACAGTGATTAAATGTAAATTCCCTTTGTTAACATATGTTACCATTTGAAAGAAGTTATTGTCAGGTCTGAATACTTAAGGCAGTGTAGCAGAAGAGTCAGGGCGCAATTTTGCATTCAGATTCGCCCGTAATGTTGTGTTCAGCCAACGTTAAGTAACCTATGGAAAGTCAGGAACCCATCTCTCACTCTTTACTTAAGAGTATTCAATGTTTTGAGGATCTTTGAATTGATTATGTAATTGGAATTATACCTGACTGTTTAATAAATTGTTATATTTTGATTTATTCTGACTTACTCTGGAATTATTAACGATCTCTATGAGATCATGAATGGGTACTTTCCACAAAGGGTTAAACGGAATAATTAAATGTGTGTCTAACTATTAAACATAAATGACCAAATAACCAAATTGACATTCTAATCTAAATTCTAAATTATGATAAAATGGAGTCAGATAAAGAGAAATTGGAATTAGATCCATTTTGCCCAGCTGAGAACACCGAACGCGCATACCTTCACCCGCTCTTCGCTGCCGCCATTGGAGCGATTTCAGCGGCCCTACACAACCTAATTCGGGAATTTAGTCTGATTTAGGGGGAATCATGCTAAATCCTGACTGAGGAGAGGAGGAGCTGGGGATGAAGGAGGGTTATTAGCTCTGGAGAACGTGATCGCAGCTGATAATACGGAAGGAGCTTAAATATGCATGCTGTTAGGTACGGTATTCCTATAGGCAGACGAGATCAGCTGACATTCACTGATGCGAGCTTGACTAAAGTGCCCTGCCAGAACTAACACTATATGCTGGATTTCACAACTGACACTTTCATGTATGTTGTCCCTTATTCAGAGGATGCAGTGCATGTTTGTTGCATTAATTAGAGTATAAATGTGCACAGACACATTGAGTCTTGCTTGAAACAAAGAGCCATAAATCTCCCACATAGGAATTTCCCGCTGGGAAATCCCAACAATCCCATTGGGCAACTCGACCAAGGAGGGTGGGATTTCTCTAAGACTCTTAAGAGAGAGAGACGCTCAGATCCAGACTCTCTCTCTTCTCCCTTGCACGCCCTTTCCTTCCGCCCAGCAGGCCACCAGGCCACCAGGCCGATGTGGCCTACACACACAGAGCCATGTTCTGTGTGGGACAGGAAACCTGATGCCACCACACGGCCATCGGGCCAGCAGGCCCAAACTCCACACGCTACGTGCAACTGTTTCAACCTCGACGGAGTTGAAACAATCATTCAAGCTCATAATTTCTTCTTCAGTCAACGCAGAAGAAATCAATTGCAACACCTTCGGACCGAACAATCAAGACTTTCTCCTGTGATTTCACCTCGGACACTCTTTACAGCTAAGGCTAAATGCAAGTAACATAAGAATTTCAAAACACTGTTTAGTTAGTAAAATTGTAAACCCTTTTGTTCAGACAAAGGAGCTTAGTCCCTGATGGTTTCTCAGGTTTTACACTTTTTCATAACTTCATTGGTTCTTCCAACACTTTGATTTTGCCTCACCATTGTTTATGTATATGCCAATTTAGCACAGTAATACCATGGTCAATAAACCATTTACCAGTGGTTTTGGCACTGTGAGCAGGTGCCAGGTCGTGCTGAAAATGAAATCTTCATCTCCATAAAGCTTTTCAGAAGATGGAAGCATGAAGTGCCCCAAAATCTCCTGATAGCTAGCTGCATTGACCCTGCCCTTGATAAAACACAGTGGACCAACACCAGCAGCTGACATGGCACCCCAGACTATCACTGACTGTGGGTACTTGACACTGGACTTCAGGCATTTTGGCATTTCCTTCTCCCCAGGCTTGACCTGGGGAATGCGGCACCTGTAGCCCATTTCCTGCACACGCCTGTGCACGGTGGCTCTGGATGTTTCTACTCCAGACTCAGTCCACTGCTTCCGCTGTAGGTGCCTTGATACAGCACTCTGGGAACAGCCTATTCAGAAATGTCTTTCTGTGTCTTACCCTCTCGCTTGAGGGTGTCAATGATGGCCTTCTGGATAGCAGTCAGGTCGGCAGTCTTACCCATGATTGCGGTTTTGAGTAATGAACCAGGCTGGGAGTTTTTAAAAGCCTCAGGAATCTTTTGCAGGTGTTTAGAGTTAATTAGTTGATTCAGATGATTAGGTTAATAGCTCGTTTAGAGAACCTTTTCATGATATGCTAATTTTTTTAGGTTTTCATGAGCTGTATGCCAAAATCATCAGTATTAAAACAACAAAAGACCTGAAATATTTCAGTTGGTGTGCCATGAATCTAAAATATATGAAAGTTTAATTTTTATCATTACAAAATGGAAATAATGAACTTTTATCACAATATGCTGTTGTTTTTAGAAGGACCTGTACATCTTCCTGTCATGACAAAGTAGGCTATTAAAATATAATTAATTATAATGCTGTTTATCTTGCATTGAAATAGGCTTTAATCTATAAGAAGTATTGATGGTCAGACAGATGGGAAGTGATAATCTAGTAATAATTTTGATCAAATAAAAAGAAAATGAATGAACATACATTTGTGATCAGCTCCTATTAATTTCAAAATGAAAATACAGACCATTGTATTAATATAAAATATTTTACATCTAGTGATTCATAATATGGAAATAATGCTGGTTTGTGTTTACCAGCTAAGCCTACTACGAAGCTGATAAAACATGCACAATGCACAGGACTGGTATTTACATTTTATTGACAACATAAAAATAACATTCATAACAACAAAGAGTAGGCCAGCACATACTTTTATGACCTTAAACTGGAATTGTATGAGAAAGGATTATTCATATTCCATAATGTTTCAATCTTCAATTAGCCTACAAGAATACATTAAATCACAATTTAAACGAAATATTCTAATATTAGATATGTTAGACCTATATAGATACAAATTAATTATAGGCTATATAACCTTAGAGTGACTAAAAAGTTTCTTTCAGTGGGACTTTTATATTTCGGCATGTTTAGTCTTTAATTATTAATTAAATAGTTGGATCGGTAACGAATCCTGGTCGCGCTGATCTCCTTCATTAACCTCCTCGGAGGCGCAGAGTCATGTGAATGGTGCTTCCAGATGTGATGCCGTAGTCTTGCAGCTTCATGCCAGCCTCCAGTTGTCTGCCGCTGTAAATCAGTCGCTGCTGATCTTTGGGGACACTCTCTTTGCGGAAGATCTTCGTCTGGAGCTGATCTACGGTCTCGTTGACATCAACATCATAGGTTTTGGTCTGGCCCTTCTCGTTCTTGACGAACACTTGGAAAGGTCCAGGGTTCAGGATGAGCAGCATCACCACTGAGCCTGAGAGCAAACCGTAACTGCTGAGGCTTCTGTTATCATCCTCAAGGCTGATACGGTGACCGTTCTCGCTAGAAAGCTTCTGTTTGTAAGGAGGTTCATTGAAGTGCTGAGAGATGAGCTGCTTGAGTTCACCGACTGTGGCATTACCGCTCACCACCAGCCGCTTCACATCTCCGTTCAACAGTTTTATTATCAGTTCCATTTCCTGCCAACGTGATTTAACATAAAAAAATATATATATATATTTGAATATATATATACGCTTACACAGGAGATAAGCGTTAATATTAATGCGCAATATTTAGGCAATAATGCGACTTACCGAGCTGGGTTGTGCAAATACGAGGATGAACAGATTTTTGCTGAATCGCTTTCTTGAACAAGTGGTAAATCGTGTATCTGGTCACAGTGAGCCGTGGCATACATACACACACACAAAGCATCAACTAAAGCCCCGCCTCAAAACAAAGTAATGTTTCGTTTCCGAAAACGTAGTCACTTTCGGTTTCCATTCTTAAAAAATCGCTGATGCAGAGATCCATTCAACAACAATACATTCCTGTTAGGCAACATCAAATCATGAAACTTTCTTACACACACACACACACACACACATTCCACTTGGTTCCTTAGTTTATTTACATTTCTGTTTGTGCTTGATTAGTTAATGTTTGACATTATTATTCTGTATATAGCCTAATTGTTATAATATCTTTATAGGGATTGTTTTAATGGATTGTTAATGATTTCCATTTGTTAGAACATTACCACATTCTAAGAAACAATGGATATTTTAAATAAATATTTATTATAACACAAAGTCAGTGTTACATTTCAGTCAAAATTCTGAGTGTTTAAGCAGAGCAGATCTCTCTTCTCTCTTCGGTAGTGGGATGTTTCCTACATTAAAAAAGAAAGATTTATTATTCATGAGTAGTACACAGATTCAGGTACTTGGGGGAAAAAATACAAGCCAATAAAATGAACCAAGACACCCTTTTCTAATCTGACTGACACATTTAGAAATTTAAATAGTGAGTGAATCAAAGCTCAGGCAAGTATCTTCCATCTCTGATTAATTCATTAAATATAAAACGAATTCCTAAATGTTAGAATAGATTCCCTTTTATTTGTTTTACCTGGAGGTGCAACAAAGTACTCCTCTACTGTGTTTTTGGCAAGCTGGAGCAACGTCTCTGCACATTCACCCTCTGTTACAGTATCAGCTCTCAAATACAGCTCTCTGTACACAACATGAAAATTCAAAGGAAATGTCTAGCTTCTGTAAAATAGTGACATGTTGACACTGAGCAAACATACTTGGAGTGGTTGGGGAGATCAGGGCTGTAACCATCATTTAGCATTGACAAACAATATTTTCAGACAAAAGAAACCCCATCAAAAAAAGTTTTTGCGTAACTCGAGAGCAACTAGTAAACTGTAACATAACTTTTGGGAGTTGATCAGAGCTTTATTGAATACCTGTCTTCTAGAACTGAATCCATTGGATCTACACCATCAGTATTGATGACATGAAGTTGATCCGCAAATCGAATCGCTTTCTCCAGACAGTCCACCCCTTCTTTGTTGCCAAAGTCAACAAGGGCTAATCGCTCCAGCTTGTCCACTAAGTCTGGTGAGACTTGTGTTGCCTGCAAAGAAAAGTTAAACATGGTTACTTACTATAGGAAAATAAAATAAATTCTCAATAAATAAAAAAATCCTTCAAATGCAATGAGCAAAATAGCATCGGACTGTAAACGCTCTCATGATTAATAAATACTGTATTATTAGATTTTTAGCAAAAGCATAAGACAAACACACATTTAGATTTAAATAAAATGTATAACAGCTACAAATTATTAATTAATTTTGACTCATTTTAGAATGTAATTCAGACATCAACAATCAAAAAGATGCAATGCAGGCAATGATGAACACCTGCTCATATCAGATGAGATAAAGCATGGACATGCTAATTCGTAGAAGTCTAGAAAACACTTTTGATTTCGATTAGCCTTAATATTCTTGCCTAACTTGTAATCTTTAGCCTTATGTTACAGATGTGAAAAGTAGCCTACCTGATTAACCACAGGTCTCAGACCTGATGTAGCCTAATAGTTTGATCATATTAATACTTCATTAAAAATACAACTTGTTACAAGGTACTGAGGTATAAAGAACAATAATAATCGCTGTTCAAGCGAAACCCCTTTAAATAAATTATGGTTTAAATGTGACGTTGAGTGCCCCTCAGATTCTGTTAGTCTGCTGCCCTCTACTGTTAAGTTCAAGAAACAAAGTAAAGCTAGATATCTTCTTCATGTGAGCTACTGGGTTTGTTCAAATGCACCAGACGTGCTACATTTTTGCTTAGTTTGTATGATCTATTTGGTCATGTGGCAACCTTTGTCAGGGTTGCACATCTTAACACACTGTATGCTAGCCTTCTGTATGTGTAGAGGGAAGAAAAAAGAAAGGAACAAAAAAGATAAGTTGCATCTTAAAATAAAAGTCACATCTGCAAAAAGACATTACCGGTGGAAGTTGACTTTCATCTATGGGCTCCCATGTGGGTACCTGAGGAACCTGAAGAGTAGAACAGGTTGCGCAATGTTTATATAAGTTTTCACATAACAAAAGCATATATTTGTTTACTCATCAGTTTGTTCATTTATCTTAAACATTCATTCATCCAAACTGCAAATGAATCACGTTTTACCTTGGAATTCCAGGCAGAGTTACTGGATTCCCGTTTTAATGTCCATCGTGACCATGACGTTACCATGCTGTCCGATAAAGTGACGCTTAGAACGGGCAGCTTCAATACTCCACACCGAGGATGAGCAGGCCGCAGCGCCCTTAAAGCTTGTGCCGCACATTTGCAGAACATGTTAGAATCGCGTTCCTAACACTATCACGTTGCTGTGCGCGTTAAGTCAGTTAAAACGCGATTATAAAAGATGTTTGTATTGCTAAAGACTATAGCCACAGACGTACTACCAAAAAAAAAAAAAACTAAATTTCCGGAAGTTGTAGCGTTTAAAGTTCCTGAAGTATCCAAGTATCTTCTGAGAGGAGATAGCTTATGTGCGCGTAGTCCATATTTGTGTAGGTACATTCCATCCAATCTACGCGTTACGAACATAGACATAATAAATAAACATACACGGCCATTTATCAGATGGACACAGTTTAAAATGGCACAATGAGTAAGTTATTAGTTTTAGTCAAAATAATTTTTTACTCAAAATCCCAGGTCAACAAGGCATAAAGGCCATAAATAAACTTGAACTGTTCACAAAAACTGAAGTTTGTCTATGAATAAAAAAAAAATAAATAAAAAAAAAATAAATAAAAACATTATATGAAATATGTATCATTATGGATTTACAATGTGGGGTCATTTTTAACCAGACACAAAACTAGCTAACACGAAATGAACACAACAGGAAAGGAAGATAGTTCATCCTAAAAATAAAATTCTGTCATCATTTACTTTCCATCAAGTTGTTCCAAACCTGTATAAGATATTTTGAAGAATGAAGAAACAGTTGATGGTCCTCATTAACTTCCATAGTATTTTTTTTTTTCCGACTATGGCAGTCAATAAGGACCATCAACTCTGGTTACCCACATTCTTCAAAATAAATATATACAGGTTTGGAACAACTTGAGATTATGACAAAATTTTAACTTTAGGGGGAACTATTCCTTTAATGCCATGTTTCCGGGCTACAATGGCAGTTAGTGTTACATGTTCTGTATTGTTTTAGACAACAACATGGCTTCAACTAAGTCACACAAAGGCATGAGCGATGCTGACTGGCTTGCATGTCTGGAGTGTTTTGCCCGAACTGGAGTTTGGCCATCTAGGGAGGGGAATAGACCTTCTCCCTGACAAAAAAGATGGCATGAGTTATATCAGAAGGTAAATTATGCAGCTGGATTCATGAGCAAACTAATAAACTTATATCATAATATATTGTGCTATTTTTATTTTTTGTGTATGAATAAGTAATTATTTACAATGTAAATACAATGTTATATTGATATAATTATGATGCATGGCTGTTTTGAGATAATGTGTACAACAGTGTTACAGCTATACTTTATGTTTATATTCATAGATAGAAAAGTGCCCTCTGCAAATGAGAGGTCAGACCACCCTTCTGAAGGAAGCGCAGAAGTGTATTTGTGGATTTCACAAGGTAACTTCAATTAGCCTAGTTTAATTGCATAAATGGATAGATGTGTTTGCAATATCAATGTGTCTTTATATCTAAAAATCACATTATAAAGACTGTATAATATTATATGTCTGGTATATCTTATAAGCATGTATCACAGGTTCATCCACTAGTCACAGTTGATGCTTCACAGAGCACCCCTGTCCAAAGCACACACTCCAGTGATGTGGCACCTCCTGCAAAGATGGCCAAACTTACATTGTCAATGGTAAGCAGACCTTACTATTGCAGATATTACTGCGGACATTCAAAGATCTCAAACTTTTCCTAAAGTGTTACAGGTTTTGTTATCACTAACTATGACAAACATTTTCAGTTTGAAAAGTCAAGGTTTGGAGGCTCACTTGTGGAAACAGCCAAACCTAATTTGAACATCCAGAGGAAAACATCTCAGGTTAATATGAAAGACTTTAATATGATTAACATTATCTCTTTATCACTACATAATTTTGTTTCATAAGAAAACATTTTGCAGTAGATTAATAGATTAATCATAATGTTTGACTCCACAGACCAGTTCAGCCGCAGCGTCATGCCCACCCTCTCATCCTTGTCCTCCTCCTCCTCCATCATCCCCCAAACCTCATCGGCCTGTTATCCAGCCCTCCTCCTCCTTCTTCCTTCCTCCAGCTCAGAGATCACGGATCAAGGAAACAGTAACACCATCAACTAGTTCTGAGTCTGTTGTTGTGAGGAGCCCAGTAAGATGTCATTCAAAATATAAACATTACTTTTTCATCATTTAATGCTCTCTTACGCTTCTTTCACACATACTCCGTCTGCAGTTCATGTGCAGTGCGTGTTGCAGTATGTATGTGCAGGAGCAGCACGCGCTATTGTGCTTTCACATATGCCATGTTTGCAGTGCGCAACTGATCTGCAGTTGAATACCACAAACACAGCATTTATTCATTATTTTTTATTTCAAATCCAAAAGTTGTTACTGAACATAGCTTGTCAGCATTGCAATTGTCTTTGTATACACTCTTTTATAGATGTCATCTTTAAACACACTTTATTTGAACAACGTTTTATTCAATTCATTACTTTATATTTATATAACCTAGTACTTTAGATATATATATTACGCAAGTGGCAAAACATAGGCCATAGAGCTCCTAAGGTCGCGTGACTATTTTGTTTATGCATGACTTTCAAGGCAACGGAGTTCACGGAGCACTTTAATTCAAAAGACATAGACTTGTACATAGCAAAACTTAATAGATTAAACATAACAGATCCCTATAATGCCCCCGGGGTGCTTTTCACGTGTATTGATAAAGAAACAGATAGCTTTCCTGTCAGGACACCTGTTGAACCAGCTGTGCGCAAGTTACAGCTAGCCTAGTTTTTTTACGTAAATGGGCACTAAGTGACAACTTATGCACTCCTAAATATTTTTACATTGCACCATTAAACTTAGCTGAAGCCTAAATCTACGTATAAACTTAATATTTACGGAAGCCTCCGATCAGACAGAATTATAGCAGGCAGACTGAACTGCATCAATACGCTCGTTTTACATGACAGACTTCGGTTGCGTCTCAATCAGCTCCCTGGATCAGTAGTCAGGGCACTGATCAGGGATCATCCCATTGATTTGTGTCCTGATAAGTGCCCTGACTACTGATCCAGGGAGCTGATTGAGACGCACCTTTCAATTCTTTACACGTATATGATAATACTGACATACAGGCCTACATGCGCTTACATTTTAAGAGAGAAAACATGTGAATAGATTAACGTTATATATTAGCGGTTAACACAGACCCATCCAAAACAGTGTGCTGCTGTGTGCATCTGTTCCATAAGTCAAATAAAATCTCAAATAAAATCAGTCATATAAAATTATGTCCCACATCAGCTGTCCATCAAGTTAAAATAGTAAGGTTTAAACAGTCTGGTTTTAAATTATTTTATAGATATAATGCTTCAGTCGCACTAGCGCTCCCCTGATTGCCTGCCAAAATGGCGGAGTTTAGGCTGCATGACATCAACCTCCAGAACTCAGTAGCTTATGTACTAACAAACATTTTAAATTAAAACTTACAGTTGACCAAAACAGTCGTCTTAAGAACTTTGTTTTTCCACCTCCCAAGAAAGGACGATGGCTATCCATTATGTCTCCTTGTTTACCTAAATCCCAGGTAAGGTAACATTTGCTTGCTTTAAGGGCCATGTGTTGACTTTGAAACAGAGTAGACTTTACATTATATGCATCTATGGTGAAATTACTACATTTTCGCATCAATACATGTTTATTTTAATGCGAACAATGCACTGTCAATTTAATTAAGCATGTGCAACACAGCATAACAAAAAATCGGTGCGGAAACGATCACCGCACTGCTGCAGATGCACCGCTCGTGGACCGCATCCACGTGCAGTGTGAACACTAATCGGTTAAAATGGGTACGGAAACAAATACACACTATATATGCACTACAAACAGAGTATGTGTTAAACAGGAGTTATTTAAGGTAGGTAAGGTTTAGGGTTAGCCTAACCCTAGGCTAGCCCTAACATAACCCTAGGTTTACCATAACCCTAGGGTTAGCCTAGGTTAGCCCTAACCCTTATTTAAACCAGTGTTTTTGATAATATCAGCAGGTCTCATCTTGTAAGTCTTCTGTAATGAAGAGTCTGGAGAGTGCGGATCCATTTGCAGCTTTTATTAGGAAATGGATGAATACAAGAAGGGCAAACCAATATCATAAACAGGGACAGGCAGGAGGTCGGGGCTGGCAGCAAGAGACAAGATCAGGTCACAGGCAATGTTCGGGACAGGCAGCAAGATGGCTCAGAGTCGGTACACAGGCAAGGTTGTAGCAAGAAATCAGTCCACAGAAATAACGCTAGACAAAATATGTAATATATTTTTTGTTGTAGGCTATTTAATGTTACACTGTAGTTGAGATTTGTAGACATTTGAGCTACATGTATAGCTTCATAACGTTACTTTCATCAACAATGACTGGACACCGGACAGCCGAGGCTTCCGCTGGTTCCTGAAGCCGAGCGCGTCGGTTAAATATCTGAAAATATGAATAACTTCCCAAAAATTATTGGAAAGAACAGAAAAAGTGAGGAGGGGGATCACAAGCGAGTATTTTATTTTATAATAAAGAAATGGGCTTGTCCTGGCTATAAAATTTAAGCATCGGATCGTTAGTCAAAGATACAGTGTGACAGCGTACAAAAAGCACTCGCCAGGGGGAGATATAAACATATTTCTGGGGAAAAGCTGCAATAGTACTATGTAAGGAGCTTCAAGTCACTTTATAACGGAAAACACATTAAATATAGTCCAATATATATAGGCTAATTTACCCGTGTATCTTCTGCCACAGTTGCAGCGGGTAGCCGTTGAAATTTGAACTTTAACCCAACTGGCTGAGTTGTTATAGAAACAACCCAATAAAAATTCGGAATAACCCAACAGAATCACCCAATATTTTTAACCCAGCTATTGGGTAAAAAAAATAACCCAACATTTTTTAGAGTGTGGATAGCCATACCCACTGGGCCACAGCATACTGAGGTTGGGGTCAACGACGTCGGTTAGCCTGAGCTTCGTGCCTCCTGACGGCACGCTGAAGATGTTGGTGAGCCGAGTCCCATGTTTCCTCACTTCTCTGCATCCACATCCTGACTGCTGGTAGCTCTGAAGGTTCGCCAGACCATGGGAACAAGGGTGGTTGATACCCCCGGACACATTGGAATGGAGTGAGGCCAGTGGACGGTTTTTGTAATGAATTTTGCGCATACTCTGCCCACATGAGATAACGGCTCCATTCTGCTTGCTGACGATGACAGTAAGTGCGGAGTTCGGTTTGGCCGTTGGACTCTGGATGATAGCCTGATGTGAGGCTGATATTGACATTTAACTGTTTGAAAAAGGCAGCCCAGATCCTGGAGGTGAATTGAGGCCCTCGGTTTAACACAATGTCTTCGGGTAGGCCGTAAAATCGAAAAACATTATTACATAGTATCTCAGCAGTTTCGAAGGCGGTGGGCAATTTAGAAAGTGGTATCAGTCGACATGCCTTGGAGAACCGGTCAATTACTGTCAGAATGGTGGTGTTACCTTGTGAGGAGGGCAGATCTGAGACGAAATTTATGGGCCGTTGAGGGAAGGGTAGTGGTTGTAATAATCCAGCAGGTGATTGGTGGTTGGGTTTGGAGGTTTTACAGACGGTGCAGTGATGGATGAACTGTTTGATGTCTTGTAACATGGTTTCCCACCAGAAACGATTTTGCGGTACGTTGAGCGTGGCTGTGATGCTGGGGTGACCGGAGCTGGGTGAATCATTTACCAGATGTAGAACTTTGTCTCAGAGGTGCACTGGAACGTAAGTGCGGTTGACCGGGCAGGTCTGTGGTGGAGCTGTCTGTTCATTGGCTAGATTCAATTCCGTCATGATGTCCCACTGGACTGGGGCGAGAAGGAGAGATTCAGGGATGATATGTTCTTCGTTCCTATTCTGTTCGGTAAGCTCAGACTGACAAGACAGGGCATCCACCTTGGTGTTTTTGGACCCGGGTCTGTATGTGACTTTTAAATCAAATCGTGTGAAGAACATAGCCCATCGAGCTTGACATGGGTTTAGTCGTTTGGCTGAACGTAAATATTCCAGATTTTTGTGATCAGTAAACACAGTGAATGGATGTTGCGCCCCCTCCAACCAGTGTCGCCACTCTTCGAGGGCCTTTATTGCCAACAGTTCCCGATCCCCTACATCATAATTCCGTTCAGAGGCTGATAGTTCACAAAAGTAGAAAGCGCATGGAAACATCTTTTCGAGTGCGCCCTGGCGCTGGGATAAGATAGCGCCAATACCTGTGTTAGAGGCGTCCACTTCCACAATGAACGGCCGTTTTGGGTCAGGGTGATGGAGAATGGGTGCAGAAGTGAATCGATCCTTAAGCTCGGTTTGCTTCATGGGGACCAGTGCAGACGAGAGAGTGAGTTTTTTGTCATGGACGTTAATGGTGCAGCTACACAGCTGAAGTTTCTGATAAACCGCCTATAGAAATAGGCAAAGCCCAGGAATCGCTCTAGTTCCTTGAGTGCGCGAGGTTTCGGCCAATCCAGCACCGCCCTTACTTTACCATTGTCCATAGCTACTCCGTCCCTGCTGATGATGAACCCCAGGAATGCAGTGGAAGTCTAGTGGAACTCACACTTTTCAACTTTGGCGTACAGTCGGTGTTTGATCTCTGGAGCACAGCTCTCACGTGTTGGATGTGTTCTTCAAAGGAATTGGAGTATATCAGAATATCATCAATATACACAATAACCCACCGGTTTAACATGTCTCTGAACACGTCATTGATGTACGACTGGAACACAGCTGGACTGCTGGACAGGCCGAACGGCATCACAAGGGTCTCGTAGTGGCCAGTGGTTGTTGAAAAGGCCGTTTTCCATTCGTCCCCCTCATGGATACGAATGAGATTACAGGCACACCGGAGGTCCAACTGGGTAAAGTACTTAGCCTGCCTTAGCTGTTCGAGCGCTGCCGGGACCAGAGGGAGTGGATAGCGAAATTTTACAGTGACGTCGTTCAGTCCATGGTAGTCAATGCAAGGCCTTAGACCCCCGTCCTTTTTCTTAACAAAGAAGAACCCGGTGGAAGCTGGTGATGTTGACGGTTGAATGAATCCCTTAGCAAGTTATTCTTCAATGTAGGTTTTCATAGCTGTGGTTTCTGGTTGAGAGAGGGGGAAGATGGCACAGTCACCAGCCCTGTGAGGAGGAAGTTCGGTGGATCTTTCTTTGCTAAAAGCCACAAGGTCATAGTATTCAGCAGGAATAGTCCGTTTCTCAGGTTCCTCCGTGAGAATTTCCACAGAGCGCAGGGGTACCGGATGGACTGATTGGAGGCAGTGTTTGTGGCAACGTTTGTCCCAATGAAGTATCTCTCCCTCCTTCCTCCTTGATACATGAGGGTTGTGTGAGCGGAGCCAAGGCAGACCGAGAATGATGGAGTTTTGGGGTGCATGGATTACATAGAAACAGATGGATTCTTGATGAAGGACGCCAATTTGTAGTTTGAGTTCGGAGGTGATGTGTGTGATTCTCCCCTCTCCGATGGGTTTCCCATCTAACGCCTCCACTGTTAATGAGGAGTGGCAGTTGGTTAATGGAATGTTGTGTTCTTTAGCAAAAGTGTCTGACATGAAATTTCCCGCTGCCCCAGAGTCCAGAAGAGCATGTGTGGTGATACATTGATCTTTAACCAGAAGTTGAGCGGGGATCTTTAGGCAGTTAGATGAATAATTATGAAATGGCGGACGGATTGGACAGTTATTCTTGATATGACCAGTTTGACCACAATAGAAGCATAAATGCAGTTGGCGTCTTCTCTCGCTCTCCTCGGGTTGAATAGGAGTATAGCCGATCTGCAAGGGTTCTGGGGTTGCGTTGGTAGCCGCAGGAATTCGAACAGGGCGTCGAGTGCGTAGCAGGTTATCAATGTGTATTGCTAGGTCGATGAAAGAGTTCAAAGTTCTGCCCTCGTCTCTGCATGCCAACTCTGCTTGTAGTTCCACTGTTAAACCCTGGCGAAATAACAGTTTCAAGGTATCTTTGACCCAGTTGGTCTGTGCAGCTAGCGTGCGGAATTGCAGGGCGTACTCAGCTGCCGTGGCTTTGCTTTGAGTCAGTGAAAGTAATTGATCGCCTGGCCGTTCTCGGTATGTTCAAACACTTCTCTGAAGCGTTGTAGGAAGTTTGTAAACGTGGGAATGCCGAACCATCATCACGCCAAACAGCGGTGGCCCAATTCACAGCTTTACCCGTCAGTAAGGAACAAACCAGTGAAATGCAGCTCATATCTGTGGGGTACATGGATGACTGCTGATTCACATACAAAGAGCATTGTAGAAAGAATCCCTTACATTTGGTCGGTGATCCGTCGAATTTTCCGGGTAGAGCCAGTCGAGGGTTCAAAATGGTAGGCGTGGAATGGGGCGTGCGGCGGGAGTTCAGCAGCCGGCGTTCTAGGAGACTCCGGTGGATTGAGATGTAGGCCCTGAAGTGACTTCACCAGTTCAGGAACAGGCAGGAGGTTGGGGCTGGCAGCAAGAGACAAGATCGGGTCACAGGCAAGGTTCGGGCTAGGCGGCAAAAGGTTCAACAGAGATAAACAGTCCAGGTCGTAGCAAGAAATCAGTCCACAGAAATACCGCTCGGAATTGACCACTAAAAGCAAATCAAGACTTTGCGAACTAGTGTGAGTGTGTGCGTCTTAAATAGTGTGGTGTTATATGCTGCAGGTGTGAGGTGATCAGTCCCAGGAATGCGGGCCTATGGGAAATGGAGTCCAGATGAGTGCGAATCAGTATTCCGGTGAGGGCTCCCTCCGGTGGCCAGGAGGATGCACCGGAGGAGCTGTATTCGTGTCACATCTCAGCCAGAAGACCCTGCAGATCTCCCACTACTGTGGCCACAAACAATGCCACAGCAGGACCAGAAGTGGGTGTCTGAAGCACTTTTTAGGGTTGGTGCAAAGGGAAAGTTGGAGCTGCGTGAACGACTTACAGTCGTACTAACCCTGCCTGTGCGAGGCATCAGCTGTGTGGTGGTTGTCTGCACAGGAGGGAACGACAGGTGTTAGATATTGACAGATACTACAACCTGGTGACAGAGACTCTGATCTGATCTGAAGTGTAGAACCATCTACCTGTCCTGGAGTCATGCTGTGCTGCAGCAGTTGGACCTGGCCCATCAATCTGAATTCAGGATCATCCTCGCACGCAAGTCATTAATTTTGCAGTCATGCTCACTCATATGCTACCTTTTTTGATAAATATATACTACAATAATTATATACTTGATAACAAGATAACTTGAATTATTACTTTTTTTCCAAGGTATGCCTGTGACATTCGAGTTCTTCGCTTGTTGCGTGAGAGGGGCATGGGAAATTGGACAGCTGAAGGAGAACCACAGTGAGGAGTGGTTACAACGTGTGGTTCGGTACACGTCACAGTGTGTGGCCTTTTTGGAATTTGGATAATCCTGGCCTGCATCCACTGCACTTTCAGGAGCCGCCCCCACTTGTTCCAGTGCCCAGCTACAAATGGCTTCTGACTGTTTACAGTCAGAACATCCTCAACAGGCTCGATCACATCAAGGCCAGCATTACATCCACGTATGGATCAATTTTAAAAATGGATTCCACTAAGAAGGTCAGAGGAGCTGCTTTATTGACTGTACCCAGAGCCATAGAAAAAGATAGTCGTGACACGCTTTGATCTCACTGCCATGTGGTCACGTGGTTCATAGAGCTCTCAATAGTTCCAAACAACTCCACGCTGTCAATCCGTTTGAATAGAATTAAGCAGGATAAGACAGCAATTTCACTATATTTGCAGCAATTTCTGGCAAATATTAACACAATATGTGCATTGTCTTCGACTAGGCTTTACAGTAGCATTGTATTCTGGGGAGAGATACAGAAGAGACAACGTTAATCTTTTTCTTGAGTGATCTGGTTATTTTATTTGGGTCACGACAGTACAACATGAACTAGTATTTTAGCCAATCACGGCATTTCTGTTAAGGACCAATCATATGTTTAATTTACTGAGAATGAGAATCCTCTCAGTATCGATCAAAATAAGTTTTATACAGCCTCTAAGCGCTGAATGAATTTTAGTGCAAGTTTACATTTTACACAAATCTTCTCATTATCTACAAATCCTCTCATCATAACAAACAAAGCACAGATACAATTTATTGATTTATTGTGAAGTTTAGTCAGATGTTTTTGTTTTTCATTAGACTTTGTGATATTCCCTACAATAAGCCTATATATTTAACACTTCAGTACAAATAAAGTAACACAAATAGGTATTTTAATGTTATAATTGTAATTTGATCTATAAAAATTAATTCAAAAGAAGAGAAAAAATGGCTAATGAGCCAATAAGTGTTCCTCTTCCACCATTTGCCATTAGTTTACCATTACCATTTAGTTTTAAATAGTGTTTAAAAAACACAGGGCAACCAATTTAACTCTTTATATGTAGACGCTATATACGTTATTCCTTAAATGGGCTGACTTCATAGAAACGCATTGGTAAGGAAGATCTCAGAGACTAAAAACTGTTGAAATATGACAATAGCGAATATCATGTTATCTTAACTGCAGTTAAGAGTCTCACGATTTATTATATAACAATACACATTAACTCTAACGTGCTTCATAAAATACATCTTCTATCAATATTTCTGATAGGCCAATAATGCCATAAAATCTCAAAATATGCAGTAATTTAATCAATTTGCCAGCGAGTGTGCTTGAGGTACACTCAAATGAATGGGGTTCAATGCTGGAACTATTGGTCGCTTCCGTGACACACTTAACTTATGCATTCCTCAGTTCCTATGGAAGTCTATGGGAGTGTCACTATGTTTTTCAAAAGGCTCTGACAGTTTCATTATCTATCATGTATTGTTAGACCAAAAGAGCTTTATTTGTAAATTGTACTCATTTCGATGTATGTTGTATTATTTGCTACGTTTATTGTTTCTTTCAGATCACAAAGAAGTTGAGTGGGCTTGCGAAAGGCACAGCACAGTGGTTTACCTCAGTAGGCAATGAGGCAGGTCAGGTGCTGATGAGTGTCCTGACTGGGAATGAAGGGGCTGGGTTAGACTTTATGGCTGCAGGGCTCATTGAGAGATACCAGAGAGCTGGTGTTGATACTCCCACTATCCGATATCATTGACCGCCTAGACATTTGGCATTTTATGCATCGTCTGATAGTAGGGTGCACCACTGATTCCCACCAGTTGTATCCTACTTTTATGTCTAGGTTGTCCTCCTGTATTTTTGAGTGGGATGCAGGGGATCTCACTCTGCTGAGAAGGGTCAAGAAAGAGCAATTCACCCAACAGGGCTGGCCTGTAATGACGGAGGCAGAGCTTGACCGTCATATAAGCAAAGAGGAGTTGGCTCAACACTGCAGCAGGAGAACATGAGGAGAGGAAACCACTATGCGCCTCCTTGATATGCTCATATCAGAGAGCTCATGGGTGGCAAGGGGACTGACACCCTTGGTGTTCCTCTCCTTGACAGTGTGAGGATGCAGCACATCTGGCAAGTCCAGAGGCGGCACGTCACCTGTTTTACACAGAAACTGGAACCATAAACAAGGGTGGGATGGTTCTAAAAATGTGTTGATGTGCCAGAGGATCCACTTCCCTGGAATCATTTCACTGCCACCTAAACAGATTTATTCCAGGTTTGGCATGACAGAATATACCACATCTTGCCACTAATTCCTGTCTATTTAGATATTTGCTGTAAACAGATAACATTTTCCCTTTTGTAGTTTCTCAAAACAATGTTTGACAAACCCTCCACTGGCTGTCCACCTTTATGTTTAAGGGAGAGTGACTTATATTCCTCAGCCTGATGAGTACCATTTACAAGGTTCCATGGTGTAATGGTTAGCACTCTGGACTCTGAATCCAGCAATCCGAGTTCAAATTCTCTGGTGCTTTTGCACCACATGTGAGCAGGACCCAATATTAAGAAATGTTTAACTTCAACAACTCTCAAAAGCTTGTTTAGATTGACTTTGTACTGTAATGCACCCAAACTATAATTAGGATATGGTGTATTTAAGAAAAAGCCTCACTTGGAGAATGCAGGCATCGATCCCGCCACCTCTCGCATGCTAAGCGAGCGCTCTACCATCTGAGCTAATTCCCCATGTTGCAAAAAAAGGACCTTCACTATGGGTTTCATGCTTATTCTTCGAGTTCATTAAGGTGGGTTACCAAAACAAGTCATTACCATATAATAAAGCAATCACTATATAATAAGATAATTCAGCCATTACTGGTTTATCGTTTATTTCCAAAAAATAATCACTTTACAATTTGCAAGTTTACACATTTGTGTGTGAATTAACATACAGTATATTGCCAAAAGTATTAGAACAACCCTCCAACTAATTGACTTCAGGTGTTCCAATCACTTCCATGGCCACAGAGGTATAAAATCAAGCACCTAGGCATGCAGACCGCTTTTACAAACATTTGTGAATGGGTCGAATTCAACCGTGGTACCGTGATAGGTTGCCCACAGTGCACAGAAGTCGGCAACTTTCTGCAGCCAGTAGCTTCAGATCTCCAAACTTTGTGTGCTCTTCAGATTAGCTCAAGAAAAGTGCATAGAGAGCTTCATGGAATGGGTTTCCATGGCCGAGTAGCTGCATCCAAGCCTTACATTACCAAGTGCAATGCAAAGCATTGGATGCAGTGGTGTAAAGGACGCCGCAACTGGACTCTAGAGCAGTGGAGACGTGTTCTCTGGAGTGACAAATCACACTGCTATGTCTGGCAATCCAATGGATGAGACTGGGTTTTCGGCAGTTGCCAGGAGAACGATACTAGCCTGACTGCATTGTGCCAGGTGTAAAGTTTGGTGGAGGGGGGATTATAGTGTGTGATTGTTTTTCAAAAATGTTGTGCCACTACCGTGTCATGAATAAAGGACTTAAAATAAGTTAAGCGTTCATGTTGCTTTTACAATTTTTTTTTCCATAAACCAAAATTGTACTATTTTTCTGTACATTACAATGATCAAAAATCCTAATAATGATCACTAGACTTCACAGAAAATTCATGCTTTGCACCGAAGGTGGGTAGTAACGAACTACATTTACTCTGTTACATTATACTAGATTTTTGAAAACTGATACTTTTAAGAATAGATTTAAATGTGGGTACTTGAGTACATTTCTAATAACTTTTTTTTTTTTACTTTTACTTTATTACGCTGGGCAACACTCCTCTCATTAATTTATTTGAATGCAATACATGTCAAGAAATGAGCAGCGCAATGCCCTATTCACAAATGAATCACTCCTTTGAGTCGAATCTGTTCAAAGACTTGATCAAACAAGTTGCCAAAACCAAAGCCATTGGAAGGCAAGCCTGCAACCTTTAGCCAAATAAAGCTAACGTCTAAAAAAAACGCGCTCCGGCTTTGGCGGTACACAGGGAAGCAGGCCTTTTTTTAATGGATATCAATGGAGGAGAGGCTTCATTTTGCTACATAAACCGCTTATTTAATTAATCGAAAGCCAGTTCGCCATTATCTAACATGTTTTACACTAAGCAATACTTTCGTTGGGAACTATGTGTAGATTTTACCTTGATAAAAATGTTATTTAAGAAGAGGGCAGAGTAGGGAATGCCGCGACATGTATAGTCACTGAAAATGTAAAATTATAAATGAATTGTTTAAATCTGGAAGCTATAAAAAGAATACATAATTTTATTAAAATCTTTTTATTTGGTTTACCTTCATTCATTAAAAAGTGTTATATCATTATTAGGCACTAAAGTCATTATAATCATTATAATTCAAGTCTAAATTATTTGTTTAAACCTAAAAGCCACACTGAGAACACCATTATTATTATTTTTTCATCAAACAACAATATAATACAATATTTATAATTAAGTTACTCATTTTCACTTTATTCATTAAAATGCATTATATCAGCATCATAAATGCCATAAATGAGTCATATAGTAGCATTGCTAATGTATACCCATTAAAGCTGTTTTTAATGAACAGATATAAATCTAATCTTACGTGGTTTTATGCCCACTGTACTGACCAGCAGAGGTGGGTAGAGTATCCAAAAGCTATTGAAGTAAAATTACAAATATTAACAGTAAATATTTAATGTAATTTAAAATGCATTAACTGAAATCAAATGTAGCTATACCTGTGAAATCGTTCACAGACTGCATAAGCAGAATTTCAACTAATAAAGTTCTTCATCGCGGGAAAACAATAGGATATGCATTTGCAGATTTGCTTTTAATTGACTTTAGGTCCACGGCCACTTCATCCAACTCTCTCATCCAACTTCTCTTACCATTGGAAAAAGTGTACAGGTAACTTGGATTAAGTGAGGCACAGATTGTATTCGTCTGAAAGAAGAATGTCAGAAAAACCTAGGATGACTTGAGGGTGAGTAAATCATGGGCTAATTTTAATTTTGGGTGAACTATCCCTTTAAAACTTCATAATCGGTGGGTAGCCTATTTTCTTATAAGCCTGTTTCTTGAGCATTATGTAATATCAGCATAAAGATAAAGTACAACATAAACCTTGGTAATCCTATTAGCATAAAAACTATGAATTTTACTTAAAAGACACATGATTGTGCAAATAATTTATAGTATACACAGATCAGTATTCAACAGTCTTGGGGTTTTGTTTGGGTCCATCACCTACCTACTTGTAATTATCCTGACCACACAAAGTAAGCAACCTCATCCAAGTCCACTGGGTAATCAGTAATGCATATGGGGCCTTTGTCAAAATACTCTCCCTTGTAACTTCTCCATCGGCCTGCAGGAAGATATATATCTCTTTCTTGCTTGCCAGGTTCAAGTACAGGAGCCACCAGAAGGTCATCTCCTATGAGGAACTGAGAGTCAATTTTGTAAGCTGCTTCATCATCTGTAGCAATCCACCAAAGAGGGCGAATAATGGGATCCCCAGTGTACAGCACTTCCCCAGCAAGCTCCAGAACCCGAGGGGCTACAAGAGACTTGTGAAGAGCAATGAACTTCTTGGCGATATTCACCACCTCATCATCATAGTGCCATGGTGGAAGTGAGAACTGCATGGCTGGCATGAAAGCTGAGAGCTCTAGCCAACGGATGTACAGCTCACGATCTGGAAATCCAGTGAGGTTTGAATTTGCATTTCCACCTATTATGTCTGGCAGAACAAACTGGTAGCCTAGAATGCTAATAGTAAGTACAGTTGGGATTATAGATTTGAGGCCTAGGGTGTATCCCCATAGAGAGTCACGGTCTATAATTCTGAAGAAGCATGAGATGTTTTGAGATTGATAGCCCGACCGCAGCTCTGCACGGTCATTGAATGGTATTGCCATCTCAGTGTAGCGGCGGGTAAAAGTACTGGGATCCTGCAAAGAAACAAAGGTACTGAACTGCTGGGGTAAGTAACTTGTTTCTCCTGCATCAAACTTGAAAGAAGCCACTCCATACTTGTTCTTGAGGGTGCGGAGATTCAAGGCATACCAGTCCCGAGCTTCTGGATTTGTGAAATCCAAAATTCCAGCTATACCATTCCACCAACGCACCAATGCGGGAAGCTGGCTATCAGGCACTCGTACAAACAGTCCTCGTTCTACTCCAACACCAAAATTGACAGAATTATAGTTGACAAATGGATGAGTCCACAGGGTTACCTGGAAGCCATCTTCCCTTAGTTTTTGAAACATGGTTGAAGCATTGGGGAACTTGATTGGATCCAACTCAAACTCCCCATAGCCACTAGTAAATCTATCGTACAGCTCTAGGTGACTGCAGTTGAAGCCATTTTTTTGTATGTCAGATGCATATTTCAAAATCTTTTCTTGGTTTACTTCTTCTAGAGCTCTTGTAGACCACATTGGTTGTCTGAAGACAACTTCTGAGGGAACCTTATTGGGCTTGTTGAAATACCGACGTACCATGTACTTGTGAATAGAGGTAACGTCAAGACCGACACAAACACGATAGCTGAGTGTCACATGATGGGGATTACCAGGGTCTGGCCTATAAGGGCTGTCATCGTATCGAGCTTGGAACCACAGAGTTCTGTTTGTTTCATCCCAGCCAAGATGAAAAGGAACAGAATTGTTAATTTTTATGGCTGTAGCATTGGAAGAAAGCCAGTAGCGCTCTAAGATACCTCCAAACGCCTGATGATTATAACGGATATCACCTGTTATAAAAGGTTTTGGTGTTTGATGTCCTTTTACAACTATTGGCCAATGCTGCGACCAAGTCTCCGCTCCACCGTACCAATGTGATCCACTGCAGGACATGACGTGCTCCACCACCCGATGCTCCTCTAACTCGTCCCAGCGCACACGATAGCACTCAACTGTGTCTTTAGGCTTCACTGTTTCTATGAAGAAATTTATATTCCCCGCAATTGATTTGTCGCAGGTGAGAATCTGTCCCTCCTTTGAACACGAGTCCAGATCAAGGGTTCCAGACCTAAAATGGACAATGAGAAACACTGCGACTTATCATAATTATGTAAATACACACATAAACAACATTAAAAAAAATAAATAATAATATTACCTGAATGCCATTTTGAAAATGACAACACCAGCTTGGTTTCGGATGACAAAACCGTCTTTGTTAAGCTCTAATCGTTCAGTCATCAGACGGTTGGCCTTTTGAAGAGAAGCGTAGTAGTAGCACCATGCTACCATGGCAGCAAGAACCAGTATGACTCCGACCGAACTTGCTGTTATCAGTGAGCGGCTTGGTCTGCTAACTCTATTCCGCTTAGGTTGCGAGTAACGGCTCATGGCACCGATGCCAATATCTCCAACAGTTGCTGATACAATCTGGTACATCTTCACAACACTCTCTGCACACAGCCTTCTGAAAAAATTTTCTAACTTATGAGCAGAAAGCAGACTTTTAGGTCAGACTTTTAGACGTTTTAGGTGTGCTGCACATGGTTGAAGCAGCAGCCAGCCAGGACAACTTGAAAATTGCCATGCCTAGACATATTGAGACAATTTAAAAGGAATATGTAAAAATACGCAGTACTTTTTTCATGCAAAAATATTTTTAAAGTGATATAATATAGTACAGGGTTATCAACATTTAATCATCCCTCCAGTTCCAGATCTGTGTCTTTCTTTCTTATGTGGAACATAAAAGAAGATTCTGAGAATCTTATTGTCCAATGAAATTCAATTGTAACAAAAAAAAAATAGTTACCAATATTCTACAAAATATCTTTGTTTGAATTCTGCAGAAGAAAAAAAAAGTCATACTGGTTTGGAACGACATGAGGAAGGAATTTTCCTTTTGGGGTGAACTATCCCTTGTAGACTTAGTCTGCATGGGAAAATCCACAATTCTAAACATCTGTTAGACACAAAAGCAGATTGTAGTTACACTACAGCAGCTGAACAGTCCTCTAGGCAATGTATTGAACATACCGTTTCCAATACAGGGTTGTGATGTTCTGTAAAAAGCACACTCTATGGATTTGATGGACATGAGCACCAGAATAAAAGTATATTTAAACCATTACAATATCATGGTTGTGTGATTGTGCAAATTAGCTGCTAGTTGTAGCAGTTCTATTTTAGCAGATTCATCCTCATCACTCTTAGCACCAATCACAGAAAAAAATCAACTTAAAAAAAGGAAGAAAAAAACAACAACACTTAACAAGTGCTCTCTGACACATCACCTGACAGATTAAAGTAAAGTTACACTGCTGATGAATAACTATTGTTTAAGTGTCTTGCAGATGATAATATTTCACGTTCATTACAGTTTTTGAGGTATTTGAGAGAGCACAAAATTTATTTTTTATGTTATGACACCTTAAATAAACAAGCAATAAATGTTCACCAATTACTTACATTTTGTGTCCAGATGAGATAACTCGTAAGTAAATAGGCTACTACAATACAAAACAATGAATATGTGAATTTCACATTCACTAATTGTAGTTCCTATGTCGCCTTGACTTCAACGATTCACAAACGTCTCCTGAAACGGGTTACACACAAAAACGAAATTAAACTTTTCAGGAAAATCATAAAAGTGTTTTAAGAAATCACCTTACTCTGATAACGCCATTACGACTGCACATCGGTCTAAAAGCTGTTGTTTGAACGTTCATGAACACAAGAGCAAGTTCGACCTGTTTGTGTGAATCATGGGTAATGTAGTGTTGTGAGATCTGTGGGGGAAATCTTTTTTTTGATGTGTACATAAAGCTATACGGAAAACAAAGACGAAATCTCTGTATATAGGTCAGAATATATATATATATATATATATATATATATATATATATATATATATATATATATATATATATATATTTAGTAGCATTGTTTGGAGTTCATTGTATTTTCCCACAATAATAATAAAATAAAAATAAAAACGTTTCAACCAGGTTATGTTCCATAACACTTATTCCACTAGATGGCAGTGAATAATAAGAGAAAAAAGTCACAAAACTTAAATTTAGTTAAAAATAAATCATAATAAATAAAAATAAAAAGAAGACAGCTTTTCTTGTATTTCTAGAAGCCTTGATGAGAGATTACAAGGGAGTAACAGTATTGTTATTCTGATGGGAATGAGCTGACATTTTCATTTTTAAAAAGTTGTTTAATAAATGTAAAAGCGTGAGTGAGAATGTACTGTATACAACCCATGACCTGAACTTTGTCATTATTCCAAACAAGTTTTTACTCTGGACACAGTGTAAAAACAAACAAGAAAACATTCAACTCAGCAAACAGAAACAAAAAAAATGCTACCTAGCAGCATGCCGCTAAGCAATGTCAACACATTACAAAACTTGAAAAGTATTTTCTGATATTCTCTAAACACAATACACAAAAAATAAGACAGTCCTTAGGCTGCCTCAATGCTAAAAAAATAGCAGGCTATATCAAGACCTATAGACACATCATACCACCTATAATAAGGAACAATGAAACGTGTGTCTTTCCATGTAGTCATGCATGGCCAGAATCTGCAGAACACTGTTGAGTCTAGGTAACAAATGTTCTTTTCTCTCTCCCAGTTTCCTTGTCCCCAGTGACACACAAATTACAATATATCAGCCTGGGCCTCGCTTAGTACTCAATTTCATTAAAATTTTCAGAGAAGCCAGAGTATGGGATGCTGTCTCCAGGATCTAGAGAAGGAGAGAAAGAGAGTTTAACAGTATAAACATATGTACAATATAATTGTAATTGCAGGGTCCTATATTACTGCTGCCTCAGTAAACAGAATCAGATAACTATGGTAACAGTATGTGATCTATCCATAGACAAACTCCACTGAGAACTGCACTAAACAAAACCCCCTGCTTTTACTGCAGTGCAGTTAACTAACCTCACACAACCTACTGCAATACATCAAATAAAAGAAATCAGAGGATAAGGCGAGGCATACATCACTGACACTTCCTGTTCAACCTTCAGGTATGTAGTTGAATTCACATACTACAGCACACAAAAAGACATTTGTGTAACCCACCATTCATATGAATTACATTTTAGAGCATGAAATTGTGGGGCAACTGATGTGACTTTTTTAATCTATTAATTTATTCAAAAATATATTTAATAATATACAAAAATATAAATATAAAATACCTATAAATGCTGTTCACACACACACAATGACCTGAATAAACCACTTTTATGATGAGCATGTCATTAATATTTCATTAAAAAATGCGGGTTAATACAACTGCATCTTAAAGGTGCAGTGTGTAGTATTTATGAGGATCCATTGACAGAAATGCAATAGAGATTGCTAATCTGTCGTCATCATGACGTATTCCCAGTAAAATTTAATTTAATTTAAAAGAATGAGATTTCTTGAAAAGATTTAAATAATTTGATAATCTTTTACTGTATTATTATTATTACTACATGTGCACCAAAAAATATGCAGAAAAATTTACAACAGGAAATGACATCATTGAGGGGACCCCTGCAGACCCTCTTATGACTGTGTCAAGAACAATAACTCAACTAAATGATCAGATAAGTTGACCTTTTTATGACATAATAGTCATTTAAAAAACGTTTTACTTTGAAAAATATATTTAAAAAACATTGTTTTGTTCACTCACCTTTGCAAGGTCCCTTTTTAAACACAATATCATCGATTGCAATGTCACTCCTTACTGAGGATCCTCTAATGGCTTCAAATATAATCTGCAAACAATTAGGGACACATGACTTTTCTCAAGGAAAAAAAAAGTAACACAGTGATCTTCAAAGTGACACTCCTTCAATGTCCTGGCACATCAAGTACCATCTTCTCAGTGATCAAATTGCTCTGATATGGACATTATAAAATATGTTTTTCAAAGACATTTTTCAACAAGAAAGGGAGTAAGAGTGTGTCTCTAACCCAATGCCTTGTGTAACACTCATAATCCACTGTGGCTTTCATCCAGGATACACTTTGTTCTCCTTGTCTTGTCCAAAGCAATCTCTCCTTGTCCCCCTTATGTAGCAGGACACTCAGCGTGCCAGTGCCTGAGCCATACATGTGGTAGAAGAAGATCAAACACTGAGGGCCGGTTGAACCCCTCAGCTCAGTGGACATCAGTTGGGCTGACTGCTTGGGTAACATGTGAGATGCCTCAATGTACATGAAGTAGCCTTGAAGTCAGAGCAGGAAAGACTTAGTGTGCACTTTCTCATGACATCGGCAGTGTTAATAATGCATGTCATGCTGAAGCATAAATCTGACTCACCTACCCCTAAGGTGTGGTCCCCCTTGGGTCCTGTGTAAGATGTGGGTGTCTGTCCTCTGATCCGCAACCAGTGTCCTTTCTTAGTTTTCTTTTTCTGGGTGTAGCCGCAGTCCCCGGTTTCAAAGTTACAGTGTCCAGGAGGTGGATTTAAGGGTCCTAAAATGAGATTAAAAACGGTGACCTGTTTTAGGATAGTAAAGTTCAGCCATATTACCACACTATACATGAGTGAAATGGTTAAAAGCTTGTCTATTTCTATTCACCGCAGCCGGCACTGCCCATTTAATGTCTATGTTTGTGAGGGCAGATGTTCTCCATTGCCATGGAATATATGCCTATAAACAGAATATTTAAAAACCTTAGACGAGGGCCTTGCCCATTTCCTAAGCCACATTGTTTAAAACTGACAAGAAACTTCTGCCAAGCAACCTGTAAGTAATATAGTTTGCCCTTTAATAGAACTATTAGCTTCTTAAATCTTTTACAAGTCATGGGTTTCACTTACATAAAAGCAACACAACTGGGTCAAACACCATGTTATCGTTTGGACAATTCTAAATATGGGGACAGTTTTAGACAAACCCTAATAAGTCCATTTTATTATTAAAAGGAAGAACCAATACCTATCCAAGCAAAACATTTTCTTCATGCTTATATGAATGGAAAAGCATACATTATATCTTTAGTTGTTCTCCAGTGAGCATGTGGAAATATGTACATGATAAATTAATTAGAGGATGTTTCACCACAGAAGTACCTGTAGTAACTCGACAGTCTCCAAGGGTCACTGAGATGTCATCGAGAGACACAAGTCCACAGTCCCAGAAGTTTCTGCAGATGCTGACAAATGCTACCTTAAAGGGAATTTAATAAAAAGTTCCATGATGACAAATTAAGCTAAAATAGAGAGATCATAGTTGAGTAGTTCTAAATGTATTTAGCACATCATGTTACTAGGAAAATTAAATATTTATTAAAGTACAATATTTAACTTATGAGTAAATACATCATCAATCCTTCTTCCAAAATGTGTTTTTTTCTTGCCCTGATTCACTATGGTAAACATACGTTTTTATGTTTTATATTGGATGGTTTTTTTGGGACATTGCGTAAATATGTCATTTGCATGTGTATGTCTTGTCATATCCGTAAATAGAGAAAAAGCTGTGTGTATTGTGTGGGAGTGGCATAGGTTAGTTGTCTGAATGAGGGAGAAAGGTTGACATGGACCAGCTAAATCTCTGAACCCCGAATTAACAATAACTTGGTTTTTCGGAGATGACTAGAACTGAGGGATTTTAAAGTGCCCCATTATGCTTTTTCGAATATTACCTTTCATGCAATGTGTAATGTACTGTAGCTGTCAGTGAATGTAAATGATCTGCAACGGTGTGAAGCTGAAAGTGCACGACAAATAAAGTTATTGTTGCCCCAAAGAAAGAATCAAATATGAACCGCCTAACACGCCACTGGGTAAAACATTTGCATAAAGCCTGTCTATTGTCTACTTTGACCCTCAAACGCTGTAGCTGGTTCGTGCTGTGTACATGTGGAGAAGAGGCTGTTTTCTGATCTGCAAAAAACAAAATCTCTTTGTAAACACTTCCAAAATATGATGATGCAAGGAGTTAGTGGTAAAAATGAACACAGCGATACACAGCGAAGACAGCGAACAGCAGTATAACCTTTTGAAGATTTCTTCTCAAATCTCTGTGAGGTCTAAATGGGATTTACAAAACGCTTATCTATTAAAAATGGTTATGATTCATTTTTGATGTATATATATTTTTGGCCGAGTGTTCAAAATTTGTAGGTCTGTGTTTTTTTCTGTATATTGTGTAGGTCTCTGGCTAACTTGAAATACTTCTGATAGTCAACTGTGGGCCACTATTACCTAAAACTGTGTCCATTAATGCAGATTGTCTGTTCTTACTACTTTGAGTAATGATAAAGAATGGAGCAAGATTTGTTTTACAAATTTTTATGTTACATCAGTCATTCAAGTTAGTGCTCAGGTTAACATTTGCGCTGTTATTGATACAGTTAATTATTGTTTCGTCAATGTTTCATCATCGGACTCGCGCTCGGATTGATATGGTAAAATCCACACCATCGTTACTGTCTTTACAGTGTGTACAATTGCTGAGCTTTAGGAAGCCTCCGGAGCTGAGGTTCAGTCATGGTTATTGGGTGTTTCCTTTGGCGCTGTAAGCGGTAGACCAATCACAACAGACTGGGCCATCTGGCAAATCGGAGCAGAGTAGGCTCACAGAAAGGAGGGATTTATAGAGACTGAATCATCAGACGAGTTGTTTGAGAATCCTTGAAAAATGTGGTAATGTTCAATGTATATTATGAGAAAATGAAAGCATTTTTTTTTTACTTTGATTCATGTAAATATGGTGTAGGAACAAAATTAGAAACCTTTAAAAAAAACATAATAGGGGCACTTTAAAATGTAAAAACGACCCTAGGAAGGTATTTTATTGAACAGTTAAACTGCCATGTGTAGCTCTCTAAGAAAGTTCATTATAAAGCATTATCTGTTGCGAAGGGTCATTTCACTATGGTTGTTGTAGCGCTGTGCTGGGATTTATTTTCAAGGAAGTACAGTGTCTATTAATGGGTACAGACAGTAACGTCTTGAGATCCTTTCCAATTTCCATCTAAACTGGTTATATCTCTTAAAGGTGCCCTAGAATGAGTTGAAACTATATTTAACATTGTTCTCTGATATCTACATAGAGGGTATATGGCTTATTTAAGGGTTAAAATCGGTTCAAATAAAAAGGGTTAAAATCAGATACATTTTTACAGATCCATTTACAACCCTAGAAATTGTCCCTAGAATGAAATGGACTGTTTTTGCCTTATTTGGAAGGGTCATGAATATTAATGTTGAGCTCTGATCTGATTGGCTTATTTCTGCAGCTCACACAAGTGCAGTTCTTCAGCTAACACAATCGCAAACAGCACATGCGGCTTGTGAGTCCTGACAGAACAGACAGACTGAATGACACTTTAAGCAGAACATCTCAAATGGAGATTGCTGAAATGCAGCTTACTTGTTTATTGGTGTTTTCAGATCACCCGCGCGCGAGAGAGCCAGATTGCAAATGTTTCAGTAAAACACCGGATAGTATACGCATTCTTTTAACAGAAAAGCTCTGCGAGGGGGATTTAAAATACTGAAATCTTGCAACCGCACGCACGAACGCTTCACAATAACTGAAGAACTTCTGATGATTGGTGCAGGTCCACGTTAAACACTGCCTGGCTTTGAACATGTGCTGGTTATATGCAAATTTGGGGAGGCGTATATATTAATGATCCCGACGGTTACATCGTCGGTGTTATGTTGGGATTCGCCTGTTTTTCAGTGGTCTTTTTCAAGCACAAGATTTACATATGAAGGAGGAAACAATGGTGTTTGAGACTCAATGGTATGTTAGTTTCATATACAGAACTCTTATTATTCAACTAGGCCAAGGTAAATACAGTTTTCCATTCTAGGGCACCTTTAAGCCTAGTAGTGAATGTTTTGCGAGCAGTAGGATCTCCATATTCATCCACACAGTCACACAGAGACGAAGCGCGACCAAAACAATGTTCTTCTGAAAAATTCACACAGTTTTGTTTTTGTAGCCACTAGAGGGCTAAGGACACATATTATACCTTTAAAAGTTACTTGAATAGTTATTTTCTAATAGAGACATCTTTCATAAGCAACATTATTTCTTATTTAACATTTATGGAACTCAATTTAAAACTCTTTGATTTTTCGGTGTATTTTTTTATTAAATGGCTTTGACATTTTAATAGGAAGCACAAAGTATTCCACAAATGTAAGCTCTAATAATAATAATGGTGTTTTGATGTGGTTTGCATGTAGATAGACACTCCATTCAAAAGAGTCTTGCTCTTATAGTTATCAGAACCGAGATCCCAGAGATTATTACAGGAATTCACACATGGGGTGATCCAAAGTGCAGGACAAGATTTGTTAGGGCTTATCATTTGGAAATGACAAGAAAATACTTTACTAAAATAAAAAAGTATTAAAACAGAATTTGTACTTATCTTTCAGGACAACGTCCATCTATCACCTCTAATCTGAAGAACACTTAAACCTTCATGCTGTTCATAATAACATCATTTACACAACTGTCCAACAATTAGGGGTCAATAGGATTTTAAAGTATTTTTAAATAAATCAAAAATACAATAAAACAGCTATATTGTAAAATATTATTACAATTGAAATTAACTATTTTCCATTTAAATACTGTATATACATTTAAAGGGGTACTTCAGCGCTGGGAAGATGAATCTGTGTTTAAACTCGGTCATTAATGTAGTAGAAATGTGAAATTATTTTTGAATTTGGTGCCTTCTAGACTGAGAAAACACAGAAAATGTATTTTTGTCTCATGGGGATGAAAGACAACAATTCCCAGAATGCACTGCTTCACTGCCCTACTCAAGGCATGGCTAGTCGGCTACTGGATTACTGGATCACTTGCCCACCACGTTCATTTTCAGAAAATCAGTTCAGTTAGAGACACTAAAATTAAAAACTGAACGTGTTTCTTCGATATAATGCGAGTGAGCCGATTGAGCCTCACAGCACAAATGCAGCAGGATCGGATTACATTCAACACATTAGCGGAGGTAACCGCGGGATTCGCGGCTGCGGCTGCATTCACAGCACGTGAACAGTCTGGCGCATTTTCAGTTCATGTCTTTGGAAGCTTAACTTTCATAGGAAGTTCATTTTAAAAGTTGAAACACTCACTTTGCTCTCCACCGCTCCGTTTACATGAATCTCCGCAGCTCCGCGAGCCGAGTGCTGTGAGTGTGATGTTGAAAACATGTGGAAATAGCGCCCACTGCTGGCTGTAGTCTTTAGCCTCTGGCCAAAAACTTCTCAGATGACGCAAAATGACGATATTTGCGTCATCGGAGGAATTTTTCCAGAAATAAAATACATAATAATTTGAATATACTCCCGGGTTTCTACTGATACAAAGCTTAATGCTAATCGCTGAAGAAACCTTTTAACAATTACTTTATTTCTGTTATGGCAAAGCTGAATTTTCAGCATCATTACTCCAGTTCTCAGTGACAAAATCCTAACTCTCACTTTTTTACCAAATTTAATGCATCCTTGGGGAATAAAAGTATTCTTTTTTTTTTTTATCTTACTGACCCCGTAAGAGTTATATACCATATATAAAAATTAAAAGCAGCCATGATCATCAACAGGCATATTTACCAAAAATCCATTCATTTTACACTTACCTTGGTAGACATGGGCTTTAAGTAGGTGACTTCCACCTCTGTCCAAACATCTCTAGACCTCTCAGACACGGTCCAGATTTTCTCTTGAGCTATGTTGTTTTCATCATAGATATACAGGGCCAGAGCATTATCTAATTTCATGAAGCCATGCAAGGCATAGTAGAACCTTAGGCAGTATTTATGGTTCCCTGGCAGAGACAGCCCAAAAAGACGACCCACATACCCTGGACGAGAGGTATAACGAGTGTTGGTCAGCAGAAAAGACCCTGTGGAAGAGATATATACATTTTAAATAAATAGTCATATGATCTTCTTTGATCATATTAATAGTTATTTATTATGAGTACTGATAAAGTAAAACTAAATATGCATGAAGTAGAAGTAGAAGAAAACCCATTAAAACAACGGTATGAATAGAGTCTAAAAGTCTGATTTTAACCACAAAGCATTACTGATTAAGCTTGTACACATTTTTTATGCCACAAATTTGGTGATTTGATGAAAAGAACAGTCTCACCAGTGCCTGTGGTGTGATCACCGATGCGGTAAACATTTGGTTTCACAGAGACCCTGTTCCACACTGAACCTCCGGCCTGTTCCTGATAATACTGACACAGGCCCTCCTCAAAGTCACAGTTTGCAACAGAGGGGTCAAACGCTGGCTCTGAAACATGAGTCACATGAAACAAACTCACATCATGAACATCTCCCACATGCACAGACTTTCTGTTAAATGTATGTAAACTGCTGACTAAATGGAAAGTTGATGTGGTTGCTACATAACAGGGCAACAAGAAGAAAATTCCCTTTTAAACAGCCACGTGTGGGCTGTTTTAGGTTGTAGGGTACAAAGCTAAAGGGCCCTCTGAAAAAAAAGGGGCTACTTTCTATCCCAAAGTATATAAAGGTGGAAAATATATATTCCTTGTTATTGAATATTGTTGGAGCAACATGATTTTTGTAAAAGTAAGACATTTGTTTTGAATATAGGTAGCTTTATTTAATGGGACGTTTTACCTTAAAGGGATAGTTCGCCTAAAAATGAAAACTCATCATAATTAACTGTCATAATATCTTTCTTCTGCTGAACACAAAGGAAGATGTTTGTAACCAAGCAGATCTCAGCAGCTATTCACTACCATAGTATTTTTTTCCCACTATGGTAGTCATTGGCTGCCGAGATCTGCTTAACACTTTTCCAAATATCTTCCTTTGTGTTCAGCAGAACAAAGACATTCATACAGGTTTGGAACAACATAAGTGTGAGTAAATGATGACTGAGTTTTCATTTTTGGGTGAACTGTCCCTTTAAATGCTTTCCTTTTTCTTTACTTTTTTTAATCAAATTTGTATTTGTACATAGCCCTGGCTGTGTAAATAGGGGAAAAAAATAAGTGGATCAGACCAAGCACCAAAACACTTTTGTAGCCAATCAGCATAAGGGGCATATACACTCATGATGAGGGAGGAGTGAGGGCGGAGCAAGTTGGACATTTGTAGGCTGTGTCCGAAACTCTCTTGAGTAGGTATTTTGAATTACGTCACAACCACTAAAAAAAGTATCTTATATAATATGAATGTGTGTAGTATGAATATAATCTGGATGTATAACATTCACCACATTGTCATTATCATGTGACATGTCAGCATCAGTTACCACGCTTCACTAGCATTCATAAATCCTGCTGATGTATGTTGAATCAAGGCTGATTCAACTATACTTGGTCATTGACTGAATTGCATAGCATGTTCGTTATTTTGGGGGCGGAGCAAGGAAGGGAGGGATGTGTTTCTTTTTTTGGTTTGTTTGGGTGTCAATTTCAAATATCAGCAGTGTGTTTCTCAGAAATCGCTTAATGTTCTTTAAGTGTCTACAGAATCTCAATCAAAAAGACATGTCTACAAAACAGATATCATATGTTTACCAGGTTACAGTGACTGTTGAAATGAAACCATAAAACTTGCTAATGGTTTCGAGCTCTGTAAACAGCTGTATTGTGATGTTTGGGATTTTGCACAGTTGCATAAGGCATGTTAGTGCTTATTATGCAACAGAACCACGCTGACCTGTCTCTGTGTGGCAAAACTCTGAGGAGAAAGAAATGTCATCCAGAGCAACATATCCACCACGGGCACTGTTGAACGCCACCTCAAACACCACCTAGTAAACCAAGTACACCAATCAATCTAAATTAGACAAATGAAGTGAAGAGAACAACAGTCCCCAAAATGATTAATTCTGAATTAAAGCTGAAAAAAGTTTTAAATGTATTTAGTTTGTAACTCAGTGTAGAAGTAATTCAAAAACACTACAAGGTACAAAGAATGGTGCATTAGTATTGATAACACTTCAGACGGTGAACTCATCTGCTGGAGAGAATCTCCAGACTGCACACACACTCTTATTTACATTGTCTCCCAGAGCTGGCTGCTCACACTCAAACATGGCAGCCACAGCGCTAGCTCTTCACTTCATGTTTATACTATTCCTACAGATGCAAAATAAACACTCTTTTCTCCCTATTACAGAGATGACGCTTTTTATGGTTTGAAATAGATCACACTTTGAACTATATTTGGAAATTACCAAAGGTATCTCTTACCATTATTACAGTCCATAATCAAAGCAGTTTTGATTACATTTAAATGGAAGTTTTCAGTAAAGCTATCTATACTTGATTTGGTTACAGAAAATCTATATCTTTAAAATACATACTGACCTCAAACTTTTGACTGTCTGTGAGTTTTTTGTTGTTTTTCTGTCAAAAAATGTATACTGCAAGTACTCATTAAATTGGGCGGTAAAGACCACATGGTCCTTAAAATTAGGGTATTTGCTATTTTTGTTGAAAGTAGTAGCTTTTTTCAATATTCTTTGATAATAAATATCGAACAAGAAGATTCAAAACAATCATTCTGAAGGACCATGAGATACTGAAGACTACTGAAGTACTGGCTGCTGAAAATTCTGCAAAATATTTAAATATCTTATCAACCCCAAACATTTGAACGATAGTGTATATTAGTCTAAGTTAGTGACATTCGTTATACTAACTGAATGTACATTAACTAATATTTGCTAATCCTATTATTGAAAATTATTGCAAAAGTGTTAGCCATTCATCTACTAGAGTTCAAAGCATATTTATATAGAGGGTGTAAAGAACCCTTAATAGAACATTAATTCATAATTGTTTGACTTAAACTTGCCATCTATAGTATGACATAAGTCTGCACAACGTCTTATATATGTTAACTGTGCAATAAAAGAAGGCCCCTTTTATAAATAGGTGCTAGTCTTGTTAGGATAGTGTTCTTGCGTATACATGTGGGAACTACAGCTCTTAAGCCATGAAAGTGCATTTGCAAATGGCCTTAGTATATTTCGGGTAGTTAAAACTTGCAATATATATTAAGTAGACATACCATCTGTTCTAAACAAAAGCTTACATATGGATAGTGTCAGCATGTGAATTTAGCCTGGGACAAATCCAAGAGATCCAAGAGTGTATGTATGCATTTACTGTGACCTGTAGTGCAGAACATGAGTAACAAGATTTGAAGAAAAGGTCTCTCGGATTTGTCCCAGGCTCAAATACCTGTTGTGTTCAATTTGACTGAATTAACAGAAAGTTGGGAGCCAGCAGATTTGTTGGATTTTTAGTTTTTTATTTTCTTGACCTAAAATGCATTCATTTTTGAAAATTATTATTTAGTTTTCTGTATAGTTTATTTTTGAAGTAGTGTTTTTGTTGGTCTCTCTAATGTCATCATACTGTCGCTCAAAATAATGTAGTGATACATCAAAACGTCACTGACCTCTAAAGGATGTGGTGCTTTAATATCCACTTGCACTAACTTCCAATTTGAAGTTGCATACACATCAGGTCTCCATATCTCTTCATAGTGGCCCAGCTGGTCCTTAGTGAAGACTGAGAAGAAATTCCCAATGGCTTGGTCCCTTTGATAGTAAAAGGACAAGCATCCTGCCATTGAAGTGGTAGTCATTGGTGACACCAACTTGGCCACCTCCTGGAAACTTTTAGCATAAACCGAGTCCACATACATGTAATGACCTAGTTCAGAGTGGAAAAAATAAACAAAGGATGGATTCACAAAGCACATTCCTCAGGGAAGGAGAGTAAGCAAGTTCCAATCCAAGAGAATTGTGGGTTGAGAAAAGCTATGGTCTTGTTGGAGAGCCTGGTATGATTCATTCCAGCTCTTGACCTATTGTGACCAGTATGAAGCTATTCTGTCAGTCTGTATTACCTCTCTCATTGTTCATGGTGTGGTCATCTGGAAGGTTTGACTGCGGGTCCCGGGCCAAACTCCCACCCACATACCAGTTCACATTGGGATTCCACTGATTACTGTAGCCACACAAGTGATGCTCCTCAAAGTTGCACTCTAAAACAGACATTAAAGAGTATCATTAAAATGTTTTGAAAAGGGGGGAGAAAGTATAACTTCATTATAGCACAAAGAGTCAAGAGTGGTGGTATAGCAAGGTACATTCAAATCTACCCTGTTAACCAATGAGGTATTGGAATGTAGCATATTAATGTTATAGAATGCTATGGATGGTACTTGTATATGTTTTTTTTTTTTTAGTTTACAGCTACAATCACCCAAAAAAAGTTTCAGTAAATTTGTTGTTGTTATTCATTGATGTTACTTAAAATTTAAAGCTGGAACTAAATGCAGAAAATTAATGTTGCAGCAGTTTTTCCAATTAAAAATATTTAACATAATTGTAATAATTTTATGCTTCTGCTTTTGTTTGTTTTAAGCAGGGCTTGACATTACATTTTTTGCTCATCCGCCAATGTGGCTAGTTGTTACTTGTGCATTTTCAGTGCATTTTCACTGGTCACAATTTTGACATCAATACATTGGGAAAAACTGCAATATAGGCTAGATCTTTTGAATATTTCATAATTTGGCAGCAGTTATATTAGGCTGCTGTCACTTACATAATGAACCGTAATGTTTTTATTACCTTAGAATGACTGCTCTACAGAGCGTTAGCTACTCTAAGCTGTCTCAGATGAAAACATCTTTGTCCTGTGACGGCATCCATAGCTTTTCTATGTGCTTCAAAAGGGAGGGGTGAGAGGTGGGCAGTTGTAATTCGCAACCTCACCATTAGATGCCACTAAAATTTACACTGTGCACCTTTAAGTGCAATAAGGCAGCAGAAACAAACTCAAGATGGCTTTATGTGTATGCACTTTGAGTGAGAACACAATAATGCACACAATCTAACGCCGAAAATTTCAAGCCCTGTAACACCAAAAATATTCATCCGGAGTTAGTAATGGGAGGCGCGTTTGTGGGTCGACTCGTTGCCGGGGAGATGAGAGAGTGAGTATGGTATCTTGTATCTATTTTGCATAAAATTCATATTTCAGCATTGATACGTATCGTAAAATTTATATTTTTGACAGCACTATTATTGCATTATTTCAGATGCTTTTTTAAAAGACTATACAATTGAAAAAAAATGTTTTAAGCTATATATAAAATTCAACCTGCCAAAGCAGCTAGTAGGAGTGACTGTGTTACACGCCACTGGGCATTAGGTGGGTTGGCGGTATTAATATCAAGCCGTGGTTGTGAGAATTATTTATTATTAGATCAGATCAAATTGAGGGTGAGGGGGTTGCAAAAGTTTTTCTACTTTCAAATTAGGATGTTACAAAAAAAATATTGTAAAACCACTTAATTAGCATAACATAGTGTTCCTGCACAAAGTTTGCTTTTTAAAGCATCAGGGATGCTGTGGTTCATTGTACTGGTTAATAGTATAAAATCTGAAGACTTACCTATACAGTATCCAGGGACGATGTGTATTTCAAAAACAGCAACGCTATTTCCCATTCCTCTGCTGGGTTTAGCCTCAAATAATAGCTAAATGTCAAAAAGTAATAAACAAAGAGAAATTAAACAATGTGGCCTGTACCAGTTAAATATGCATCGATTGCTGTTGATTCAACTGACAAAAATGTTTATTTTACTACCCAAAGCCTATAAAACAATCTTTATCTAACTCATTATGAGAGGGCACAATCTCTTCACTCCCTTTCGGTGATTCTATAAATCATAAATCAAACACAGCTTCGGTTTTACACACAGTCTAATTTCAGAGTAAACATAACATCAGAAGGTTTATATCTCATCTGAAATCAAAACTAGCATAATAGATTCACTTTCTTTCCAGTCATAATTCATAACACTTGTTATTAAACAAAGTCAATTTCTATTCCTTTGTTTATAAAGGGCAAGTATTACGCTCAGTCTATCTTTCCAAATGTAATTCCCAGAAACACAGAATTACTATTAGTGTAGTAAAATAGTACAGTGCTTGTCTGATCAAGGGAGAGGCGTATCCAGTGTAATATTTACAAAGGGCTCTTATATTCACTCAGCTCCGCTCAAACCCTCTTTTAAGCTAACGGTCCTCAAGCAAACTATGAATAGTCTTGATTACATTATATCACATACACAACCCCCTTGTTTCCTTACTATGCGTTTAACCACAAGAAGAGATTTTGCCATGTCAGGCAGATACCTGGTAAGCCTCAGACATATTACGGAGGTCCACGCTGGCAATGAGCCAACTGTCTGAGGGTCTCTCCGCCGTCCATAACATGTAGTCAAAGTTCTCGCCCTCGGGTCGTAAGTGCAGTTGAAGAGAGCCCGAGCCTGAGATCTGATAGACCAACCGCACACAGCTCCAGTCTCTGAGCTCCAGCTCTGGGCTGACCAGGACATACTTATCTTTCTCACCAAAAGATGATGAATCTGCTGTGATAAAGCGACCTGAAAGAATCAGAAGAGTCATAATTTCAATACCGGTGAGAACATTTGTGCAGAAACGCATCTATCCAAGTCTAAAAACAGAATAGAAACCCTTCAAAAATGTAACAGTTTACATTCCGTTCTGTTATTTTCATTGGAGGCTATAACATTGGATTATCTAAAGCCAAATCAATCTAATGATCCAGGGTCTCACAGGGTCATCGGTAATGAACAGCAACCTCTTAAAAAACATAAATAAAATGAATGGCCGACTGTTTCACCATTTTAAACAGTCAAAAAACAGGTGATCTGTATCAGGTCCTCTTAAATGAAATGCATGCAATCACTTCAAATGAAGACTCATGGGATACTTGAGTGTTAATTTAACAGTCCATTTAATCTTCTGACTTTAACAAAACGACTGTTTAGAGTACAGAAATAGGTTACACTCACATTTAAACAGTTTATTAAAGAAGAAATATCAGCTGTCAGAAGTAAAGTAATCATATACGTTGTGAACGTATCCAATTTCCTCTTGTTTAATATGCATAAAACCCCAACATGATGTAAAAGTGTGTTTGCCGCCGTTAGCTACAGTGATCTCTGATAGCTCCAGATGTTCTCATGGTGATTCATTCCAGGTGCAAGATGAAAACAATCCCTTTTTTTATTCTCTCTTCATGACCTCTTGCAAAAACACACTAAGTTTTACACTTTGGTTTGGCCCTCTTTTGGGATGTCATATATTTAGTCCATGAGCAAATACCGTTAATATCCCACTTCCATGACATCAGCTTCTGAGGTGTTTAAAATAGTGTAGTCATGTCTTTTGTAAGGTCCATTGAAATTAGTCCTCATCTTGTGGAAACACAATAAATTCACAATAGACTAAAAAGTACAGTCTTAACAACATGCCGTCATTGTATTAATATAGTCAGTATTTTCAGGTTGCAAACACAAAAAAGAAAAGTCTGGATTTAATTGCAAGCAGTTAATGTTTAATGAAAATAAACTCAAAATAACAAAACAAAGTGCACAGAACAGCCAGCATAATCTAGATGAGAACAGACAATGACCTGAACAAATTCAGGTTTTAAATAAGACAAGTCAAACAAATCAACAAAATAGTATTACAGAAACATCTTAACTTTAGAATCCTATCTTATCTGTTTGGTAACTATGGCAATTTCAGTTAGGACCGCATTTAGGACAGTTATTACAGAAGGACAATTCTTAAATGCATAATATTATCTAGGAAATGGGTATTACAGAAGCATCCTAACTCGACAAAAAAATCCTAAAAGCTGTCTTAACTTTAGAACAACCCCACTGGTGTCCCAATTTCAAACCTTTTTGAAATCCAACTGTAAAAATCACAGCACAAAAATCCTTTTTCGAGAGAGCATTACATTTATTAATTATATAAGATGAAGAGTAGCGACGCTTGATGGTGAAGAGACTTTTGGAGGAACCAGAGGATGCGCTGTGCTTTGATGATAAAATACCATAGACTGTATAAAAATTATGGACGTAGTGTCCATGACGTCACCCATAGGATTCTGAGGAGCAGTTTTGAAGCGTAAAGTAGGGTCGAGCTGGCTGTTGCCAGAGGCAAAGAGGCGGGACGTAGGCAGAGCTGAGGTGACGTGATGACTAACAGACAGCAGATAACTGGCAATCCACCTATTACTCAAAGTGGCCACGCCCTTAATTATGCAGAAATTTAAAGCTTTATATAATGTAAACGAATGAGTTATTAAAAAACTCACCCCACTCACAGTTGTCATGACGGACAAAATTAGATAAATAGACCAAAACCACAGTTTATACCAGGCTGTAAACATGTTTTATTCTGCTGTAAAGTTGGGCATTTTAACATGGAGCTCAATGAGATTCTGCTCCTTTCTGGAGCCTGTCCCTAGCGGCCAGTCGATTAATTGCAGTTTAAGTCACTTCCGTATTGGCTTCAAGAGAAACTGGGGGAGGTTGTCCCTTGTAAAATACTTGTAAATAATTACAGACTCATGTTTCTACAATGTTTCATCCTGGTCCAGTGTCTATGCTGTTTCTCTCCAGTAGTTATTTATAATAAAAAAACTGTCTTTGTACTTGTTTAAACTAGAATTGTGTGTAATCATATTTCTTTACCTTAGACACGTGTGTGTCTGTTTTTAGGTGTGTTCACACCATGGCTGTTTATCGTAATGATTCTGAACTGTAAAAAGCCTTCACGTTCTTGTAGAACGTGTAAACTTGTAATTTTCTGAGAGCTATGACCATGTGGCCACTGTACCCCCTGACCACTGCAGATTTAAGGTGCGTTCGACTTTAAGTGGCACCGTGCAGACCAATCTGTGTTTAGTTCAAAGTTTACTACGGCCATCCGCATTCACGCAACGTAATTTTTTGTCATCAGGAGGGTTCGCGGACGTCCACAGACCCCGCTATTGTACGCACACTGTCCGCGCTGCCTCAAAAATTGCTACAACAGTGCAAGAAAGACAGAAGAGTCCACTAGGGGGCAATACTGTGCACAATGTGCAGTTGTCAAAGAAGCCTGAAGAAACAGCAATTGAAAAACAACTTGAAACAGGAGGAAAACACTACAATGGACAGCGAACTTGACGAAGGTTTGTGCGAAGTTTGTGCGTTGTTGTTTCTTCTGAACTGTGTTGCAATGGCTGATCCACTACGTTTCTTCTTGGATCCTGCCTAACAAATGTCCTGTTGATGACCCGGGGATATAGACATCCAAGTACCGCAAGATAGATCTGAACGGAGCCTTATTTACAGTAACGTCATGAACGCAGCATTTCTTGGGGGTTTGGGTCAATGTGGCACCTTGTAGACAAACTAGTGCAAAACAAATTCAAGGCGCATATGCAAGCTGAGCATACAAACTAACCGTGTTTAGAAAAATCTGGCTGCATGTGTACAGTATGGGCATACTAAACTGATGATAAAATTACGTCACGCACACTGTATACAGCGCAAAGTAGAATTAAATTCTGAAACAAACACAAAGCCTTTCAAATTACCCAATTCGATAGCGTGCAGCACTAGAAAGTTTCATCTTTGTCCAGTGTCTGCTATTTCTCTCCAGAAATGATTACTATCTCTTAACCCCCTCGCAAAAGTGCTTGTCAATACGGGCACATATTGGTGTTGTTCCATCTCCTGTTTCTTTTTCTACTGTAAAACAAGGGCCCAAGCCCATGTTGCCATCTTAATTCAAGCATATTGATGATGAAATGACGTACACTGTATGCATAAACTAGTGTTCACATAAAAAAAAGAAATATACACCTACTGTTCACTTAAAAACGTTCAATGATAAGAAAATATTATCCATAAAAATATCCAGAGACAGCATTTCTATAGCAAGTAGTGGGGAAATTATTCTGCATGAAATGTTTTTTCAGCATTTAGAGAAGAATCAAATAAAGGATAACATGCAATTCTCACTACACACTCAAAACCCACTGGGGCAGCTGTGAAGGAGATCTGGAAGTAGCCCACCTCTGTCTGATTCTTCATAAAAAGGGTTAAATGTTTAGATTAACTCTTCGAATGCCTAAATGATTTCTACAGCTGCTGGGGAAACAAGGTTATCAGATCACCAGAGTCAGTTCTTTCTCATCATTTGTCTCAGCTCATTCTGGAAATGTGTTCTAGTTTTTTGGCTGCATGAATATTTAATGAATAAATATGATAAATACTCTAAATGGCATTATTTTCTATGCTATAATCATAGCAAAGAGTGGGCACATTGATACACAGTAACATAAGCCTACATCTTTTTCTTTTTTTTATAAAACAAGAGAAAAGTTATATGGCAAGTCAGAATTCATTCATTAAAAGTTTAGTAAAGTTCCTTCATTTTCCTAAAACTGAGAAGTCTGTCTCTGCTGTTTCCACTGCAAAGTCAGTGTTGTCTAGGAAACCAAACAGAGACACATTTGTTGCCCAGTCTTGTTTTATTGACCTGTGGGGAAAAACTCACTCCACCGGCAGGAGACAGTTGTCAACCAGACAACTGCCCAGGGTATGTTCACTGGATTACACTTCTCTCATCATACTTTAACAGTCATTCTAAAGCATCTCCTCTGCTTTCCCCTCAACAGCTGAGCCCATCCAGTTGTTCACCAGCCATCATAGTTTTCAGCAGAGGACAGAAACAAAATTTAAGCAATGATAACAAAGCTTATTTTTAGAACATAGCCCAGACAGTTACGGAAAGTGCTCGTTGTTCTCAACGTATAATACTATTAAAATAAATACAAGTAACATACAAGAGAAACTGTCCTAAAAATGTGTCTCTTGGTGGACTGAGAAGAGTTATAGCATGATCCGTGAAACATCTCTGGCCAGTGTGCATCATAAAGGCCAACTAACAACCTATGGAAATCCTTAGTTCTGATGAACAGAGATCAGATAATGCCCTGTCATGTAGAGCAGGCTCGCTAAATGAAGTGCAGATGTGCAACCATTTAAGCCTTAGACACTGAAGAAAGTAGGGCAGCACTTTTTATAATGCATTTCAAAACATTCACAATTCCTTAGCAATTTATAAGTATACAGGGTGCGCATGAAATCAGGTACCCATAACCAGAGCACATGAAGAGATAAAGATTTAAAAACAAACTGGCATCATGCATCCTCAGAATGTCTTGTTGTCTGTGGTGGTCAGATGAAGGTCAATTAGTCAAAGTGGGCGATGCCAGACTGTTTAATTGATTTACAGCTTCAAAATGCTTTAATAAATCAAAATTATGTTTGTCATAAGGGTCTTGAAACAATGTGTGCCAAGTTTAATTTGCTTGAATTTTGTATGCTCTTTTTTCGAATATTCGACTAAAGAAAATGTGAATGTGCACATTTCCACTACGTTAGGCGCATTATATCTTGAGGGTACCTCTTGTCGTGATAGATCCCATTGCTTCGGAGAAAGTTATTTGTGATTTTGAACTGCTTGGAGATGGAGAAGAATTGATGAAGTATCTCACATGGGGGCTCAAACGGCTTCTGTGCTTATACACCGGTGTAACAACCTAAACTTTTGTATTTCGTACCAATGTCAAGGGCTATGTTGGAAGAATTGTGTGCTGACTTTTTGTCATGGTGTTTTACATGCACAAATGGTCACAACATGTCATTATTATGCCAATAAACTGTTTCCCTCACCATAATGCCATTTGAACTAAAGCCAGGGACACACCAAGCCAACGGTTGGCCGTCGGGCAATGCTTGGCCGATTTCGTTTTTCTGGTGTGTTTTCACACTGTTGCCTCTAGTTGGACACCAATTTTGACACCAATCTGTTTTTTTTTTACCAATTTTACAAGTAGAATCTGCGTCGGGCCTTCAGTGAGACAGGTGTTCAGGTGCTGTTTTTTTTTCCAGCGACACGAGATAACAACCAAGTTGGCTTTCAACAGCTCTAGTTCTTGGCATCGGTTTGGTATTAGGGTTGCCACCTTCAGTGTGGCAAAATAAGGGACACCCATTCACAACACCAAGACAAAAAAAACAAAAACAATAGGCCTATACCTTTAGAAGCATGGATGTGTCTGTCACCGCATGCTGCTTTAAGTCTGAGCAACTGAAATGCTTCTCTGCAAAGTGTGCAGTTCGCCTTAGGTTCATCATGAGTTACTGGATAGACCCATTGATACCTTTTTTTCTATTCAGCCCTATCTGGAGATCCTCTTGCGTTCAAACGGTGGTCGCAAGCTTGACATGTTTTTTAAAAAGCTCACAAGTTTACAGCCATGTTCTCGAGACTGTCGCTATGGCAGCAAAGCCGCTAAAACGCAATCACGTGCGAATGAGCTTCTGTACTACTTATTGTGAAATTGATTTCTTTATATTTGCTATTAGTATTCTCCACACTGCAAAATCATTATGTGTTTATTGAACTATGTGTGGACCTATGTAAAATACGTTTAATACGGGACGCGTCATTTTGCTTGTAAATTCCGTATTTCACGGGACGGGTGGCAACCCTATTTGGTGTGACCCTACCTTAAAACAAAACTCAAAATAATCAGCATCTAGTACATTAACTGTCTATGTTAATTCTGAGAGTTTATTCGCATGTCAAGCGTTTCTATTCAGGATACGCGCATTTTCAAAATGGGTATCAATAGTTGTATGGAAACCCAACTGATTGCATGTAGAGCTCATAATTACAGCTTGCAAGATGGGAATTTTCTGGAAATTTCAGTTTCATTTAAGATACTGGCTGCATCTGAAAACTTAAAAATGCTGCCTTCAGAGGGCATATTCCAAGGTAGGAAGGAAGGCATCAAGGCACGTCCGAATCCAATGTCAGATGCACTTCCTGTCCCCTGAGATACCTTCATCTGATCAGTTTTTGAAGACAGCATAGATGTTTCCTTCACAGCCTTTGATATCCCACAATCCTGTGCGTTTCATTGTGTGACAGGTAAGCTAGGAAAATAAAGTTGGCATTTGGTTGCAGTTGGTGGTGTTTGTTGTTTGTGTGTAAATGTATGTTTTTGACCAACGGTTTTTCACTTCTGATGTCATTTCTAGCTAGAAATTAGTACTGTAGTAATTATTATATTACTATATTAAATATTTGCTTAGTTAGCCTATCACTAATGTTCTCTCTACTTTGTTGTAGATTAAACCATTAAACCATTACGCTGCCTCAGAAGTCTGTCCGAAAGCAGTTTTGTGAGATACTTTCGTACGCAAATGCCTATAAGGCAGCAAGGCGAGTTAGATGCATACGTTTTCAGAGGCAGCCATTTTTGCCATCAAAGTGCATAATTTCCAGTCCAAGGATGTGAACAGCTCCGAGTGGAGCAACACGTTTTGCCATCTCGAGACTACAACATGGCGTGAACGCAGCATAAATAGCAAACATAGGCTTCATATTATAGTGCCACCTAGTGTTCGATAATTGTGTGCATGTGAGTGTGTGTTCATGTTTTTATATAGGGACTTTAACCTGAATGCACACTGACTCGTGGGGACCTAAATTGAGGTCCCCATGAGGAAACAAGCTTATAAATCATTATAGATTATTTTATTTATTTTTTTATGTAAAAATGCAGAAAGTTATCTGTGAAGGGTAGGTTTAGTAGTAGGGTTAGTGTAAGGGGATATAATATACAGTTTGTACAATATAAAAACCATTACGCCTATGGAGAGTCCAGACAAAGATAGTGAACCAGTGTGTGTGTGTATGTGTGTGTATGTGTGTGTGTGTGTATGTGTGTGTATGTGTGTTCATGTTTTTCTATCCTGGTGGGGACTTAAACCTGACTGCACACAGACTTGTGGGGACTCATGTCACTGTGGGGACCTAAATTGAGGTCCCCATGAGGAAACAAGCTTATAAATCATACAAAATGATTTTTTTTGAAAATGTAAAAATGCAGCATGTCTCCTGTGATGGGTAGGGTTAGGGTCAGGGGCAGTGTAGGGGGATAGAAAATATGGTTTGTACAGTATAAAATGCATTACGTCTATGAAGAGTCCCCACAAAGATAGTAAACTGTATGTGTGTGTTTGTATTACATTGTGGGGACCAAATGTCCCCACATGTAATATAAACCTGAGATATACATTGTGGGGAATGTAAATGGGTTCATAAACATACTAAATGATGTTTTTTGAAAATGTAAAAATGCAGAATGTTTCCTGTGATGGTTAGGTTTAGGGGCAGGGGCAGTGTAGGGAGATAGAATTGATAGTTTGTAGCCTACAGTATAAAATCCATTACGCCTATGGAATGTCCCCATAAAACATGAAAACACAACATAACAGTAACGACTAGAGACTAGATAAACTGGTCAAAAAATGTGGGTCGGTCATGGGGAGAGGCGTGGACTCGGTGGGAGCTTTGGTAGAGAGGAGAATGATGAGCATGACACAGGCCATCCTCAACAACAGCAGTCATCCTTTATATGACTTTTTGGTGGCTCAGAAGAGCACACGTAGCGATCGGCTTCTCTCTCTGTGTTGTAGGACTGAACGATTCAGGATATCATTTATACCGGCTGCTATAAGACTTTACAATGAATGCCGCTGACGTGCACTTTATTAATATTGATAGTAATTCTTAACTAAACTTATGTATTTATTTATTATTTTGTTGTTATTTATTGCCTAGGCAGAGTGTGTTTTTGCTTTTATTTTTATCTATTCTTAATTCTTGTACTTACTGTGTCTATTTCTTATGGAATGCTACTCGACACTTGAATTTCCCCTGTTGGGGATGAATAAAGTATTTATCTATCTATCTATAAGACGATTTTGGAAATATCTTAAGTTTGAGATGTCTACAAGCTGGTGACCAGACACTTTTAGGGCAGAAAAAGAATAATTGGCAAACCAGTACATAAAAGTGCTTGGACCCTTCTCATACCTTCCTCGTTGATGGTCCAGGCAGCATATGCGGGATCAGACGTGTAGCCGCAGCTGTCCGCTTCGAAACTGCAGGAGCCGTGCAAAAGCTGCGTCTGAGCCCGCGTTAGAAGAGCGACTGCAGAGGATGACATAACGCCAGATAAACACTAAACTATAACGTCTTAACGAGAATTAACTCGCTCTGTTAGCGGAGATAAATGTGCAAAAAGTCAATTCAGCAACGAACAAGTCCACTTTGATGCAACAAAACTTGCACAAATCCACAGAAGCAGCATGCAAACGAACAATTACAGTTTTTCCATTTAGGAAAAGTGATGACTTACCCATAAGGGTTGAGAATTGAAGCAAAGTCATGGCAAACGTTGCAGGGATGCTGCCAGAGTGGAAGAGTGAAGGTCCACTAACTAACGCAGATTGCGTACGGCAGCGTGAGCACACAGTGCACTGCGACCACAGCATTCACTCTCCATGCTTTGACTCTGGCAGTGCTGAACAGACAGTGGGAGGAGGGAGTGGTTGTTGAGGTTTCTATTTCAGAACAGGCAATGGATCTCCCTTAGGTAAGGAGTTTGCCGCTGTGTAAACGTCTGCAGAAATGACATAATTCTTGCTCATCAAAGACTTAATCGCAGCTTTGATGACCTTAAATTAGGCTGTATAGTAGCTAAAGAGATCAAACTGGTCAGTTAACTCTAAACTTAGCATTTCTTATTCCAATTCCAACAAATAGCTTAGTCAATGAATAAGTAGTTTGTTTTGAAATATTTTACTAATATTTTTACTTTTGGTAAAATTTTACTTTTTATTTTTGGTGAAATATTGCATAAACAGTGTTTATATATTGGTCCCCCTTTTGCCAAAACAGCCATGACCCGTCGAGGCATGGACTCCACTAGACCCCTAAATATGTGCTGTGGTATATGGCATTAAGATGTTAGCAGCAGATCATTTAAGTCCTGTAAGTTGCAAGGTGTGGCTCACACAAATCCTTATGCTTCTAACACATCAACTTTGAGGATAAAATGTCTTACTGTCTGATATATCCCACCCACTAACAGATGCCGTGATGAAGAGATAATCAGTGTTATCACTTCACCTGTCACTGGTCATAATGTTATGCCTGATCGGTGTATCATAAACAATTTCAGGACAATTTCTAATATAGTTTCTGGAGTGGAGAGGTCATTTTCCTCCTCATTTTCCTTGAAGTGAATTAGCATGAGCTCATGGAATGGAAATAGGCTCATCTTTATTGAAGTAAACTGTACCAAACAACTGGTAAGGTCAGGCAGTACCAGCACAGGAGTAAATGGCTAATGTAGTGATTTGGTGGAGTTAAAAGCAACAAAGTAATTTTGTTTAAAAAAAAAAAAAGTACACTATACACGGTGGGATGGGATTTCATGTTAGGAACACTGTCTTCTCTTCAATCTACCTATAAAAAAGTGTAATGGATGACAACAGAGACCCAGCTGCAGGCTTTCAACAATCCTGTTGTTCATGAGACTGTTGCTTTTTACAGTAATAATATCCTTTCAGGCACAAGATCCACAAAGCAAAGCTTAAGAACATTGGAACATAAGAGCAAACTTAACAACAAATCCACTGCATATATGCGCAAGGTTTGGGACAATTCCCATCTAAGAACTCGTCTGATGTGGAGCTTTGTCCTCAGTAGAGGTTTATTTTAATATAACATCCAATGTATCCAAAACAAAGAAAAAGAAAAAAGAGAAGGAAAGAAACAATTAGTTTAAATATTGTTGGAAATATTTTCCTATGATGATCACTCCAACATGAACACCTGTGTTGGTGATGGAGGTGCAGTTTTTTATGTTCACTGACAGGACTGGATCTGATTTGGGCCGCTATAGCATGCAAGATGATTATATAGATAGAGAGAGAGAGAGAGAGAGAGAGAGAGAGAGAGAGAGAGATGAGAGAGATGGACGGACGGACGGACGGACGGACAGAGATAGATAGATAGATAGATATATATATATATATATATATATATATATATATATATATATATATATATATATATATATATATAGAGAGAGAGAGAGAGAGAGAGAGAGAGAGAGAGAGAGAGAGAGAGATAGATAGATAGATAGATAGATAGATAGATAGATAGATAGATAGATAGATAGATAGATAGATAGATAGATGACGGACGGACGGACGGACGGACGGACGGACGGACAGACAGACAGGTAGGTAGATAGATAGATAGATAGATAGATAGATAGACAGACAGACAGACAGACAGACAGATAGATAGATAGATAGATAGATAGATAGATAGACAGACAGACAGACAGACAGACAGACAGACAGACAGACAGACAGACAGACAGACAGACAGACAGATAGATGACGGACGGACGGACGGACGGACGGACGGACGGACGGACAGACAGACAGACAGACAGACAGACAGACAGACAGACAGACAGACAGACAGATAGATAGATAGATAGATAGATAGATAGATAGATAGATAGATAGATAGATAGATAGATAGATAGATAGATAGATAGATAGATAGATAGATAGATAGATAGATAGACAGACAGATAGATAGATAGATAGATAGACAGACAGACAGACAGACAGACAGACAGACAGATAGATGACGGACAGACGACAGACGGACAGACAGACAGACAGACAGACAGACAGACAGACAGATAGATAGATATAGATAGATAGATAGATAGATAGATAGATAGATAGATAGATGTTTGGACTGTGTTCTGTAAATTTCCCCTCATTCAGGAAGCCCTCTCTCAGGCAGTCCTGTGTGAAGATCCTGGGTTTTTCACTAACCATGTGTTTAGCTTGGAGGACTGCACTTTTCCACACACAGCCTGGAGAACAGGAATGATGGGATTGCTGGAGGATGAATTCTCCACTAACCATAAAAACCAGCAGATCCTGGTTCCAGCAAACGGGTCTAAAAGAGTTATATAAATGTATCAAATAAATAAGCAGAACTTGGAACCAAGTAAAAATTTGCCAGACACTGTGTTAAAAAGTCACATAATAATTCATAAACTGCATAGAGCATCACTGTTAGATCAACATGAGATTCTGACACATTAATAACATTGTCGATTAGTAAGCATATTGATGATAAAACAGATGCTTGCCATCATGTTTATTGTGTTTCCACTAGAAGATCTTCACAGCAGTACCGAAAGGCATGTGGTCAGGATAGTCAGTCCAATAGTGCACTATAACTGGACACTGCAATTATCTTCCATACCACACATACTACAAACAAACATGTATCAAGCCAGGTTTTGTTTTTGTTTTCCTCAATTTTCCTGATTTTAGATTTTAGGGGCTGGGATATCTGTTTACCCTATAAACAGAAAATAAAATTATAATATCCATATTAAAGATGAATTTAGTTTAAAGACATACACCCATATCTGCATGCATGTTAGCTTACATAATCGCCTAATGGTCACCCTGTGGCTTCCTGTTTGATTGGCATGGAAAAGTTTCTCACTCACAGAGCAGTTGGTAGACCCAAATGCTGGAGGCTTGATGCCTAGTCATTTCTTGTTGCCAAAGCAAAATATGGAGTTGAATTAATGGGTATACTGTATGATGTAGCTGTTGAGCTCACAAACCAAAGCAAGTTCCATGTTACAAAACCACCATAACAGCATTAGACACATATTCTTCCAATTCTGTCAAATTACACATAGAGGTGAGAGACAGATGTTGATAGATGCATGTTTGCCTGTTTTCAATACCTTGATTGCTGCACATTTATTAAAGGATATCAGTCAGCTATTATCCCCTGGTCAGTAACAGCTGGTCAATAAACCCATGCCCGTCACCAAGTTTACTCACCAAATACATAAGATCTCAAATACTGATTTAAGTTCAAATGACCTTATACTAACTGATTATATATAATCTGGATTACATAATCGTGTTACGGAAATTAATTACTAGTTATATTATATTTTGAAATGCTCATAATCAGATTACTTTTTTATTGATTACTTTATTTTCAAAAAATTGCAATGATGTTTCATAATTTATTGATTTCCCCTAAATTATCTCTTCTATCTTTTATATTTTTCATTCTAAAAAAAAGGGTACCACTTTTATACGTTCAAAAGACGTTAAATGCTTTTTATGTTTATGTTTAAAAAATTGTTGTTTAAATTTACATTTTTATTAATTGTTATCTTTATCAACATATGAACCCTCTGCAGTTATATAATATAACACTATATTTCATGACTCTCACCGCAAGATGGCCTTATAGCTATATATTGAGCAAGTGACCTTTTCTGCTGGGTCCTAAAGTCAGTTCTTGAGTTTATCTCTTCAGTATGCATTTAGATAGACATATATATATAATATATTTGTAAAGTTTCAGCATTGTTAGTTTTCATTTTAAGCATCTAAGCATTTTCTATTTGTACTGAAGCATTCCTCACATTGACCCGCAAGGGAAGGATTTGTTACTTTTTAAAATTTCGATTGATTGATTGATTGAACTTTATTGTCCATTCTGTTTGTCACAGAACAGAAATTTATCTTTGACACTGGTGACATATACACATTTACACTACTACACAAAATCACATCACACATTTACAAAACAAATACAAAAAAATTAAATTAAATTAAACAATTTGACATGGTTTCAAAGAAAGACATTTTATACTACTTTAAAAAACTGCGATTTAAAATAATCACTGCCATTGGGACAAACTATTTTTTATACACATTCCCTTTGGCCAAAGGAATTTTTAGTCTATGTCCGGATGGAAGCAATTCAAAGGTAGAATGAAGCGGATGAGTATAATCTTTAAAAATCGCAATTGCTGTTTTTTCCATAAAACAGTCAAACAAGCCCTGAAGGCTGTTGTCTGTGCCCAGTAATCTTATTTGTTTGGTTAATTATTTGTGAAAGCTTTCTCTTGTATTTGAATGTTAAATTACCGTACCATGTAACAATATTATATGTAAGAATATTCTCAATCATTGATCGATATAGCATGGATAAGGTGTGTGCACTAATGTTAAAACTGTTCTCAGTTTTCTAAGAAGACTCAGACGTTGTCTTGCCTTTTTATGGATATACAGGGAGTGCAGAATTATTAGGCAAGTTATATTTTTGAGGATTAATTTTATTATTGAACAACAACCATGTTCTCAATGAACACAAAAAACTCATTAATATAAAAGCTGAATATTTTTGTAGTTTATTAGGAAGTAGTTTTTAGTTTTAGCTATTTTAGGGGGATATCTGTGTGTGCAGGTGACTATTACTGTGCATAATTATTTGGCAACTTAACAAAAAACAAATTTATACCCATTTCAATTATTTATTTTTACCAGTGAAACCAATATAACATCTCAACATTCACAAATATATATTTCTGACATTCAAAAACCAAACAAAAACAAATCAGTGACCAATATAGCCACCTTTCTTTGCAAGGACACTCAAAAGCCTGCCATCCATGGATTCTGTCAGTGTTTTGATCTGTTCACCATGGAGGTGTGATGGAGCATTGTCCTGAATGAAAATCATGTTATTCTTGAAGGATCCTCAACCCGAAAAGGCCCCACAAGCTCATCTTTGATGATACCAGCCCAAACCAGTACTCCACCTCCACCTTGCTGGCGTCTGAGTCGGACTGGAGCTCTCTGCCCTTTACCAATCCAGCCACGGGCCCATCCATCTGGCCCATCAAGACTCACTCTCATTTCATCAGTCCATAAAACCTTAGAAAAATCAGTCTTGAGATATTTCTTGGCCCAGTCTTGACGTTTCAGCTTGTGTGTCTTGTTCAGTGGTGGTCGACTTTCTGCCTTTCTTACCTTGGCCATGTCTCTGAGTATTGCACACCTTGTGCTTTTGGGCACTCCAGTGATGTTGCAGCTCTGAAATATGGCCAAACTGGTGGCAAGTGGCATCTTGGCAGCTGCATGCTTGACTTTTCTCAGTTCACGGGCAGTTATTTTGCGCCTTGGTTTTTCCACACGCTTCTTACGACCCTGTTGACTATTTTGAATGAAACGCTTGATTGTTCGATGATCACGCTTCAGAAGCTTGGCTATTTTAAGACTGCTGCATCCCTCTGCAATATATCTCACTATTTTTGACTTTTCTGAGCCTGTCAAGTCCTTCTTTTGACCCATTTTGCCAAAGGAAAGGAAGTTGTCTAATAATTATGCACACCTGATATAGGGTGTTGATGTCATTAGACCACACCCCTTCTCATTACAGAGATGCACATCACCTAATATGCTTAATTGGTAGTAGGCTTTCCAGCCTATACAGCTTGGAGTAAGACAACATGCATAACGAGGATGATGTGGTCAAAATACTCATTTGCCTAATAATTCTGCACTCCCTGTAATCTATGTTACTTTCAAAGTTAAGTTTCTCATCAATAATAGTACCCAAATATTTAAAATTCGAGATAATGTCAGACAAGTGCGACAAAAGTCCTTAGGTCTTGGACCATTCTGATGAACACTCAATTTCCCTTGGTTTGGTTCAACCATTTGTCTGGTATTGTTGGTGTTAAGCACTCTGTTTCATAGAGTGGATTCTGTTTAATAAATGTATTATTTGATTTTGAATCTGGATTTGTTGGAAACTAAGACATTACAGAATACCCAGCCTGGTCTCATCGTTAATACGTAGGTATTAATAAGTTACTTTCAAAGAGACAAAACGTACGTCTTAGTACGTTTGGAGAAGAGCTAAAATGTAGAATATAGACATATTTGCAACATTTAAACGTAGTATTATTACATTTTTACAGCTAAAAAATGTAGAATATTTACAAATCCATCATGAAATCTTTTTTTTTTAAGAATACGGAACTTTATACTGGTAAAAAAAAATTTTTGTGTTATATCATAAAGATATCTATATAATTTCCCTTTGACCATTTTATTGATTAATGTAAGATCCCTTAACACTACCCCAAACCTATGAAACCTATGAAGTTGCGCGTTTCCCATTTCAAATTAACCTTGATGCCAGCCGAATTTAGCCCCGCCCACACAATTTTTTGCTCGGGCAATTCGGTCTGGAATCGCTCCATATAGGAGTTATTATGCCCGAACAGAAACTGTTCGGACCAATGAAATTGTCAGGGCGGGCTTTAGACGATGATGGACAGATGATCAACAGTCACGTAATCATCCACGTCATCAAAGGCACTTTGGGTTGAATTTGCTCTTATCCTAAACGGAGAACTTGTTCGTATATGCATTCACCTTCACTATTTCTCTCAGAAATGATGATCGTGTTGGTTAGTACTCTGTGTATCCTTAAATTCTTTTATTACAACACTGGCAAAGATCGTTTACACTCATCTTTTCTTGTAACGTTACTTAATCCAGCGCACGTGCAGACAGGGTTGCCACGTCGCGCACAATTGCTACTCAAAACTATAGCCCAAAACAATAACTTTCCGGGGGGTTCCGGGGGGCAAAATATGTTATTTTGGCAAGGTTGCCTGCTAAAATTCGCATTCCTAGGTTTATATAATCACATAATTGGGGTCGCTTCAACCCGCGGACATGGAGAAAAACACGGACTTGACAACACAGTGCAGTTGAGTTCTGTTGACATTTGACTACTAATGTTACGTGTCGCTCCGTTGCTCTGATTGGTTGTGGGTCTATCCAATTGAGGTCTTTCCTGGCTCGGTTGAAACACGCCCCATAATCAAAGCTCAATGGAGTGGAACCAGACACATATTCTGACAAGAATTGAGTATGGCCCATAGACTGTATAAAAATATGGACGTAGTGTCCATGACGCCACCCATAGGATTCTGCAGAGCAGTTTTGAAGCCTAAAGTAGGGACGAGCTTGCCGTTGCCATCTTAGCAGCGCGTAATCATCCGCCACTCCTGGATAACAGAAAATGGGCAAAGAGGCGGGACGTGGGCGGAGCTGAGGTGACGCGATGACTAACAAACAACAGATAAATGGCTACCCACCTGCCACTCAAAGTGGCCACGCCCTTAATTATGCAGAACTTTAAGGCTTTATATAATGTAAACGAATGAGTTATAAAAAATCCAAAGGGCAAAACTAGCCCTTAAAATGCAGTCTTATGATGCATATTCTATTTTTTCAAACACTTGGATCATCGCACATGTCCTCTTTTAACTAAAAATGTTTCTTTAAAAAATTCATACATGCAGATATTCCCTTCCACTGTAAAAGGTGTAACATGCCAATTCAGTGGGAGCTGGAGACAGGCGTTAAGCAGCACTGGAAATGAACACAATTTTCCCTCAGTTTCTGCACTTACCTCATTTCACCTTCAAGCAAAACTGAACTAAAGTCTAATAACTCAAACCATTGATTTCATCATAAACAATACCATTGAACGTATGCGGTCAATCTAATTGCATAATTCTAATTATACTGCTGTAAAAGTTAAAGTGCAATCACATTAGTGAACAAAAAAGGTTACATTTCTATTGTCAATATTGAAGCACAGCTTAAACAGAAGTCATTTTCAAACCAAGCAGCTTTCTGTTGGTCAACCCATTACGAAATCAGCGTAGGAAAATTTTTCACCCTCATGCCAAAAATATTATTGAAATTACAGAATGTTTCGAAAATTCACAAAACAAAAGGTCAAATTTGACCATTACAATCAAAACATAGATCATCAGGTAAGTCTTAAAGTGTATATTGGCATTGTAACATATATTCATCACTTAAAGATAATAATGTAATAATGATTTAAGTGTAGGCCTATATTGGAAACATAAACTCCTCCAGTGATTAATGATATGGTGATATGACTTCTAAATGGAGACGTTGATTTAATACAGGTAGGCTAAAAGTGTCAAGTTGTGCAGCTTGAAACAGTTATCACACATGCCTCCAAAAGGCAGACATCCTAGCTTTATGTGGGTCATTCAGGATACTGTGGTTGTCTGCACTGTAATATTGTGCCTTTCTCTGGTAGTGGAAAATGATGTCATGTTTCTCAGTGAGTTGTATCACAACAAATCTGCCATAGCAACAAAAGGTCTGTGCCATTTTTTAGGTATCAAAGTCTTAAGCCACAGGAATTGTACAGAAAAAACCTTGCATATGTCTGGAAAGAGAACAAGATCGTTCCCGAATGACAATAATGTAAAATGTAAAGACCATACATGACAAGCAGCATGAGGCACAATTAAACAAAATATACATTTAAAAACTCTCAGAGAGGAAAATGCATGTCATGTGAAAAAGAGGTTTTTAGGTCACTACACTGAACTTCAATCTCCCTAAATCACCAAGTGTCCCTATCCAATTGCAGCTGATTTCTCGACCCTTCTCGATTTGTCAGGTCAGTCAACTAGGTGATTTCTGAAATCAGGCTCCCTGACTGTCAATCAGGGGTTTGTTTGGTATCGATTTACTGTAATCAGAGATGTAAAGAGTACCTGAAAACCAAAAGTACAGCAAAAATGAGTCCATTACAAGTTACAAGTCACCAATTCCACTACAACTTGAGTAAAAGTCTTAAAGTATCTGGTTTTAACAGTAGGCTACTAAAGTATTTTACTCATACTAAATATATGCTGAAAGATGCACTAGTCCTCTACACCTGAGAGACCAGTGAAAATAAGAAACTATTGATTTGTAAGATTATAATAATAATAATTTGTTACATTTATATAGCGCTTTTCAAGGCACTCAAATCACTTTACATATAGAAGGGGGGAATCTCCTCAACCACCACCAATGTGCAGCGCCAGCTGGATGATGCGACGGCAGCCATATTGCGCCAGAATGCCCACCACACACCAGCTGATTGGTGGAGAGGAGACAGAGTGATGAAACCAATCGTGTATATATATATATATGGGAAGGCCATGTATGATTAGGAGGCCAATGGGCAAATTTGGCCAGGATGCCAGGGTTACACCCCTACTCTTTATCGAAGGACGTCCTGGGATTTTTAATGACCACAGAGAGTCAGGACCTCGGTTTAACGTCTCATCTGAAGGACAGTGCTTATTGACAGTATAGTGTCCCCATCACTATACTGGGGTGTTAGGGGACCCACACAGACCACAGGGTGAGCACCCCCTGCTGGCCTCACTAACACCTCTAACAGCAGCAGTTTTCCAAATTGGTCTCCCATCCAGGTACTAACCAGGCTCAGCCCTGCTTAGCTTCAGTGGGAAACCAGTCTTGGGCTACAGGGTGATATGGCTGCTGACAAAGAAAAAAATATATAATTAGAAATCATTTATTTTTTAAAATCAAAATAAAACTGATCACCTCAATATTGCAATAAATCAAAGTCAACACAACAGCATCCTAAACGTCTACAAACTCTCAATTCTCAGTGAAGCTCAATGCCATAAGTAAACCAATATCGTTCAATAAGCTCTCGCCAATATTGCGGATAAATAAAATAATGTTAAGTAAAATTAAATAGCCACAGCCTTCTTGCACTGGACGTGCTGGTTTCAGCCTCATCACCGGCTGCAGTCATGTCCTCATCTCATAAATCAAACACTTGCTTATGCACTTCATGTAGCCTTGTTGACATGTTTGGGTGAGTAAAGGCAAAACGCAAAAGATATAGTACCTTCAATGCCCTTAGATGGCAATATTGTTTCTTTATAGCACACACAAACTGCTGCAGAAAAAGTTAGGTACCATGTAAAATGTAATGTGTAATTGCTCAATACAGATGTATTGGAGTAAAAAGTACATTTACTTGTTCAAAAATGTAGTCAAGCAGAGAGCAATAGTTGCTAATATCTTTTATACTAAGTACAACTACAAAGTAGTCAAAGAGGTACTTAAATACAGTAACTAATTACATTTCCTCAAATACTTTACACCACTCGCTGTAATATAAAGCAGATCACAGGACACAATCTTCAGTCAGTATGATCACTGACCAGTAACCCCCAAAACATTTGCATGTATTCAAACACATTATGCTGACAGCTCCACAAATTCACGGTTACTTGTTTTTCTGTGAATAGCCTACAAATGAACACAGGAAATTCCCTCTCCAGTTCTCTATATCTCTATTTCCCGTTCAAAATGAGAAGAAGCTTTGGGAGAAACTGTTTTGAAGTGTACACTGTCCCTTGGGGCTCAAAGGTAAGCTCTGCATTTAGGGCACTGTCCTATTAAGGGAATGAAAGAGTGAGTTACACATAAGGTTGTAACTTATGTAAGTAAGATTTGAAGAAAGGAAACACAGGCTTGAGATAAATAAAGACATAACACCAGTTTAATGGTCCTGTAATCAGTGACCCTGCAGTTGCATCATCTGTAAAGACAACAAACCAGGGAAAGATCTGGTTGAAGAAAGCAAATGATAAGATATAGAAGCTTATATCATTCTCGTTTTGGACAATATTTACAAATAATTTTGAGATTTCCCTGTAAACCCTATCGCTCAAAAAAAAGAAAAAAAGAATTGGTTTGAGTAGAGCCAACTGAAATCAAACAAATTAGTTAAATTGACTTTTATGAGTAGTTAGAACTTTATTTTTCTTTTGAGTTCACATCACTGACACATTTTAAGTTTTTTTTAGTTGTTTCATTGTTGCATGACTTTTATGAACGTGTTTCTTTTAATTTAGACAAACTAAAACTGAACTGAAACTGGGCTGGGATTTCTATTTGTGCTTTGCCATGACACTCAAAATGGAGAGTAAATGTTAAAATTAAGTGTTTGTGCAAAATTTATGTTAAGGTGGATTTAGTAGTATGTTAGTTAAAAAGATATTATGTTATGTTGGGTTTTTTCGTCATGGTGACGAGTGGAGCATGAACTTAAGCAAGGTAGCATTTATTGAATTATTTAAATCTGGCCAAGTTTCCACTACTGAAAATAATTAGTTAAGTTTAGCAATGTTAAGAGCATTTAAAATAAAAATTCTGCTTACTTTTTTTTTTTTTTTTTAATAGTTTTGCCAAGTTAAACAGTGTAGGTGAGAGAAATAATGTACTTGGACAGGAAATAATTCAATTCGTATCCATTTCCTGAAATGGGTCTCCCAATGTATCACTAATTTATCATGCACAGATGATCCAAAATCAGTCAAATCTATTAAGGTTAAGATAAAAGCAAATCTTTACAGATGAAATTGTCATTCTGTTGTGATGATTCAATACTGCTGTGTTGAGGTGCTGTATCGTTTCACAATCCAGAATGAAATATTAGTCTTAATTATACTATAATCATATTGACTTCTTAAAGTGCAAGATTAGACTACGTCATAATTTATCATGTAACAATACTATAAACCAAAAGCAAGCCCAAAATAACTGTCAGCGAAGCTGCATCTACTGGATCACAGTGAACTCATGTTACCTATTGTGTAACGAGTGGAACATGTTTATAAAAAACCTTCTGTAAGCATTTAAATAGTTGTGACTGCTATGATGATAAACACTTCATCCTGTTTCTCCAACATCAGGAAAACTTCACTTCCCACTTTTAGTGATAATGATATGCCAACACCAAATACAAACTTCAATAAATAAAACTTAGCTAAGCTTTACAACTTAAGTTGTTTGTCTGTTTAGAAAATGCTAAATATCTATTCATGGGTAACACAAGCCGCTTTAACCTTTTTTATCATGTCATATCAAGTACTGGTATGTACTCATCTGCTGAACACAAACTGTCATTATGAAATATGCAGTCAGTTCTGTTCCAGATTACCATCTCAACACACCAGACCCAGACCAAAAACCACATGTCTCCCTCTACTGGTATTCACTGTAACATCAGTCTGGCCCCTACAATAACAACACGCATATGCACATGTTAGTAACAGGGTTGTTGTTGATAATAATAATAATAATATTAATAATAATAATACAATTTCCCAGATAGGTAAAATATACACTGTAAAAATGTTTTTTTTTTTTCAAAATGGTTCTAAATCCAACTGCATCTGTGTTACAATTGTTGAAGTTTGTTGGGGATGTGAAGTGGCCCTAAAAGTTTGTATGTAAGGACTAATAAATAAAGCTTAATGTTATGATTAGTTTGTGTTATTGAAGAAAAATATAATATGTTTTTATAGGCATATTAGCATAATATAAATAAAAGAAGCTATTAGACAGATCAGTATTTGTGTACCATTTGGCTTGTTCTCTCTATAGCAGTAGAATAATCTAACCTGCAATGACCTTATATAGGCTATCATGGCTTAAAATATTGTATTTGGATGACAAAGAGAAATATCCCGCCTCCAACTTAAATGGTAGCTTTGATTTGTTCTTTACATTAATCACAGCCTGTCTTGTCAATTTGTCAGTGCATCCATGGTCTTAGACAATCATAAAAGACTTTTACGAATGAATTCAAATCACATTCTCTTCGCCTCAGTAGTTTGAAAAGTGTCGAATCGAATGCATTCAGTGTTCTTGTTGTAACAACAGAGATAGATTTACATTTTAAATTCTGTAATATTATAATTTAAATGTATGAAAGAACAGTAGGCTAACAACAACTGTCATGATTGTGATAATACAATACAATAATACGACAACAATACAATAATTCACTTTAAAATGAAAATTACCCTATGATTTACCCCATGAAGTAAAATTTAGCTTCCGCCACACGGCCCTCTGTATTCAACTTACGGAAAAAGCATAACTGGCACGATGTAGCCTATCACTAGAATGTATAGTGTAAGCGTTTTGAACTGCAAGAGGTGTTTCACTTTCTGTGTAAGTTGAATGCAGAAGGCGGTCTGGCGGGAGCTAGATATTTTACTTTATAATGTTTTAAATATGGATATTTTCTTACAAAACCCCTTCGATGCTCTTCAGAAGGCCTTTATTAACCCGTCGGAGCTGTATGGAGTACGTTTATTATGGATGGACCCCGTCACTGCCAATATAAAGCTTGGAAGCATCAGGATATGTATTTCTATAACTCTGATTGTGTTCATCAGAAAGAAAAAAGTCATAAATGCTACACCTAAGATGGCTTGAGGTTGAGTAAATCATGGGGTCATTTTCATTTTAGAGTGAACTACACTTTTAAGTGCCAATTCCTTAAACACAGCCACTGTTTTCATAGCTTTTAAGTTTTTAGAGATCTCAATAGATTCAAAAAACATTTTCATTTCAATTTTAAATCTTAAAAAAAGAGGTTTGCAATTAGAAAATTTACATTTATGAATGTGGTATTTGGCTAACAGAAAAATAAGGTTTATAAAATAAATACATGCAAATTCAAAATTAGGAATCACGTAACATTTGATAAAATCACAAATATCACACCAAAATGTCACTGTTTGAGGGCAATTCCAAAATAAATGTAAAGTAGTTTAATGTTTCCCTAAACATGAACAGAGGGTATTACTATCAGTCATTTAAATGAGAGCAGTTATCTGGGTAAAACCTATGAAATAAATTAAAGGTATTTTTTCTCATTATGTTAGTTATCACCAGTATAAATTCTGTATTATGAAAGGGCAAGTTTTCCTAATTTTACATAGCAACTATGTACGCGTTATGGTTACTACGGTAACTTCTCTCTAGCACTGAGTGGGAAATGTCCCGGATGAGGTTGAGTCACCCGCGTTGACGTCACTCGTGCTCTGAAAATGGCTGAGTCGGAAGAGGAGGTGGATGTCTTGGTCCAGAGAGTTGTGAAAGATATCAATAACGCCTTTAAAAGAAACCCGAACATGTACGTATGTGAACTCGTATTGTTGTTTATCACGCGGTCGCCTAGTTTAATCCTTACAGAGGTTTAAACCCTCGCGCCCAGCCGCAGGGAGAACATAGTGCAGCAGCACAGCCTGTGTATAACTTGCGCAGGCAGTGGCTGGCTAACTGGCTACTAACCAGCTCTACCCCGCTGGCGCCCGGCGCAGGCCAGCAGCAGACAGAGCTCACCAAGCCTCGCGTTTAGACCAGGTCGTGTGAAATGTGTCTGGGTTATCTGTTTAACTGCTCCGTGCAAAGTTTGTGAAAGAGTGAAACGCGAAGAAAAAGTGTGCATGCCTGTCATGTTGTAGCTAGTACTGTGGATGTAACTTGTCAGTAACTGGAGGGCGTAACATTTATTGTCATCATTTTCAATAATTGTCTGTGTCCGTTTTTTTTACTGGCATTTGGAGTGAGAGATTCAGTGGTTTCAACATTGTGGCTCTCTTATCCAAACACATCACTTTTGTCCACATATGAAGCATGTCTTACGGTCTGTCTTTTTAAACGTTGCCTCTGTGTGTCGGGTCTGTTTGTTCCACATTTGAAGGTCAATGCCCTGTCCCAGGGGTTTCATCTCACCCTCCTCTTATGACACTCTTGTATCTCTGCCAGAGAGGTACATCTGTAATAACTCCTTGTCAGCTGAGATGTTTGGTGCTTAATGCATTACCATTTGCTTTAGTATTCAGTAGAGTTTCTTAAAATAGCTTTGTGACTTGTTCTTTTTTTCCCAATATCTTTTCCAATGTGTTCACAGTGATGAAATCGGCCTCATTCCGTGCCCCGAAGCCCGATACAACAGAAGCCCTATCGTCCTGGTGGAGAATAAGCTGGGAGTGGAGAGCTGGTGTGTCAAGTTTCTGCTGCCCTATGTACATAATAAACTCCTGCTCTACAGGCAGAGAAAGCAGTGGCTCGACCGGGAAGGTAGGACGAAGGTTTATTGGGTTAGATTCTTCAGCTGGCTCACGTTGCTTCGACCTTAGTCTTTATTAAAAGACGGCTGTTCCTACAACAGTTCAGACTGAAAAACTGATTTCTCTCTCCTTCTCTTCAAGCACTGGTAGATATAACCTGCACATTGCTTCTCTTAAACCCAGATTTTACCACTGCGTGGAATGTCAGGTACAGTTTTGTTTTATTTCTTTATTTTGTTTGTTTGTGTTACCTGAAAAGAAAACTGTACTGAACTAACCCCTCATATATTTTCTGAATGATTATATTTTCTCTATTTCTTCCCCTGTCATTTTACTGCTCTAAATGTGTCATTGTTGCTATCTTTAGATATTGTGTCTAATTTGGGACATTAAAAGACATCAAAAGACTGCTGCTACATTGAACTCTAAATGTGACTTTTTCATAATTTCAAAAGATGGGGAGCAATTATTTCCACAAATTCACAGTTTTTTGGTAACATTTAGTTTTGTACAGGAAACACTCTAGGGAAATTTAATCCATGCCTGGTTTAAGAAAGCAGCTTTAGTATTCTTTACTTGGATTTTTGCATAAACATTTTGGCTGAATGTTGCATGGAAGAAACATATTGTCCAGAAGGTGGTGCTGTACTGTTTGTTTTGTTTGTTTTTTTAATGTTTGTTTTGATTCGCATATTTTTTTGTGAATTCATCTGGGTATTGATGAATTTGTATGCTTTGTAGGAAAGAGCTCCTGCAGTGTGGCGTGTTAAACCCAGAGAAGGACCTTTACCTGGGCAAACTAGCACTATCAAAGCATCCTAAAAGCCCAGAGACATGGATACACAGGTTAGAGGATTTAAATGTAGCCATGATTTTGATTTATTTTAAATCATTCACAATGTCATATGACAAGATGGCTGAAAAAAATAGGAAATGCATATCTTCATTTGTATTCTATTTATATTTTTGTTTTAATTTTGCGTTATATTGTAGAGAATAGAAGTGTTTATTATTATTTTTTTACATAATGTTACTAGATATAGGGCAACATTTACATTCAGTTAGATTTTTGGCTTTTCATAATCAAATGTGTCGGTAGCTATGTCTCAAATAAAAGTAATGTTATTTATATATATATAAGCAGCTTTACAGAAAAAATTTAAAGTGATCTGTCACCAGAGTTATGTATTTCAGAAATAGAAATATATCATAAAGCACCTGCTTTAGTGCAATGAGGGTTTATTGTGTGACTCTCCAAGATGTTCTGCTTTTAGTGTATACAGTTAAATGAGATCTTTTAAATTATTAAATATGACACGTTATAGAAGTGCTGTGTTCTGCACCCTTCAAGTGTCCTATTTTTCTTAGAGTACTTTTAGTTCACCGTTAGATTAGATGAGTCTGAATTTTCAAATAGTGATATAAAAAAAGTGTATAATAAATTAGGCATTAACTAATTAATAATGGAATAGTTTGATGCGCTTTACCGGGAAATTGTGCTCTGCTTTTATGTAGCTTAATTTGTATGGAAAAGATCTTGCTCTCAAACTGGCTGAAACGAAAGCAGTGGCCAGGCCACCATGAAATGAAATGGTCTGCAGTTGCAGACCTCTTGCAACATGTCAACAATGACACCGAATGAAGCAGAATTTCGTCACTACTGCAAGGACAAGGGCAAACCATTTTACATGGATCACTGGAACACTATTAAATACCCGTAGCTTGTGGAACTGACAAGACTAAGAACTGTATGTACCTGCAGGACACATTGGAGGACACACTGATGTCAGTTAGGATCAGGTTATTGTCTGCAGATAATACTGAGTCGTCCGATCCCCTTTGGATTCGCAGGGTGCTGAGATAATCTGAGCCAATTTTAAAACTGTTATGAAAGGGAATTCGTTTGATTAGATTTTTTTTATAGTTTGCAGATCTTTGCTGTCTCATTAATAAAACCTCCTAAGAGCCAAAAACCATAAGCGTATTAAGTTCTTTCGCATCCAGACATATGTTTACGATCGGTTTTGCTGAATTTGTTTGTGTTGTGGACACAGGCGCTGGGTGTTGCAGCGGCTACAGAAGGAGTGCTCTCCCTCTGGACAAGAACTGAAGGATCAGGCTGAACTCAGAGGAGATGCTGGGAGGAGACAGTGCGAGCGGCTGCAGAGAGCCTTGCAGGAGGAGATGAGGGTTTGTGCAGATGCAGCCGGCCGTTACCCCAGCAACTACAATGCCTGGTCCCATCGCATCTGGGTATTGCTAAACATGGCTAAAGGCAATCTGAAGGTAGACCGTCTCAGTCCACTGTGACTACGTCTGTGTAATTCATCAGAATGGCTTAAAATGTGTCTGTTAGATGTTGATTTGTTTGTGGGCATCTCAAAGATTAGATATGTCTTGGATTACTTTAAAGAACGATGGATCACACTGGCACATCATCAGTTGTGTTATAAGGAAAGCAACATCACATGGTTATTTATGAGGTTAATAAATCTACCTGAGCCTTTGATGATCTTGATGCCTTTCTTCTCCACTTGAATTAACTTGGGAAGAGACCTGATTACAGATGCCACAGTTTTCTGTCTTTTAGCTTTAATTTTGTTTTTTCCAGAGAGAGCTGAGTGATGTTAGTCAGGAGAGCTTATTGGCTCTTAGGGGGTCACTAAGTGCCAGACCTTTGATGTGTGCTTATCCTTTCTTAATTGGATACGAAATTAGGCAAATGTTATAGGGCTCAATCCAAGCAAAAACCCCTCATATAAAAAGGATGAGCCTGTAGATTTAATGATCCAGGACTAAACAGACTTGAACCAGTCTGAGCCATTCATAGGCTATTTCTGGAGTAATTGGGTTATGCGGCTGTCATCTTACATTTCGGCATGTCTTGTTTGGTACTATTTTCCATAGTCTGTATTTCCATCCTAGATCTCTGAAGTATGTAGTTTACAACCTGAATGAAATCATGGTGAAATAACATTTGTACTTTTTATATACTTTCTTGGTTTGAATAGTTACTTGGTTTTCGACGGATATTAAATATTTAATTGTGCATGCCTCAGGTCCTTTATTTTTTATCTTTAAATCACCTTTTCTGCCATAACACTCACTTAAAGTTACTCTTTCTATGCATTCATAGTTTAACACAACTTAAATGTAACCTTTTAGCAAATCTGAAAATGAATATTCATTATTTAAACTGTACATAATATTGTTAATGCATAAATTCACTTGTAGCATTTAAAAAGTTCTAGTGTTACATTTTTTACATTTGTTTAGAAAAAGTTGTTTATATTTTTATATCAGCCATTTATCAGTTATTGTTCATAGCCTTTTTCAGTCACCAACCAATTTTGCTACTAAATATTTTTAATTACTAGCCATTCAGAACTTCTTCTAGCCAAAACAAAAATGTAAAAAATGTCTAAGTCAAATCTTAGATTTAAATACATTTATTATCAAATCTGATTTTGAATCATTGTATTGCTTTCAGCTTTATGACAATCCATCACTGTTTGCAGATTCTCTTTAACTTCTCTTATAATTGCTATGAGTTGCCAAAGGCACTAGGGCACTTTTTCCCAAAACTCTTGGACATGCGGCATTTATAAGTGAAAAAGTGGCCTCGTCGCATCATTCTGTACTTGTGTTCTGGAGTTTAAGGCGGCGGTCCAAAACAGTGAATCTAATCACAATCACAAAAGGTCAAAGTTGGGCGTTGCTGGTGTGCATATGGTCATAGAAAAGTGTTTGAATTTTAAGGACGTGTGTGCTCAGTGTGCGACTATACGTGTTGTTTTTTTCATGTTTGAGGCTCCTTTTAGGGGAAGGGCTCTGATGGCAATGCCATGCAAAGTGATTGAACATAATTTATGAATCTTAACCTGCCAAATTGGCTAGTGTGTTGATATGCGCTGCCCGCCACAGTGGATTTTCACCTGTATTTGTGTTGGTTGGTGTATATTAATTTCAAACACCGGTCATAACAAAAAATAATCTGCTAATTTTTCCTGGACAGAAATGTAATATTGGTTCATCCTTAATTTTTACAGTGCTACAGAAATTGCACACTTTGGAGAAATGCTGAATAAATTGATTTATATGTTGACATCCATAGAGCTTACAACTTGGCAACTGAACATTAATGTAAAATTCAGCTGTAAAAACTGAAGCATGACTGTTAAATAAAGAAAATACTTTCTACTCCAGGTTCTACATGATGAGCTGTCCTCCACCCGACTCTGGGTGTCCATGCACGTGTCAGATCACAGCGGCTTCCACTACCGTCAGCACCTGCTCAAAGCCCTGGCCAGAGAGCTGTGCCAGGCTGGGGAGAGAGACCTCCATCCCACCCAGCAGCCTAACGGAGAGGACACGGCGGGAGCGTCTGATGACAATCACCGTAATGATGTCATCCCTCAGCTCTTCCATCAGGAGATGGAGCTCTGCACTGATCTCATCGAGTCATATCCGGGTCATGAGACGCTGTGGTGCCACAGGTGAGAGTGATCAGACAAAGTGTTTTGGAGCCAGTAACAGATCTCCAGGTCTTGCTGTGCCGAAAGTAGTCGTGCAATCAGTCAACATCAGACTGCTTCCACAAGTCTCAGTGTGAATGCAGTGACTTTGTTAGCCAGAAGTCTGTCCTTGGCCCTCAGCTGGTCTGGCCTTATGTGTTTATGGCGTACTGTTATAAATTGATGGATGGTCTTTGGCTGCAGAGTTGTAGCTCATAGAGGGAGAGGCAAGCAGTTTGCTATATCTCTTTTTCTAGCTTCAGTTTTTCCCCTTCCCAGCCTCTTCCCTCGTGGCTGAGGCATGGAGCAGCTGCTCAGTGAATGGTGTTTATAAATCTTTAGCTTGTGTTTTCCCCCAGAAGTGCATCATGGCAACAGTTCAATTTCATTTACAGGTCTGCTGTTAGTTTGAAGAGATGAAAAATTATGGTTTGTGCAACATTTCACACCACTTAATGCTGAAACATTATTAAACATGAGGCATTAATAAGCTCTAGCCTTTTTTTAGTTACTGACATTTCATTTATACACAATGTCTTTTTCTATTTTACCTAAATTATTCATTAAAAAAGGGCTGTAGTTCACCAAAATTGAATTGTCATGATTTACTCAACCCATATTACTTTATTACGTGGAACACACAAAAAATAAGTAAAAAAATGAAGAATGGAGTTTTAAGCTTCAAAAAGTATCCAAAAGCACTATCATAAAAGTCGTCCATATATCCCATGCACTAAATTACAAGGCTTGATGGCATGTGATGGCATTTGTTTTTGTTTTTTTGTTCTGATTTTGTTTTTTGTGTGTTCTTTGGATTTTTTACTAAAAATGGTTGTAGATATAAAAGTTCTTACTATAACAGTTCTCGGAAAATTCAATGTTCAGGAATTCAGATTGTACAAAAAAAATAACTAAAGTTTTATTGTTCGACAAGGAAAAGTTAAAGGGTTAGTTTACCCAAAAATTCTGTCATTAATTACTCATATCGTTCCAAACCCATAAGACCTTCATTCATCTTCTGAACACAAATTAAGTTATTTTTGATGAAATCCAAGAGCTCTCATCCATTTGACTACAGTGGTTCAACCTTAATTTTATGAGGTGTCAAGTAAACTTTTTGTGCGTAAAAACAAACAAAAAGAACAACTTTATTCAGTATCTTTATTCAGCATCACATGCATGTGTCATGGTTCTCACATGAACAACGTTTGTCAATTTAACTAGACAAATTGTTGAATTAAGTTATAATTTTTTTTGTTTTTGTTCACAAAAAATATTCTTGTCGCTTCATAAAATTAAGGTTGACCCTCTGGAGTCAAATAGAATATTTTAACGATGTCTTTACTACCTTTCTGGACCTTGAAAGTGTTAATGAAGTTGCAGTCTATGCGGGGTCAGAGAGCTCTCGGATTTCATCAGAAATATCTTCATTTGTGTTCCGAAGATGAACGAAGGTTTTAATTAATGACAGAATTTTCACTTTTGGGTGAACTAAACATATCAATGAGATTTTAGTTGCCACAATGTTCATCTCTGTTCCAAGTAAAACTGTATGTAATGTATTTCTTTTACTTTGGATTGTGTTGTTTGTTTGTTTTTAATGTAAAGAGCATTCTGTTGTGTAGTCAACAGGTGTGTGGTTTTTGAACAAACTCAAAACCAAGCTTCTCCAACAGGCGACATGTATTTTACCTATGGCACCAGTGGCGGAGGGAACACATCCAGGGGGCAGGATCGCTGTCTCCGCCTCTCACCCACACCGATGTCCTCCTCAGTGAGGAACCCTGTGACGACGGCAGTGCCTCGCAGGCCATGGATGTTGACTGTGTTCTTGATGGGAGCAAACATGGAAGCTACACGCAGGACACCAAGCGACTAAAGCGGGGACCCCTGCTTCCCCACCCCGGACTTCCCTCCGAGCACACGTTTGTCTCTGGAATCCTCACAGGCTGCAGGAGCCCAGAGCAAAGCCGCTTTGCCATTGCCTACAGAAAGTGGCTGGACTCTGTCATAGGTCAGTAGCGTAAGAAACACTACGCCCACCACTGTGTGGGAGAGCTGTGATAGGTCAATGTATTTTTGGCTCCAGCCGCCCACACCGGTTCTCTGAAAACGAATGGACTTCTTGGCCAGAGCAAATTCCCAATCATGATGAAAACCCATGACCCGTCTCAACAGTGTAAACCTGGTCTGTTTCAGCTGCTTTAGTTCAGGTACTGGATATCTCAGGTCTGTTTTAGGGTACAATACTTTTTTTTTTTTCAGAACCTACAATTGTAGTTTTTCTGTTTCCTAGTAGTTTTGTTGGTTTTATGTTGTTTAAAGTCTTCCACCACAAATCAGTATACTCTCATCATGTTGTCGGGAGTTTTATGATTCCTGTCGGGAGTCTTAAACGCACTGTGGTGCAGACTTGAAGGGAACACTTAGAGCCCAAAGTCATTCTGACCCAGTTTCCCTCTTTTGTTTAATTGGGGGCAGACTGGCTCTGAATCCCGTCTACTTTTGTACTGTGGCATGAACATTTTCAATGAATATCTTGACGTTTTGCTACAAGAAGTAATGTGAGCACAATCATTGAATTTAAAGATTCCTAGAGCCATTTGATATGAATTATTAGGGCTAAAGACAATAAAACAAATTAACGCACATGAAATTGAGAGAATTTATAGCCTCTGGCCTCATTCAGGGGAGTTTTGTATTATATGACATATCTGTTGCAAGGTCAGCGTTTCTTCGGTTCAAGCTGATGATTCTTGGGCGTTAATTAATGCTCCTGAAGCACACATCATCTTCACGCATTAGAATAATTGACACATTGGACTAGTCTTAGCATTTAAGCACAAGTTTTTGGTTATAGTTCATCCAGCTGGTCTCACAGAAGCATGGGTTTTCATGATGAAAGGGAATTGCAGAAGTAGGAATAGTCCTTTCTCAGCTTGGCCCAAACGTGGCTGCAGAAATGACAAGCTGCCATGTTCAAGCCCATTTGGTGCAGATTGGTGCTTATTCTCTGCGCTAGGGAGAGGGCCTGGGTTTACAAATGCTGCTTTTTTGTTTAACACTATTTTGAACTTAAAGTATATTTATGCAAATATGAAAAGTGAAATGTTGTTAGCTTCACTTGCAATGATTTATTATTAAAGCTAATAAGCTATTAGACAGTTATGGTTGACTCACTGACTCACTGTTATTCCGTAATTATTAAACTTGTAATAAACTTTGAAGTTTCATAGGCTCAATCTTGCATTGACAACTTAATTCTTTCACAGCTTAATTATAGTAGGTTGTGAAAATCTGAATGGACTCGATACTATATCGCTTTTAAATCAGGACAATGCCTTTTCTACATGTACAAAACTATTCTCGTTAGGCGATTCATTTTAGCATTCTAGCAAAGCTTATATGAAACTATGTTTTTCAGCATATCTGTAAGACTTAGAGTTTGATCTTAAGTTTCACTTCTTAAAAATCTATTACTGTTCTTCTTCCTCTTCTTTTTTTTGCACAGTTGCACAATAGCTAGAATTATGAAAGTATTGAGTTATATAATTTCTAGACTAACTCTCACTCTAACACACTCTATCCAGGACCATATCAGAGTGGTTTTCCCTGTTCGTGCATGTCTTGGACTTTTTTTTTTTTTGAGCTGCAACAGCAAAATTGCCAGATGTCCGTCACAGCCGGATGTCTGTCCCCTCAAGAATAAAACCAGTTTTTGCTCTACACCATTCCTCTGTATACACTGACAGCTTTTGATCTTTTATCGCTCTCTATAAGTACAGGTGTGCGCACAGGTGCTTGTTTTAGATATAAAGGATTTAGCATAACCTTTTTCACCCTCCCTGCACCTGCTGTTAAACTCCTAATAGAGTCTTATATGGAAGTACAGTCTAAAACTGCAATGGTTCTGCATTTTCAGCAACAAATGCTTTCATATATTTTGGTCATTTTGCAATAGGTTTGCATAGTTAATAGATAAAATGAGTTGCTAATGCCATTACCTGAACCATAGTCATTGAGTCCATGACTGCATGCACATTATGTTTATACTGTTGTACTGGGATCACATTGTTGTTGCATTTGATTACATATTATTATTATTATAATTTATACTTTAAGTGCCCATACATGCAGGGAGGGAAAACATAACATTGATTTTTGGCTCCCGCCTCAGCAATTAAGAATTAGATATTTGTAATAAGGCTATAAGTGATTTTCAAATGTATTGCCTGCTAACTTAAACCCTCAATGGACAGTCTTACCTGTTATATTGTTGAAAATAATGTTTATGACTTTATATCTGTTCAGGGCTTCCCACCTCACGTTCCTCTTCCTAAGCTGTTTCAGTAATGGTCCTACGTAACCTTAGTTTTAAAGATGTGTACATTAATGTGGATTACATTAAGGAAGCACATTGTATTTCCAGTTGTGTCATGTCAATATCCATTGTTGTACAATATCATTTACATAAACCGAGACTGGTACATCTATGCAGAAGCATCACAGAGTTCCTTTAGCTTTAGAAAGAAAACAAATGTAGCATAAGGTTTTGTATTTTCTTTGTGTGATGTCTGATAAGCTGATATGGTACTGTAGGTTTTTACAGCCACGATAACCAACATTTATAGCATCTCATCCATTGTGTATTTTATATTTATTTGTATTAAAAATGTATTGAACGTAGTTGTTTTGTCAGTTGCCTACCACAATAAATAAAGCTACTCTAAAAAAGGTCCATCTTCACATTTTTATTTCCTATTATTTTGAATTCATGACCATTTTGTTGTTGTTGTTTTTGTTTAAATCATGTCATTAGGACTACATAGGGGATTTTGGAAACAAAGGGGACACCTGTCACAAGGTATAAACAGACTTATGCTTGCCAAGGCATTTAAATGATCAAAATATTGTAAAAAGAGTAGGATAGTATTGTGAAATGTTATTACAATTTAAAGTAACACTTTTTTTATTTTAATATATTTTCAAATGTAATTTTTTCCTGTGATGGCAAAACTAATTTTCAGCATGTCACGTGATCCTTCAGAAATCAAGTCCCTTTAAGACTATAAATATAATATGCTGATTTGGTGGAAACATTTATTAATATCAATGTTGAAAGCAGTTGTTCTGCTTGGTATTTTTGGTGTAAACCGTATTTTTATTTTTATTATTTTTATTTTCTTCAAGAATTGTTGATGACATTTGCAATACTTGTACCAAAGACTTTGTCACTTTGGAAAATAAATAAATAGGCTACTTACCTCAAACTTTTGAACGGTAGTGTAATTTAATTGTTAGCGAGGTGTATAGTAGGTTAAATATTACTTGCTTCCTGTTTTTATTCTATATTTATAGCTTTCTTGAGTGGGAGGGCTGAACAGGCATTTTATACCAGTGTACTTGTTTCATTTCATGCCATTGAAGGGGCTTTCATACAGATTTGGTTATTTCTAACTGGACTTTAAAGACTGCAGCATTAAATGGAGACGTACCTCTTGCTCTGATGTTTTGCCGAGAGCCTCAGCTCGTTCATTGAGAAATTAAGCAGCGTTTGGTGGCGTTTTGATTAGCAAGTCTCTGATGGGAGGAGTCGGGCTTGCCCACAGACTGAGTGAAAAGCAGGCAGGCGATGAAGATGGTGGATCCAGACACACATCGGGAGGACCGTTAGATCGCTGGAAACTGCAGTCAACGCATAGGTGAGAGATACGACTCGAGATTCATTTAACGCGCTATGAATTCATCATTGTTTGTCGCTGAAGCTGTGTGTGAGGGAGTGCGTTTTAAGTAAAACAGGAACAATGTAATGAAAAAATTGTACTTCAATGAGATTCATTTAATGATGAGGTTCTTTCAGAGTGCCTGTTGCGATGTCGCTTTCCCTGCTGGTGGTGACAGGTTGAACAGTTTACACTAGAAGGATGTTTCATTGGTGGAAAGCACTGCGTTACGCCCAGTTATCAGATACAAAAGATTGAAAACCGAGGGCCTAAACTGTGAAGTTCTGTACACTAGTTCTCCAATACGAAATCGGTTTTGCCATGCAAACAATCTCATCCTCATTAGAGATGCCTTCAACCAACATATGCTTGTTGTGTCAGCATCTATGCGCAATTATGACTGAGTGCTGTTCATTTTGATTCATCCCAGTGACTCCAAACATAGTGACTTGAATCCATTCACCAAAAAGATTGGTCTGTTCCTGTAGTGTATCGTTACACCGCTAGGTGGCAACAAGTGAGCATGCTATTAGTGAATCACTTATCATTCACTCATTCGTTTTATTCTTTTGATTCAGTCAATTAATTTCAAAACACGTTTACAGACTGCCTCCGAATGCTGCAGGCAGCTTAAAGAGGAATGAATTAAGGCAACAATTACATCTGAATCCAGTGATTGTGCCATATACCGTCACCTGATCGATATTTGAAAGCAGCCGGACTGTATCCATCGCTATGACATCCCACAATCTTGTGCCTTTGATTCTATGACAGTTAGCTAAAAAATAAAATGGAATCTGGTTGGAGTTGGTGGTTCCCTTTCTGCAAACACTTCGATTTTGGGTACAAAAAGAACCTACAGAATGCCTATTGTTGATTCCCATAAATAAATGGGAATAATATGCTAACGCAGGGGAACATTCAGTGTTTGTTAGGATGTAAACTCTCGTTTAGTCCACCAGTGGAACCTCTTCATGAAAGATAATCATTTATACGCAAACTTAGTTCATTCAGTTGCGCAGTCATGTGATTCAAAAGAATTGAACAATATTGCCGAATTATGCTATTCCGAATTCAGCCTATGAGTCATTCACATTAATAATAATAATAATAGATTTTATTTATAATGCACTTTTCATTCCGAAGAATCTCAAAGTGCTACAGGGGAAAAAATAACAATAGAAGAAAACAATATTCACTTAAAAGTCAGTGTGAAACTGAAGTTGAAAATTTTTTTCCCCCTCAGAATTACGAGATTTAAATTCACAATTGCGAGAAATAAAGTCAGAATTGGTGAACAGGTGTTTGCTAACAAGTGGCTAAATGGGACTACAGAGGCTGTCAAAGAGATTAAACCAAATTTGGTATGAGATCATCATACCAAAGGTAACAGTAGCCTGCTTTTACAGCCTCATTATGCTAATAATTGTGCTCTTATAAACTATTCTAACTCAAATGTTCTGGGAAAAATGTTTCTAGATAAAAACTGAAAGAGTTTTCGGATGCTTAGTGATGGTGATGTTGAAGTCGTGGGACCGTGCTTCGTTTATAGCCTACCTTTAGCTTTTTACTTCTGGCCACTGCATTTAGGCTAAGACCTATACTGCAGCCAGCCACCGGGGGTGATTGAAATGCTTTGGCTTCACTTTTCACACTTAAGGAAAACTTATTGGGTGAATTCCAAACAGCGTTTTTGCACACTTGAAGGGCACTTCGGGAAGGGAACGCCATATGTAAGGGTTTTCCAAACGAAAGTTAGCAACTGAATCCCTTCACAAAGGGCCCTTTCACAGGTCCGTTAGTGAAGGGAACATGCGATGATCAAGGAAGTAATTTAGTCATTTATAGTTATGTGACCCAGGGTTACGGATCCTCACGATTAAATTTATTTTTTATTGTTTTTGTTTTAAAATGATTCATTTTAATTCTAAATTGGTATGATTTAATTACTTAATAGCTTTTCATTAAACTCACAAACCCCTGCAGTTCCATCACAAACCCCAGTCTGGGAAACCCTGACATAATGTAATTTTTTCATGTTCTTGATAACAAAGAATATATATTATATATTCTTATATATATATTATTTCTCTTTGTATTTTTTTGTATCAATATGGTACAAGATTAGTTTACTCAGATCATTACGATTAAAAAGTAATCTAAAGTAATCTAAAAGTAATCCAAAAGAAGCACTAACTACAATATTTGGCATGTAATTTGGAAATGGTAACCGAATACAATTTGTAAGTAATACCCAGCTCTGGAAATGTACAATATGCCGCTTTAAAAAAAAAGATAATAATAATTTAAGTGCGTTTTAAACGGCTTCATTACGACAATTTCCCTGCTCCTTTCAAAATCCACACTTCAAGGGAGTAGGGCATATGGATGCTCACTTCCTATTGGAATTTGCCCATTGTCCCTCCCTCGCGACAGTAAACATGTCTTCAGAGAAGAGATGATGTAGTTACAAGAGACAGTGGAAGTTATACTGATTAAAAATTAAGAGGACGCATGAACTATGTAAAAATGATGTGCACGGATAAATTGATTATAATAAATACTGCAGAATTCCATACAATAGGTCTTTTGTGCAATGTGATTTCATGGTGACTTTAATTAAAAACGCCACTTTAAGAAAGGCACAGCACTAATTGAGATTGTTTGTGTAGGAGTGTGAAAATGAATCAGCCTCATTGCTGGACACAGATTTCACGTAATCTCCGTTACAGACGTTGAAGTGCCACAACTGATGACTCACTGTAGTCTCTCTCTCTGTATCGCTGTGATTGTAAACGCACTCCCTTCTATCTCTGTGGTCCACCGAGGTTCGGCGTTTTTGCTAAATAGTGCTCTGCTGTTGTATGGCGTCCTCGGAATACGCTTGCGCTGTAGGCATTACCAACCTGCTTTCCTGCCAAATACATGCCCTAGATGCAGACTCACTGCGCGGCGTCGGATGCTGTGCAGGTGGGAGAGCAAAACAGTCGCGTGAAAACTGACTGAGAAGAAGGCGAAATTAAAAGGACAGGGCTTGCACAGGGTTGATCAAGAAAAGCCTTCGTTAGACTTCGCTGAACATATTCAAGTTATGTGCCACATCCATCCGCAATATCACACCTTTACTCTCTCCGAGTGATGCTGCTGCTGTCTATGCAGGTAGGGGCTGCGAAAACGCGCAGTTTACGCATTGCATTGATGTTTTGATTGGTAGGGAGGGTTTTTTAACCAAACTTTTAAAATGCTCGAGTCTTATGAGTTGTGACAGATTAGTTTACTTTTAATGCCTTTAATGAAAGAAGAAAAAAAAAACGGTCGTGGTTTAGGCTATGTCGCAGTACGCTGCTTTTCAGGACGGAGTAGGTAACAGTCGTGACCCGCCCTTTCCATATAATAGCGAATTGTGCATTAAGTCAATAATTGTTGCTCAGTGACAAAGGTGTGTGTGTTAATGCTTCGTTTTGAGGAGCTCTGGGTATGGGAGTGTTCTCAGAAGACTCTTGAAGCCCTCTCACGTAGCCTATCAAGCCATGACAGAGCAAATAACAGCAATAATGTCAGTGGATAGATTGACGTCTGTGTATTTCTCAGCTGTGAACCATATCTTGGTCAGGTGAAAATGTCTATTTTTGTGATATAACAATGATTATCTGTGTGGTTATATTCGGGACAGTAAAATCTACTGAGCACTGCTTTACTGTCGCAAAAAAAAAGTAGCTACCAAAGCAAGAGTTTTTTTTTTTTGTACATGGTACTGTGGCTAGCATGTTTTTTCTTCTGCTTGAAAAAGTACCTTGAAGTATAATAAATATTACTTTATATATCAAAAGTACTCTGGTATTGACATATTTTTGGACAAGAACAATGATACTCCAAATTTAATCCAAGAACCTTATGTAAATACTTCAGCGCCAAACACTTAAGTAGGCCTACCATGATATACCGTTGATCATGATCATGTTACTGCCACACATATTTTTAATACCTGTCACAATTATTGGGTATCTAAAACAAATTTGTTCCTACTCTGAAAATTGCTCATGATGATTTATTTATACATGATTTATAGAATACAGAGTCACAGTAATAAACCATCATTAACTTAAATTTCAGCTGTAAAGCAGCTCTACAGAATACAATCAATATTGTCGATATTCAGATCAATTTAGGTCAGGTTTGTTTCAATTCAGTTCAGTTCAGTAACAGTGTCAATATTGCAAAGTTCATCAATTATCAAGCGATTAAGCTATAAAGCTGTACTACAGAGGGCAGTAATGACACTATTCAGTTTTAATGTTGAATCACTTAATTTCAGTAACAATGTCAATGTTGTAAATTTTATCAGTTATGAAAAGATTTCAAAAGCAGCTGTAAAGAATACAACATTGTCATTTTCAATCTCAATTCAGTTTTTTTTTTTCATCATCCGATAGTGTCAGATCAATAATATTCTCTGAATATTTAATTGACTTTTAAGCCCCAACTGAGTAAGCCAAAGACGACAGTGACAAAGAACCAAAACTCCATTAAGGGTGTGTTCACACTTGGCATGTTTGGTCTGATTAAAACAAAGCCTGGTGGGATTATTTTGTTAGTGCGCAGTCTGCATCCAAATGAACTCTGGTGCAGTTCGAATGAAATAGGAACTTAATATGGACCAAAGACATGTAAACAAACCAAAAACGGGACATGATGTCACAAGATGCGACCATAAAAAGGACAGAATGCTCAAGAAAAGATGTGTTCTCTGGAGTGACGAAGCACGCTTCTCTGTCTGGCAATCCGATGGATGAGTCTGGGTTTGGCGATTGCCAGGAGAACGGTACTTGCCTGACTGCATTGTGCCAAGTGTTAAGTTTGGTGGAGGGGGGATTTGGCCGCTTAGTTCCAGCGAAAGGAACTCTTAATTATTCAGCATACCAAGACATTTTGGACAATTTCATGCACCCAACTTTGTGGGAACAGTTTGGGGATGTCACCAGTCCACCAGTTTACTGTGGAGGAACTGGACTGGCCTGCACAGAGTCCTGACCTCAACCCGATGGAACACCTTTGGGATGAATTTGAGCGGAGGCTGCGAGCCAGGCCTTCTCGTCCAACATCAGTGCCTGACCTCACAAATGCACTTCTAGAAGAATGGTCAAAAATCCCATAGACACACTCCTAAACCTTGTGGAAAGCCTTCCCAGAAGAGTTGAAGCTGTTATAGGTGCAAAGGGTGAGCCAACTCCATTTTAAACCCTAAAGATTAAGAATAGGATGTCATTAAATTTCATGTGCTTGTAAAGGCAGATGTCCCAATTTTGGCTATATAGTGTAGATTATAGATTAATAATAAAGATTATTTACAGATTTGCACATTACAATTTAATGGTTATAAATTAGTAGGTAGGTACTGATTATAGTATGTGTATAGATTTAGATTTTTAAACCGATTCACAGCAAGTTACTCTTTTTGCAGAATAAGAGTTTCACTTGACTACACGGCCAAACCTGAATCAATAAATAGATCTAGAAAATGGGTAAATGGATCTAAAGTGCAATTATCATTTGTCTCAGCTAAAGACAGTGCTAGCACAGACTGTACTGTGGCACTTGAAGAATAATTTAAAAAATAGTAGGATGCACACAAATATGCATTTATTTATATATATATATATATATATATATATATATATATATATATATATATATATATATATATATATATATATATATATATATATATATATATATATATATATATTATTATTATTAATTTTTATAGATGCTTTTTGGATGTACTAGAAATACTTTGGATCTAGAGGAATAACCGACAGCTGTTTAGTGTCAGTTGTCTGCACACATTGATTCAGCAGCACCATCAAAATGGGAGAAATGCAACATGCTCGTTTTTATGTAGCCATAATCGAAGGAAGGGTGTGGTTCATGTCTCAACTTCAAACTATCAGTATAGAGACAATTTTAACAAGACTAAGAAGGCATGTACTTGGTTGAAATGTCATGTTTTCCTTTTCCTAGTCATGTTTGCCTGTCAGTCTGTGCCTCATCAGTGCTTATCTGCATACTATCATGCAGTAAGATGTCTAGTAGCAAGATCATTTTAGAGGTTATTTGCTATAGACCCATCCAAGCACACATGGATATTTGTCACCGCACACTGAGAGAAGAGATCAAAGGTGATCCTAAACTGAATTTCCCTAGAGGCACTCAGTGATTTTTTTTTTTCTGTAGTATTTTTCAGGCTGTTGCTGCCCATGTTTAAATAAGCTCTTGTTTGTGAGCTGAGTGAAGCCTCCGGTCCCAGTTGTAGGTCTTTCTAAGCAAATGAGTGGAGAAGCCGAAATGGGAAATGTCCCTCCCAGAAGGGCTCTTTGACCTGCAGTATTATGGGTTTACTCTGGTTACTGCTCTCTCTGTATGGACATCACGCTCTTTCTAGCCGGCTTCCTTTAGGGGGGTTTCCTGTTTGTTATATATTTCCCTTCAAAAAAAACGATTTCCTATTTAAAAGGAAGTTGAGGCAGGACATATAGAATTTTTTTTTGTTCTATTGTCTCATGGTTTATTTAGGATATTAAGCATATTTGTTTTTTTTTGCTGTTGCACGGTGGTGTTGGGAATAGGATATTCACATTATAGAGAGCTCACCATTGGATGGCTGTGTCTATGCCTTGAGTAGAAGATGATATAAATATCTGGTCAAATAGAGTGGTGCTGGTATGACATCAGATCCTGGAAGTCTAATTGGCCGCTGGTTCCTTAGAGATTTTCCTATGGGGTGTCATAAAAGGGGGTTTTCAATTTATGAGTAAAATAAAGCCTGTGGTAAACATAACTTGACGATACTTTGACGTTTTGTTATACACCGTACACCGCACACACTCACACCCCAAGCTGTCTTATCTAGTTACTTATTAAAGACATACATTTTCAAAAATGAACATAACTGCTTCAAAATTCACTTTCGCTGTGAGTGTGTGTAATTTACGTTGAAGAACAAAACAGAAATAGTCAAGTTATGTTTACTACAGGTTTTTATTCTATACATAAATTGAAAAAAAAACCCTATAGGAAAATCTCAAAGGAACCAGCAGCGAAATAGATATATAGACATTTAGATATTTTTATTAAGAAATTATTTTATTCCGCAAATATGCATTAAATTGTTAAAGTGTTTTTTTTACTTTCTATTAAACAAAGAATTCTGAAAAAAATACATATATCACAGTTTTTAACATCATGATAGTAGTAAGAAATGTTTCTTGAGCATATTAGAGTAATTTATGAAGGATCATGTGACAGTGAAGACTGGAGTATGCCGAAAATTCAGCTTTGCCATCGCAGAAATAAATTACATTTAAAAATGTATTCAAATAGAAAACAGTCATTTTAAATCGTAAAAATAATTCACAATAGCACTGTTTTTACTGTATTTGTACTGTAAATTAATGCAGCCTCGGTGAGCAAAAGAGGCTTCTTTTAAAAACATTGGAAAATCATGCCGACACCAAACTTTTGAATGGTATGTGTTTTTCTACACTATTGTAATAGTTTTATTTTATAAATCATTCACATATTTATCCATACAAATAGCACAGTTCGTGCAGTCAGGTTATTTAGTGAAATAAAGGAAATTATCTTGCCTGTTTTTAACTGTATATTAATGAGCTGTATATTAATGAGCTGCCTGAGACTCTCCTGGGATATAGTCTGCGCAAGGTTCTGGATTGTATAAATTTTTAAGCTGTGCATGTTTTGTTTGGTGGCCTCATATGAAATCTTGAAAGTGAAGCAGCTGCACTTCCCAAATACTCTGAGTCCGACGTGGCCTTGGGCCAGTTTTCCTCATGTATTATTTATCTTGTGTGGTCTTTCAAGTCAGCAAAATTTTGTCACTGCTGTCAGAGAAAATTATTAAACAGCTTTCACAGTCAGTTTTTGACTTAGTCAAATTTTTTCCATCAGTATTCTCAGGGCCAACAGAACACAGAGGAACTCCAAGGTAGCGTTTCAATTGTTTTAAACAAATGCGGTCTGAATATCTATGAGGAGAATGACTCTTGTTGTGATGAAGATCTTGAGGCGGATGGAATATTTTACCCATTAAATTTCCAAAGACCTTTAATCAAAGTTTTGTTCATTCAAACCCTGTCAGCATTCACACTTATATTACCGGAGGTCATGTCCTTGTGTCAACACAGTGAATGTTTTCACACACCTTTTACTAGCAATATTATCAGTCATATTCAGACCGTCACTGAGTGGAACTTAAAGACGGCTATTCATTTACATGACAGCCTTGAAAGTGATTTAGTGAATTATAGGCGCACAGCAGCAACGTTATAACTAATTAAATGCTTTGACGTGATTTAAATGTCAGTGTAAAAGTAGGTTAGCCGATACTGTAATATGCATGGGGAGAATAGAGCAGTGGGCAGACTGTCATGAAGCAAGATACAATTGCCCTTTGCAGCTGATGTGAGATCTTATTTTTTTAAATGTTGTTTGACCAAAAATGTTGTGTTTGCACGAACCAATGAGGTTTGACATTAGTTGACATTTAAGGTTTGTGCCATATTAGTCTATAGAGATATACGCAGCAGTTAATGATATGCTAAAGCCCGCCCACACATTGCTGTGATTGGCTACAAACAAGTTAGTTTGTGATGAAAAACACAGTTGATTTCAAACCATGTTTTTAGACTTTTTTTAGTGTTTGGTTCACTGCCGTTTTAAGGAAAAAATAATCAGCAATGGTGTTGACTGATGAATTTGCAGATGTTTTTTCTTAAAGCATATTAAAAACCCCACATAGACATATAAACAATATTAAAAACTAGATTTTCACCACAGGGGCTCTACACACACTTTGGCAATAGAATCACCATTGGCTAGTACAGTAGTATATATATATGAGTCCACCAAATCAGCTGATCTTTGTAAAATGGCACAGCTTTTTAAATATCTGAACGTACATTCTTAACATCAGTCAATCAAGCATTATATTATGATAATCAAGCACTATTTAATTTAAGAACATTGGTAATCAGAATTAACTTGGTAAACATGTTGTATGAATGCATATTTGTAATTTTAACTGAACTTAGGACTGCTGGTGGTGTGATATTGTTGGTCATTCAGTATTTTTGTAAAAAAATAGATAATAGTAATTATTATTAAAAGATAATAATACTACTAATTCTACTACTTATAACAATACAACACACTAAAGATTGACTACCTGCTGGGTTCATGAATATTAATCACGTTGCCAGCGTTCGCCTGAACTGATATACTGGAAACCAAACAGGCTTGGTAACAGATGAGCGCCAGTAAATGAGATTTCCATTTTCCCACTACCGGAGAAACCCGAATATTATCTGCATGGTCTTAAAATCTGAATAATTCCAAATATCGTTTACATGTAGTGGACTTCCATGGATCGGACTTGTTTATTCAGCACATCCCACAGATGCTCGATTAAATTGAGATCCAGGGAATTTGGAGGCCAAGTCAAAACCTCAAACTCGTTGTTGTGCTCCTCAAACCATTCCTGAACCATTTTTGTTATGTGACAGTTACATTATCCTGCTGAAAGAGGCCACCAGGGAATACCGTTTCCATGAAAGGGTGTACATGGTCTGCAATGATGCTTAGGTAGGTGGTACATGTCAAAGTAACATCCACATGGATGGCAGGACCCAAGGTTTCCCAGCAGAACATTGCTCAAAACATCACACTGCTTTCGCTGGCTTGCCTTCTTCCCATTGTGCATCCTGGTGCCATGTGTTCCTCAGGTAAGCGATGCACACGTATCTGGCCATCCATGTGATGTAAAAGAAAACATGATTCATCAGACCAGGCCAACTTCTTCCATTGCTCTGTGGTCTAGTTCTGATGCTCACATGCCCACTGATGCTTTCGGCGGTGGACAGGGGTCAGCATGGGCACCCTGTCTTCGGCTATGCAGCCCCATACACAACATTATTCTGTGTATTCTGACAACTTTCTATCAAAATCAGCATTAACTTATTGAGCAATTTGAGCTACAGCAGCTCGTCTGTTTTGCTCTGAACCAGTGTCAAGCCATCACAATTTGGCCCTTGCCAAACTCACTCAAATCCTTACGCTTGCCCATTTTTCCTGCTTCTAACTTTGAATTTTGAGGTCAAAATGTTCACTTGCTGCCTAAAATACCCCACCCACTAACAAGTGCTGTGATGAAGAGATAATCAGTGTTATTCACTTCACCTGTCAGTGATCATAATGTTATGCCTGATCGGTGTATCTATGCTAAACTTATACTTAGCCTCTAACACACACAGAGGCGAGTAAAATCGGAGAATTTATTTGCCAATGGCTAATAATATACATTATTTAGCGGCCCAGGGTGAAGCATGTGCGAGTGATCTACTTGCATTATAAAAATTTGCCCTACTAATATAGTAAATACTAAAATGAATAAAAGCTTTTTAAACATTGTTCAAAATATTATCTTTTATGTTCCACAGAAGATGAGAAAGTCATACAGGTTTGTAACAACATGAGGGTGACCAAATGATGGCAGAATTTGGGTGAACTGACCCTTTAACTAAGTTCAAAGAGCAAGGAATTTTCAGTCCTTAATATCTACTCTTATGGACTGTCAAATGGTAATGGTCTGGATGGAAGTTTTCAGTTTCCCCTCTTGTGATGACTTTAATTGCAAAAGATAAAAGCTTTCTTTTATCAAGCCAAAACGTTCTTTACACTTGTTTAGCACCATCTGGCAGTGGTTTGTTTGTTCCCTTTGTTGTTTATCAAGGAGTCATTAACTTATGGAGGCTGCTGTAAAAGAGGTTTGGCCATAATTAGATTCAAGTTTACTTGCATTGAATTATAATGAATGTTCTATAAGGCACTGCAGCAAAAATTAATAGAAAGAATCAGACTGAAAGAGAAGTGCTTAATTACGGGTTGGCTTAACAATCGAGACTTGTTCTGTAGGCTTGGCAACATTTTTAGAAGTTGTAATTAATTTTTAGGAATCTGCAGGAAGGAAAGACTGGGTCATGTTTCTAGTATGAATACATTTTAATAGACATAATCCTCTGAGCTGTGTTACTAGTGAGAAAGCAAAGCTGACAGAATATTAATACAGGGACAACTGACAACAGAGACTTTAACTGACCATGCATAATAGGCTTTTCTAAATGACTTCATTAATAATCATTAGTATCACAATCTCCTCTATAATTTCAGCAATGCTGGTGTTGTGATGTTGTTTTCTTTGGATAATTTTTTCTACTGGGATGTAGATATCTATAGAAGATGTCTCAGGATGAGGGTGGGGGGATTTTAGTCAGAGTTCATTTAACACACATTTATTTTGGGATCCCGAGCAGGACATATTGTCAAACTCTATGCGGTAAGTTGTTGCAAGAGGAACCTGCTGCGTATTGATGATTTGAAAAAAACATGTTCCACAACATAAGTGAGATGTGTTATAGCTGGTTATTTAATGGCTTTTTATTTTCAGCATTTTTGTTAAAGCTGCAGTCCGTAGTTTATCCTCTTTGTCGCCATCTCTGTTTGAAATCTGCAACTGCAGTTATTCGCGGAATGATCAACTCAATGTGAGCTGTGCCTCGGCACCGCACAGCGCGTATGAATACAATGTTTTGAGGAGAATGTCAATGCTTGTCTGTCAGGAGAAAGGGCTGTCAGTCACCGCGCCGTGTGGATACTGTCATTCAGAATCACAGATTCTACTGTTTGAACGGATGACCAACATAAGAATGTCATCTGAACAAGTAAGCAGCTAACATCCACTTTTGTGCTGACCAACTAGGCCTACGTGGGAAAAGCATTGCAAAAAGTCATGATGATTAAATCTAACGATCGCTTATCATATCACGTCAAACAAAGTGCAAATTATACTTTGTTTTCAAATTGTTAATATTAATAACATCAGCATTGCGTGACTACACTAAATGTTTATTAGGACTAACGTTACCTATAGTTCAGTTTCCATTTCTGTGCAGTCTCATTTCTAATCGTCATCAACAAATTAATGTTTAGTAGAGGTGAACTGCTCCGTTTCATAGCTAGCACAAAAGAATGGCTGTTTACCATAATGCACGTAGCAAAAAGAGAAAGGCACAACAAAGGAAACTCTGTAACTTTTATTGTATGAATTAAGTGTGCTACTGTTACATAATAACCATTGAAATGTCTGACCTGTCCAGCAGAAAAAACTGTCTCTGCATCCGTTTTGAACCCCTTCAAAGCACGGAGTTAACACCACCTTTCAAAAGCCCATTTTATCCTTGTTTTGGCTCAGTTGAAGTCTCTCTTTATTCTGTAGCCATTCCAAAAAAATCCAAAGTCTTTTGCATTTTACAACTTGCGAATCTCCAGATGTCACTGTCACTGATTGAGGTTTCAACCTTTCTGGATCCGCTATCAAATTGATAAGTTTAATTATATCAAGCACTGTGAGAAAAGACTAAATCTCCACCTCCAACATCCTCACACGCGATATATAGCCTACTAGCTGGGACTTCTTATTGATGTGTACAGATGTGACGCAATGACGCAAAGATATGCTCGAATCTCCCGCGGAAATCCACCAGTACCACTGGAATTAAAAACATTATTACAAGCTTACCGTTGTAAATCGAGCTAAGGTAAGCAGATCGTTTTGAACACTGGCTGGTTATGTACTTGCTCAAATTGATTTTGGATAATTTTTAATCCAAAAAAGTTACGGACTGCTGCTTTAAATGCAAAAACAATGGAACAGGTAATATGCAGAAATATAACATTTTTATTTTGGCCAACTTTTTTGACCTATGACAACTTCGAAATCGAAATTGAAGTACAATTTGTGCATCTTTCATTTCTTATCTACCATAACTGATATATTATTGGAAAAATGCACCTTATTGTGGTTTTATTGTATTCATTTGTTCACCCAAAATCTTTTCCGCAAATATGATGATACATATTCATTTTTGTTTGGAGAAAAAAAAAATCACATTTTCAATTAGATCTTTGAAGCCAACATGGAAAACCGCTGCGAGAAAACGAGCATTTGTGTAATTGACTGAAATATAGACCTTCCATGTGTGAAAACTCGCTCCACTCTGGCATTTATCATTTTAATGCGTAAATGTTCAATCCTACTCTTGTAATACTTGTAGACATTACATAACTACCAATATTGTTCTCACGTTTAATGCTCATTTGTTTTTCTTAATTGCAGTGTTTTGACTCAACTGTTTAATTAGCTTTTAATTCCATGTCTGCTTTAATCAGTGTGTCATACTTTACTAAAGGATGCGAATGATAGATAGCAGCGACGATCAAGCTGTCTGACAGTGATATTACTGCATTATTAGCAGTGCAGCATTCACACTGCAGATTATAAAGCTATAAGCCCTGTGGGAGGACAGGTGTCCTGGTTTATTCTAGAAAAAAAATCTCTTTCTCTGCTTTACTTCTGTCTCTTTGGCTGATGGGGAGAGAACAGTCAGTGACAATCGCTGTGTGAATGATCTAGTTGCTGTTCACTTTGATTGTACATTTGGCACATTTTCTGGTTGTCATTCTCATCTCACGAGAGCATTGCTCTGATGTTTGGCAAACTGATCTCAGTTTAGGCCGGCTGACAGGCACATTGTTGTATATGTTTTGTCCAAGACCTAAAAAAGCCTTGAGATTAACAGTGTTGGATTGGACGAATTACACAAAAGATGGGGCTTTCCTTTGTTGTGATGCTGCACGGCCTCTCCAAGTTCTCACGATCCACAATTCATTGTCTCAGCGTCGAGCGTGAAGCTCCGGCTATGGTGTGTGTATCGGTTTGTGTATAAAGCCTGCTGTGTTAATTCATGAGCACTTGAAGGTCGCTCCACATGAGAGCTGCTCTGTCTGGGATTCAGAGACCGTGCTCAGTAGATTTTGGGGATGTGCGGTGGTTAAACCAGCCACTGGCAGAGATTAGCCCGGCGTAATGTAAGGCAGCTTAATGCCGGGAGCCTTGTGACGATAACCCCTGTCGCTTCAAACAAAACAAACATGTTCTGAAGCTTCATTCCAGGAAAATCCTGTAAAAAGAGTATTTAATGTTTGAGTGATAGGTGGCCCAGGAAAAGAAGAAATCTTTTAAAAGTCTAGTTTAAAAATACATTTGGCAAATGTACTTTTTGTATTCATGTTGGTTTCATATGCTTAAAAAAAAAACTTTAGCAAAAAAGTGTTTAGTTTGATGACTAAAAATGTCATGTTGTATATCCAAGTAAAGAGTAATAAAATGAACACCTGAGAAAATCAATGTTAATATTTGGTACAGTAGCCTTTGTTTGCAATTACAGAGGTCAAACGTTTCCTGTAGTTTTTCACCAGGTTTGCACACACTGCAGGAGGGATTTTGGCCCACTCCTCCACAAAGCTCTTCTCTAGATCAGTCAGGTTTCTGGCCTGTCGCTGAGACACACGAAGTTTGAGCTCCTTCCAAAGATTCTCTATTGTTTTAGGTCTGGAGACTGGCTAGGCCACGCCAGAACCTTGATATGCTTCTTACAGAGCCACTCCTTGGTTATCCTGGCTGTGTGCTCCGGGTCATTGTCATGTTGGAAGACCCAGCCTCGACACATCTTCAATGCTCTAACTGAGGGAAGGAGGTTGTTCCCCAAAATCTCACAATACATGGCCCCAGTTATCCTCTCCTTAATACAGTGTAGTCGCCCTGTCCCATGTGCAGAAAAACACCCCCAAAGCATGATGCTACCACCCCCATGCTTCACAGTAGGGATGGTGTTCTTGGGATGGTACTCATAATTCTTCTTCCTCCAAAAACGAATTATGACCAAAAAGTTCTATTTTGGTCTTATCTGACCACATGACCACAAGGTGAGGTCTCAATAATATTCTTCGACACCTGTTCGGCTCCGAAGTGAATGACAAATCTGCGCTGCATCCGCTTCCTTATTTATACCCATGCTGCGGGGCGGAGTGTGAGATGCAAATCTCGCACACTAATAGCCACTGGCCTGTACTCTATACACTAGAAGCTGATAGGGGCTCCCAGAAGTGATCCAAATTTGTCGGTGACGTCTGATGCACGTTGAACGTGACAGACTGAAAGGGAACCCAATTTAACATTACTTGACTGGTTTAAGTACCATTTTGCAAAGCAAGAAAATAATAAAGAACAGGCGGGCAAAAGGTTTTTGAGGCAGGGCCATTCTTAATAGACTCCTCTTGTGAAGTTGTCACTTCCTTAGATCACAGATGCAATTAAGTTATGCATTCTTAAAGGGGTACTTAAGCGCTGGGAAGATGAATCTGTATTTAAACTGGGTCATTAATGTAGTAGAAATGTGAAATTATTTTTTCTAGACTGAAAACACAGAAAATGTATTTTTGTCTCATGGGGATGAAAGACAACAATTCCCAGAACGCACTGCTTCACTGCCCTACTCTAGGCACGGCTAGTCGGCTAGTGGATTACTGGATCACTTGCCCACCGCGTTCATTTTCAGAAAATCAGTTCAGTTAGAGACACTACAATTAAAAACTGAACGTGTCTGTTCGATATAATGCGAGTGAGCCGATTGATAGGAAGTTCATTTTAAAAGTTGAAACACTCACTTTGGTCTCCACCGCTCTGGTTACATGAATCTCCGCAGCTCAGCGAGCCGAGTGCTGTGAGTGTGGTGTTGAAAACATGTGGAAATAGCGCCTCTGCTGGCTGTAGTCTTCAGCCTCTGGCCAAAAACTCCTCCGATGACGCAAAATGACGATATTTGCATCATCAGAGGAATTTTTCCAGAAATAAAATACATAATTCTCTCGTCTCAGGGTCATATGAGGGGGGAAAGATAATTTGAATATACTCCCGGGTTTCTACTGATACAAAGCTGAAGTAACACTTTAATTGAATTAAGGCAACGAGTTTGCACAATTGAAGTTTTTTTTTTTACGAGAGGAATGTGATTTTGGATGCATTCAAAGTCTTATTATTGTGAGATGAGAGGGTATGTGGCTCTTACTTTGGAAAAAGCGTTTCTGCTAACTTTGATCACATGAGGCACCTCAGAATATCATATAATGGCAGTGACATCAGTGGCCAGCATTCAGTGTTTTATGACAGTCAGTTTACAGTTTACGCTACACACAGTTTTTTGTAGATTAGCGTGTTTGAATAATGTATTTGGTGTTATATCACTAGAAAGCATACAGTTGGACTGCAATGTTTGTTGAATGTGCTATACTGAGTGGGCAAAAAAAAAGAGAGTGTGAATGCTCTATTAGCTGCAGATTACTGGTCACTACATATGCATAAAACCACATTCAAGATTTGATTTAAATTTTTAATGGTTGAAATCTGGAAGCCATATTAAAAACTTTATATTTTGTTTACCTTCATTAAAAAGCATTATATCATTATTAGGCATACACAGCAGTGATAAGTAAATTCAACTTCATAATACAATATTTATAATTAAAATATTCATTTTCTATTTATTCATTAAAATGCTTTATATCAGCATGGCAGTCATAGTCATTAAAGTCTTATGGTCTTGGTAAAACCTGAGAGCCAAAAAAAGAAACCATCAATAATGTTGTTGTTGTTGTTGTTGTTGTTTTTAGACATTATACAATATCACTCAATATACACAACGCCTATCAACGCATATTATTTATGTTTGACCAATTGTAGTAAGAATTGTGTCCTGTTAATTTTTGAATAAATTAATAGGACAACAAAAGCAGCATCATGTATTTGACCTTGATGTTGATTTGAGTTAATAAATTGTCAGTAAATTCTTCAGAAACATACATATTGTTCTACAGTATAGCATCTGTTCATTGTTAGAAAGTTCACGTGATAGCCCAGACTCCTGCACGTGTTGTCAGGTGATTTGTGCGCGCTGTGCTTTTAGCTTGTGAAAAGGTCATCTCTCTTCACCTGCAGCTCCAGAGGGAGTAATTACAGACCGATGTGACCACCCACGTCTCTCTCGTCTCTCACCCCCCTGTCTCTCTCCAAACATACTGCAGAACTCATGCTCAGCTGAGACACGTGGGTCCCTGCCCTTGTTTTATCGATTTTATTAGAAACATTTTTAAATCATACCGAATGACTTCTGTTTTGCAGAATAAAGGCTCTGAACTAGTATCATTGCTCTATCTTTCAAATCAATTGGCCTGATTTCTTTTATATGCTTGTGTTTTCAGTGTATTTTGTGTATGCTTCAGATCTTTCTGTCATCATTACCTGTATGACTTTCTTTCTTCTGTGGAACATAAAAGAAGATATTTTCATTTTGAACTGATTCTTTAACGTCATCTGATGGTACTGTTAGTGACTAATCGCATTGTAATCTCACAAAAGTGACACAATCAGGTTGCTCTGGAGTCCAGTAAAGCTCTGTCGCTTTAAACCTCAGAAAGCCAACAAGATAATGCAGACTGTATGCAGCCTTGTCTTGATGCGATTATATAGGTGTCAATTTCTGTCAGCTTGTTTTGTAAGGAAGAGTAGGGATAGAAAAAAGAGAGAAATCCTTTCTATTGTTGAATATGGGTTACAGATAGCGTTCGCTCCTCCTCTCAATTTGATACGGTTGAACAAGCAAGAGAAAAGATGTCTGACGGTCTGACTTTCTCTCTCTGCCTACTGCAAGACCTATTCATAGATGTTTTCAGTCCGAGACGACATGCCCACGGATCGCCCACAGTGCATTCACTGACCATCTGATGCATTTTCACACACACAAAAAAAACACTGGAAAGAACTTTCTTGATATGCTCTAATCTGATTGGCTGACTTTTCTCACTTCTGGAAATAAGTGCATGGCTTTTCTTTTTTTTTTATCAATTTGCCTTGAAACAAAGATGTGATTAATTGGAACCTGGCAAGTAAACTAAACATCCATTAGCAGAAATATATGTTCTGAATTATGTCTGTTAAATAATCATTGCTTATTACTTTAAGATGGGCAGAAAATCTGACCCAGATTCTATACAACCTTTTCACTACTTTGTGTTCACTTCCTTACTTACATAGTTTTAAGCTTGTTTAATATTGTGGGATCACTTGCTACTAAATGGCACATAAAACAAAATAGATTCAAAGGTACCATTTGAATCAGATTTTCTGCTATATAGGCAAATACATTGTTATGCAAGACAGATTCATAGAGCATACCACAGTATGTCAGAGAGAGATAGAGATAGAGAGAGAGAGAGAGAGAGAGAGAGAGAGAGAGAGAGAGACTGCATTAGTAGACTTGAATTGAATGTAGAGAATGTAGAGTGTCTCTCTTTACAAAGTGGCAGTCCTTAAACCTTCTAGAAGATGCTCCTGTAGATGAAACGCCTTCTAGACAATTAAAATGTGGAAATACACTAGTCTGTTCACAATTTGGAGAGGTGATAGTGCTTCTAGCGAAAATATCAGCTCTTCTAAATCACAGCTCATTACAAATAGTTGCATTTATATATGTCGACAGTGGCTTTTTATCATGAGCGCATGTGGGGTGAAGCCTCCTTTAGTCATGCATTCAATTACTGCTGTCTTGTTCAGTGGATGAAATAAGAAGAAAACACTTAATCCATCTTGAATGTGTCATTTTAATTAGGAATCATTTTTTTCCTCTCTCTCTGTCTGGTGGCTGAGTGAAGTGACGGGGCACGATTCCCAAAATCAAGTGCTGGACATGAACAGATAGTGAAAGGAAGCATAAATGCATCCATCACTCATACGCACACGTATACGTGCACACACGCACCGCACACCCCGGGGTAGAAGTGCTGTTAACTGGTGAATGAAAAAGGCCTGGGAGAGGCTTTCACATAACACAAATTTAACTGCCACTGTCAGCTTAGGACAGATATGATGGAGCCTGTGGCCTAGATACTGGCAATACCCTAGAAGGAGGACTATATGTAGGATGAATGTGTGTAACATTCAGCGGCAGAAGGGCTATATTGTTGTAATATACAACATGAGAAGGATGCATATGCCAGGCTGCATATTTTTACACCAGTGTCAGAATGTATGCCACATGTTTTACTGTGTTCACTTAACCAGCATGTTGTCATTTATGAGATGCTTTAATCCAAAGCAACTTCCAGTGCTCTTGTTACAGGGACAAAAACCCCTAGAGCAGCCTGGGGTTAAGTGGCTTCCTCAAGGCCTCAGTGATGATTGCTCATGGTTTCTTTCTTGCGGGGCTCAAACCAGCAACTTTATGATCACAAGCCATGCGTTTATCCCCTACATGACCCCACAGTGAAAATAATAATAGTATTAGCAGTAGTATTTTTGTAAACAGTGGGATGATAAGTATGTAACAGTTTTTATTTAACCCTTAAATGCATGAATGTTTCGCCAATCATTATTACATTTTCGGGTCTTCAGCGAATGGAAAACTCTCCTGATATTACAGTAACAATTACAGAATAATACATAAAGCATATTTTGTTATCTTTTTGGAGCTTGGAAGGGTTCAGTTTGAGCAGATGTTTTATACCATCATCACTGTCCTCGTCAGCTCATTTCCCAGTACATTCAGCATCTGGCTCATATTCGCCATCTCAAACATATTCTCAAAACTATCATTTTCAACATCTTCAGAATCAATATTTTGATCACTGACAGCTTCTTCAGCAGATCCACCATGTGGTGACAGTGACACTAATATTTGATTGTGTTCAGTACCTGCTCTGCAGTAAATCGCTAAACTATTTCAAGTTTTGCTGATGATACTTCCTATTCTTTTGTTTTCTGTTTTCTGTTTTTTTATTGTTTTGTTTTTTTTATCCATAACGAAATGCAAACTCATACACATATTCAAAATTGTTTTAAAACCTTATTTATCTTTTCGATCATTTGGTGACCTTTCTTAAAGAACCAAAAGCTAAAGCAGGATTAAGAGTTTTACATTGTGGCAAACGGCCATCTGTGGGATTCCTCCTTTATCTAGAGCATTCTTGATTGCCTTGACAGTTTGGTGTGGTTGTGGGTTTAAATGTAGTTTCATCTTGTCTGTTCAGCTTTGCAGTTTTCATGATCGAGAGTCGCATTTGAGGACCTTTAAGCTGATATTCAATTTATTTTTGTTTTTCAGTTTTACTTAGTGACCCACCTTATGCATCATTATTAAATTAAGAGATGCAGTGCAAATTTGCTTTTCTATATTAAGAGCTTTGAGTGTTGAGCTAAAGCAAGCATCAATTGCTAATGCTCAGGGTTTTAAAACTCCCCTAACCTAACACTCCTGCACTGTTTGTGCTACAGGCATGAATAGTTGCTCAAATTGTATTGCTAATCTGAAAGATCAGACTTTCACCTGGCAGATGATGAAGTCCTATAGACTGACACAAGCCACATATAGGGTCTTGTGGGTTGACTCTTTTGACAAGGGTTAATAAATAACTGCCTAGCAATCACATAGCAACACATGAATAATTACTTATGACACCAACCACATAGCCACGTCCTGGCAACCACCCAGAACACCCTAGTATCCTGACAGCAAGCACCACACACATCATCTTTTCTTTTTTTTCTCATCCTGATGGATGAAAAATTGTTTAAAAATGTAAGGCTTGGTTTCAAAGACACGGCTTAGATAAAGCCAGGAGTAGGCATTGGTTAAGTTAGGATATTGTTTAAACATGCGTTAGAAGAGAAAAAACCTCTTGAGACAAAACAATGGAACTGACATATTTTAAGATATATCAGTACAAGTTGCTTTCAGTTAAAACAGCTCAAACATGCATTTTAGTCTGGGACTAGCTTAAAGGGGTAGTACTTCAGCGCTGGGAAGAGGAATCTGTATTTAAACTGGGTCATTAATGTAGTAGAAATGTGAAATTATTTTTTAATTTGGTTCCTTTTAGACTTATAAAACACAGAAAATGTATTTTTGTTTCATGGGGATAAAAGACAGAAATTCCCAGAATGCACTTCGCTGCCCTACGAGGCCACTCTAGGCACGGCTACTGGATTACTGGATCACTTGCCCACCGCGTTCATTTTCATAAAATCAGTTCAGTTAGAGACACTACAATTAAAAACTGAACGTGTCTGTTCAATATATTGTGAGTGAGCCGATTGAGTGTCACAGCCATCACGGCACAAACACAGCAGGAGTCAGATTTCATTCATCACATGAGCTGAGGTAACCGCGGGATTCGCGGCAGCGGCCGCATTCACAGCGCATGATCAGTCTGGTGCATTTTCAGATCATGTCTTTGGAAGCTTAACTTTCATAGAAAGTTCATTTGAAAAGTTAAAATTCTCATTTTGCTCTCCACCCGCTCCGTTTACATGAATCTCTGCAGCTCCCCGAGCCGAGCGCTGTGAGTGCGATGTTGAAAACATGTGGAAATAGCGCCCTCTGCTGGCTGTAGTCTTTAGCCTCTGGACAAAAACTCCTCCGTTGACGCAAAATATTTAATTCATAAATTCACAAAATACATAAATCTCTCATCTCAGGGTCATATGAGGGGGGAAAGTACGATCATTCGAATACACTCCCGGGTTTCTACTGATACAAAGCTTAATGCTAATCGCTGAAGTAACCCTTTAAGCCTTGTCTGTGAAACTTGGGCATAAAACAACCCAGGCTCATTGGAAATACATGACTCTGCCTACATTTTTGCAAACCCTGAAATATGTACCTCCAGGTACGTTTCCCTGCACAATTCAAGAAAAACGTGGTGTAAGCACAAATTTTAATTCCTCTAGAAATACATTTAATTGAATATTTAAAGGATACTTTTATATTTTGGAGCAACTAACCCCATTCCTACCCTAAACCTAACCACTTCTCAACAATAAAACACATAACAGACAAATAAAAGTACAGTCATAGGTATTTATTGCAAAAACTGACCAAAACAGTTTAAAAGTATTAACTCATGTTGCATGTCTTCTGAAGTCATACGATATCTTCATGTGAAGAACAGAGTTGATCTTAATGTTTTAATCGCTGAAATGATGATCCAATCCGCCGCTCCGTTTGAACACCCTCCACTCGTTGTCTCGTTCATATTTCATTCAAATAATACTCTTAACTCTTGAGCGTGATGCGGTCGGTCACGAGACAAACAAGAGCCAATGGCATTTTACAATCAAAGCTGACATAATGACGCAATTGGTCACGAGACTTACGACAGCCAATACTGTCAAAGCTGATGTAACGGCGGCAATTTTCAAATATGATCTTATGAACGGCGGGTGGACTCAACTCTGATCGCTTTTGGGGATTTTCTTCACAAAAATCAATAATTTGGCCTCGAAACACTTGGACTATTTGTACTTTTTAAATAAATTATGCCTGCAGTCGTATCTGCCTGTTTATCCTGTTTTTTTATAATACACAAATGGTTAGGTTTAGGGAAGGGGTTGAGAAAAACTGATACCACTTAGTGCCTCTAGTGGAGGTTTCACCCGAAAAGTGCAGGGAAACGTACCTGGAGGTACATATTTCTGGGTTTGCAAAAATGTAGGCAGAGTCACGTATTTCCAATGAGCCATAAAAGTTCTAATGAACATTAAACTGCAAAAATCTTACTCTGTATTTTATTTTGTCAATTAAAATATGTATGCTGCAAAAAATACTTTCCTTATTTAGTATTTTTGTCTTGTTTCCAGTCCAAATATAAAAAAATTCTTAAATCAAGATTTTAGATAATTAAAATGACATATTTTGTCTCATTTTCTGGGGAGGAAAAATATCTAAAATATAATAATATCTTATCTAAAAGCATCTTGATTTAAGAATTTTTAGATATATGGACTGGAAACAACAAGACATACATACTATTAAAGAAGGTGAATTGTGCAAGTTGAGGATTTTTGTGCAAGTTGAGGATATCTTAAATTAAGTTTATATTTTTAACCACAATGAAAAAATTTTTTTCTTTATTTTGTGAGGTTTATGCGAAAATGTTACATTTATGAATAAAACCAAAGAAAAAAAACGTTGCTATTGGCAATTTTTGCCTCAATAAATATTTATATATTAATATCTTGTTTCTGATTGAAATCTTGTTTCTGTCCCAAACAGGGACAAATATCTACACTAACAAGTGTGTAGATATTTTTACTGAAATGTTCAAACATAAATATCTATATTTAATATTTTTGTTTCTGTATTTGCAGTGACATTTTTGGCACGGTCTGACTCTGCACACATCTGGAGCTGAGCCGTTTTTTCCTTCATCCCCAGCATCCTGATCCTGAGCCCCGACCCTGATTATTAGGAACAACTGCAAGGCCTCTAACTCATCAACCTTGACGTCCCTTTTTACCCTGGTACTGGCACTGCTTCGCCCATAGAAGATAGATGAGCCTGGGAGGTGAGAGTCCCATTTTGTCATATATTTGACAAAGATCCAATATCTCAATCGCTCTTTCTCTCCATCCATAACTCTGCATTGCTCTTTCTGTCAAACCCTTTGGACATTCTCATATCTCACTCAAACTCTACTCAAACTCAAGAGCTTAAAATGCAGAGATAACAGATGGACTATCTGTTTCTCACAGTTTATAAATTATCCTCCAATAGACTGAAGCTCTTTTCTAAAAATCTCTCTACACCCTGACCATTATGGAACCTCATAAGTGACCATTTTGGAGTGCTATACATGAGCAGCAACTCCACGCCGAGGGTAGTTTCCATGTAAAAATCGTACAAATGGCACTCTGCAGGGGAGATAGCCTGTCATAGTCATACTCAATTCTAGTCAGAATATGAGTCTGGTACCGCTCCATTGGGCTTTTATTATGGGGCGTGTTTCAACCTAACCAGGAAAGACCTCAATTGGATAGACCTACAACCAATCAGAGCAACGGAGCGACGCGTAACGCTAGTTGTCAAATGTCAACAGAACTCAACTGCACTGTGTTGCCAAGTCCGTGTTTTTCCCGCGGGTTGTTCTCCATGTCCGCGGGATGAAGCGACCCCAATTATGTGATATATAGACCCAGGAATGCGAATTTTAGCAGGCAACCATGCCAAAACAACGTATTTTGCCAACCAAACGCAACATGGCAACCCTGTCTGCACGCACGCTGGATTAAGTAATGTTAGAAGAAAAAGATGTGTGTAAACGATCTTTGCCAGTGTTGTAAAAAAAAGAATTTAAGGATACACAGAGTACTTACCAACACGATCATCATTTCTGAGAGAAATAGTGAAGGTGAATGCATATACGAACAAGTTCTCCATTTAGGATAAGAGCAAATTCAACCCAAGCGCCTTTGATGACGTGGATGATTACGTTACTGTTTATCATCTGTCCATCATCGTCTAAAGCCCGCCCTGACAATTTCATTGGTCCAAACAGTTTCTGTTCGGGCATAATAACTCCTCTATGGATCGAGTCCAGACCGAATTGCCAGAGCAATTGCCTGAGCTGGCAACCAGGCTACAGGGGAGACTCAACTTGCAGTGGTTTTCAATAGTTTGTTGCATGTTGCTAAGCTAACGCTGTGTTGCTCTAAGCATAAAAATGCAAGGCACTCACAATTTGTATAAAATATTTAACTACACATTTAAATCACACGAAACTATTTTAAAGAATACTTTATTTAATTACTTAATTTTAACTTTATTTTATTACTTTATTTATAAATGAGCAAGTATTAGCTGTTCTGTGTTGTTTTTTTGGAGTGCACATATGATGCCTAAAAATGCTATCTCCTTAGGCATCTCACTAGGTTTTGAAACTGAGCATTGCTCTCTCCTTCACTGCCAAAGTTGCCAATTTAGCTTATGCTTAAATTTGGAATATTGCATAAAACATTAGCAAATAAAGGCTCCATCCCATGTGTTCAAGAGAACAAAATATTGTTGCCATCATAATTTATGTGCATTTATCCGCCTTAATTGAGCATATGAGATTTTTATGCTTATTTTTAAAATGTATGCACATCTTGCCATTTCCGTCGAGCATTTCTATATGCAATATCCAAAAATGTGCATAAAAAGTTGTATGGAAGATAATGTCACTCTTAATCTAACAGGTTTTCTTGTACTGTCTGTGTGTGGAGAGATGTTTACAACTGCATTCAGGTTAATTTCTCCCTCTGTCTACTGTTGTCAGGTACTGTGGGTCATTCTATTAATATGCCATTGCGTAAACAATACGGTTATAATTGCTAAGTTTAAGAGCCCAATCTTGAATATTATACACCTTTTACCGAAATACGTTTTTCAATTCCAACACAGGCATATTCATTTTGTAAACATGGTTTAAAGTGCATGGCGATGACCGTAATACATGCAGCTGTTAAAGAGCCAGGCTGTGATTGATTTCAGCAGAGACATGCTTTTAAACTTATTCATTGAAATATTTCTTGCAGCCTTGAATTAATCTGCTCTATCAGATTGCGGGGGGATTTGTCTCTTATCCTCCGGCAATCCTTGTGATATTCATTCAGCTTCAAGCGCTAAAGGTTGGGTAATATTTGTTGTCATTGCAACAGCTGCGCTTTGTGTATTATAAATAATGAGAAGAGGAAGAAGCAGTAAACATGGACTACACCATTGTCATAATGGGGTTGCTGTTGTCACTATTTAAACCCCTACATCAGCTCTCATGGGGCAATCCGATACCTCTTTACTGCAGGCTTTTGTGTCATGGATTCATGATTTGTTTGTTTGTTTGTTTGTTTGTTTTTCCTGTGAAATGTTTCCTGAATTCTCAAGTCTGAAATGAACATTTTAAACAGGGCATGTTCTTGATTTAACTTTTATAGAGTTCTTAACAAGCTGGATTTTCAAATACTTAAAGTATTTTATAGTTTATTTATTGTATAAAATGTGAAAATGTTTAATTCACCCCAAAAAAAAAAATCTGTCATTTATTTACTATATAAACCTATATGACGTTTGCTTCTTCAGTGAAACAAACAAGGTCAAATCTAAAAATATATTAAAAGTCTTGTGAGCTTATAGTGTATGGTGGGTTCTGAAGTCTGTTTGAATGCCAAAAGGTCATTTGGACTATTTTTTATGATACTTTATGATGTTTTTGCATCATTTTTGAAATTGAAAGCTCCCATTCCTTAAAGGGCAAACACTTGGAAAAGAGAGACTTACACATTATTCAAACAAAAAATTTTGGACCCACTTTATATTAGGTGTCCTTAACTACTATGTACTAACATTTTAATTAATAATTTGATACATTGCACTTATTGTGTACATACATGTTTTTACATTGTACTTACATTTGAAAAAATACCTGCATGTAATTAAATCTGTAATTCATTTCTGTAGTTACATTTGTAATTACACAGTTGACACTTCCCTTACACCTAACCCTACCCTTAAACTTACCCTTACTACCACACCTGTCCCTAACCCTACCCGTATCACACCTCAATATCAGCAAAGGTGTTTTGCAATACAATATGAACACAGTAAGTACATTGTACTTATTTTTTTATGTAAGTACATAGTAGTTAAGACCACCTAATATAAAGTGGGGCCAATATTTGTGTGTGTGTGTGTGTGTGTGTGTGTGTGTGTGTGTGTGTGTGTGTGTGTGTGTGTGTGTGTGTGTGTGTGTGTGTGTGTGTGTGTGTGTTACTGAAGAAAATAAATAATGTCAGATTTGTCTTTTTTTTTGGGTGAAGTATCTGATCTTGAGGTGGGAAATACGTGAATAACATTCACTTGTGTAGGGCCTGTTTGGTGGAGTCTGAGGTTTGACATTTAAAATTAGATAACTGGAGTCATCTGAGATTCCACTGCATTAAGTGGACAAGGAGAGACTATGAAAAAGTGAAAAGTGGTCTATTTTTCGGTCACCACTGTGTTGGATTAGTATTGTGAAATTCAGCTGCACATGCAAACCTACCCTGGTAAGTGTGATATTTTCATTAGTGGTGTACTTTCTCACATATACTGTAATCTTCCTCTTGCATGTCAGTCGATATGCTACTATTACATCATCTAAGAGTTTGTTCACCTTGGTTTACATCTGATGGATCTGCCTTTGATATCTTAGGAGTCATGTTCTGTTTGAAATACAGTGTGTCCTGAAGAAGGGTGTAGTGGAAGTGATAATGAAAAGAATGGCACAACCACATAAGGACAGCAAGCCAGGCTGGAGGAAGTTTAATACAAAATCAATTCCAGTCTTGCAATAGTTCTTGTTGAAAGAGAATAACTGATTTCACGCCCAGTCCTGGAGGCTATATTTTGCTAGAGACAGATTTTACAGTGAAGGCTGTATTAACAAGGCTTTACCATGTAGCTTACCAAAAGTTAAACTAATTAGAACATTTTCTTCACATCTCTCATAAAACACTTCTTCTGGTCACTGATTAAAGGGTTAGTTCACCCAAAAATGAACTCACCCACATGTCGTTCCAAACCCGTAAGACCTTCATTTATCTTCAGAACAAAAATTAAGATATTTTTGATGTAATACGAGAGCTCTCTGACCCCTCCATAGACTGCAATTTAATTAAAGGTCCACTATGTAGGATTTTTGCAGTATAATATCCAAAAACCACCAGGCCAGTGTTATATATTTTGTTATTTATAGAGTTCTTACAATATCCCAAATGTTTCCAACTATTTGTAAATTGCGAGAAAATTGCTATTTTAACCAAGGAACCGGGACGTTACCCTCGGTTTCTGGTTTTATTTGGCAGAAACGCTTTACTCTCACAGCAGTGTGCAACAACTGTCACAGCAGCCGCCGAGCGAACGCACGGAGTAATGTCATCAGGGACGTCGTTAGGCCTATTTTAGGGGGGCTGAAGCTACCCCAAAATGTTCCTAAGCCCCCCTAAATGATAATAAGAACAACATAATTCGATTTATCAATAACCGTATCCTCATTCATATTTAGAATGCTACAATATCCAGGTACAAAAAATAGCCGAGAAGTATGAAGTTTAAATGAAGATTAAATGTCCTTAGTTTTCGTCTTTGTCAATGTATTTCATAGAGCAAATAACGTTCAGCTGCATTTCCTTTCCCTGCGTCTCTCACTCACGAGTCTCTCTCACATACACGCGCGCCCCACACACACACACACACACACACACACACACACACACACACACACACACACACACACACACACACACACACACACAGCCCCTCCTCCTGCACACCGCCCGTCTCCATGAGAACGAGTGTTCGACGAGAAAGCAAGTTCGCGAAAGGTTGGTATCTTGTGAACACCTTTACACAATCACACATTAAAAGTGGTATAAAAATATTTTTAATTCTGAATATAGTTTTGTCAGTGTGTTAATGTCGACCCGAGAAGCGATGGCTACTTTAGAAAGTTAATTAGTCGCAAATTTGAGGTAAAATGCACTTGGGTTGTCGATGTCAAAACACGATATAAGCTGTGATTCAAATATTAAAAATGTAAATGTCATTAGTTTACTCTTACACTGAATGTTTGCTGCTTCAGTCTAGATGAGTGGGCTATTGTATAGGGTAAATTTAGTATAGGGTGTTAAAATTGTACAGCTGTGGTATTTGTATAGGTTTAGCTCAATTTAGGTTTAGGTTAAGCTATTTGTATTTTAGCTCAAAGATGGGTTGAATACATGCGGTTCATGTATGTCTTCTTTAGTCTGTTGGCTCTTTAGGTTTTTTACTGGCACACTTACACATTTTGCACTTACAAGTGTGACTGTTTACATATTTGTGCCCATGTACATTTTATGTAAGTTACTGGTTTTATTTTTTAATGAATATTTTCTAAAATTGTATGATTTTTTGAGTTATTATTACACAATACTTTTTCTGACCTTTGTGAATCTTGCTGACAAATAACCCAAATTACAAAAAGACTAAAAACTAAACTAAAACTAAGCATTAAAAAAAACTAAACTAAACTAGCAAACCCACTTTAAAAGCGAATTAAAACTAAACTGAATTTGAAAACAAAAACGAAATAAAAATAAAAAATAATGAAAAATGCAAAACTATAATAACCTGTAGTCTAGTGAACAAGCAAAGTACAAGAAATGGTTAACTTAGCAAGCTAATCAAAACTCTGTATTCTTTGCCAATAATACAACCTATCTCTATAATAGGCATATTCTAAAACAATATCAATCCCCATAGAATGTTGTTGTCACTGAAAACGAAATGTCAGAGGGTCCCTGTTAATGCTATTACTGTTGTATTCTTCAATTCATTGAGCAGATGAGATGGATATTCAAGATATTTTAGCAGAGAGAAAGAAGCAGCCATGCAGGAGATTATATAGAGAGGAATTAGATATTACTTTATCATACATTTACATGAGCAGACAGATAGCATTTAAGTCATCATTGCTTATAGTAACTCATCAGGAGCAAAGTCTGGCCTCAGTAAATTCCCCCATGCAGCTTTGATGTGTCTAAAAGCTAACATTACTGTAACTTTTCTTTAACAGAGTAGAAATGGAAGGAGAGGATATGTCTGTCACGTTTTACTTGTTAACATCTTGGTTTCTTGACTGGTTGTTGATATAATTGTAGCTCTAGATGTGAGTGCAAAGATTTTGCAAACACAAGTTACAAATACCCTGGGGGCTAAGCCCCCCCTGTCTTCCAATCCTAGTGACGTCCCTGAATGTCATAACATCATTTTAAACACACTTAAATGTATCTAATATGATAAACAGAGCTGCGTTACCTCATGACTGGAAAAGCGGAAATGGTGCCGGCGACTGTGTCCCGTCATAATAAAAGTCTTGCTGCTCGTGAGCCGTGTGTTGTGTAACAATCGCGGCCTTGCTCAGCTCCCACAACATGCTCCAACAACAGCTCCCTCAAGTCCTGCTCTGCTTCATACTACAATAATGTTAATAACCGCACCCATGAACATGATTTCTGCCCGAGTCCTATCCCGATTCTTTCCCACCGGCTGTGAGGTGAAAACCGCATGAATAGGCGAACTCTAGCGGACGGAAAAGTTACATAGTATACCTTTAACACTTTCAAGGCTCAGAAAGGTAGTAAAGACATCATTAAAATAGTCCATGTGACTCCAGTGGTTCAACCTTAATGTTATGAAGCGAAGAGAATACTTTTTGTAAGCAACAATTTGCTGTTGACGCAGTGTAAAGAACACCGGCTTACCATTGGCCGACGCTGTTCACGTGAGCCCCACAATGCATGTGCACAAATCGTTCTGCCATAGAACTAGGAAGCGCTGCAATGTTTACACTACATCAACAGCTTAAGCGTCTGACACAGGCTAGAAGAAATTGTTGAATAAAGTTGTTATTTTTGTTTGTCTTTTGCGCACAAAAAGTATTCTCGTCGCTTCATACAATTAAGGTTGAACCACTGTAGTCACATGGATGATTTGAACAATGTCTTTACTACCTTTCTGGACCTTGAAAGTGTTATTTCAATTGCTGTCTATGAAAGGGGTCTGAGAGCTCTAGGATTTCATCAAAATATCTTCATTTGTGTTCCAAAGATGAACTAACGTTTTACGGGGTTGGAACAATATGAGGGTGATTAATTAATGACAGTTAATGATTAACCCTTCAAGCCAGTAATTTCAATGATAAGGGATTTAATTTATTATTTTATTTTAAATACTGTTGTTAGTATCCAGTTTAAATTCTGCAGCAGTTCTGTAGTCACTGCTAGACTGAATGTCCTTGACCTACTGAGTGACTGTAACATCGTTCCTCATTATTCTGACAAATATAATTATTTCAGTTGCTACGAGGGTTTTTATTGGCTGATCCAGTTACAGTGAGTCACAGGTCAGACTTGATTTGCCGAAGGCAGATGTGAGTGGGTTGGGGGAGGGTAGATCCATAGCATTGATTGGCCATATTAGAGAGGTATACTGATGTGTCTTCATTTACTTCTTTTCTCAAAGCTTCCCAAGACGCCGTTTGAAATGAAGCAGAACCATGTCATTTTAATAAACTTTCCTTGAGGGAAACCAGGGTGGAATAATACACAGCAATACATGCAGTTCAGCTGTAGTTAGGAGAATAAAAAATGGCATCTGTCAGATCAGATAAATTTATAAATGTTGTTTTTTCCACTTTATACCAAGATATAAACATTCTAGTCATTAAATATTGACATGGTTGTCTCAAAAGCTTAAATTTGTCCTAGATCATCAGATGTGACGTTATGCTGCCTCAGAAGTCAGTCTGAAACCATAGTTTCCTTGCTACATTTCCTGGTAAATCCGGGTGGAATGAAGTACAGTTGATTACTCTGAACAAAAGGTTTAGGGTTTACTCTGAAACAATTTTCACTCGGAAATTGCGTGTATTGAATTAAACATCGAATTGAGGTACTGTAGAAAGACTGAAATAGTATTTTCTTGTAAAATGTACTCCAATAATCTTTATTTTATTTACCACTTTGTACCTTAACTGTGTTTATTAAAATATATTGCGGATAATGATATGTGACATCGTTTTGAATAGCTTCTTGTAGCTGTTGCAGTGATATTACTGTGGATTCTGTTCTTATTCATTAGGTGTATAGTAAATACAGAGCATTGTTGATTCAGCTGAGTCTGCTCTCTGTCATAGTGTGACACCATCTGTCAATGTGTCCAGTGGAGTGTGCTTTAATAAGCCTGAATCAGTAAATCAGTGGGTGGAGTTTGACTGGTTTTAATGGTGTTGTTTGACCCTTAATGGAACGTCCCACCCAAACACAGTCCGTCATTGACAGGAGCACTTAGAAGGCTATTGTGCGTCTCTTTCACTCTTGCTCTCGCTCTCTCTCTCTCTCTCTCTCTCTCTCTCTCTCTCTCTCTCTCGATCGAACCACCGCCCCTTTACTATGTCTGTCACTGTTCTGGCAGTTAAATCTGGCAGTGGTAATCTTGTTAGAAGAATGATTCGCTCAAACAGGCTATGCTGTCTGTTTGTGCATTTATGTTTGTTTTTTACTGGGTACGTGTGTGTGCGCAATCAGGCATTTGGAAGAGACTCCTCGAATCAGAAACAACTGGCGGAAAGAATTGCATTGGTAGAGTTCATTTTGTGTTGGTGTTGACATGAGCTTATTATGTGTATGATAATACATCAAGCTGATTCAGAATCGCACTCGTTTTGTGTTTGTTTGAATTACATTGCTAATTCACGTCCAGCTTTGAGGAGCCACACAGAGACTGTTTTGACTGTTGTCATTGAGCTGCTGTTTGAGTCACAGTCATTGTGTCTATAGAGGAGACTGCTGCAGCTGTGACTCATTGCAAAGTCTGAGATTCACATGCTTCACTGTATCTGAAACATAAAATGCTGCCTTGAACCTCCAAATCCAATTAATGATTCCTCCATATAGCATAGGTGTATCCATTGCTGCATATGATATACCGTATGCTGCGTTCCAGGCAGGTTTTTGAGCCCGTAAGTTACATTTACAAACCACGACTCGTGACTTTGTAGCATTCCAGGCAAAATCATGCCAAACTGCCTGAGCACAAGGAATTGTGGTAGCTAGATGTAAACAAAACATGGCGGACCGTACAGGGCTTATACTCCTTTACAATAATTTATATCGGCAAAGGTGTTTTCTCCTTGCTTTTTTGAGGGAAACGGAGGAGAACAACTGTGCATAAGGCAAGAGAAGCTGTTATACCTTTTATTTAACGTTATTTGTATATTTGGAGATGTATTTGGTTTTAATTAATTCTTGCACTCAATGGACTGAAAACTAGCTAACGCTAGAAAAGCTGCTGATAATGCATACCATTTGCGCATAAATAATGTTAGAGCAATACCTTATTTTAATAAACCTTTTGGTTTTTAATGTACAACTTTCATAAACACCATATCCGTAGGGGCTGCAATTGTTGTTTCGCGGGCTATGTGATGTCAGAGCGCGTAACTGGGAGTACATCAATCTAGTGCGAGTTCACGGGTGGACTGCCATTCCAATGCACTTTCACAGGTAGAAGGTTGGAAAAACTCGGGTTACGGGTTGCCTGGAACGCGGCATTAGTTCGGTACACACCAACAGTTTGGCAGTTCGTTGAAAGAATACAAAGGGCGTCAGTCAGACTAATCCCAGCTAATTCAAGCTTTATAATGGCAGTGAATGGGAGTGTATCCCATAAATGTGTATCCATCCATTATAAAAGTAATCCACACATTTCCAAGGGGTTAATAAAGGCCTTCTGAAGCAAACCGATGGATTTTATGTTAGAAAAATATCCATATTTAAAACTTTCTAAAGTAAAATATCTAGGTGCCGCCAGAACACCCTCCGTATTCAATTTACGAAGAAAGTGAAAAGGCTCTTGCAGTTCAAAATGCTTGCTCTACGTCAGATGTCATCGCCACGCCAGTTACGCTAGTTATTTCATAAGATGAATACGGAAATCGGTCTGCTGGAGGCTCCATATTTTACTTTATAACGTGTTAAATATGGATATTTTTCTTACACAAACGCATTGCTTTGCTTCTTTTATAATGGATAAATGCACTTTTTTAAGCTTCAAAATCAAATTTTGGGCTGCCATTCACTGCCATTATAAAACTCGGAAGAGCCAGGACATTTTAATAACTCTGATTGTATTCGTCTCCCGAAGAATGTCATAAACACCTAGGATGGCTTGAGGGTGAGTAAACCATGGGGTCATTTTCATATTTCGGTTAACTATCCCTTTAAATTAACTTTATATTTATTTACTATTATAATTATTGTATATAATTATGAATGCAATCATTTTAAATCCTTGCTTGTACTATTTTCTATATAGTGCCATATTTCTTCGTGTGATGGTAATCATTACTCCAGTCTTCAAAAATCATTCTTACAGTTCTTACAAAATTTTTTTTGTTATTATTCTGAATTTTGAAAACAGTTACTATTTACTAACAGCCTATTTTTTTTTTGTGGAAACCATATGTTTTTTCAGGATTTTTTGATGAATTGAAAATTCAAAAGAACAGCATTTTTTAATTAAAATATAAAATTATAAATGTCTTTAAAGTCCCTGTAAAGGCAATTCTGAGATTTGTATCTAAACACATTAGAAATGTTAGAAATGTATTGTTGAAACACATTATAAAGACTGTGAACTATGTAGTACTGATTTCAGAAGTTAGACCGTTAAGAAGTTTTTCACCATTGCTGTGTTCCGGATTTTTTGGGCGGGGTTAAAACGGTGGCTCGATGACGCACTGGAGCCGCTTGGCATGTGGCCCCTCCCCCATAACTAGAGTACATTCGCAATTTCGCATCAGTTCACCCGCTAGATTTCGAGTTACTGTCAGTACTGTTAGTTACTACAGCCTACAACTTACAAAACAGCCTACAAAACAAAAAAAGACGATCTCAAGAAGAGGTGGATTCATTTTGTGAACAGCTACCTTGATGGAGTGCTGACGATCACCACCAACACCTGCCTCTGCAGTGTCTTTACACCGGATAGTTTTACAAACTTTCATCGGCAACAACTGGGATTCACTGATAATCCGCTGCAGAACAGGGACGAACCGACTATCTCCCGCCCCGGCCTTCATCCTCCCATCCCGCCGACATCTGGTGCCATCTTGACTCGTGAGCTGTAACGTTACGTGAGTGTTCTTGTTGTTGTCTTGTGTGTTTACGGCCGCTTTCCCGCGAATAGGTGTTGTTTCGGCGCCGACAGCGGACACACCCCCAGCGTTTGAGAGAAGAGAACGCTGCTTATTTTTTCAAGATTTCGATAAGATATTTTATATACTTAACAGATTTTTTTATGATTCAAATTTGGCTAGTTGGTTAATAACACATTTATCTGTGGTGTGAGAAACACATGTTTGATTTTGACTTTACAGGGACTTTAACTTTGATCAATTTACTATAATGTCCTTGCTGAATAAAAGTATCAGAGGAACAATAAAATATTTAATTAAGATGTACATTCATACTAAAAAAAAAGCTTTAACTGACTGGGCAGAAAGGTAACTGTCTGTTACGGACACAGCCAGTTTTGATAGTAGGATTTGTCTATAACCAGGCGAGTCATGTCAGTGATCTTGAGGCAATGGTTCATTCCCTGCCCTTTCTGCTCTAGGACTGCAGGCACTAATGAATTGTAGTGTTTGTTTGCAGCCAAGCAGCAGTGAGTCTTTATTCACAGGCTGCCTGACCCACACACCCTGCTAGCTTTACAGACAGGAGCGGATCCACGCCGCTGTGGGTGTGTATTAGTGAGCGTGTCTGCTGAGTTTGGCTAACCACCCGCGGACGCGGATAGGTCTGCAACCATAAATCTTTTCAGTGCTGCAGGTGATGAAGGTCTTAACTCATTAGTTTTCATCTCCAAATTTGTTACACAGAGATATTGTTTTGGGGGAAAAACACACATGCTGCAGTAGTTACACATGCCACTTAAAACATGTTTCTCCTGTACTTCATTAGTATCTTTGTCTTGTTTTACTAGCTAAATATCCTTGGAGCAAGACATATTAAATAAGGTTAGAATTTAGATTTTAATTTAATTTATTTGGATGGATGGCTGGATGGATGGATGGATAAAGGGCTTTTGCACCAAGTAGTTATATGAACTCACTTATAGGAACTAGCCAGCACCAGGGTGGTCCCCTGAGAACTAAATGTTCCCCAGGACCAGGAGGGAGGAGCCGAGGCAGAGCCAACTGGTCGACAGGCTGAGGTGGAGAAACATGCTTGGAGGCCTAAAGCCATGGTCATACTAGACTTAGAGCATATGGCTTCAGGCTCCGTGATAAGCATTGGCTTTGGGTCTGTGGAACCCATCACCACTGGGTAGGCAGACTCCAAACAGGTGAAGACATACTTTCTCCAAGTGAGATCCCCCATCTCTGGCTACAGTTGACCCACTTGCAGCTCTGTGCGCCCACCGAATAGATGGTTTTCAAACTAGTGTCATCAAACTTTTAGCCAACTCACAAAAGTGGATGGAGTATTCCCACAGAAGAAGTTTGTGAATTGCAACCGTCCACCGCTCACCCCTAGCTCCCTTTCAAAGCACATAGAAAAGCTATGTTGGCCGACACAGGACAAAGATGTTGTTGTCTGAGACAGAAGAGAGGGAATAGCGCTCTGTAGAGCAGCTTGTCCGTTTATGGATACTGTAAAAACTTGTCGGCGCAAAGTGGTGACTTCACTGTAAGGGGACCTACGCTTTATGTAGATAGAAATGGCTCATTATAAGGTAATAAAAACATAGCAGTTCATTATGTATTGTATAATTCTGTCATTTATTTATCCTCATGTTTTTCCAAACCTGCATGAGTTTCTTTCTTCTGCTGAACACAAAAGGAGATATTTAAAAAAATATTCAGTTATGGAGTTAAATAGCCATTTCTTTTCTTATTATGGAAGTCAATGGGACCCATCAACTGTCTGGTTACCAACATTTTTCAAAATATTGTTTTAGTTAAACAGAAAACTGTTTTTTTAAATTTTTTAAAAATTTTTTGGGTGAACTGTCACTTTTTAACTGAACAATATTTAAAGGCTAATGTGACAACTCTATTTAGAACAACCTTTTTTTATTTTATCGTTTTATAACATATATGCTATGTTTATTTTAAACATATATGCTAATGCCAGAAGATAAAAAAAACACTCCACAATGCTTTTCTCCGAAAATAGGGTTTAAAGTCTTAATGAAAAGGAAATTGCAATTAGTATTTTCTTCCCTATTGTGACATTTGAGTGAAACTTTATTTAACAAGAAAAAATTTGAGGTGGGATTGTTTTAGTTGGAAATTGATTGGTGTGCTGTTGTTTGCTAATTGCTGCAATCTCATGTGTGTGACTGGTTGCTGGAGGGTTTATCATCTCACTTTGCACCAGTGAAACATGTCATCAGAGAAGGGAAGAGATGTTTTTGTGAGGGAGAAGATTTCAGATTTTGATTAAAGATTACAAGGGCACATCAATTTAAAAATAATGATGAATTGCAGATTGTGCACAGATAACTAATTTATTTTTAACACTGCAAAATTCCATAAATGAATTGTTCATTTTGATTTCATGGTGAATATCTTCTCTTCTACTCAATGTATCTTCTTATAAGGATGTTTAGACTGGTACACGTAACAATGACACTAATAATTAAGAATGCGATTTTCTGAAATCTCAACACATAGTTCATTATCTCATCTCGTCTTGTCTCGTTTTCTGAGAGCAGCAGTAGGACCGATTTGTCCTTGTGGGTAAGCCACTGAGTGCGACCTCCGCTGGGAACTGTGAGGAGAGAGAGCTGTGAAAACCCTCTGATTAATCCTGCTCCTCACACATGCTGAAGACTCGATGTGTGAGAGCCCTATGTGTGTGTGTGTGTGTGTGTGTGTGTGTGTGTGTGTGTGTGAGAGAGAGAGAGAGAGAGAGAGAGAGAGAGAGAGAGAGAGAGAGAGATGGTTGAAAATGGTATGGTGTTCTTCTGTATCAGCAGTCCTTTTTGTCAGCTGGCCCAGCTTTTGCCAGCTCCTCTACTTTCATCAGTGACCATCAGCACATTTTTAGACTGTCTTCTCCTTGTCCCTTTGTAGCTCAGGTGAGCTTTCACAGTCATGCTGGCTTCAGCCCACGCTGCTCGTACAGTTGATATTACCTTTCCAGGGTTATTTTCAAACACTTATTTGCATAAAATCTAGAGGTTTTAGCAAGCACACATGTTAGCTGTCTAAAGATCTGTATGTTTGTTCTTTGATGGAGGTATGTGGGCATTTTGCTCTTTCCTCAACAGAAATTAATGAGTAGACCTAGTAGTTGTAAAGCCTGCAGGTGTTTTTCCACAGCACTTTCATTCTTATTTCACATAGCCCATTGTCTGTGCCTTATTTTTATATTGATTAATAATACATTGTTAGCTAACTGTGTGCTTTGCATATGTACATTTCTGAAATCCATAACTTGGACACAGTCTTCTCTGATAACAAACCATTTCAAATTGTAATGTAGACGCATGCATTTTCTGTGAAGCTGCTTTGAAACGATATGTATTGTAAAAAGCGCTATACAAATAAATGTGAACTGAATTGAATTCATTGGAGCTATTGTTAACCTTACCAAATAACTATTATTTTTTTTATTTGCTGATCCATTAGCATTGTTGGTTTTGAATATTCAGACTTAATCGCAGTGTTTGATAACTGAAACCCATATATTGCCAAAGGTTTTGGGACATCTGCCTTTACATGCACATGAACTTTAATGCCATCCCATTCTTAATCCGTAGGGTTTACTGTGGAGTTGGCTCACCCTTTGAAGCTATTACAGCTTCAACTCTTCTGGGAAGACTTTCTACAAGGTTTAGGAGTGTGTTCATGGGATTTTTTACCTTTCTTCTCGAAGTGCGTTTGTGAGGTCAGGCACTGATGTTGGACGAGAAGGCCTGGCTCACAGTCTCCGCTCTAATTCATCCCAAAGGTGTTCTATCGGGTTGAATTCAGGACTCTGTGCAGGCCAGTCAAGTTCCTCCACAGTAAACTCGCTCATCCCTTTCTTTTATGGACCTTGCTTTGTGCACTGATGCGCAGTCACGTTGGAACAGGAAGGGGCCATCCCCAAACTCTTCCCACAAATTTGGGAGCATGAAATTGTCCAAAATGTCTTGGTATGCTGAAGCATTAAGAGTTCCTTTCGCTGGAACTAAGCGGCCAAACCCAATCCCTGTAAAACAACCCCACACCATAATCCCCCTCCACCAAACTTAGCATTTGGCACAATGCAGTCAGGCAAGTACCGTTCTCCTGGCAACCGCCAAACCCAGACTCGTCCATTGGATTGCCAGACAGAGAAGTGTGATTCGTCACTCCAGAGAATACGTCTCCTCTGCTCTAATCCAGTGAGTCCAGTGACAGTGTTCTTTAAGCCCCGGGTATACTTTGGCCATCCACGTTCGTGCACCGTCCGCAGGGTGAAAATGACGGCCGGCCGCACACCGCGTGCAACAGCGCATGCGCCAGCAGTACAGAAGAATCCACTAGGTGGCAATACGCACAGTATTGAGCATAGTGTTCAGCCTTCGAAGAAGAGTGTGAAAAGACCGGTTTAAAAACAACATGCTTGAAATGTCTACTGACAGGACTCAGTGCTGCCCTCCGATGGTAGAACATAGAAAATGTTTTTTACTGCACGTGTCGAACGTGATCATCCACGGTGCAGTATACTTTGAAAGACGTGTGGACAGGGCTGCGCGCGTGACGCGTCCGGGCGCGGAAAGTGAAGTATACCTGGGGCTTTACACCACTGCATCCGACGCTTTGCATTGCACTTGATGTAAGACTTGGATGCAGCTGCTCGGCCATGGAAACCCATTCCATGAAGCTCTCTACGCACTGTTCTTAATCTGTTAATCTGAGGAACACATGAAGTTTGGAGGTCTGAAGCTATTGATATTTCTGTGCGAATAATGATAAATTATGAATAATGCGCGAATAATAAACACTTGACTCCATCTAAGCAGACGGCTTAGCAACATGATGGCATAAGGATAGCCGGTACATTGGTAAAAACCATATATGGTTATTTTAGGGAGGAGATGGGCTGGAGATGCATGTAAGCATAATCTTCTTCCACTGACTGAGTTTTATACATTTTTTCATAGGTCCTGGCATACGGTGGTTTTATAAATCTGAAAACTTTTGTGTGTATACACTTTTAGCATGAAATCTACGGAATGTTTCATACATGAGGCCCCTGCGCTCCAGACACTGATCTATATGACTGGATTGCTCATGACATCACAAAAAGTGAAGCCAACACACTGTATTCCCTCACATTTAAATTAAAATTATGCAGTAGCAATTGTCAAAGTATCAATTAATTGTAATTGAATGTTGGATAATGTCAATAATTAAGGAAGCTTTTCTTTGTTTTGTTTTTTGTTTGTTTGTTTTTCCTGTTTAATTGTAACCGGGGTGAGTTTAAATAAGTTGTCTTCTACCCACTCCTTTTCGAGCAATAGTTGGAATTGTGATGTCAAAGTATGATGAATTTAACTAGTTGAACAGACTAATCAAAATGCTTCTTTATTTCCTTTGTTATGTGTCCTTATATATTGCTCAAAATAAAATTAATTAATTCATACTCTGCAAATCAGGTGATTTTAGGTCAAGGTTTTGGCTGTATGGGAATTGTAAGATGGCTGCTCGAACACTTCCGGCGGCTTCACGGCCTGCTGGCAGTTTAGAAAGCAATGAGCAATCCAGTCATTTATATAGATCAGTGGCTCCAGACTAACATTTGAGAGTAGTGGCAGTTTTGGTAGCACCAGGGTGGCAGTTTTCCATTACTCATCTCATCATGTCTACATTAATAATAACATAATACATTTTGATGTAATCCCACATTTCTGCCACAATATCATGGTTACAGGTAGTGTTATTACAGTAAACCTACTCATGGTAAATGTTGGGGATTTTGTGGATTGAAAAGCCTTCTAACTGGATCATTTTGTCACAATCTTTCTCCTGTTTTCCGCATCAGTGTTTTTGAGAATATCATCGCTGCTTCATCCGGCTTTAGTTTAAATCACAGAGACATTTGTGGTTTGTATCAGAGAACTCTGTGCTGAACTCGAACACTTTTCACTGGATCTCACAGCGCTGTTTAGTGTTTTTTAAATGATCATTCAACGAGTAAACACAACCGCTTTAGTTTGCACTGTGCTGTCTTTTGGGCCGAGCTGATAAATGGTCCATGTGGCACGGTTCAAACAAGTAGCGCTGTTTCATTCCGCTTTTGCCGCATTTGCCGTTTAATGTTTTTCATATGCAACAAAAATGGGAGAGCTTATCAGTCTGTCAAATTGGTTGTAGCACCAGTGCGAGCATTTAGTCGCAGTCTGGAGAGCTATTTTTCAACTAGCATATCAATGGTGCTCATCTGTTTTGGACTGCTGGAGAGGAAGGAGTAAGCTTGTGACTCTCTGACATGTTATATGTGCAAAATCAATAATGGTAAACAATTATCCCTCTGGGATCACATTGTTAGGTCTGTCAGTCCAATGCTGATTGATTTGCTTGACTCACCCATGCCAAGAATCTCTCTCTCTCATTGGGATGTCTCCAGGAAGGATTCTGTGTGACTCAGTTGCTTAGATAGGGTAGGAGTTAGAAGTCTTTGAACACACCATCCTAATCGGGCTGGGGAGGGGAATTCACCACAGCAACTGGAGCTGCTGCTACCTCTGTGGACTGCCAAAAATAATCTTTAGTTAATCACAGTGTCTTGTTGTCCAGAAAAGAAAAGAAAAAACTCTTTAAGACAGTATACTTTTACTTTTACAGAAGCAACTGACTGTAAAATAATTTCAGAGATTGTATTTTAAATTAATTTAATTTTATTCAATATATTATTGAACAACTGTATTCATTAATTTAAAATATATATATTTCTTACCCCATTGTATATACCTGTAATGAGTATACAGCTGTTTTTTGTTTTTGTTTTTTTTGCCTCTGACTCAGATCATCAAGTTGGTTTGCCCTCAGGATTTTGTACATGTTTTGAACTGAAGTCAGGAGGAGGCTCACTGTCATTTTATTTCCTCTGGCATTCCATCACCTTCTCACGTCTACCCCAATTACTGCTGCTTTCTGATGGGTTCGGTATGCGCACCATCACTTTTGATCACACCTTACAGGAGCATGAGTACCGTGACTTCTTTCTGACATGATATCTCTAACAACACGCCATACAGCGTCACGCATGGAAACAGATGTCATGTTTGCAGCGGTGACTCATGTTTTAGTAGGCCGTATGCTACTGCATGTTTCTATCACTCTCTCTCTTCTCCCCATCGGTTGAGATGTGAGGGTTAGAGACACTGCTGTTAATTTTAAGTAAGCTGTCAGGAAACTAATGCAAGTGTGGCTAATTGTTTGTGTTTGATTAATATAAGATCACAGCTCCTTTACAGCCTTGTCTCTTTCCAGATGGAAGTCTGCTGAAAAATGTCACCCATCACGATGCTCCAAAAATGTCAAAAGTTTGGTATTTGATGAAGACGTCTGGACAAAAGCATAGGCAGAGTTTCTCTTTTGTGCTTGGAGGGAGGGCACACCTAACGGTTATTGCTGTTGTTGTTGTTGTTTTTGTCTTTTTAATTCATTAAATAATTAAAGGATTGAAAGGTTTAATTGAATATTGAAATTTTAATTAAATAGCAATTAATATTTTAAAATATGCACATTTACCCTTATTTGCATAATGTAAATGCTAAATTTTCTTGTCTCGTCACATTCAGTTATGGGTTACATTGATCATATAAATGATAGCATATTTTCAATTCAAAATAACAATTTCTTAATTTGAGAAGTTTGCATCACTGGATATTATGGTCATTTAACATATCTATTGTAAAACAGCTATCAAATAATTAATGTTCACCTAGTTGCATCTTTCCACACACTCTTTTTTGCCCTTAAAACTAAAGCATTGTTGCACACTCGTCTTCTGTGAACAGTAACGTCTGCCTTGTTTGATATTATTGGCCATCTCAATCATTTTGACAACATCAGCGAGCGCTGTTAGATTGCTGAGGCAGAGCAGTCTAAAATGTAACCTTTGAAACTTTTTGTCATCCTAACAACAAATAGAGTAGTGTGTAATGGAGTACAGCAGAAAAGCATTTCAGTGTCTATGGTGGTTAAAGACCTGCATATATACCATATCTGACATTTCATATATTTATATTTCATGTCTTCTACATTTAAAATACATTTACAATGAACGACTGGTTGGCCTACAAAGAGTAAAAAACACATCTTACCTAATGCAGAAGAAGCATAGATGTTGATAGTGGACGCATCAGAGTCCACTTTAGTTTTGGGTTTATTTATAAAAAATAAAAAATGATGAACATCCATTTAGTTTAGTTAGCCTGTTATTTAGCATAACTAAACTAAAGCTGGACGGAATGAGAAAAGAGTCCACACGTGTACCGCGATACTCAATTTGTGAGTTGCGAGAAAAGGGCATCTATTTCGGATGCCTCCTGGACGCCTTCCCAGGGAGGTGTTCCAGGCACGTCCCACCGGGAGGAGGCCCCGGGGAAGACCTAGGACACGCTGGAGGGATTACGTCTCCCGGCTGGTCTGGGAACGCCTCGGGGTTCCCCCGGAAGAGCTGGAGGAAGTGGCTAGGGAGAGGGAAGTCTGGGCGTCTCTGCTTAGACTGTTGCCCCCGCGACCCGGCCCCGGATAAGCGGAAGATAATGGATGGATGGATGGATGGATGGGGTCTTCTTGGTTTTCAGTATAGTATTTAAAAATAATGTAGCCTTTACTTACTCATTCTACCAGCTAAAATGATAAGATAAGACAAATAAAATGAGAAAATATAATTATATAGATATAAAAATGATAATTTTTATTAATCTGACTTTTTTTATTAATTGACAATCATGAATCCACCTATGAACAAAACCGTAAGTGTGTGAGTGGCTGTCTTTATGTGTGAGTGCATACAAATATACATATATCTTAAAGAATATGACTCTTTTTAAAAAATACTGGGTAAACTAAATCAACAGCATTTGTGGCATAATGTTGATTTAACTTATTTTCCTCGTCTCTCCTTTTTTATAAAAAGAAAGAAAAAGTAGAAATCTTTTTAAAAAGCAAAAACACAATGTGTTAACGTGATTTTAATCAAAAACACTTATACTAGTCTTTTCAGTGATCTGATATTAGTTTTATTTTGTGTGCATGGTAGGCAACATTGTACCTTTTAAATGTGTCAATTGCACTTAACTTGTATTGAACCTGGAAAATTCCTTAATCATCCACATGAGAGCACTACCACAAAAAATATGTAAACTACTCAAAAAGCTAAAAAAGTGAATATGACTAATCAGTTAGTAATTTGTTTGATGACTTGTTAACCATCCTTGCCCTTCCCTATTTTGAGAGCCTCTTCTTTTGTTCATGGCAGTGTATCACCCACTTTTCTGGCATGAATTGCTGAAGTAGGTCACATGTAGTCGAGTCTAATAGTGCTGTCTTTCACTTGTACAGAATGCACAAGAAAGCCCTCAGGAGCTCATTCAAAGAGAAGAGGTTAATGTGTAAACATGACTGGTCAGCTAGCTTGACAGGGGTTTGAATATGAGTTCTCTTATTAAAATGATTGTGTTATCTTATTCAGCTTGTTTTGTGGTGCGACTCAGCTGATTATAAGAGGCACAAAAGTGGAGGGTGTCTACTGCTCTTTGCATTTCTAGCTACTGTGTGGTGATAAACTATGTATACTTATGTATACTTCTGTTATACATAATTGCTTCAGTTTCATAGATTTTGACTTAATTTAGGCCTTTACTGATTGAAGCATGTGTGAAAATTATATAACCAACATAATCTTTGTACGTCAACTACAGAGGCAGCTGATATTGATATGTGGTAGCATAGTAAATGTCACTATGAATAAAACATCAGCTATAACAAGGTTAATGGTGGATTTTCCCCCCTGGTAATTGTTCATACATTTTATTGGAGGTGAATAAGTAATATGTAAATTTCCTATTGGAAAACATTATAGAATCTAATGAAATATACCTGAAACATATGCCATTTTGTATTTGTCACCTGTTACGCCTGGAGCTTTCTGTACATTTTCATACAGACAGATTATTCAGCCAAATTTCACTTTTAATTTGTTTAACAAGTACCTTAATAAGTACCTTAATTTGTTTATTTTTCTATTTCTATATTTCGTTACACTTTATTTTAAGGTGGCATAGTTACATTGTACTTACTCAAGTACTAAGTAATATAAATTAACTACATGTTCTTACTATAGAGTTATTAGGTTAGGTTTTGGGTTTGGTTTAGGGTTAGTTACGTGTAATTATGCATAATGTACTGTTATTGTCACGATTTCTCCAAATCCTCGATTCGATTACATTTTCGATTCTGAGGTCACGGTTTGATTTGATTCTCGATTTTTTTACATTCATTTTTTTTTTAAAGCACTGGTTACTATGCCATTTTTAGACTATACTTTTATGCAATATAATATCTGACCTTTGTTTGCAATGTACCACACTACATTGTAAAATTTAAAAAAAAATGATTAACAACATAATGTAACAATAACTTATATCTTCAGTCATTTGAAAACTTAAGCAAAATAACCCAGCATTCTGTAGTCAAGTCAACTAAATGTGTGCTGCTCAGACCTTCAATAACTTTCTCCTACATTATTGTACATGGAGGGAATCACCGTAGCTGTGAGATGCATTCTACTTGGGATTACTTAGCATAGTTCTAGCATGCTAATTAAATGCCTAAATACACATTGACTCTTCTTAGAGTCAAATCTTATTAGAGATAAAATATGCATTGTTACAACCGTCTAAAACATATAACAATATAAACATCGTAAAGTAAACATTGTCCTTATTCATCAGCATTAGTTCATAAACAATTGCCTGGCATAAATATGAGCTATTCATTGATTGAGCCGTTCTGAAGCGCTATTGTAGATGCGTGAGCCTGAAGGACGCTCGTTTCCCCCTATGGTTTCCCCGTGGTTAGTTCCGCACGTTACAGTTCAAATGTGTGCATCTTTTACACATGATATCATCTGACTGGATCTCTTCCCTAATCGTCCCTCCCCAACATTTTCATCTCGTTTTTATTCGTTGATGAAAATGACATCCTTTTTTCATCCAACACTAGTTTTTATTTCGTTTATCGTCTCATTTTCGTCTGTGAAAAAAGGTTGTTGATGAAAATTAACGAAATTAACACGGCTTCAGTGAAACAGGAGGGGGTTCAAGTTATGTTGATGGGTCTCCTGGGACAGTGTCGGACCCTCCTGCATCTGCAGTTGCCATGCTATCTTTTGAGTGGCTGTAGCTTGGTTACAAGAGGTTGACTCTCAGTACTTCAACACGTGTTTTTTTTCCAGCTTGTCAAGCAACCGGCCGTGACATGGGGGCGTGGCAGCATCGACGATTCCATTTTTTAATTCGATGTTCGAGATTGTGACTTGATTTCAGTCGGTTTCGATTTAAAATCGAGATCGTGAAACCCTTAGTTACTAATATTTTAACTAACTTAAAATAATGCATTACCCTATATTTCTATTAAACATACTTTACTTTTTTTTATATTCTTTGTTCTCAACTTTTTTATGCTTTTTTCTTTTTAAATAAAAAATACAACAGTACTATTTATTTCTTTATATGTACCTAAGGGAAAACTACTGAGTGCACTGCATCAATGATCTTTCTTACTGAGTTGTTGCCGTTTTAAGATTTATATCTGTTTTTTGTTCATTTTTCTGCAGGTCGTGCTTGAGTGGAGCCCTACTGGGAAAAGTAATGCTCTGTGTGTAGACCTCCCCCTCATCCAGTCATGAGCCACCAGGAGGCGCCACACGGCCAGGAGTTGAGAGAGGCAGCTGAGGCAGACCTGGAGCGTAGAGGCCCTGAGGGCCAACAGCCCCCCTCATCCCACCGTAGACGCCACGACAACGGAGATGGCAGTTCCCGCTCCGGTCGCTCCCGCAACCATCACAGCAACCATAGTACGGAGAATAACCACTACCAGTCCCAACAGCAGGGGGCTCCACGCTACCGAAGGTACGAGGGATCAAATGGAGTGATGAACCGCACACGTGCTGCAAGGAGGCCAGCGGAAGATGGTGATACCGAGCAGCAACCCGTTCAGCAGCCTATACCACGACCTGCAGTGACACGCTACCGCAGACAGGGGGACAACGAGGCCCGACTTCGTGCACAGCAACAGAGACAGCGACAGCGGGAGAGGCAGCAGAGAGATGCAGAGAGAGCCGATCAGCAGAGGCTGGACAATCAACAGCATCTTGTCTCCCCTACGCAAGCCATGCCGCCCGCCAGAGAGCCAGAGGAAGCTGAGGAAGACGAGGGAGATGGTGGCAGCGCTTTGGCCCGATCCGCCAGCACCGAGAGTGGCTTCCACAACCACACAGACCGGGCAGAGGGGGATGCAGTCATGGTTCTTGAAGCGGAGCCCGAAGACGAAAGCACATATGGCATCCCACTGCGCCCGGAAGCAGAGGAGTACACAGAGAGTGCAGAGTCAGAGCAACAACACGGGGGTCCAGCTTATCTCCAACCCCAATACCCACCTCAGCCACCGCCCCTACCTCGAGAGCCCCTGCCTAATGCAGAGAGGCCCCATGATGCAGAGACGCTAAACCCCAACTACAATTATGTTTACACTCAACCCATGTACCGCAGTCCCACCGGAGCAGGAGAGGCCTGTGAAGGTGGATCAACAGAAGATGAGCCATACTCTGAGCCCTACACCGAATACACCCTTCAGGAGCACGTTTACGAGGAGATCACGGACGGACCCTCGGCCAAAGCTGAGGGACAGACTCCACAACAGCGTAGGGCAGAGTTCAAACTCTTCGAGCGTGAATTGTACCAGCAGCAGGAGGCTGTTGGGTCCAGGCTCCACCACTACGACGAGCGATCTGACGGAGAGTCGGACAGCCCTGAAAAGGAAGCAGAGTTTGCCCCGTACCCCCGTGTCGACAGCTGCGAGCAGGATGAGGACATTGACCAGATTGTGGCAGAGGTCAAGGAGAGTCTAAGCTCGCAGAGCCTGGAGCGTGTCGCCATGGGCCTGGACAAGGACCACGATGAAGAAGAGTGGACAGAGTCAGAGTCCCATGGTCAAATGGAAGAAATCAAACCCCCAGAGCCAATAACTGAAGGAGAGGGTGGAGAGCAGGCCCCCAGTAGTCCCTCAGAAGAGCCAGCTCCAGGCGTGAAGAGCAGTCGTGAAAAGAGAGATGCAATCTCATTGGCTATTAAGGACATCAAAGAGGCAATAGAGGAGGTGAAGACAAGGACGATCCGCTCGCCCTACACGCCAGACGAGCCCAAAGAACCCATATGGGTAATGAGGCAGGACCTGAGTCCTACGGCAGAATCTGACCTGCAGCCATCTCTGGGGGCTGATGTGAGTATGAGCATGCAAGATGTCCTTTTTTTTGCTACTCTGTTGTTGCACTGCAGTTCATGCTTTGTAGCATCATCACTGCTGTTGTTTTCACAATTTACTTCTCTGGTATAATCTTGCTTACAAAGTCACTCTTAAAGTGTTAGCTCTTCTAAAATAAAATTGTGTCATTTACTCATCCTCATGTCTTTCCAAACTCAAGACTTTGGTTAATCTTTGAAACACAAATTAAGATATTTTTAATGAGGTTTCTGTTCCTCCAGTTAACCAAAATTAAAAATGTTGTAAAGTCATTGGCATGTACTCAAGAGTCATGCACTAGAACAAACCTCATTGGTGCATGCACATTTGAGCTTCTGTGGTGTGTGATGGTATGCCATGACGTATGTGATGCTGTATATTGTTTAGATTTAAATGTAAGCCTAAATATCGGTTCATCATATAAAATTATCATATCTCTTCACAAGACGTGGGTTAAGCTGCTTGATTTAAATGGATTCAGTTTATGATGCCTTTTATGACCTTTTTTAGATCTTCTAAGTTTTGGTTACCTGGTCACTCAGTGGAGGGACAAAAGCCTCTCAAGTTTCATTTCAAATATATTAATATGCGTTTCAAATGTTAATCAAAATCTTACAGAGTTGAAACAACATGGGGTTGAGTAAATTATGACAATTTACATTTTTGGGTGAACTAACCCTACTTGTCCAAGTATACATGGCACAATTTGTCAGATATTTGAAGGATTAAATATACATCACCTACACTTTTCTATCAGTGCATGTGCTAAACACAGAGGCCATGTTATAGGTCCTGAGAAAATTACACACATTTGCTTTAAGTTGATTAGAGTGATAAGATGTATAAGTCTATTTTCCTTAACACTCTAATTTATGTTAAAAGGATAGTTCACACAAAAATGAAAATTACCCCGTGATTTACTCACCCTCAAGCCATCCTAGGTGTATATGACATTCTTCTTTCAGACGAATACAATCAGAGTTATTAAATATTATTAAATAAAGTCCAATCTTTATAATGCCAGTGAGTAGAGGATGATTTTTTGAAGCCCAATTTTTTTGCATAAATCCATCATAAAAGATATCCACATGGCTCCAGGGGGTTAATAAAGGCTTCCTGAAGCAAAGCGATGCATTTGTGTATATTCATATTTAAAATGTTAAAAACGAAAATAACTAGCTTCCGGCAGACGGCCTATGCAAGTCTACTTACAGCAAAAGAGTAACCCCTGACACGATGTAGGAGTAGCGTAAGCTTTGTCGCCTCTCATGGTTCAAACAAATGGGGCCAGGCAACAAATTCAAGCTCCTCTTTCCTTAAATCGAAATCCTCCGACATTTCTTTTTAAAACTTCTCGTTTTAGACTTCTAATTCATGACCGGTGTTTTGTTTTGCTCAATCCTCTGTGCTTCAGTATTCATCAAAACGCATGCGTCAAGGATCACGGGTTATTACTCTTTCGCCATAAATCGATGTGTACGGTCGTCTGTCGGAAGCTAGTTATTTTAGTTTAAAAGGTTTATGTAAATGCTTCGCTTTGCTTTAGAAGGCCTTTATTAACACACGGAGCGGTGTGGATATATTTTATGATGGATGGATGCACTTTTTTGGGCTTCAAAATATCATCCTCTACTCACAGCCATTATAAAGCTTGGAAGAGCCAGGCCATTATTATATCTTCGATTGTATTTGTCTGAAAGAAGAAAGTCATATACACCTAAGATGGCTTGAGGGTGAGTAAATCGTGGTATAATTTTTATTTTGGGGTGGAATATCCCTTTAAATATTTGTAGCAGGTGCAGCAAATGACAAAAACATTCTCTCAGGGAGGACGTGTACAATTGTGTTGTTGTTCTCCTTGGCTGCAACAGCCTCACAGGGTGAATAACATCATTCCTCTGGTCGTGACTTCATCGCTCTATCACTGTTCTTTTCTGGAGAGCACGGTGGCACACACTAGTCTCTGTCTCATGAGTGGTGCCTGCCACAGCACCGGACAAATTGCATGTTGCTAGAAAATGAAGACTACTCACACTTATAGAACGGCTCTCCTCATCCATGGCCTGGAGGGCTCATCTGTATTCTGCAAATGCTACACATGACCAGCGTGTGCAAATTAAGTTGTCCTGCACCTTAGCCACAACAGACGTTGTCTGAAAAGAGCATAGAGAGAAAGATGAGCTCTCTGTATAAGAAAAGACATGGTAATTTTGTTGCCTTTCTTCTCTCTCACTCCTCTTTTTTCTTTTTATCTGAGATAAGTATTACCCTTTTTATTAACATAATGAGTAGACGTCAGTCAAGTGTGCCCACGGTTAGTATTAACTTAATGGTATCATCTCATGATGTGTGCTTGAGATTTTTGATATCTTTTCTTTTGTTCTACATTTACATAATTAATAGATTCTGTGCTGTGTAATTTTACTCAATCACAGCTGAATCAGTCACATTGTCTATTACCAACACATTACAGAAATACAGTACACATACTCTGTCTCACTAAACAAACAACGCAAAGCCCAGCTCATCTGTTGCCTATTTCGACAGTGTTAATTAATCACCATTGTTTGTCTGAGCAGTATTCATGAGCACAAGGCCTCATTTGGAAGCAGTTCTATGGGATCGAGGGCTTTTGGCTCTCTGATGAGAGGGAACATTTCCTTGCGCATTCAGAGAAAAAGGAAAGAATTGCGCTTAATTGAAAACTCCCAGTGGGAGTTTAAAGAAGACACCAGCCACCACCCACTGCAATTATGGTTGAATTTCTAAATGATTGTGCTGATTACATTTTCAGGTTTTATCTGAAGCATGTTATTTTTATCCCACAACATCTTTTACTCGGGGTGACTGTGGAGGTTTCTGTGGTTTACCATGTTATTTTAATATTATTTATATACTATTATTAGTACTTATTAATACTTTTATTTTTACGTTTTAATTTAAGTGTACATTTTGCTCAGTTTATGATGTGCTTTGTTTGTATTTATTTTATTTTTCATTTCTAATTAGCTTTAGTTTATTTTTATTTTAGTAGTTATAGTAATAATTAAAGTAAATTTGACTTAATATTTCACTTAGATGTAAGGGGATAATTTAAGATTTTTTTTATTATTATTGTACTTTATCAAGATTTATATTTTATAGTGATGAACTGATATAAAAATGTTGGCTGATACGAATAACCAATTTTTAAATAATTTTTGAGAACCTGATTACAAAAACAAAAGTCTCACCATTAAAAGACATCTCCCAAGCACACAATTATTATGCTTGTATTATAATTTTATGTAGCCTATATGACAGACTTAATTGTATTTTTATTTTTGAAGTGATTCCAATCATATTTCAAGCAATTCAAAACCATTATGGCGAACAATGCGCATCTGAAGTGTCTTAGCTGAAGGAAATAATGCAATATTTATCAGCTTTAAAGGGTTAGTTCACCCAAAAATGAAAATTAGCCCATGATTTACTCACCCTCAAGTCAACCTCGGTGTATGACATTCTTCTTTCAGACGAATAAAAGTTGAGTTATATTAAAAAAGTCCTGGCTCTTCCAAGCTTTATAATGGCGTTGACTGTTGCTCTGTTTTTGAAGTCCATAAAAATGCATCTGTCCGTCAAATAACATGCTTCACACAGCTCCGGGGGGGTTAATAAATGTCTTTGGAATTGAACTGATGTGTTTGTGTAAGAAAAATATCCATATTTAAAACTTTATTAAGTAAATTTTCGGCCGATCGCCTTCCGTATTCAGTTTATGGAAAAAGTGTTGAAAGTGCCTCTGCAGTTCAAAGGCTTACGCTACCAGGTACGCTCGAGAAGGCACTTTCAACACTTTTCCACGGAAGGCGATCGGCCGGAACTTTAATTCAAAAAGTTTTAAATGTGTGGAGCATATTATTTGACGGACAGATGCATTTTAATGAACTTCAAAAACAGAGCAACAGTCAAAGCCATTCCCAAGCTGGGAAGAGCCAGGACTTTTTTAATATACAGTGAGGAAAATAAGTATTTGAACACCCTGCTATTTTTACCACTTGGAAATCATGGAGGGGTCTGAAATTGTCATCGTAGGTGCATGTCCACTGTGAAAGACATAATCTAAAAAAAAAAAACCCACAATGTTTGATTTTTTTACTATTTATTTGTATGATCCATGATTTCTAAGTGGAAGAACTTGCAAAATAGCAGGGTGTTCAAATATTTATTTTCCTCACTGTAACTCAACTTCTATTCGTCTGAAAGAAGAATGTCATATACACCTAGGATGACTTGAGGGTGAGTAAATCATGTGGTAATTTTCATTTTTGGGTGAACTATCCCTTTAATATATTGGCAAAATGCTCTTATAAGGCCAATAACGATAAATGATCACAATATCCACAAGGCCATAGGGTGTCCCACTTGTCATTTTAGGTTTCAGAAGGGTTTCAGCATCAGACTTCTACCTGACACTCAAAACGGCATTAGGTCACGAAAGTGTGGACTCTGAGGAGGATTCCATTTGGGACAGGGCCACTGCCGTTTACATATATAGAGGCCTGAAAGTCTGAGAGCAATAGTGAAAGCTTCTATTTTGCAATTCAATATTTTTTTTATTGTGAAATATATTATTAGCTATGAGTAAAAAGACAAGTCAGTCACATTTATTTTTATTTTTATTTTTTATTGACAGCAGCATTTGAGCTGCATGAAATCCACAGGTTTAAGTCAAAACTGATGATCATTCTCTCCAGCAGGATTTGAGATGATCCCAAAATCCTCTTCAAAAATTCATTTGATCTATTTTAAAAATTCGTACATTTGATTCATTCCCTAGAAATAGTACACCATCCTAAACATTTCATATTAATTTTATATTATAACATTTCTGTTTTAAAATTAAAACTTGTTAGTGATTCTCAACTGTAAACAACTTTCTGTAGTCGTTCAGTGAATATTTAGTCATGCATCTCCCACATGCCCCACAATTCCCATTAAAGTTGCACTGAACACTTGGTGGTGTCCTGCCCACTGCTATTCTGTGCTGTTCTCAGAATTTGACATTTTATCAGAAGCCTGTTATTTTTCCCCTCCACAATATGATTTATTTAGTGCAGTCAAGAGACACAGAAAGAGGCGGCCTGTAAATAATTCAGCAAGGCTCATATAACACCAGAGAAGAAAAAACGCCTTCTTCCCCTGCCCTCCATTAATGCTTAACATGCTTTAAATTTTATTATTTGTTTTAAGTATATATATATATATATATATATATATATATATATATATATATATATATATATATATATATATATATATATATATAATTTCTCAGTGTATAGGTATATTTCAGGGTGTGAAGAGTAAAAAATGAGTCAATTACTAACAGGGACTTCTAGTAGTATCAGCTAAGTTCATTAGTGCTGCTTATTCCACCAGTAAACATGTCAGTGAATTTAGCAGAAATTAGTTTTCCCTGCAGAATAGCAATGATGTAGCATAGTGTGTCTGGGTCTCTGATCCAGGTAACTCTTAAGCGAAGCTGTTCCAGGAACAGTTTTCCCAGGTCGGGCTGTAACAGGAGCCGTGTTCTCCTCTGTTGTCCGGTGCCATTGTCAACTTACCAACGTGAGTTTGATGAGAGAGGAAGAGGCTCTTATGTTCTTCTCTCTTGTACTCTGGTCCAAAGAGCAACGTCTGCTGTAGCACTTGATTTGAGTGTATCTTGAGGAAGAACATTTTTCACTGCAGCTTTTGTAAGCGCTTATTGATATGGAAAATTTCTGGATGTATCAGGTAGATCGTCACCATGGTGATGAGGTGAGGAGCTGAGTTATGTAAATGTGATTTGGGTTTATCTTCAAATGTTTCAGTACTTCAGACATGTTCATATGAATGTGTACACTAATTAAATACATATGTATTTATATGTTAAAGTGAGAATGTTCTTCCATTCTACACATCTGATGATATTATTGTAATGGAGATACATTGTGGGACTTGACTGTGCAGTATTTAAATGTTATGACAAATTATATCTCAGAAATATCATTTATCGCTTAGGTTATTCAGGGTTATTCTTTTGTTCTCTAGTATGTCACATTCCGGACTCAAATATGACCTCTTCAGAGAGATGAGGTGTAGTTTTGATTTAGCAATTCTTTAACAGTACATCTTTTCAGTTGTGTCACATTCGTGACACATATTTTATCACTCTTTTGTTCGGATCTACCTAATTTCTTTGTTATTTAAATTGTACCAATTTCTTTTATTCATTTATTTCATGTCTTCAAAAAACGTGAAGACTTTTATTAACACTATGTACTCTAGACGTCACTGAAAGTCCTAATACATGAGTAAATGTAGTTTTTGTATTAGTCAGTTGGCCAAAATGACAGACTGTAAAGCATGCAATATTAATTAATGTGGCTGTTTTGTCCAGTCTCCAGGCTCAGGCTCCACCTCCCCACAAGGGGCAGAGTCTTCCAGCCGTCCCCTGCCATCACACGAGGGGAGTGACAGCTTTGAGTCTCCATCTCCAGCCAGTAAAGAGGTAGGAGACTATGAATAAACCTCTGAAACTGCTGAAATGCGAAGATTTTAGTTTTATTCATACATACATACATACATACAGTACGTATACAGTGGTGGCCAAAATAATTACAACACCTGATTGATCTGAAAATATTGACCTTTTTTTGCCTCCAAAATATGATTTCATTTCATAATGTTCATGAAACATGGAGATGGTTGCTCTGACCATCAAATATCAGATGAAGTGAGTCGTACTGTTTTTTATCCACTTTAAATTTCAATATTTGGTATGTCCACCTTTTGCAGCAATTACAGCAGCACATCTCTCTGGCATTGTGTCAATATATTTCCTCTGAGAACTTCAACACTAATGTTATCCCATGCCTTCTGCAACTGAAGCTAAAGGCTTTCCTTTGAATGTACAATAGATCTGTCCAGTTTATTTTCAACTTGCCGCAAATGTGCTCGATGGGGTTGAGGTCCGGATTTTAAGGGGGCCAGTCCATCATTTTCAATGTTCCAGCATATTCCTTCGCTCGCAGGTAGTTTGAGCAATAGTTAGAAGAATGTTTTGATAAATCCAGGCCCAATGACTCCCAGATGCCAAGTGTTCTAATAATTTTGGCCTCCGCTGTATATAAGCAAGAACACACTGTCTAGAAATGTAATTACATTTTTAAACAAAAGACATGTCTAAAAATAACCAAACCCTCAAACATTATCACATCTATGATCTCAGAGAAATTCACTGTATATATATATATATATATATATATATATATACAGGTCCTTCTCAAAAAATTAGCAAGTTCATTATTTTCCATAATGTAATGATAAAAATTAAACTTTCATATATTTTAGATTCATTGCACACCAACTGAAATATTTCAGGTCTTTTATTGTTTTAATACTGATGATTTTGGCATACAGCTCATGAAAATCTAAAAAAAATTGCATAATTCATCCGACCAATAAAAGAAAAGTGTTTTTAATTAAAAAAAAAGTCAATCTTCAAATAATTATGTTCAGTTATGCACTCAATACTTGGTCGGGAATCCTTTTGCAGAAATGACTGCTTCAGTGCGGCGTGGCATGGAGGCAATCAGCCTGTGGCACTGCTGAGGTGTTATGGAGGCCCAGGATGCTTCGATAGCGGCCTTAAGCTCATCCAGAGTGTTGGGTCTTGCGTCTCTCAACTTTCTCTTCATAATATCCCACAGATTCTCTATGGGGTTCAGGTCAGGAGAGTTGGCAGGCCAATTGAGCACAGTAATACCATGGTCAGTAAACCATTTACCAGTGGTTTTGGCACTGTGAGCAGGTGCCAGGTCGTGCTGAAAAACGAAATCTTCATCTCCATAAAGCTTTTCAGCAGATGGAAGCATGAAGTGCTCCAAAATCTCCTGATAGCTAGCTGCATTGACCCTGCCCTTGATAAAACACAGTGGACCAACACCAGCAGCTGACATGGCACTCCAGACCATCACTGACTGTGGGTACTTGACACTGGACTTTAGGCATTTTAGGCAGCTCTAGGACTCTGGCACCTTGATTTCCGAATGACATGCAAAATTTGAGCGACAGTCCAGTGCTGCTTCTCTGTAGCCCAGGTCAGGTGCTTCTGCCGCTGTTTCTGGTTCAAAAGTGGCTTGACCTGGGGAATGCTGTACCTGTAGCCCATTTCCTGCACACGCCTGTGCACGGTGGCTCTGGATGTTTCTACTCCAGAATCAGTCCACTGCTCCCGCAGGTCCCCCAAGGTCTGGAATCGGTCTTTCTCCGCAATCTTCCTCAGGGTCCGGTCACCTCTTCTGGTTGTGCAGCGTTTTTTGCCACACTTTTTCCTTCCCACAGACTTCCCACTGAGGTGCCTTGATACAGCACTCTGGGAACAGCCTATTCATTCAGAAATGTCTTTCTGTGTCTTACCCTCTCGCTTGAGGGTGTCAATGATGGCCTTCTGGACAGCAGTCAGGTCGGCAGTCTTACCCATGATTGCGGTTTGGAGTAATGAACCAGGCTGGGAGTTTTTAAAAGCCTCAGGAATCTTTTGCAGGTGTTTAGAGTTAATTAGTTGATTCAGATGATTAGGTTAATAGCTCGTTTAGAGAACCTTTTTATGCTAATTTTTTGAGATAGGAATTTTGGGTTTTCATGAGCTGTATGCCAAAATCATCAGTATTAAAACAATAAAAGACCTGAAATATTTCAGTTGGTGTGCAATGAATCTAAAATATATGAAAGTTAAATTTTTATCATTACATAATGGAAAATAATGAACTTTTATCACAATATGCTCATTTTTTGAGAAGGACCTGTATATATATATATTTTTTTTTTAGAAGGACCTGTATAGATATATGTTTTTTTTTTTAGAAGGATCTGTATAGACATGTTTTTTTTTTTTTAGAAGGACCTGTATATATATAATTCACTCTTTGTTATATTGCAGCCATTTGCTAAAATCATTTATGTTCTTTTTTTACACACACAGCACCCCATATTGAGAGAAAAACACAGAATTGTTGACATTTTTGCATCCCCCTTTGATCTAATACAGCCATGAGTCTTTTTGGGAAAGATGCAACAAGTTTTTCACACCTGGATTTGGGGATCCTCTGCCATTCCTCCTTGCAGATCCTCTACAGTTCTGTCAGGTTGGATGGTAAACATTGGTGGGCAGCCATTTTCAGGTCTCTCCAGAAATGCTCAATTGGGTTTAAGTCAGGGCTCTTCAAGAACAGTCACAGAGTTGTTGTGAAGCCACACCTTCGTTATTTTAGCTGTGTGCTTAGGGTCATTGTCTTGTTGGAAGGTGAACCTTTGGCCCAGTGTGAGGTCTTGAGCACTCTGGAGAAGGTTTTTGTCCAGGATATCCCTGTACTTGGCCGCATTCATTGTTTCCCTCGATTGCAACTAGTCGTCCTGTCCCTGCAGCTGAAAAACACCCCCACAGCATGATGCTGCCACCACCATGCTTCACTGTTGGGACTGTATTGGACAGGTGATGAGCAGTGCCTGGTTTTCTCCACACATACCGCTTAGAATTAAGGCCAAAAAGTTCTATCTTGGTCTCATCAGACCAGAGAATCTTATTTCTCACCATCTTGGAGTCCTTCAGGTGTTTTTTTTTTTAGCAAATGCCAAGCAGGCTTTCATGTGTCTTGCACTGAGGAGAGGCTTCCGTCGGGCCACTTTGCCATAAAGCCCCGACTGGTGGAGGGCTGCAGTGATGGTTGACTTTAAACAACTTTCTCCCGACTGCATCTCCGGAGCTCAGCCACAGTGATCTTTGGGTTTTTCTTTACCTCTCTCATCAAGGCTCTTCTCTTCCGATAGCTCAGTTTGGCCCGGAGGGCCAGCTCTAGGAAGGGTCTGCTCGTCCCAAACGTCTTCCATTTAAGGATTATGGAGGTCACTGTGCTCTTAGGAACCTTAAGCAGCAGATTTTTTTTTTTGAAACCTTGGCCAGATCTGTGCCTTGCCACAATTCTGTCTCTGAGCTCTTCAGGCAGTTCCTTAAGGATGTAGAACCACCTTAAGGATGATCAGAAGAAATGGACAGCACCTGAGTTAAATATATGAGTGTCACAGCAAAGGGTCTGAATACTTAGGACCATTTGATATTTTTCTTTTTTAAAGCAAAAATGTCAACAATTCTGTGTTTTTCTGTCAATATGGGGTGCTGTGTGTACATTAATGAGAAAAAAAGAACTTAAATGATTTTAGCAAATGGCTGCAATATAACAAAGAGTGAAAAATGTAAGGGGGTCTGAATACTTTCCGTACCCACTGTATATGCACACACATACTAATGCCTTATTCTGCATGACTATATTCTATATCCTTAATCCTACTCAATTCCATACCTTAACTTAACAATTACCTTACTAACTATTGATAAGCAGGATTTAGGAGTTTACTGAGGCAAAAGTCACAGTTAATAGTCAGTTAATAATGAGAACTGGACCTTAAACTAAAGTGTGATTTATATTATATTATATTATATTATATTATATTATATTATATTATATTACATTATATTATTGTGTAATATAGAAAGTGACATACAACATGCCATACCTAAAAATAACAGCTTGAAGTATGTTGAATTGAGCCATTTGTGTCTTTGTTCTTGTATGTGCAGTCAAGGAGAAGTCTTGCTTCATTCCCGACATATGTTGAAGGTAAGATTGCTTGTAATCTCCTAATTGTTACAATTTCCAGGTCCTCAGCTGCCACATTTAGTCCTGATAGCACGCCCTAAGCATGTTTTGAAGATAATCTGAAATGTTCCTCTCCTCTCTGTTAGTACCAGGGCCATGTGATCCAGAGGACCTCATTGATGGTATTATCTTTGCTGCTAACTACCTTGGATCCACCCAGCTGCTCTCAGACAAGACACCCTCCAAAAATGTGCGCATGATGCAGGCTCAGGAGGCTGTGAGTCGCATTAAGGTGAGGTGAAAGGGTTCTGTCTTTACCCCCCTGTAAAGATGTAGAGCTGAACTTCTATGAATCTACCTCAAGAAATTTCGTAAGCAATACTTTCTCCAGGATCAGCATAAATGTTCCAAGCAACCAAAAGTGACAGTTTTAGGACAAAATTCATAAGAAATGCAGAGCTGTGCTCTGACTTGTCATATGAGGATAGTGTATTTATTGCACAAGCATTTTATTCCTCAGATACAACATGATGAATTTGCGTTTTGTAGACAGAAAGTCTTATTTTGTTCAAATGGAAATGTCAGTTCACAGCAGATGAAGAGAGATGATCGTAAAACTAAGAATGTGTGTGGTCCTCTTGCAGCAATGACACGATTCTATAGTCAAATACAGGGGCCTATCCCATGATTATTGGTCTTAAATATCAGAGACATTTACCACCTCCCTCCTGTTCATCCTCCTGCAGCATAAATCAGTCATTCGCCCTGTCAGCTGCATTACTCAGCATTTTTTACCTCCACCTTAAAAAATGCAGTGAGCCCAACACCTGTGCCATTTAGTGTTTCTTCAGCATGTCCCTTTGTATGTACATTTTGTGTTAAAATGTTCAATTACAGATCACTGTGTGGTATTGCAGGCAATGTAATCGGAGTGGTTGATTGCAAACGACAACATCAGATTCGTCTGTTTTATTAGCTTAATTTAAAATGAGCACTGGCATGGTACTGGTCAAGCTAATGGACCAGAATTTTTCCTTTTCACCATCAAATTGACCAACCATACAAAAATATTGTTCTAAAAAATGTTTTGCTAACATTCCTCCAAGTTATGAAGATGTTATTTTTTGAAAGTTCTCAGATTTTTTTTTTTCCAGAGTTGAGAACCTGTGTTAGATGGTCATTTAAAAATGGAGGAAATAAGCAACATACTTAAATATCCAGTATCAACTTATATATCTAAAATTACAAAAATAAATTCTGTTCTTTTGTAATTTATCTGATTTAACAGATGTGCTTAAAAGACAGTCACATTTCACCTCACCTTAAAAAATGTTTCCACTTCTCTTGTAATGGAGCTCTTTCTTAGAATGGAAAATGTTTAATGTGGGCCAAATAGATGTCAAATCTTCAAATTTATGCACTTGACTCTCAACTGTTCCATTGCAAATGCGTAAATGTGTATGGGTTATACAGTTACCACAATATTTTATTCTCTCTATGTGATATCCATTGGTAAAGACAATTGAAAGATGATCATAGGTTATGAGTTCTTTGTTTTTAATGGGTCACACCTTATCTGCATGTGTAAGGCAACGTACCTTCTCCCATACACAACCATGAGCTCAAAATGAGTGACATTAATATGGGTTTTTTGGTAGATAGACAGTTTCAATGCGGCATATAAAGCTAGTGTAAATTGCATGCATTTTGAGAGATGTCTGAATCAATACACCCTGCCTCAGCTGCCATGACGTAGATCTTCCTTAGATGTCCAGTTCGATCCATTATCACAGCCTGTTGGCAAGTTTGAACTTGCTCTTAATATAATTCTAAAAAGAGTTCATCTGCTTTGTATAGTTGATGTTTTATGAACAGGATGTTCTGTAATATAACACCAATAGTAGACATATGATATTAAAAGAACAAATGGGCCACCTGGTGGATGATTCTGCAAATTGCCATGAAAATAAACCAACGGCAACATATTGTAGCAGGGTGGTGTCTAATAATCTTGGCTTGGTGTCATCTGAATCCGTTATACAGTCACCCGTCGCCCCAGTCACTTTTCGGATTCAGCTCATTGAGTAGAAAGATACCCCGAATGTGATTGGTCTTTCAGAGCTCTGCTTTATCTAACAATGTTCCTGTCTCTGTTTGTTCCATGCTAAGCAGACGGCCCAGAAATTAGCCAAAAACAGGAAGAAGGTGCAGTAATTGCTCATCGGTTTGGTGTTTTGTTTTTATTTTTGTTCTTCGTCTTCTCTTTTTGCCTGGTTTCAGCACTTTAGTGTTTTCATAATTTCTGTCGTCATTTTTTTCTGAATCCAGCAATGAGTCATGTACCTGTGTCCGTCTGCACAGTGTGTTAGCCATTGTTCATTCCTCACCAAACATTGCCTCAGTTTTATCATCAGATCTTACATGGGAAAGTTAAAGCCAGGAATGTCTAGTTTGCTGGATGCAGAAAATGCAAGTGATCTTTCCTTTCTTCTTCTTTATATCCGATCTTTTTCCTTTCTGAGATACTGTGCTGTGCTTGTGACTGTTGTTGAAGGTGTATATCTGGCACAGCATGTTTTGCACTTCTCTTGATCTTTTTTATTCGGCTGTCCAGCACTTGGTTGAAAACTCTGTTTCGCTCTCTTTCTCTTAACTTAATACTGAATTTCTTCAAATGAAGAACAAAACTAACCAAACTAACCCCATGCCAAATTGCAATACTAGCCGGCTTGAAAAATGCTCAGGTTATCAGAGTTACACTATGAAGGAGAGAGTGTAAAATAATTTGAATATCAGGCCTTAAAGATGGCAAATGTTGAAAAAAGATGCTTGCACGCTCCTTCATGGCATCTCTGGGCCTTGTCATCTCTCTCTCTCTCTCTCTCTCTCTCTCTCTCTCTCTCTCTCCAACTATGTCACAGTTTTAACTATGTCACAGTTCTCTCTCTCTCTCTCTCTCTCTCTCTCTCTCTCTCTCTCTCTCTCTCTCTCTCTCTCTCTCTCTCTCTCTCTCTCTCTCTCTCTCTCAGTGAGTGATACTGTGTGATCTTCTTCATCTTCAGGCTCCAGAAGGTGAACCTCAGCCCATGACAGAGGTGGATCTCTTCATCTCCACTCAGAGAATCAAAGTGCTCAATGCAGACTCACAGGTACAAGACTTTGGTTTCCACAACTTTTTACCAAATGTGAACAAAATACAAGTGCAGACATCACAAATACACGTGTATAAATACAAATATTTATTTATCTCATCATGAGAAACTTTTAACAAATAAAAATATACTACCATTTAAATGTTTAGGGTCAGAAAGAATAACTTTTAATTAATACTTCCTGTTACCTTTATCCACACAAATATATTGTGTGTGTGTGTCTATCCCTTGTTTCATTCTTTTACTTGTTGGTCGTTGTCATACTTGCAAAAGCTTTTGCGTTTTCCTGCTCTTTACAATTTTTTTATTTTGGGACAATATGTAAGATTTTTAGGTTAAAATATCCAAAGCCACTAGAACAATGTTATATATCTTGTTGTCTTGTGTACTTACATATTCCCAAACATTTCCAACAATGTTTAAATCCAGGAAAATAAGCCATTTTAACCAGGACAGGGACCGTGTCATTTCATCACCTGTCAATGTTATAACATAGCTCAACGCACTCAAATGTTTTTAGTATGATCGTTTTAACCACATAAGACAAAGCTGCATTACCCTACATATGCAACGAAAAAAGCGGAAGTGGCCGACTGCTAGCCTGACAAGCCAAAGCCACATCAAGATGTTGGGTCTGGGAACACACCATTGGCAGGGCTCAATCCGAGGGGCGGGATAAATGGTTGTCTTTCAAATTCCCTCCGCACGCAGTTGGATAGCGCTACAACCAACCAGAGTACCGAAGAAGGTGACATAGTCAGAGTGCATCTGATCGGCAAAACTCCTTTTTTAAGAATGACTCCAGTGCCATTCTTTATTCTTTTCTTTAATAAAAGTTTAACACCAAGTTTTTTAGAGTCGCGGCCAAAGCCGTTTCGAAATGCCGCTGTTCGCCAGCAGCAGCAGCCATCTTCTTTGTTTTCAAGTAGCAAGGAATTCACGCGGAGCCGCCGCAACTCCACCGACTCTATACGCGATGTGACCCTGGGTGCAAATGACATTTCCTGCCGCTAGGGTGTGTCTAGATTTCTAGGCTAGCCGACTGCAGCATAAGCATAATAAAAGCTCCGCTGGCCCGTCCTGCTTCATACCACTGTAACGGTAATAAAACTTGATCACATTCGCTCATTCATTAACATGATTTCTGCCGTCAGATTCCTTTCCATCAGTTGTTGGGGTTGAAGATAACAACTCCCATGAATCCACTCACATTCACAGTGCCATCAAACCTTTGTTTTGAATAAGAGACCTCTAGCGGCGAAAATTACATACTGTGCCTTTAAATAAAATGATTGTTGCTTTGAGATCCTCAACTCTTCCTCGTGTCTGAGCATGACAAATACTGTTTTTACTGTATTTTGGTCAAATAAATGCCGGCTCATGAGCATAAGAGATTTTTTTTTTTCAGAAACGTAAAATAATTTTAACCATTTAATTTTAATAACTTTTGAATTGTAGTGTGCAAAAAAATATACTAGCTTAAACCTGGCTAAATTTGGTATGATTTAAGCAAAAACAAGAGTATTTGGATTTGCAAATGGGGTTTGAAAAATAAAAATGTAATTTAATATTTTTCTGAAAACAACCAAAAGAACTTTTGGTAATTTTGCCTTTTCCAGTATTTTTATGTTCAATGTTTTATTAAACAAAAATATTGATTGAGAAAAATCAATGAGTAGAAAAATGTTGGGAAAAACAGAGTAGAAATAGATTGAGCATTGAGAATTTTTCTTACCCATTACAATTTTCTCCTGATTCACAGGAGACCATGATGGACCACCCTTTAAGGACCATCTCTTACATCGCTGATATTGGGAACATCGTGGTGCTGATGGCCAGGAGGAGAATGCCTCGCTCCGACTCTCAGGAGAACATGGAAGCCTCTGACCCTGCCCAGGACGAGAAGCGGCAATACAAGATGATCTGTCACGTGTTTGAGTCTGAAGATGTGAGTTCTTTATCCCAACTATGTGTCAGTGTGACCTTATTAACCGGCGGCTAAAGGAGGCTGTCAGGGCGACAGTTACAATTTTTTGCTTTAGCATTGAAAAACAATATATATATTATGAAACAGATTTACGCACTTCATCTTTATGAGACTGCTGTTGTTGTGGTTTATGAAAGCAATAAACCACTCTAGGCTGTTTATTACAGTGGTTTTACCACAGTGAAGGGGAGTTCAACCACAACACACAACAGCAACTCCCTTTCTTATTCAACTTTTTCTACATTTAATCATCCATATTTGCCCAATTTTTCTCAGTGTCCAGACACTTTTCCCCCCGGCATGTTCAGTATTGCAGTCACTGGCCATTGTGGTAGTGACCTCTAATAGCATTTATCCAGATGGTGTTCCTGGGCATCTTGCTGCGTGGGTTGAATCAGTAGACGGGAAGTGACCTTTTCAATGTTCAGATGCAGGGGCTATTTGAATTTAAAGAGCCCGTATATGTCACAGCGTATGTCTCAGCACAGTGTACAACAGTGACATGAGGGCAAAAGGTGAATATGCAACTATCCTGAGAGATGCCACCCTTGTCGTCTCTTGACCCATGTGTGTAGCCGTCATCTTTTACTTTTTTTTTAACTACTGTCTTCTAAAAATGTTTAGATAAATCAAATTGTTTTTAAGCAATGTAATATTTGTTGATTTTACCTCATTTCTAATTGTGCTCAGGCTCAGCTCATAGCTCAGTCCATCGGCCAAGCTTTCAGTGTGGCATACCAAGAGTTCCTGCGTGCCAATGGCATCAACCCAGAGGATCTGAGCCAGAAAGAGTATAGTGACCTCCTTAACACACAGGACATGTACAACGATGACCTCATTCACTTTTCCAAGTCTGAGAACTGCAAAGATGTAAGTGGACAGCCCATGCCTTGTGCAAACAGATCATGACTGTGAAATGTTGAGAATTTGCCTTGATAATGTCAGAATTATCAGTAATGTTGACTAAATCGTGTTTAAGCAGTGATAAAAGTGGTGTGTGTATCTGTGCACTACAGGTTTACATAGAGAAGCAGAAGGGAGAGATTCTTGGGCTGGTAATTGTGGAGTCGGGCTGGGGCTCCATCCTTCCCACGGTTATTATAGCAAACATGATGCACGGCGGCCCGGCCGAGAAGTCCGGCAGGCTGAACATTGGGGACCAGATTATGTCCATCAATGGCACCAGCCTGGTGGGATTACCCCTCTCCACCTGCCAGAGTATTATCAAGGTACAGGTGGACTTAAATAAAACTATAAGTACAATATTACTGATTACTTGGACATTCACTGATTTTATTAGTAGCCGATTCTTGCACATTCAATTTACTGCCTCAAACATTTTGCTCTTCTAGGGATTGAAGAACCAATCCAGAATAAAGCTTAACATTGTGAGATGCCCACCTGTGACCACTGTCCTCATCAGAAGACCCGACCTGAGATATCAACTGGGATTTAGTGTGCAGAATGGCATTGTAAGTATCTTGCATTAAAAAAAATAAACAATACAAAAGTGAATATTTTGGTATAAGCTGATATCTTATATGTGTATTTAATTGTGCATACACATTTCCTGTATATTTACATTTGTATTACTACATATTACTCACTGATAATAACACTGTTTGCAAATCTTAAAATGTATATTCATTACATTATAGTATTATGATGCATAAAATTACTTTTAAAATGATTGATTGTAGGTTTTAGTGTTTTATTTTTAATTTATGCAGACAAAAGAGTAGAGAATTTTAAAATCAGCCATTTATCAGCCTTAATATAAAAATAAATATTGTTATTGACCTTTATTGTTATTAATACTTTATTGTTATAATAGTTTTTTAATCAGTGCTTAGTGACTTGACTTTGAATGATTCTGAATCAGGGTTATTGTAGTTACTAGTTGCAACATTTCTCATTTTCATCTAGTTTAACTTGATTTACTAAAACTAAATAAATAAACTATAAATATAAATAAACAATAAAATAAGCACAATAACTAATAAAAATGACAAAAACACAACAAAATGACTAAAACTGGGAAAATACAAAAATATTAATGAATTCAAAATATTACAAAAACATATAGTAGTATCTCAATGCTACTATAATCTGGTCTATGCAACTTGTATATGTAATGTATTTTGCGTCCTCCAGATTTGCAGTCTCATGAGAGGAGGGATAGCAGAGCGCGGTGGGGTCCGTGTCGGCCACCGGATCATTGAAATCAATAGCCAGAGTGTTGTGGCCACCCCTCATGAGAAGATTGTACACATTCTGTCAAATGCAGTTGGTGAGGTAAGTCTGGGGAACACGATCGAGCACCAAACCTGCCTAACAACATAATATTTTTACATCACTATTTCTCCAATGAAGTAATGACCCTATTTATTTAAATTATGATCATGAAACTATGGAAACTTGGCACTCTGTTTAGCTCTGTTTCATGTAGATCACAAGTGGCCCCAAAAGGTTTTTGTATACTTTTCTCAGAAGTATTTTTATAATGACTGTAACCAGTGCCAGTGTCAATTCACTCAAGTTCACACAGGTGTCCTATCAGAGCAACCACAGGTTTACTTCATCACTTTAACTATGAACTTGATGCACAAATGTGTTTGACAACTAGAAAGGGTCCAAATACTTTGGGTACATTCACACGGCGACAATGTGCTAAAAACTGAAAAGGTTTTCCTTTGCGTTCTTTGCATACAGACGACAACGTTGTCAAAACGATCCTGCGAAAATGAAAACACTATTATTCATGCCGGGCCAATATAAAACTATAAAAATAATGAGAAAAACGTTTGAGCTCAAATAAAACACAAGTTTTAACAGATTAATGAATGTTCTGAGTTATTTTATTTTAAAAAAATTAAATAAACTTTACAAAAAAATTATCTTCCAGAAATTGGCCTCATTGACTTTTTTTGTAAGTGCCTCCATGTAACCTCAATTGTGGCTCTTTAAAGGGAACAAGGGGAGAGTCTGTTTGTTATTGTGGTCATTATTCATATAACATTAAGCCACAAATGCTATTGGTTGAACATTAAACCCAGAAGACCAAAGAGCCGGGACGTGTGAGGGAGTCATTTGCGTCATATCTGCGTTACCCTCGGTTTCCGGTTTTGTTTGGCAGGAAAGCTTTACTCTCACTGGAGTGTGAACAAGTGTCATAGCAGCTGCCGAGCGAACGCACAGAGTGATGTCCTAACATCATTTTAAACACACTTAAATGTATCTAATATGATAAACAGAGCTGCGTTACTTTACCTCATACTCATGACCGGAAAAGCGGAAATGGCGCCGGCGACTGTGGCATAATAAGTCCCGCTACTCGCGAGGCGTGTGTTGGGTTCATCTTATTACCAATCTCTCCAGCGGCCTTGCCCAGCTCCCACAACACTCGGTCCTGCTCTGCTTCATACTACAGTAACGTTAATAATCTCATACATGATTTCTGCCCGAGTCCTATCCCGATTCTTTTCCACCGGCTGTGAGGTGAAGACCACATGTCCCAAGATTCTGCGCTCGTACTTGGCGTCATCAAACTATGCCTTTGTATAGGCGACCTCTAGCGGACGGAAAAGTTACACTGTGCACCCCTAAAATTCATTGTTTGTAATTTCATAACAAAAATAAAATGGCAAAAATAACTATATTGTAATATATATTGTTATTCTGAAATAAAATTTCTCATATTGTGTAATACGTTTTCGGTCATATCGCTCACCACTAATTCACACTCATGAATTTTTACGTTTGGCTTTAATTTTTACGTTTGGCTTGAGTGTCCAAATGCTTTTTGCGGTCACTTGTGTGCAATTGAACTATCGCGTTTTGCCCCATTGCCCCAACAGATTCACATGAAGACTATGCCGGCTGCCATGTACCGCTTGTTAACAGCCCAGGAGCAACCAGTTTACATCTAAAGCTACAACGCTTTCTCAAGCCTCCTGCCCCGTTGTCACCAGATATAACCTTAATCTTGATGTGAAAGTGTCAGGCCTGTGGACTGGTGACTGTGTGATTGAATCCACTGAAGCTCTGCTCAACATGGCTCTCCATGACTTCACTGCCTCCCCTGAGCTCTTCATCTGTTCTTTTCTGTTGTCTGTGAGTGAGGTTGCTGTGCTGTGTCATTCCTCTCTCTGTGTGCACTGGAATGAAGCAGAGAGAGAGTGAGAAATATTTAAAGAGCCCCATCACATGAAACCAGATACGCAAACACACACACACACACACACACACACACACACACACACACACACACACACACACACACACACACACACACACACACACACACACACACACACACACACACACACACACACACACAGGAGTTTGCCTTACCATTCTTTTTTGCTGTTATTTATTCGAGCTTGGCAGCCATCAAGTGTTTTAGATCCACCTTTAATTTTTAAAGGCAGCTGTTAGTCTGTAGAATAAGGTGAAAAATAGCAAGCTGATTATTTTATTCAGAGTTTGAGTTGAATTGGTTACAGCAGGATGTTTAATTTGAATGGGAATGATAGAAAAATAAATGTACTGAATTGCAAATTCAAAGGCATTAAGAAGTTATTAAATGAACTCTAATTATTATAACTAATTATGTCTATATATTTCCTGATATGTAGAATGTATTTTTCTTAACTGATAACATTTTCGGTTAAAGGGATAGTTCACCAAAAAATGAAAATTCTGTCATCATTTACTCACCCTTAAGTTGTTCCAAACCCGTATGAATGTCTTTGTTCTCCTGAACACAAAGGAAGAGATGTGGAAGAATGTTTGTAACCCAGCAGATCTCGCGCGCCACTAGCAGCAACTATCTCACAGCAGTCACTGGCTAATGAGATCTTCCACATCTCTTCCTTTGTGTTCAGCAGAACAAAGACATTCATACGGGTTTGGAACAACTTAAGGGTGAGTAAATGATGACAGAATTTTCATTTTTGGACGAACTATTGTAATTTTGTCATACAGCACCACAAAATGTACTACAACTTTGTAATATTAACATCTTTTGACTGGATACTATTGCAAGTGAACTAGAGCACTCTGGGAAATGAAGTGTTCCATAAAATGAAAGTTAATATATAAAATATAGTTTCTACACATTTTCAAACATTATTAATATTATTTAATGTTTCTAAAAATAGCTCATATTCATAGGTAATTGATACAAAACATGAAACACACATTTCTTTACCTTACTTTCTAAAATAATTCTCTCTATATCAAATTGTGCATCCTGTTTGCTTAGAAATGGACCAAACCATTCAGTCCTGCGAAAAGGTTTTTTCAAACACAGTTCCTATCAAAATGACGATGACCTTTTCAGTTCATCCGTGGTGGATAATGCAATGGGACTGTCTAGTATACTTAGGAGTATATATAGAGTAGAACATGGAAATTGTGGATGAAATGCCTTACAGAATGCCATATTTTGAAAAAAAGGTGTTTTGGAAATATATGGAGGTGCATTTGGAGATTTGAGAATAGTTGACGTTGCTTGAATGGGACACGTTTTGGACAACCTCTTTAAATATACATACACATATTACAGTCAGGGGGAATGCATACTAAAAATGAACCATTGTGTTGTTTTACTGCTTTTCTCTTTTTTTACATTGATGTGCAATATATTTTTTGTTGTTGTAAATGACTGCATTCCTTATTTTTATGCACAGAAAACCTTCCTTTTTGTCTTAAGCATCTGTAAAAGAAATAATAATATTGCAAATGAAATATGCCCATATTGGTAGCGTTTTCTTTTAAACATTTATACTTGAAGAAAAAAAAAGTTTGTGTTGACATTCACAGGATGGGTTTTTTCATTTTGATCTTTTTTTTATCTACTAAATGTTTAATTCATGCGTGCTACTTTTTCACTCAGTGTTCTTGTTCCACTTAAGAACAGAATGTGTCTTAACAGAACTGCATTCACTCTTAGAAAGTGTGTATGACTCTAATTTGGATACCAGTATCCATACTGTTTTAGTATAGAGGATCTCAACATGAAGCGATTGAAAACTGACTGTTTCCAGAGATTTGCCCTTTCAGACAAACATTATAGTACCATCTGTGCAAGAAACTCAGCATGCTTCGGCACATCTCCATTATTACTTATTAGAGACTGTCTGAAGTCTGGTAAATATCACTGTGTATGTGATTTTGCATCTGAAGAAAAAAACAAGCAGAAAATGTCTCACGAGAAGCTTATTGCAATGAATTATTAACGACTCTCCCCCTATTTTACCATCAAGTGTACTTGCGTGTTGCCTGGAATTCTTTTGAGAACACACACACACACATTTGAAAAGTGATCAAATGGTTGATAGCAATGTAGATTATTTCACAATATGATGACACTTCTGCAGTGCATAATCTGTATTGATACTAGTAATATTGTGATGAATCGTATTGCTCTGCAACGACTGTATTTAATGGCATTCTGGCTCTTTCAGATGTCAATTGTGCCGCTGAAGAAAAGGTACTTCCTGTTGCTTAAAATGTGAATTTCACACCACATTCTGACCTCATCAGCACTCTATTCTTTGACTAACTGAATCAAAAGTCATTAACACTGAGGAAGGGCCTCATGTTTTTTTTTTTTGCTATATGTGAAGCATGATCTTTTTGTATGCATTGCTATTTATTCTTGTAGTGAGTGTGATTACAAATGACTTCATCATCAAATAAAACCAGCTAGACACTTTCATATATATATATTATATTATATTTATTTACATATAGCATAATATATACAGTATATCCAACGACTATATACCATGTGTACAATAACGAACTGTGCAAAAGTCTTTGACACCAATGTGCTACTATTTAATATTGGATTTTAAGGGGCATCATCGTGTCATGATTGAAATCCACAGGCTGAATAACACTAACTTTTGCCATGATAATGTAATTGGTCTGCTACCACCATAGCATTTTTCCCATGTTTATTGTAAAAGATTGTGCAGTTTTATACTGAGACGCAAGAGTGACTGTGCTAGTCACGTCAACTGTTAAGACGGTTACGTTTTGGGCTGTAATATTAACCTAATGTCCCAGACTTCTGCCTCAGAATAATGTACAAGCTTTAATGAGTGATGGATTTGATTATTTAATATTGGAGAAGCAAAACGACTGGCTTAATGTGTTATTAATGACACCAGGTATGAAATATCAGTGTACATAATATGTAACCCAGGATGTGCAGAGTATTGGACGGATTCAACAGATTCCCACCTCAAGACTGTAGAACGCAAGGCCTCGGCAGAGTGTGTGGTTCGTACTGAAGTAGAAAAGAAACTGTGGGTTTGATTAGTATTTATAATGCACTTGCTCTGAATGTAATTACAATTCTATGTTTGTCATTGTCTAAAAGTAAAAACACACTTTCTGTAAAGCAATAGCAATGTTTATTTATTTATTAGCTTCTCTGTGATTGAATTATTTAGACACATTCCTTTACCATAGCAGGAATGTTTGTAACAGTATTTGCAACATTAAACCAACTACTGAGAGCGCATATCACTAGAATGTCTCTTTCATCTCGCACACGCCCAGCATGATTTTCACTTACTGGTCCTGGTCATCGTCAAAATGGTGGCTGTTGTGTGTTTACCCCGAACAAGAGGCAATGTGCTATAAAACACACTAGTGTTCAAAAGTTTGGACAATTTTTCAGGTTGCACTTTATTTTAAGCACTTGCATTGCTACAGTGTAATTATATATTTGAGTACTGAGTAATAATAATCAACTACATGTACTTACTAGTTAGTTGCATGTAATTATACACAATATACTGTTCTTACTATGGGAAGTTAAGGACACTAAAATAAAGTGTTTTTTTTCATGCTCACCACAACTCCATTGATTTAATAAAAAAATACAGTAAAAACATTAATATTGTGGAATATTACAAACTTTTCTATTTAAAAAAAATGTTTTATATTCAGGTGGCGCCAAAGCTAAAATTTCATCATTACTCCAGTCTTCAGAGTCACATGATCCTTCAGAAATCATTCTAATATAATGATTTTGGTGCTCAAGAAATGAGTATCAGTGTCTTATTATTTTCTTTTTGTTATCATTGTTGGAAACAGTAGTGCTGCTTAATATTTTTTGTGAATTATACATTTTTTAGGATTCTTTGATAAATAGAACATTCAAAAGAACAAATATTTTTCATTCATTTGAAATACAAAACGTAAAATTTCACTATAAATGTCTTTACTGTCACTTTTGATCTATTTAATGCATCCTTACTGAATAAAAGCATTCATTTATTTTTTCTTTTCTTTTTTTAAATCTTACTGAACCCAAACTTCTGCACAGTAGCGTATAGTTAGTTTAGGTAACACCTTATTTTAATGTTATGTTACTACATGTACTTACTATAGTAATAATAGTAAATGATGCATAATTACAAGTAACTAACCATAACTCTATATTAAGCACATGTAGTTAATTAAGATTATTCAGTACTTATTTGAGTTAGTACAATGCATCTCCACCCCCTTATAATAGTGAAACCGAAGTGTATTCTGCACTACACGTTTGAAATGTCAATTGAATAAAAAAACCCAGACAACAGGCAGATGATTTTAAAACCATGTTTAATTCAGGGGGAATTTGGATAGTATGTTTCACCCATAAAATTCAGATGAGCCTCTTCATATTCAGTAATAATGCACAATACATTTCTGAAGAACATCTTGAGAGAAATAATGGTAACATTTCAGTTTATGGTCCAATTCTAACTATTAATTAGTTGCTTATAAGCATGCATATATTACTAGATATTGGCTTTCTATTGGTACTTATATAAAGCACATATTAAAGCCTTATTCTGCTTGACCATATTCTACATCCCTTAATCCTACCCAATACCTAAACTCAACAACTTCCTTACTAAATGTTTATTAGAAGCAATTAGGAGTTTACTGAGGCAAAAGTTAAAGTTATTTAATAATGAGAACTGGACCCTAAACTAAAGTGTGACTGAAATAATCATATTGTCCAGAATGGTTAAATAAAAATTACATTAAAAAAAGTTACAAATTCATCCTCAATCTCACAATATGCTGATTTAATCAGCAATGAGTAATTCTCCACATCACATAAGCTAAATATAGCCATACATTTGAAAGTTTCTCTTAACATAATGATTATTAATACTGTATTTTTTACATAGTCAATTTTTAAATGTTTTACATCATTTTTAAATACATGAAAATTTGGTAAATAAACATTTTTTCCTTTCCCAGTGTATTATTATAATAATGTGAAAAAAATAAAAACAAGCAACAGCTAGAATTCCAACTGTTAAATAAAAATGAATAATATTCAGTACTCACACTGACAACAAAAACAGATATGGTTTAAAAATGAAGTGAAATCATCTGTACTCTATACAAAGCTTAGCTTCCGACATGCGGTGTTCACTATACCTTCACCCGACTGGGGCAGAGTCTGTTCCCTCTCTTTCCACGCTCATCCAGTTCGTTTGAGACGTCGCTCAGAGGACAGTTTCTCGGAAGACTCCTATAAGGCTGTGTGGGCGTTCCTGTTCCAGGCGGCGGGATCCTGCCCGAGAGCTCATCCTGGAATTAGTTCGCGAATGGGTGCCTGTCCTGCGCTCCGGCCCCGTCTGCAGCTGTGCCCAGGTGAAGGAGCTGAGATCGCCACAGCTGCGCAGGTGAAGGATGCCCGGCCGCTTGCGCAGCGGCAGCGTGTTGGAGGTGGGCTCCGTCTGCACCTGTCTGAGGAGGGTGGATTGAGCTGGGGCAACCTCTGAAACTGTGATGGCCTGGAAACATGAATGAAAATGATCTCTGAAAGGACAGGAAATTATAGGAACAAAAATGGCTGAACAGGATATTCACATTATAATGCCTACTTTATTATATTTGATATGCAAATGTATCAATCAAAACAGTGCTGAATAACATGTTGCACAAAATCTACTCAATGCCTTCTATCGTCTGATTGATAGTTTGTACTTTTTTAGTAAGTTAAAGGCATTTTAATATAATTGTTCTTCCCCCATTAGGTTGTGTCATTTTGCTGTGAAAATATTTTATATTGTTGGCAAAATTTCAAGATAAAGCAACTAGATTATATAATTATTTAGAAAAATAAACAGGATTATCAAATATGATACATCAGGATTTTGAGGAATGTTTATTTGTACACTTCTCAATCGTTGTATTGCATTGCATTATATGTTTTGCCCCCATATTTAAAACTACAGAGCTTAAAACTAAAGCATTTAAATATCATCTTACGAAGAGTGATATTTACTAAAACTAGCATTTTAACACCGAACCTAAAGATACTGAACCTAAAGGCATATGTTCACAACCTGATTGGTCGGGTTTTATGATGTATTTTTATTCCACGATTGAACTACCGAACATCCAAAATAACACTGCAAAAAATGCTTTTCTTACTTAGTATTTTTGTCTCGTTTTAGTCCAAACATCTAAAAATTCTTAAAACAAGAAGCATTTACTAGACAAGCAAAAGTTGTCTTGTTTTGGGGAAAATAAATCAAAATTAAGTGAGTTTTTTGCTTAAAATAAGCAAAATAATCTGCCAATCGGAAAAGCAAAATAATTTAAATTCAAACAGAAAAGATTTTTTTTCTTACCCCATTGGCAGATTATTTCGCTTATTTTAAGCAAAAATTCACTTTATTTTGAGTTATTTTCCCCAAGACAAAAACTTTTGCTTGTCTAGTAAATGCTTCTTAATGTGAGGAAATTTCAGATATTTGGACTTAAAACAAGACAAAAATACTAAGTAAGAAAAGCATTTTTAGCAGTGAATGCTGTGCTTTTGGCTAAATGCGCTCATTGTATGTGCGTAGCCTACATATGATGGTATTTTGACCAGCTGAGAACTCAGCTGTATAATGGAGTCAAAACAGTGGCAGGAATCCCTCCATCATACACACATCTTGACAGATGAGACACGGTTCTGATGCACGTGATGGGCAACATGGCAAAAAAACAGGCATTCTTGAGCATTCTGTCCTTTTTAGGGTCGCATGATATGACATCAGCTCAATCCGAAATCGCACCCTATACCCTTAAATAGGGCAATATTTGAGTGGACAGCCATTTGTAGTGGTGTCTGAAACCATAGTGGACATATATCGAGTGCACTCATTCAATCCCACATTGCACCGCAATAACGAGTGTACAGCAGATCAACGGTTGTCTGACTTTTTTTGACACGCACTCGTTTTCATTCACTCCTTCAAGTGTATTAGTGGACTAAAGTTGGAAATAGTGAGTGATGGTTTAGGGGGCGATTTCAGATTCAGCCATCATGTTTTTAGTCTGTTTACATGTCTTTGGTCTGTGTTGCGTTCATATATCATTTGAACTGCACCAGAGTTTGTTTGCAGACTGAGACCCCATCTTGGTCCGTTTGTTGGGTGCACACCAGGGGCCTGTACCATGATGGTAGATTAACAAACTCAGGGTTATAGGATTAGTTTTGAGTTGACAAAACCAAACCAATCAGTTCAGGCTTTGTTGGTCCCATGATGCTGATCATCAACTTTCTCTGTCAACTCAAGCTTTGATCCTGAGTTTGTGGAGCGTGTGCACATGAAAGTGTGACATCAGCAGTAAGCAGCCAATCACGTGCCTTTCAACGCAAAGTGTGACTCATTTCTCGCGAGAGAGCTAACATGATTCAAAACTCTTTTGCTGAAAATAAAGACATTGAAGTATGTACAAAGAATTTAAAAGCATTTACAAAGAAGAAAATAATGTTCCATGTAAGAGGATAAATAAAGAAAATAGTTGTGAAAGTAGTTTATATAGATAGATAGATAGATAGATAGATAGATAGATAGATGATAGATGATAGATGATAGATGATAGATGATAGATGATAGATGATAGATGATAGATGATAGATGATAGATGATAGATAGATAGATAGATAGATAGATAGATAGATAGATAGATAGATAGATAGATAGATAGATAGATAGATAGATAGATAGCAATAGATCTATGATATATTATAAAAAACTTTAATATTGTGAAATATTATTAAAATGTAAAATAACTGATTTCTATTTGAACATATTTTACTATGTCCTTTATAATTGTACAATTATTATATTAAGTAATCATCATTAGACAATATATATATATATATATATATATATATATATATATATATATATATATATATATATATATATATATATATATATATATATATATATATATATATACACACATGATAAAATAATATATATATATATATATATATATATATATATATATATATATATATATATATATATAATTATACTTTTATATATTTATAAATATTTTTATCATGTAGTGACCTTTAATTTGGAGCAAGAGAACCAGGGGGAGTGGGTTTATTGAATCAGAGATGAGTCACTTTGGTCACAGCTGATTGGTTCAAATTCAGTTTGCGATCTCTTATCCCGAACATAAGCTGCTCCGGAGCAGGTTAGCTGCGAAGCGTAAGTTACTATGGAGATGAACACTGCTAAAAGCCAAACCACTTTGATGGTACTTAAAACCCAGGATTGGTACAAACTAAGCTTAAACATATCTGGCTAGCTAGCTAAACCAGCTTCATGGTATAGGCCCCAGGCTTCAGATTGCAGCGTTCACACTTATTCAAATGAACCGCACTAACAGAGCAATCGCACCAAAGTTCGTTTTAATCGAACCAAACATGTTAAGTGTGAACACTCCCTAAGACAGATTACTTAGAGTAAAAACTTGTATATGCATTTTATGTAAGTAGTATGCCAATACTGTACTGTCATGAAATTCTGATTGCTTGTAAATCAACAAGATCTTTATCTTACTTTTTGGCTATAGAAATATCAGCAATTGCACCAAATTGCATAGTTTTGCTCAGTTTGGGCCTCTGAATAAAAGGAATTTCCCTTACTCAAGTATGAGCTCCATATTCTCCTATATTATATGAGCCGAATAGCCTGTATCAAATTATACTCAACATCAACAAAACAAACAAACAAACAAATATTCAGGGTTCAATAAATTGTTCCAATAACAAAAATAGTAAATATTATTTGTAGGGCTGTCAAGCGATTACAAATGTTCATCTAATTAATTACACAATCTTATTAAATCGCAAATTAATCGCACATCAAATTTGGCTGAGAAATTAATCCCAAAAGATAATTTAAAGTCATTATTGTGTAAAAAATCTAATATACATTACAAAAAGTAGCTTCAGAAAGAAATATTTTTGAGTGAACTATACCTTTAATGTTTGTTTTTATTAATATGGAAATATGGAAATTATTTAATTAAATTATAGCCTACTCTTAAGTAAGAAACTAAAACTGCCAGTAGGTGGTGATAATTGTGTAATGGAGTAAGTCACTGAGTCATTCATTCATTAATTCGATTTGTTCAAACGTCTGATTCATTCAGAAGTGAAGTAAATGGCTCTCTTTATGAAAATTATAAATGTAAGTGGTTCTCTTTATGGTCCATTGAGAATCATTGGTTCATTCAATTCATTCAAAACTTAGATTCAGAAGTGAAACGCCACTGTGAGTCGGAGACAAACAGTTATGCTTTGTAAAAATGCCCTCACATTTAAAGTATAAAGACACTGTCAGTTTAGTTCGAAACGGGGCACAGATGAGTTCACATGTAAAATTGGTAATGTGAAAGCTGTCATGCGGACCAGGGTCAGCTGAGCTCAGGGGTACCGAATCCGAGACTGCCTGTAGGAGGTGGTCTGAGTTTGGTTGCGGAACTTGCGCTTGAACTGTGAATGTGAAAGCAACACGGATTCGGATGTGCAAGAAAAGCAACCTGCGCATGCAATTTATCAGATGACGATGTATTTGGTTCAATAACACAAATGTATATGGGATGATAGTGTTGGTGATTTACCTCGGATATGAGCGAGAGGGAACCTGCAGTGTATTTGTGCATCGCAGTGGCGGGAACAGTCGCGCTCTGACGCGGACCACAACAAACGTGCCCAGTGTAAAAATGCCCTGAGACTAAAACGGGCATTTTTGCCCCATATCTTGAATTTCAGGGACATTCTAACTGCATTCTATAGGCTTCATCACACAGTGAGTTGTTGCCCTGCATCATATTCTTCATCAGTCAACTGTATAAAATGTAAGATGATCTGAGTAAGGGCGGGGGCGGGGCGGAGCAAGTGTGTTAAATCCGTTAATAATTAACAAATTATTTTTTTCCCTTATTATTTTATATGTTAGGCTTTACAGGTTAAGGTCAAGCCTGTATTCAAACTCAAATCACCCACTTGAGCCCTAAAGCTAAATATATTTAGCAAATACGCAATTCTATGCAATTTTATTTTAATCCCATGTGTCTTGCCTGATCGATTAAGCTGGCACAGCGAACGGCCTCCTCCATGTGCTCCTCATCAGAGCGCAGCACGGTTTTGATGCTGTTGACAAGCTCCTGTACCTCCGGGGTCAAGCTGCATGACGACTGCTCCAGAAAACGTGCCACCAGCAGTTTTGTGTCTCTATAGTTCTGGTAGTCCACCATGGAGTTGGGACGCGGCTTCCGTTTGCCACGGCCCCGTCGTAGTGTAACCGTCCCCTGCTCTGTTCCAGTCACTGACGCCGGACCAGGGCCTAATTCTGTCTGTGTGGCAGCTTCACAACTGATTACTATAAGAGAGAGAAACCAATATCACAATGAGATATAGCTCTGCATGTTTTTGACAAATATTTGTAAAATGATAAACACTCATTAGAGGTGAAAACTTTTTTTTAAAAGCTTGTTTGTAGGGCTGCACAATTTGGCCAAAATTTGTGATTATAGTGCATCCGGAAAGTATTCACAGCGCTTCAGTTTTTCCACATTTTGTAATGTTACAGCCTTATTCCAAAATTGATTAAATTCATTATTTGGTCACATTTTAATTTAGGTGGCCTTAACTACTGTGCATTTATATTTAATTTAACCATTTTATACAATAAACTTATTGTATAAATAGATGTTTTTACATTGTACTTACATAAAAAAACAGCATGTAATTATATCTGTAATTAATTTATGTAGATATATTTATAATTACACTGTTTACATAATCTCTTACACCGTAACCAACCCATAAACCTACCCATACAACCAAAACTGTCCCTAACCATACCCTTTTCCCAGCTCAATAGCAGCAAAAATGTTTTGCAATACAACATGAACACAATGCATTGTATTTATTTTTTGATTTAAGCACAAAGAAGTTAGGGTCACCTAATATAAATTGGGACCCAAATTTATAACAAAAAAAAAAAATTGTGAAAACATGAACAAAATTCACATGTACATAAGTATTCACAGCCTTTGCCATGACAGTCAAAACTGAGCTCAGGTGTATCCTGTTTCCACTGATCATCCTTGAGATGTTTCTTGATTGGAGTCCACCAGTGGTAAATTCAGTTGATTGGACATGATTTGGAAACGCACACACCTATCTCAAGATTTCAAACAAACTTATTTTATGTTGTCATTATGGGGTATTGTCTTTAGAATTTTGAGGAAAATAATGCATTTAATCCATTTTGGAATAATGCTGTAACGTAACAAAATGTTCAAAAAGTGAAGCGCTGTGAATACTTTCCCGATGTATTGTATATACACAGTATATTAATAATACAATAATATATTGTATTATGTATGTTACTATTATATTCATATAGTTTATAATTGTTATTATTATTTTTAATATTATTATTCAATAAACATATTAAACAAAAAATATTGTTATTGATATATTTACCAATAAAATTATAAAATCAAGTATTTAAGAAATATAATAATTATAATACTAATATTTACAGCTGTCTTAATTTTCAAACATTAAAGCTTTTATTTTGCCTGAAAACCACAGGGAATCCTGAATATTCACATTTAAGCTGAGATTGCATGTCATTTCATAAGTAGGACAAAACATCAAAGTCACTTCAAGTAATTTTAAGTAACCACAGGCCGTTCTGTACTGCTCTTCCAAAAACACATTCAAAATCACTTGACTCAAATATCCTAATTCTCTAATAGGTTTTAGGACTAGAAACTGAACCGCTCTGTTTGAAATGTATCCATCTAAGCCAGTTGGTGTTGGTATAACGCCCAAGACCACTGCTGTATCAGTTGTACAGGCAGACAGATAAGAACTGGCAAAGTATAAATGCTTCATAAACCTTTAATCCTACATCAGATAGACATAAGAGAAGCTTTCATTTGTGTTGGAGAGAGAATGAGAGAGTGAAAGCATTTCTTGAAGAAGAAACTTGAAGAAAATGAGTCAATTTATGGCAGTGTATTTAATTGCTCTCTGCTGACCCTCAACAGTAACACTGAGACTCCTATATTTAAAAAGGGCTTAAAGTAACCACTGACAGGTATAGTTTCTCTAGATTTACTATCAGTCCTAGTCCTCTATTTTGGATACCCACACTAAGTAAAAAGAAACCTCCATCTGTCATTGGAGAAAAGCCAGTATTCATAAACTAATTATAAAGAATTGTGTCAGTGTCTGCTCTTCAACCTTTTATAGAAAACTTTATTATCTATTTTTAGGCTTAAAATAAGACAAATCTGCCTGTATGCTATAGAAACATATAAACAAAAAAAAACACAGTGGGTATGGAAAATCATTTAAGTTAATTTTTTTCTCTCATTAATGTACACACAACACCCAATATTGACAGAAAAACACAGAATTGTTGACATTTTTGCTGATTTATTAAAACAGAAAAACTGAAATTTCACATGGTCCTAAGTATTCAGACCCTTTGCTGTGACACTCATATATTTAACTCAGGTGCTGTCCATTTCTTCTGATCATCCTTGAGATGAGGTCAAAGGAACTACCTGAAGAGCTCAGAGACAGAATTGTGGCAAGGCACAGATCTGGTCAAGGTTAAAAAACAATTCTGCTGCTTAAGGTTCCTAAGAGCACAGTGGCCTCCATAATCCTTAAATGGAAGACGTTTGGGGTGACCAGAACCCTTCCTAGAGCTGGCCGTCCGGCCAAACTGAGCTATCGGGGGAGAAGAGCCTTGGTGAGAGAGGTAAAGAAGAACTTAAAGATCACTGTGGCTGAGCTTGAAAGAGATGCAGTCGGGAGATGGAAGAAAGTTGTAGAAAGTCAACCATCACTGCAGCCCTCCACCAGTTGGGGCTTTATGGCTTTATGGCTTTATGGCTTTTATTCCGAGTGGCCCGACGGAAGCCTCTCCTCAGTGCAAGACACATGAAAGCCTGCATGGAGTTTGCTAAAAAAAACACCTGAAGGACTCCAAGATGGTGAGAAATAAGATTCTCTGGTCTGATGAGACCAAGATAGAACTTTTTGGCCTTAATTCTAAGCGGTACGTGTGGAGAAAACCAGGCACTGCTCATCACCTGTCCAATACAGTCCCAACAAAAAAGCATGTTGGTGGCAGCATCATGCTGTGGGGGTGTTTTTCAGCTGCAGGGACAGGACGACTGGTTGCAATCGAGGGAAAGATGAATGCGGCCAAGTACAGGGATATCCTGGACAAAAACCTTCTCCAGAGTGCTCAAGACCTCACACTGGGCCGAAGGTTCACCTTCCAACACTACAATGACCCTAAGCACACAGCTAAAATAACGAAGGTGTCCAGCCAGAGCCCTAACTTAAACCCAATTGAGCATCTCTGGAGAGACCTGAAAATGGCTTCCCACCAACGTTTACCATCCAAGCTGACAGAACTGTAGAGGATCTGCAAGGAGGAATGGCAGAGGATCCACAAATCCAGGTGTGAAAAACTTGTTGCATCTTTCCGTAAAAGACTCATGGCTGTATTAGATAAAAACGGTGCTTCAACTAAATACTGATCAAAGGGTCTGAATACTTAGGACCATGTGATATTTCAGTTTTTCTTTTTAAATAAATATGCAAAAATGTCAACAATTCTGTGTTTTTCTGTCTGGAATATGGGGTGCTGTGTGTACATATGTGTACACTTAAATGATTTTTGCAAATGGCTGGAAATAACAGAGTGAAAAGTAAGTAAACTTTCTGGCGACCACCTTAACTGTTCAATTTATGGAAAAATTGTTGAAAGTCCCCCTGCTGATCGTAAGACTAATGCGACCAGGTAGGCTCATCATGACGTCAAGTATGCACCTTGAGTTTCACTTTCAACATTTTTCCACAGAAGACGGTCGGCCGAAAGTTTACCTGATAAAGTTTTAAATATGGATATTATTCTTACACAAACGCATCGGTTCGTTTCATAAGGCCTTTATAAACACCCCGGAGCCGCGTGGAGCATGTTATTTGACGGGCAGATGCACTTTTTATGGACTTCAAAGACAGAACAACTATTACTGCAATTCTAATGCTTGGATTAGTCTGGAATTTTGTAATATAACTCTGATTTTATTTATCTGAAAGAAAAATGTCATACACACCTAGGATGACTTGAGGGTGAGTAAATCATGGGCTAATTTTCATTTTTGGGTGAACTAAAACTTTAATACTGTAAAATATAATATATGAGGTCTTAATATCTTGTTTTTAATATCTAATTTTGCCTAGGTAAATTTCTGTTTATTTAAAAATATATATACATGTTTACTGTAAAACAAGGATATTTTCAATGAAACGTGTAAACTAAATGTAAGTGATAATACACAGTCAGCTGGTTAACTGGTCATTTATTATTCAAGAAGAAAGAGACCACTGAGCTATAATAAATGAAACAGCACAGAAATGTAGAAAACTGGTGGTCAAATGTACAGTTTAGGGGTCAGCCTAGACAATTGACCAATCAGACCATTTTGAGGATTCCTTCCCTTACCTTTGGCGGTCAGGTCTAGCAGGACAGGGTCGCTGTTGGACCTGCGGAGGCGAGATCTGTGAGGTTTTCTGCTGGAGGAGACTGCGGTGTGAGGCTGTCCGGACTGTATCGGGGGTGTGGGGCTCAATATGGCCGTCTGATGGCTCTGTTCTGAATAAAACATGCAAACAAACTACATAAATAAAAGTAAACATCATTTGTACAGAAGTCTTTTTCTAATCTATTTGTGTCTGTCCTACGTCAGCAACTGCTTGGTCAGATCCATTAAAAGAGGAATCTGGCCAAAGCAAACCTATTCTATAAAGTTAAACAGAGACCACTTTAAGAGTTGTGCTGTCAAAAAAAAAAAGAGATTTGTTAATTCATAACAAATATCTATCCATATTCATTAAGAAGTCGCTCATGCTCACCAAGGCTACACATTTTTTGATGAAAATACAAATAAAAAAAAATAAAATTAAAAAAATATTACAAATTAAAATAACTCTTTTCTATATGAATATGTTGTGAAGTGTAATTTATTCCTGTGATGCAAAGGGGAATTTTCAGCATCCTCACTCCAGTCTTCAGTGTCACATGATGAATGAGAATTGAAAGAGAATTTAATTGAAATAGAAATCACTTTTGGTCAATTTAACGCATCCTTGCTGAATAAAAAAAAATCTTAATGACCTTTTGAACGATAGTGTACAGTGAGACCACATAAAAAAAAAATGTATCCTACAATCCCAACTTAAACTTGGAAATAACAAACTTGTGAAGTCCATTAAAGCACAAAAAGAGTGGAACCAAATACATGTTAATTTTTCAATTCAATTCCATTTCAATTTATTATGCTGCTGATCATATAAATCGGTAATGAAAAAAATCTGTGAGAAAATAGAAAAATGCAAAAAAGGATTTTGAAATGTGTCCGCTGACTGAAGTCACTTGTGAAGGATCATTAAAAACATGTTGCACTATCTTTGAATGTGTTGAAGGATACAGACAGCTATAAAAAGAAAAATAAATCCTTCAACGAGGAACACTGGACATTCAACTGACGCCACAAAAATACATTTCCTTTAATACACAGATGACATAATTATGGACGGGTACTGTGATACACTATGAGCATCTTGATTAAATATAGAGTACCAGAGGCACTGGATTCATATAAGCAGTGTCAATAACATGTTCATGTAGCAGCTCCATTTTGTAGATCCAGATTTTTCAAAGGGGAATTTTCTATTTGTTGATTAGAACACTATTTTGGTGTAATATTTTAAAAAATGAACTCTCTTTTGTTCTTTGTTAAAATACTTTCTCCTGCCATGGTTTAATGACAACCGTAGAGGTATGTTCACACCAAGAACGATAACTACAATAGCGCTGCAGTTTTGCTGTCTGTCACTTTTTTAGAACAATCTGTATCATTATTGTTACAGTTATCATCCTTAGTGTGAACAAGCCTTAAAGGTGCACTGTGTAAATTTAAGCGGCCCACCACTCACCCCTCCCTTTCGAAGCACACAGAGGAGCTACAGTGGCTGACACACGAGAACAAAGATGTTGTCGTCTGAGACAGCAGAGAGTAGCTAGCGCTCTGTAGAGCAGTTTGACAGCTTTAAGTCTGTAATGACCTCATATAGGTCTATATATGGTCTATATATAGACCTACATAATTTAAATATATAGATCTATATACCTCAACAGGTCTATATGCAAAAATACCACTAGTTCATACCATCACTGGTCGTCTCCGTCTCTGCACTCTCTGTGAGGACCTCGGTCAGATCGGTCATTTGCACCTCAGTATTCTGGGCCTGATATGAATACAGAAGGTCAGTGAGACAAGGGCTGTATTTGATTGAGCTGTTGCCAATGTAAGCCTGCTGGACCAGGACACGGTGCCATGCTTGCTGAAAGGGTGTAAGGTCTACTTTACAAACTGAGTTGAAAAGCTATCATGAATACATGCTGTAAATGCTAAGTGGCTTTTGACTTTCATCAGAGATGATTATGTAGATGGCATATGATCACTATATGAATCAGTACCTGAGCTGCTGGTTGCGATGCAACAGCTTCATAAGGTGGAGGAGGGTCTAGAGGACAGAAGACCTCCACTCCTTTAATTCTGGCACCGTATATATGAGGAAGAGGAATCATACCGTCTCCAAACATCCTGCCAAAACACACAACCATTTACATGGTAAACAAGCCATGAGAAAATGTAACGACAGTAAACACTTTAGATAAACCCATTAGAGTTTGATCATCCAATGAAATAGGAGGATATCATGCTTTCCCACCACAAACTTCAATCCTGTTTTAGGTTGCCAAAACATTTTGGTTGCCTGCCAAACACTGAGCCACCCACTCACAAATCTGATAAATCCTGCTGTATTTTTGGTTGAGATCAAGGTCAAAGTAAGTGTGTGTGTGTGTGTGTGTGTGTGTGTGTGTGTGTGTGTGTGTGTGTGTGTGTGTGTGTGTGTGTGTGTGTGTGTGTGTGTGTGTGTGTGTAACACTAATGCTTCAGCGGGATCATGGAATGCTTAAAGGATTTTATAGTATATAAAACACATATATTCATAAGTGTGTAAGGCTGAAGACTTATCTAACATATACATATACTACTGTTCAAATATTGAAAGTGGTAGTTGTAGTATTTCAGTTTATTGCCATATCAGCATCATCAGCTATTACATGGCAGACACTTATTAAACATTTAACAACATAGGGCCAGATTTACTAAACAGGGCAAATTAGTGTAAGAGCGCAATTTCTTTTTCTCTTCCTTAAAGGTTCAATTTTTCCTGTGTTTTTGAAGCTTTGATTGTGTTTACAGTGTGCAATATAACATGTGTTCATGTTTCGTGTGTAAAAAAAACAGTATTTTTCACACAATTTACTTATCTGCATACCGCTGTTTCCACTGTCCTAAAAAACGGCCTGATGATTTCCTTGTTCTATGAAGTCACTCCTTCAGAAATACGTAACGAGTTCTGATTGGGCCAGCGGTTCCCATGTTGTGATTCGACAGCAGCTTAGCGCACGTTGCCCGGAAAGGTCCCACCTCTTACCATAACGGGGAGATGCATGCGTCTCGACGACATGGCGACAAACACACTCTACAAACGCACATTTCCTCTTTTCCACGTGGGAGAGCAACAAGACCACGCCCCCCTTTTTGCATTTTCTTGTGGGCAGAGGTTAGTCAACAGACTGTTCTAGTGATGTCATTAAAGCAGGAAGTGCAGGGATGTAGTACAAACCGGCTGTTCGCTAGAGGCTTTGAAAGGGAACTTCTGTTAAATAAAATATCTCGCTTGGCATTGAACTATGAGCTTTATAATTTTACAGGTCTTATTTATGCTCTAACAGCAACATTACATACTAACTAAACTTTGAAAAATGGGATCACTAAGAACAGGACCTTTAAATAGACACTCTAACTTATTTTTGAATGGTAGTGTATGTCACCTTTTTTTTTAGCATAAGAGACTTTCAAGAACATTATAAATCTTACTAAACTTTTATATTTAATTATGATTATTCCAAATGTTTAAATTATATTTAGTTTCATTTTAAATAAAAGTCAGGTTGATTCAGTGATAATAATTAAATGAACGTATATTTTACCTGCGAGCCAGGCGAGGGGTGTACGAATAGAAGGTGGAGAAGTATGAAGGAGGAGGTGCAGGAGCTACAAATTCATCAGGGTCAGGAAGATGAGTTTGCTCCTCCACTTCCTCTGGAACAGGCCTGGCCTCTTCCTGCCAAAGACGATCATAATCAAACCACTATATCACATGACTAGGGCTTAGAAATATCTGACACATGTCTAAAGGGTGTTAATAATCTATACCACACACTGATCAGGAAATTAATTATTGCAATATATTATTATATTATAGCAGAATACAGATATAATTTGTTATTAGTGGGTGCAGGACACTATAGTTCATTTATGTAAGTGAGAAGTGAGGATAAAATAAAGCAAACTGTGACATATTATACCTAAAAATTACTACCAGTAAAATTGATAAAAATTTGGGACCAAAATTATTCAGGCACTTTGACCTGACCATGTTTTGCTTGAGTGTTTTTTCTTTAATTGCTAATGCAACCTTTAACACCACAGACTGAATTAAATTAAGCATTGCTTGGTAATTGGTTGGCCTAAATTGGTATTATCTAATTGTGTACTTAAATGTAAGTACACAATTACTTAAATGTAAGTACACAAAGTACCCACCGCCCCATTCCTCTCTCACTCCTCTACACAATAATAATATCAATGTTAATGTGATTTCCTGATGGATATGTCTATCTTTGCAAATCCCTAGGGGCAGAACAGCGCATCACCAGTTCTTGTCATATTTAATTACTAATTTCTAAAATATAGCAAATAAACTGTGACAATGTGAGAAAATGTCTAAATAAATTATGGTTTGACTGTGTGTATATTTTTCATATTTTCTGTAATATGATTCATCTCACCATGCATGGCCGTCTGGTTGAGAAGATCTGGAGATATCTGAGTGCAGCAGCAACTAGACACACAGCCGTGGCCAAAGCATTTAGCGCGCACAGTGCAAAGAGCACTTTCTGGAAGAGAGAAAACTCTATAGCATCTGAAATCTACTGTGCATGGCTCTTCTAGAATACTTCACTTTGATTGGTCAGTTGTGGCATTCTGCAGTCAAAGAGTTTTCATATAATGACCTAATTATACTAAACTCCTAAACAAAAGATTTCCTATATGCCTGTTGATGTCTCTTATATTACTCTGCTGTCTGTCTTCTATATACAAACTCACCAGCCACTTTTTAGGTACACCTGTTCAACTTCTCATTAACACAAATCTAATCAAATAATCCAATCACATGGCAGCAATTATGCATTTAAGCATAGACATGTTCAAAACGATCTGCTGAAGATCAAACTGGGCATCAGAATGGGGAAGAAAAGTGATTTAAAGGGTTACTTCAGCGATTAGCATTAAGCTTTGTATCAGTAGAAACCCAGGAGTATATTCAAATTATCGTACTTTCCCCCCTCATATGACCCTGAGACGAGAGAATTATGTATTTTATTTCTGGAAAAATTTCATTTTGCGTCATCGGAGAAGTTTTTGTCCAGAGGCTGAAGACTACAGCCAGCAGAGGGCGCTATTTCCACATGTTTTCAACATCGCACTCACAGCGTCAGCACTCGGCTCTGGGAGCTGCGGAGATTCATGTAAATGGAGCGGTGGAGAGCAAAGTGAGTGTTTCAACTTTTAAAATGAACTTCCTGTGAAAGTTAAGCTTCCAAAGACATGAACTGAAAATGCGCCAGACTGATCACGCGCTGTGAATGCAGCCGCAGCCGCGAATCCCGTGATTACCTCAGCTCAGCTCATGTGATGAATGTAAGCAGACTCTCCTGCTGCGTTTGTGCTGTGAGGCTCAATCGGCTCACTCACATTATATCGAACAGACACATTCAGGTTTTAATTGAACTGTCTCAAACTGAACTGATTTTCTGAAAATGAACGTGGTAGGCAAGTGATCCAGTAATCCAGTAGCCGTGCCTAGAGTAGGAGGGCAGCGAAGTGCATTCTGGGAATTGTTGTCTTTCATCCCCATGAGACAAAGATACATTTTCTGTGTTTTCTCAGTCTAGAAGGCACCAAATTCAAAAATAATTTCACATTTCTACTACATTAATGACCGAGTTTAAATACAGATTCATCTTCCCAGCTCTGAAGTACCCCTTTAAGTGACTTTGAATGTGGCATGGTTGTTGGTGCCAGATGGGCTGGTCTGAGTACTGATCTACTGGGACTTCTGATGGCAACTTCAAGCAGGATAACGCACCATGTCACAAAGATTAAAATCTCAAACTGGTTTCTTGAACATGACAGTGAGTTCACTACACTCAAATGGCATCCACAGTCACCTGATCTCAAACCGATAGAGCACCTTTGAGATGTGGTGGAATAGGAGATTTGCATAATGGATGTGCAGCCAACAAATCTGCAGCAACTGCGTGATGCTCTCATGTCAATATAGACCGAAATCTCTAAGCAATGTTTCCAGCACCTTGTTAAATGTATGCCACAAAGAATTAAAGTGGTGCTTCAGCGCTGGGAAGATGAATCTGTATTTAAACTCGGTCATTAATGTAGTAGAAATGTGAAATTATTTTTGAATTTGGTGCCTTCTAGACTGAGAAAACACAGAAAATGTATTTTTGTCTCATGGGGATGAAAGCAACAATTCCCAGAATGCACTTTGCTGCCCTACGCTAGGCACGACATGGTTTACTTGCCCACCGCGTTCCTTTTCATAAAATCAGTTCAGTTAGAGACGCTACAATTAAAAACTGAACGTGTCTGTTCAATATATTATGAGTGAGTGTCACGGCCATCATGGCACAAACGCAGAGGAGTCGGCTTACATTCATCACATGAGCTGAGCTGAGGTAATCACGGGATTCGCGGCTGCGGCTGCGGCTGCATTCACAGCACGTGAACAGTCTGGCCCATTTTCAGTTCATGTCTTTGGAAGCTTAACTTTCAAAGGAATTCATTTAAAAAGTTGAAACACTCACTTTGCTCTCTACTGCTTCGTTTACATGAATCTCCGCAGCTCCCAGAGCCGAGTGTTGACGCTGTGAGTGCGATGTTGAAAACATGTGGAAATAGCGCCCACTGCTGGCTGTAGTCTTTAGCCTCTGGACAAAAACTTCTCTGATGACGCAAATATCGTCATTTTGTGTCATCGGAGGAATTTTTTTTCAGAAATAAAATACATAATTCTCTCGTCTCAGGGTCATATGAGGGGGGAAAGTACGATAATTTGAATATACTCCTGGGTTTCTACTGATACAAAGCTTAATGCTAATCGCTGAAGTTACCCTTTAAGGAAGTTCTGAAGGCAAAAGGGGGTCCAACTCGGTACTAGCAAGCAAGATGTACCTAATAAAGTGACCGGTGAGTGTATATCTATCTCTCTACTATCTATCTTTAAATATATAATGTATATAAAAATATAAATATATAATATAAAATATTATTACACTACTACTTATAGCTATCCATCGACCAACCAATTAGTAGTAATAATATTTTAATACTTAAAAAATCATTTAAAAAGATGCGCACACACACCTTGAGCAGGATTCTCATTGTGCCACATGCATGACCTGCGTAGATCTTAATCAACTTCTCCTCTTGGCACTGAGTGCTTGGAGTTTCTGAGCAACAGTAACAGAGATCGCCCTGTTCACTCTGAAACACAGAAACACATTTATTATGTTCATCTCTCATTGACATCTGATGACATGGTATACTAATACTTAAAGAACTGCTTGGATTCAAAGTAGGAGACTGCGGATGAAGTTTCCAGGCATTTGTCTACATTTGACACAGTCTTTTGAGTGGTCTGGCACTGCATGCGATAACAGCTCAAAGATATGAGGTCAACAATATGGCAGGGACATTTTCATGACAAGTGGAAATGATGAAAGAGCAGCCTTCAGAAATGACAGCACCCCCAAAACTAAATCAAATCCAAGGAAAGCTGAACCTGCTTTGACTCTCAATTTCAGGGCTCTCTTTGACTTGGAAAAACTTCAGTCCTATACGCATGGTACATATGTATGGTCAGCTTTTGCCAGGGTGTTCTAGGTGGTTGCGATGTAGTTTAATACAAATATGTAATTGGTCTTAGTAAGAAAAGCCACCGGTCTCTCTATTATTTTCAAAATAATAATTTTCCATACAATTTAAATCTCTGTAACAAACTGTATATATATATATATATATATATATATATATATATATATATATATATATATATATATATATATATATATATATATATATAAAATATAAACATATACTTCAACTTGTGATTTGGTTTATATTTTGTATATAGGTTCTTGAATGCAGTCATCAATACATGAGACATTTGACATTGTAATGTTATTATCTCGAACACAGCACATGTCCAAGTGCACAGATTCCTCACCAGCTGGCAGTTAATGGTACTGGAGACCAGCTGAGCCCCTGACAGCAGAGGATGAACCCTGCCAGGTTTAGCAGGATACAGACCACTGACAGCAATACAAACAGATTTACCTGTGTGAGAGAGAAGAAAAAGATTAATCCTAGTCAGTCATTTATTTGATAAATATAATACTAGTGCCCAAATCTGGAATTAGCAAATGATACTTACAGTAGCATTCACAAGTTTGGGCTCAGTGAGATTTTTTTTGTTTTTTTCAAGGCTACATTTATTTGATCAAAAATACAATACAATTTGAGAAATATTATTAGAATTTAAAATAACTGTTTACTATTTTAATATATTTTAAAATGTATTCCTGTGATGACAAGCCCGAATTTTCAGCAGCCATCACAAAGAATTTAGCCCTAACTTTATCCTTACCTCTAAACCTAACCCTAGCCATAACTGATCCCTTAAATCAGAGGGAAATTATAGGTGAATTACACCAATGTAGAAGCACCTAACTCTAGTAGTAAGCCTAAACTTGACATGAACTGTAAACTTGTACCTCATATCTGATTGGTTAATTGGATTGTTGTTCCAGGATCAACAAAGATGTTGATCCAGGAACATGTTGGACTTGGTTCACCCCTTCAGTGTCACATGATCCTTCAGAAATCATTCTAATATGCTGATTTGCTGCTCCAAAAACATTTCTCATTATATGAATAGAAAAGTTCAAAAGAACAACATTTAATGCATGCTTATCGATAAAAGGGGTTGAACAGACTAGTCGACTAATCGATAAGTAAGCTGCCAGGTAGAATCAATTCACACGAAATTGCTCTCTCACTAATGCATTCATATAAATAAATGTAGCCCAATCTTTACTGTAACTTTATATGTATCTGATTTAGAATGAGCAGAAATCTGTGTGAAAAATAATGACACAAAGAAAAGAGCAATAACCTTGTGGGCAGTGCTGTGCATCAGGTTTCAGCTCGAGGGGCAGGCTTATTTGTTCATTGATGACGTTAACAGGTGACTAGTCGGCGCCAATTCAACTTTCATCACATAACTGTCGACTTCAAAAAATCTGAAGTTGTTCTTAACTACTACTACAAAAAAAATCTGGCAACAGGAAGGAGGTGATGGTCAGCTTGAGACGTAATTAACAATGTCTAAATGTCTGGTGTTCACAGATCCTCTTTAAGGGGTCATTTAAGGGCCTAAAAACTGCCTTTAACATAAGGACATGGGCATGCAGAAGATTACCCTGAAAACATATGTTCAGATCAATACAGGATTAATTCGGTGTAGTAAACATCATATAACCAAGTAAAAATAAACATATCTGCTTATTCAAACTGGAGCACAAAAACTGACGCCTTAAAGACTTATCAGTCTTAGATTGGCAAAACAAACATACCAATAGTAGCATTGGCCGTTTCCATGTGGTTAGTCCAATGATCCCAGAGAGGATGACCTGCAGATAACAAACAGTGCTTTCAGTAAAGAGGCAAACACTCACAGACAGGTTAACCGATAACCCATCATTACCCATCCCATGCCTTCAGCACCTTTAAAACCTGTTTCAATGACTCCTCTCACTCAGTTTGTTGTTAGCCGGCAGCCTCACTCAAATACTATTGTCCATCCTCGGCTCCCTTGTGTTTCCTCTAACCCTGCCACTTCCTGTCAATTACACTGAATGCTGTGGGACTGCGATTGCAGCTGATAGGTTCCTGTAATTAGCTCATTTCTTTTCATACATAACAATCAAAAATGCATTTTACTACATTGTTCATGTTAACCTATACAATTTTAAATTCAAGTGTACAATAAACAAACATTAGATCTTGTTAACTAACTAACTAACTAACTAACTAACTAACTGTTGTTTACATGCCCAAAGATGTTTTTTTTTTGTTTTTTTTTAAGTGGTATGCATAATATGGCAGCTTTACTTATAAACAGTATCTCACTATAGAGTGTTAAGCAGTAAAAGAAATTCACACTCAACCATGACTTCACTGACCAGTTCACTCAGCTCCTGCCAATGACTGACCACAAATTTAACCCATACTTAAATACGGGAAATAATATTGTAAATTGCAATAAACTTGGTACTAGGGCTTTTCAGAAAAAGATTTCAGTTAAATTATTATAAGAATATTACAATTTTATTTAATATAAAATTATTACTTAATATAACTGAATCAACCTAACAGTATTAGATTACATCAATAAAGTAATGGACAGATCAGGTAGAAATATTTCCTTGAGGCAACAACTGCACATTAGCACTTTTTAAGTGTAACTAATAACTAATTTACAAAGTCAAATAGACCGTACTAAACGTGTGGAAGCACCACGTTTCTGTATCAGACTACATTGGAAACACTGCAATAAAACTTCTCTATACCTGTTGGTTTGTGTTAAAGATGTAGACATAATTATCAAGCAAACACTTTAATATATGTAGCATGCTTATGTGGTATAAAAAAAAAACATTAGCACCTCTGATTATGGCCAGTAATCTAATACTCACAGAAGACCCGGCCCAAAACGGACAGGAGTTTCTAATAGGAGGCGAGTTGCTAAGGGACAGAGCCCCGAAAGAGAGCGCCACCATGGAGCAGCCGAGAACCAGCTGCAGCAAGCCGAGGGAGAGCAGAGGGCGAGCGGGCAGCAGCGCCGGAATGATCCGCGTCTGCGATCCAGACATACGGGCCGGAAGAGCGGACACACAGCGGCTGCGACTTCTGTAAGATGCGTTTGCGAGCTGATGGGCCAGTGCAGCCCCTGATAAACGACAACAAGATCCAGGCAGAACTACGGGCAGAGACATTGGAGACGCACGAGCAGCCAAACAACAATACACATTAAACCAGCGTAGTGGCGCTGCCTCATTCTACTCTGTATCTCTCAAGGCGACGGTTATTTTTTTTAACTGCCCTTTCCGAGTTGCTTCCATGGTCCTGCCGAGGTAGTTGAGTATTGGTTTTAAAATAACTAGACTCTGTGACCTGCTGCTCGGATTTGGTTTCACATTTTTTGAGCAGAGCGAGCGGAGAGGCGGGGGAGGGGTGCGTGGGAAGAGACGACGACACACACACACACACACACACACACACACACACACAGCCAGACTCGTCCGTTCCGCGAGTGTGAAGAAAGACCGTATCAAGAGTGTGAAATTATAATGTCATCTTTTGTGGTGAACATTAAGCATTGTATTGCTAAGTCTGTAATGGTGAAAGTACCACATTTACTTGATCTTTCGTGCGTATGATTTCATTAGAGTGAAATATCTTTATTACGAATAAACAATTGAACACCAAAACACTGACATTGCATTAAAAATAATAATATATATATATATATATATATATATATATATATATATATATATATATATATATATATATATATATATATATATATATATATATATATATATATATATATATATATATATATAAACATAAACAAACTGCAAAATGAGAGCTCTTTGGTTGATAATATTGTCTAAAACTCATCTTCATGTGAAAATAAAGAAATTACATTTAGAATCCGTCATTATTTTTATTTATTTTTTTACAGAGAAATAAACATAATTAATAATAAAATGTAACAAATAAAATATATTTTAAAATATAAGAAATAATTTAAATTAAATATAATTTATTTCTTCTATTATCCATACACAAGTCGAATCACAACTTTAAAAACCAATCTTTTTGAGATATTAAACTATATACTATGTGTTATAGCATTACACATTTGCCTTAAATGTTAATTTTCATCGTAATTTATACCCAAGTTAATTAATTTGTATGTGCAATAGTTGCATTTTAATTAGCCTACATATAATGTATATTATGCTATTATACTTTTTATATCGTCCTTGAAATTTTTACTTGGTTGACGATTTGAAAGGCATGTTGTCTGATGCACATTTCTGATAATTATTTGATTTTTTTTAATGATTAACGACATGTTGGAATCATGCAATGGCCTGTGTGATTGGAAAGCCCATAGGAGTGATGCTTTACGAGCTAATTGGTTAACTTGTTACGAGCTCTGTAGAGTTGCTATGGTGACGATGATGGTGTTTGAACACTAGCTAGCATGTTAGGTAGCTTTCGGTAAATCTCGTTGCACGTGCAAACGAAGTCAAAGGAAAATTCGTAAATTAATTTTAATCGTATTGTTCTACCAATTTATTTGTAGAGAAATTGAATATCGCAGTTATACAGGATGTTTTCTAGCTATCAAAAATAAAGCTGATAAATATGACTTAAGGCACCTGTCCACCACCACCGGAAGGGTTTCGACGCGTTATTTCTCCAGAACAAAGAAACTTCTTCCCCATGCTATGTGAGTTTGCCAGTTTAATCTGGTCGTAAAACTTTATGTGAATAGGTTTTTGATTTGTTTTATGTAATTGACTGTGTAACGTTACCAGCTAAAATAATTAGCTCAGAGTGGAAATAACGCCATTGTATATTTAGCTAACAGACGTTTATTCTACTTTATAACAAAATCTTAACCTGTTTTTTACACAACGTTAGCTGTGATAAAACACAACAAAACTACACAATTGTTTCACAGTACTGTAGATTATAGACAAAGATGCTACAAAAAAGTGCTGTATTGATAGTGAAATTGTCGATATAGATGGATTGTACACTTCAGGTGTGTAACTACTTTTTACTCGGTTTTCATTCATGTATTTTTTTATATTATTCAAAGTCTTTATTAAGGCCCTGTGCGTTTGTGTCTCTGGGTTCAATTGAGTTTAAGCCTCACTGAGTATCTGAGGTAAGGTATTTGAGATAATGCTGTATGTGATCGATCACTACGTTATTATTTTGCAGACAAGAGCAACGCATTGCCAGTCCTGACCAGAGGGTGGCGATATTGACCGAGAAACTGTTGTTTACAGACTAATAATTCCACTAGTTAGTAAGTTCTCATCATTCATATATCCTTCCAGCTGCTTTTCCTTCTGTCACTTTTTGATTAAAATGCATTTGTTTTGTGTTAGAAAATAAGCTGCAAGTCAAGCCTGTTTACTAGTGTTTACACCAGAGTAAGTTAAGTGAGCTGGAATCAGAGAAACAACAGATGTATGAAACTAAGGTAACGTTAATGAGGCGAGTGTTCCAAGCCCTTTTTGTGTTTACACCAAAACTGCAGCACACTGGGATGTGGGATGTTTCACATTAGCACTGTCTGACTGATGCATCTGGTATGCTTGATGGCCTTCATATGCTGGATGAGGCTGTATTCTACAATGAGAGAAGGGTTTGTTGGATTGTAATCGAGTTGGCTGCTGGCTCAGGTCAGTGGAGAAGCAGTTGGCTCAATCCCAGTCTCAGGCCGAAAAGGCCGTGAGAGGAAGAGACCTCTCAGCCCAATTACATACATAACTCGGCCAACTTTTAGTAATAAACAGTAGTGTGAGCAACCTGAGACATTTTTTTGTTTTTTTATGGTTTTAAATAACTGTCAGAGACATACTGACAGGACGTTTGTAAATGCTGTGTATTTGTGGCACTATCAAATAATTGATTTGTTTGTTTGTGCATACCGACTAGCCCAAATGCCACAACATTGGTTCAACCAATGGCGTGAGACTTGGGCAAAACTATCTGTTTGCCAGAGCCAGCAGCCATATCACCCTGTAGCCCAAGACTGGTTTTCCACTAAAGCTAAGCAGGGCTAAGACTGGTTTTCCACTAAAGCTAAGCAGGGCTGAGCCTGGTCAGTACCTGGATAGGAGACCTCCTGGGAAAACTACGTTGTGGTTAGTGAGGCCAGCAAGGGGTGCTCACCCTGTGGTCTGTGTGGGTCCTAACATCCCAGTATAGTGATGGGGATACTATACTGTAACAAGCACCGTCCTTCAGGTGAGACGTTAAACTGAGGTCCTGATTCTCTGTGGTCACTACAAATCCCAGGATGTCCTTCTGAAAAAGAGTAGGGGTGTAACCCCGGCATCCTGGCCAAATTTGCCCATTGGCCTCTGTCCATCATGGCCTCCTAATCATTCTCATTTACACAATTGGCTTCATCACCTCCACCAATCAGCTGGTGTGTGGTGGACATTCTTGCGCAATATTATTGCCATCACATCATCCAGGTGGATGCTGCACATCAGTGGTGGTTGAGGAGATTCCCCCCTTCCATTCTATGCGCATTTCAGAATCTCGCCAAAAATTACACTTTAAGCTTTAAAGGTACACTATGTATCTTTTCCGTCCGCTAGAGGGCGCCTGTTCAAAACAAAGGCATAGCTTAATGACAAGTTTGAGCGCAGCATCTTGGGACATGTGGTCTTCACCTCACAGTCGGTGGAAAAGAATCGGGATAGGACTCGGGCAGAAATCATGTTCATGAATGCGATTATTAACGTTACTGAATATGAAGCAGAGCAGGGGCGAGTGCTGTGGGAGCTGAGTAAGGCCGCCAGAGTGATTGTTACACAAACCCATTTCTCGCGAGCAACAAGACTTTTATTATGACGAGACACAGCCGCCGGCGCAATCTCCGCTTTTCCGATCATGAGTATGAGGTAACACAGCTCTGTTTATTATATTAGATACATTTAAGTGTGTTTAAAATGATGTTAGGACGTTACTCTGAGCATTCGCTCGGCGGCTGCTGGGACACTTGTTCACACTCCAGTGAGAGTAAACGAGGGTAACGCAGAAATGACGTAATTGACAGGCGACTCCATCCCACGCTATGCTCACACGTCCCGATTCATTGGTAAAAATAGTGTTTTTCTCACAATTTATAAATAGTTGGAAACATTTGGGATATTGTAAGAACTCAACAGAACAAAATATATAACACTAGTCTGGTGGTTTTTGGATATTTGACTGCAAAAATGCTACATAGTGGACCTTCAAAAAAAGGTCTTTATCAGAGGCATTTAACCTAAACTGCAAAATCACACCAAAGCAAAAGTTCTCGTTTAAAAATACCATTGTACTTGTTGAAAAGCTTACATTGCTGTTCAAACGTTTGGGCTCAGTAAGGATGTTTTGTTCTTTAGGTTAAATTATCAGCAAGGATGCTTTTCATTGATCAAAAATAACAGTAAAGACAATTATACTACTACAAAAGATTTCTATAATACATGTTGTTGGAGCTGCAAATCAGCATATTAAAATGATTTCTGAAGGATCATGTGACACTGAAGACTGGAGTAATGATGCTGAAAACAGCTTTGTGTCACAGGAATAAATTACATTTTAAAATAAATAAACAGTTGTTGTAAATCTAACAGTTTTTACTGTATTTATGATCAAATAAATGCAGCCTTAGTGAGCAATAAGAGACTTAAGAGACTGAGACTTTGCAAAAACATTAAAAAGATCATTTGAACTAACTCATTTTAAAGAATGGCATTTTCAAACTGTGTTTATTACACTTTTGAGCTGTTGGCAGGGACAGAACAGCATGAGTCTGGTGGAGCTGCCAGGTCTGCGCAGTGAGACAGAATTTATTAAATATCAGCTTTAGCAAGCCAAGAGAGAGGCAGATCAACTGTAGGTCGTCACAGCCTGTACCAGCCTCAAACTCCAACAGGAATAACTTAAAATAAAACAAATTAGTTAATTTTACTTTTACATTAACATAAACATGCATTTGCACAGAAATACCTATAGCATTTGATTGCACACAGCCTTTGAAAAAGGTGATTTAAATCTCATTGTCTTTTTCCTGATGTCTGAAACCTTTTCAGAACAAACCTGCTGCTACTCACTGGTTGAGAACCATATGTTCTCCAGAGAATGTAGGCAGGTTTGAAGCTTTCCAATGCTTACATCACAGTGTTGTTATATGTGATTCAGTTGGAGAGAAGGCATCTGCCGGAGTAGTTGAAGCAGTGTGAACCGCAGCAGGTCCATGTCCAGCTGGAAGATGTTCAAGGTCTGCTGTAGGCCATGAGGACAGAGGCAGATGACTGGATGATGAGTGCAGAATTGGCCAATGCTATGCAGATTATGTCAGAGCACAGCTGCACTGGGGACATGCAACAATATTTGACTAACCAGATCGAGCAGCTCAAAGGGGAGAATCAACAACTGAAGGTAGGGAATCTTTAGTAGAGTTTGTTCAATTCAGGATTTAGGATGCCTTAGCTATTAGGTTGTTTCTGTTCAGAGAATAACCCGGTAGTTTAAATGACCCCATTCATGAGCATTATTGATGATAAATGGCTTGAACAGGAAGAGCTATGAAATAAATTACACAGTTATTTCCTTTGATCTAAGCTGAGGGTTTTATAATGGCCCTTGCTTGTCATTCATATACCAGTTGGTTTTAACAGGCTGCATTGAGACAGGCAGAGGTCAGACTCAGCACAATGGAGAGAGAGAAGGCCTGTCAGCAGGCTGCGCTCTCAGAAAAGATCTGCAATGTTGATCAGCTTACTATAGAGAAACAGCAGATGACCGCTGAGCTGGGAGTGCGACGCATGCAGCTTACCCAGCTGAAAGGTACAGACACCGATTCATCTAAATGACATCACAGAAAAATGCAGACCTGACTGGATGTAGACCGACTTTAAACATTGTTCAATGTACAGTGTCCCTAAAAACTATTTGAACACATAATTCTTGCTTTTATTGTGTTGTGTTTGTATTGCTAAGTTGCATATAATATCCCTACTATCCACGATAAAGTAAAGGATTTTTTTTTTTTTTTAAGAAAACTTGATTTTTACTTTATTACCCTGTAATTGTCATGTTGAAAAAAACTCCTTACTCCTTGATTTACATTATTTCTAGGTTTTTAAATATATTTTCCCTGGTAATTTTTTTGTATCATAAGTGTCATAAATTATTCATTCATAAATGGTTTTGGGAGTGAATGTTTTGCTAGATACTGTATTTTTGAATGGTTGTAAATATTTTCTATGAAATAAGGTTATGCCAAACTGTTTTAATTAGGATTTATTTTCACACATTTCTTGTCTACATTATGATATCAGGACATTTTTGTCTTTTTCCTAAAAAAACTAATAATCAGACGGGCAGGAATCTTTGAAAGAGCTGTTTGGCAGTAAGACCTGCGCGCTGGAACAACAGAACCTTAACTTCAGGACTCAGCTGAAGACAGTACGGGCAGAACTGGCCCAAGCCAACAGTTGGTTGAGAACACTGGAGGGAGCTGATGGTCATGGTACATACACACACAATATACTTTTTTTTAAATTAATTGTTTTAAGGCTACAGGTAAGGAGAAAAATATGACTCATTTAAAATTAACAATGATCCTTTTTTTTAGCTAAGCTGAGCATTCACATTCGCCCTCAGTAACCTCACAGGACTGGCCCCTGAGTTTTTCAGAGATCAAAGCTTTGAGAAAAAAAATTCAGGAAAATCCTAATTACCCTCAAATATAAATATAGGCATCCGTACCCATTCATAGCACTGCTGATATTTAAAGTGAGGATGTTTTTACATCGTCCACAGTGTTACCACAGGGAAACCCAGACCTAGGCCAAGTGTATATAAAATAAAAGGCGGAAGACGACACCCTGCACTACTGGATTCATTTACATTCTTTACAGAGAGCCAGTGTGTGGCCATGGTTTTGTTGTTCTGCATTCTGGATAATGGCAGGAAGACAGCATACTGAGATTATAGATCTGCTCCATGCCCTCCTGCTGTTATTCCATGTACTTTTCCATCACTTAATCTGCACAAAGTATGCATTTTAATATTTATACAATGTCTTCAGCTTTTTTGGGACAGTGTATTGAGACATTGTTAAAGAACATTTTTTGTTCTCACTGTGTGCAGTGGTTGTGGGCTGTTACATAATGTAGCTATGATTTCTTCGGTCTGACCTCTGTAACCCTCCATTGTTTCATTATGTCCTATTCAATTGTGAGAGGGACAGAATGGGAAAATGGTCTCATATGACGTAAGTTTCTGTTCATTGGTTCACTGGACAAAGTGTCTTTTGAAATGCAGACAATACATTAACAATATAGTCCAATAGTAACAATAATAAGTTATTCTCTTGTGAACATGTGATGCAGCTGACATAACATCCTGAGGTCATTCTGTTTGAATGTCAAACATTTCACAAATAGGGCGATACCTCAATAATGCATTGTACATAATATTCTGACAGACAAACAGTGAATAATTTTTGTATTCTTAGTTTTATTCTTGGTATTTACTGTGGTTGAACTGATTGGAATGTGTTTATGTATTTCAGGTCTTAAGGTTGCTCTTGGGATGCAGAAACAGATCACTGCTAAAAGAGAGCAGATTGATTTTCTGCAAAGCCGAATTCAGCTGCTGGAGGAGACCATCGAGAAGATCAAGATGGTGAAATGCATCACTAACAACAACTTTCTGTTTCTCACAGTATTTCCTTGTTACTAATGCTGCGTTCCAGGCAATCGTAACACGTGTTTTTCCAACCTTCTACCCATGAAAGTACACTGGAATGGCAGTCAAACCTGTGACTCGCACTACATCGATTTACTCCCAGTTACGTGCTCTGACATCACAGCCCGCAAAACAAAAGTGGCAGCCCCTACGCATATACAAATAATAATGTAAAATAAAAGGTATAAGGCTTCTCTTGCCTTATGCCGCTGCTTTTTCTCCTCCGTTTCCCTCAAATAAGCTAGGAATACGCAGCTTTGGCAATAGAAATGTGAGTTGTGGTTTGAAGTTGTAACTTACGGCTCAAAAACCTGCCTGGAACGCAGCACAATTGTATATACACAATGTGTATGTTATTTTAAAAGAGAAGGCATCCCTTAAATATTTATCTGAAACGGTCTTCTTCAGTTTGAGGCCAAGGGAAATAATTTGTATTGACGGTCGAGCACTTCTGTGTTCCCAATGCACTGTCAGGGATACTCCTCTCCCTCCACTATGCATGAAATATTCATAGGTGAGGATTGTCTGAAAGACCGTGGGAAATTTGGCCTGAATGTAGGTGTAACTTGCTCTGATATGCTTGTTTGAAATTAATTGGAATCACCTCAGAGAGACATAGACACACCGATCAGGCATAACATTATGACCACTGACATGTGAAGTGAATAACATTATTTATCTCTTCATCACGGCACTTGTTAGTGGGTGGGGTATAGGCAGCAAGTGATCATTTTGTCCTCAATGTTGATGTGTTAGAAGCAGGAAAAATGGGCAAGTGTAAGGATTTTGACAAGTGGTTTCTAGATGACCGGGTCAGAACATCTCCAAAACTGCAGCTCTTGTGGGGTGTTGCCGGTCTGCATTGGTTAGTAACTATCAAAAGCTATATATATATATATATATATATATATATATATATATATATATATATATATATATATATATATATATATATATATATATATATATATATATATATATATATATACTGATATATATATATATATATATATATATATATATATATATATATATATATATATATATATATATATATATATATATATATATATATATATATATATATATATATATATATATATATATATATATATATATATATAAGTTTAATTCTTAATACGGTGTCATTTACCTGGATGATTTTATGTTTTGTGATAGTTGTTCATGAGTCCTTATTCCTTATTTGTCCTTAGTTAAACTGTAAACTGTTTCACACAAGTCCTCCAGGTCCTGCACATTCTTTGATTCTCCAACATTGTCTGCATCTTTGATCCATTTCCAACAGTGAATATGATTGAGATCCATCTCCTCGCACTGAGACATAAAAAAAAAGAAAATATTCACAAATATTACAAAAGCTGCAAAATTCAATGATACTCAAGAAGGAAACATGATGCATTAACAGGATGATTGGTGTAATTTGTTTTTATTCCCTTATATTTTTTTTACTATTAATATTTGAAGATTCTGCCGGGTTTTTGTAAAATTATGACTACAACTGTATGATGAACTGCAGGATTATATGGCTGAAATATTATAATGTTCTGTTGCATTTAGAAAATTGTTTCACTCTTCATTGGGAGTTAGTTACTATTAGTTACAAAAAGAATAGCAGATTGCACAGCTTCATAAAATAATAGTTGATTTCTTCACACAAAGCTGCTTACCTATTGCAGATTCAGTCTTCTCAGCCTGCAAGTCCACAATTTTGTTTCTGGTGTCCTTTGACAGCTCTTTGGTTTTGGCCATAGTGGAGTTTGGAGTCTGATTGTTTGAGGTTGTGGACAGGTGTCTTTTATACTGATAACGAGTTCAAACAGGTGCCATTTATACAGATAACGAGTGGAGGACAGAGGAGCCTCTTAAAAAAGAAGTTACAGGTCTATGCAAGCAAGTAATCTTGCTTTTTTGTAGGTGACCAAATACTTATTTTCCACCATAATTTGCAAATAAATTATTTAAAAATCAGACAATGTGATTTTCTAGATTTTCTCATTTTGTCTCTCATAGTTGAAGTGTACCTATGATGAAAATTACTGGCCTCTCTCATCTTTTTAAGTGGGAGAACTTGCACAATTGGTGGCTGACTAAATACTTTTTTTGCCCAACTGTAAATGCGTGTTTGTGTGTCATAGGAGAAGCATCGTCAGGCATTGCTGTTCAAGAGACAGACGCAAGAGCTAGTGTCAGAGAAAGAGAGCAGGAGAAGACTGGAGTCAGAAGTGGAGGCTTTGTGCTCACAAGAGCGAGAACTCAAAGGCAAAGCTGAGAGACTGGAAGCAGCTTTATTCAAGGTGTCTGACAGGCTTCATGTTAAACTGGCTTATTAAAAATACAACAGTATGCCTGTCAGATAATAGAGCAGATGACTGACACTGTAAACAATTAAAACATAATATATATTTTACAGATGTCTGACAGTTTTGCTGAATGCCAAGACTTTATTCAGAAGCAGGAACAGGAGCTTATGAGGCTGAAACTGCATCATGCTTTAGATATAAAGGTAAAATATAGACAAATGTACTGTAGTAGTAATTATTTGTATTCATCTTCTGGTCAAACTTCATTATTCTCTTGTTGTTATGCTGTTTCCATGTTAATCTTTTTGGTCAGGAATTGCAAAGCCAGAACTGGCGTAACATCCCCAGATCTCCAGTCAGCAGTTATACCCTGCAGACTCATCTTCCCCTTGCTCAGCATAACGTTAATGGCCTAATGGAGGTATGAAAACCTCGCTGACCACCCAAACACTCAAATATCTGAAATGACAGGATGTTCTGGAGTGGATTTTCCTCTGGAATCTTTCCAGGTGAGAGTCTGTGACCCCATTGTGGAGCTGCGTGGCGGGACTGTTGGAGAGCAAGGACCACACACTAGTACGAGCTTCAGGAGGATACCCAAAGAAGACAAATCTAGACAGTGAGTCGCATTCATAAAAATCCATTATAGAGGAAAACCCCTTAGGGAAGTCTACAGCATCAAATAATGGAGGAGTTGAGGAAACTGCATACAAGTAGAGTTTTGTGAATCGCTCAAGTGTTATAAATCTTTTTCATTGCAGTACTTCAGAAACTAAAGATGCTGAATGTATAACAAAGCCAATTGGGAAAATAACCAGTTATAGGTAAGAGAAGTTATCTACAAGTAGTTTAACGTCTTCTACCACACACGGATGCTTGATGCCCAATAAAGTGTTTTTGCACTTGTTTTGTAACATTTAGTGCTTCTCTGCAGTGATTTATGCTTGTTCTTCACTCTCTAAGAGTAAGTGCTCTGTGACACATTTAATGCATGTGCTGCTTGTGTTGCATGTTTGCTTTACAGTGAGCTCAGAACTGCTGAATCTTATAAGCAGGATTGCAACAGCCCTTTATCAGCTGACAGTGAGTCTTTGTCCACTCTTATTTGTTATGCATATGTTATCACTATTTTAATTTCATTTTCTATGTAAAGCACTTTTAATTGCCATTGTGTATGAAATGTGCTATATAAATAAACTTGCCTTGCCTTGCCTTGCCTAGTTTGGAAAAATACATAAATAGAGTAAAATGTCGCTTATTTGACAGACAATGCAATACGTTTTAGAGCAGGCCAGATGTGCTATTCACGCTCTGCTCGTGTGGCAGGACGGCGGTCACCTGTGCACCTTCTCCTCACTTCTGATCTTCCTGCTGACAGAAACTATTGGCTGGAGATGGAGCACCCTTCCAACTAATCAGATATGTAAGCTTCACATCAAACACAATTAGAGCCGTTTTATGAAAATTAAACAGATAAGTGTTCCCTGCAGCCGGATTTTTTTAACAATGCCAATGATATAATTAGTTTACTGTATGTTGTAAATCACAGTGAGTGATTAATTGGTTATAAAGCTGGAAGTTTATTGGTCTTTTATCAGCTGCCAGCAATCAAGATGAGCTAAAAGGAATGGAATCGCAGAAAAGCAAGCTGAACAGACTGTAGAACTTGTGGAAGGATCTTCAACTGAAGGATGATGGTCAGAATGTTTTGTTTTTTAGCCTCGAGAGGTGTGCTTGGCTTTGATTGTGGCTGGCCTTACTGATCAGTGAGATTTGCTGCTTAAAGTTGGGGGAGAAGTTCAAAACGGAACTGTCAAGTCAGACACTTTCTGCTTCCCAAAGTGATGCTTGCTTTATTGCAAATAAAGTGGATTACTGTTATAAAAACAGATTTGTTAGCATTAGTGGAACTGAAGGTGTCAGAATAAACATGAAACACGCACCGTTGTTGTCATCCGTGAATCTAGCCGATAGCTGTGTTGCGATCAGAGCTCATAAAGCCACTTATGAGTAATCTCGCATAACCAAACCATCAGACTGACCGCAGAAGGTCTGGACTCTATCGCAGCTTTCATTGGTCAAGGACCGCCCAAGAGGACGTTTGACTGACATGTAAAACAACCAGTCACAGTTCATTTTGTTCCGCATCATGTACTGTATTGGGGTGTGAAAATGTAGTGTCAATGTCCCTCCAGTAACAGACCGGGGTGCATCTATAAATTATTAATTCAAGACATTTACTGCAACAATGGAGCCGCAAACTTCACATTCTCTTGAAAATCCAGCATTTATGTGATCCTGGTAAGCGCTTATTGTCACATTTGTAAGTTCTTCAATGAGGGAGTCATGGCATTTGTTTCCAGAGGGACCGTTAAAGAACGCAACACACCTGTAGAATTCAACCAATCAGATGACGAATTTGAAACTCCTGAAGTGTTTCCAGAAAAGTGTTCCATATGCATCAGACGTTCAGCCAGCGTTCCGTGGACGTGACGTCTGAGACTACTCTTGAGAAGCTAAGCCGACTGAGCCAGATGACTGCTCTCGTGGTAACGTCCATGCACTGCTTGGTCTGTGCAGTGCCGCATGAGGTCGAACACGCCTAATAACAATTGACCCTTCGCTAGATCCACCTTCAAAATATTACTTACTAATTCAACTGTTGCCATTTAACATTTTTAAGTGCAGCTCATAAGCATGGCAGACTGATTAAGAGCAGGCTTCGGGATGTTTACCTAAAAAATCTTAGAAAGAATCCTACCAGGATGATGAGAACACAGTGTTTGTTTTTCAGTGAAAGTTTTATGAATGAATAAAGAAAACTAGAGGAAGAGAGCACTGTGCCAAATACGCCCTATTTGTATTTATTTATTTTTTGATCATGAAATAAAGAAATCTGTCTTGGGGTAAAATTTTCCTTTTAATATTGAAAAAATTTAGTTTGGCTGCATTTAACAGCTGATGCATGAATGTGTGAAGTAATGTTCAATAAAACAACTTAAGGGAATATTATTTAAAGAGATTAATACACAGTTCTCCCTTTAGATGATGATGATGTGGAGCCTCTGATCCTATTCTTCTGTTCATCCTCAGAGAATACAGCACTGAGAAACTTCACAAGGACATTAATAGACATAATTACATACTAATACATTAGTTTATATTCAAAATATAAATTTCACATACTTATTTATTCAGTTGAATGTGAAGACTAATCAATTACCCTTGGCATTCTTATTCCCTTTTTGATAATGAACTCTCTGAATGCCTGAATGCCGTGTATCTGCTTCAGCTCCTTATCCTAGATGACAAGAAATATGAATGGATCTCCAGCAACTAAATGGAGATCAGGCTGGTTTGCCTTATCACATTATTTACTCTTTTTATACTTAATAGATGCTATAAAAGTCACCTGCTCACTCAGCTGTTCCCCTGTGATTTCTGCCGGGGCTTGAGGATCGTTGGCATCCTGAGGTCTGTTGGGTTTATAGGCCTGTTGTACAAACATAGAAGAGACTTTTAATCCTCAGTCACAAAATTGTGGGGGAACAACACAAAAGTTATATATTAAGAACAAAAAACAATGTCTCCAACCTGAGTCAACTCCTTAACACACCGGCCTTTATGCTGGTCCTCTATATAGCTATGACTTTTTGCTATAGTTTGATTAGGAGCCGTCTTGTTAATAGTTAAGGCCATGGAGGGTTTCTTCTCATAGTCACTCTTGAACATGTCCAAAAGGGTTGACTCTGTCAGATCACTGGTCTCTCCATCCTGAGAAAACATTTATATAATGTAATATCTATCAGTCTTCTGATTAGTACTTTAATGTGTACATGATGAAATATTACCAATGAAGAAATCCATTCACAGAACAGCTTGGTAATCATCTGCTTGTCATCTGCTTGTGATACGGAGTGCAAGTTTTTAACACTCGCTGTCTGGTCTTCTTTGACACCCAGAGTTTCTTTGAATCTCTGCCATTTATAGGGATTTCTTGGTCTGGCATCTTTACATTTCTCCTTTTGAGGTCTTGAGAAATTTAGGAAGAGTATCAGGGGTGGTATTATGATATACAGGTCCTGAAATATTTCAGGTCTTTTATTGTTTTAATACTGATGATTTTGGCATACAGCTCATGAAAACCAAAATTCCTATCTCAAAAAATAAGCATATTTCATCCGACCAATAAAGGAAAAGTGTTTTTAATACAAAAAAAAAAAGTCAACCTTCAAATAATTATGTTCAGTTATGCACTCAATACTTGGTCGGGAATCCTTTTGCAGAAATAACTGCTTCAATGCGGCGTGGCATGGAGGCAATCAGCCTGTGGCACTGCTGAGGTGTTATGGAGGCCCGGGATGCTTCGATAGCGGCCTTAAGCTCATCCAGAGTGTTGGGTCTTGCGTCTCTCAACTTTCTCTTCACAATATCCCACAGATTCTCTATGGGGTTCAGGTCAGGAGAGTTGGCAGGCCAATTGAGCACAGTAATACCATGGTCAGTAAACCATTTACCAGTGGTTTTGGCACTGTGAGCAGGTGCCAGGTCGTGCTGAAAAACGAAATCTTTATCCCCATAAAGTTTTCCAGCAGATGGAAGCATGAAGTGCTCCAAAATCTCCTGATAGCTAGCTGCATTGACCCTGCCCTTGATAAAACACAGTGGACCAACACCAGCAGCTGACATGGCACCCCAGACCATCACTGACTGTGGGTACTTGACACTGGACTTTCGGTATTTTGGCATTTCCTTCTCCCCAGTCTTCCTCCAGACTCTGGCACCTTGATTTACAAATGACACACAAAATTTGAGCGACAGTCCAGTGCTGCTTCTCTGTAGCCCAGGTCAGGCGCTTCTGCCGCTGTTTCTGGTTCAAAAGGGGCTTGACCTGGAATGCAGCACCTGTAGCCCATTTCCTGCACACGCCTGTGCACGGTGGCTCTGGATGTTTCTACTCCAGACTCAGTCCACTGCTTCCGCAGGTCCCACAAGGTCTGGAATCGGTCTTTCTCCGCAATCTTCCTCAGGGTCCGGTCAACTCTTGTCGTTGTGCAGCGTTTTTTGCCACACTTTTTCCTTCCCACAGACTTCCCACTGAGGTGCCTTGATACAGCACTCTGGGAACAGCCTATTCGTTCAGAAATGTCTTTCTGTGTCTTACCCTCTCGTTTGAGGGTGTCAATGATGGCCTTCTGGACAGCAGTCAGGTCGGCAGTCTTACCCATGATTGCGGTTTTGAGTAATGAACCAGGCTGGGAGTTTTTAAAAGCCTCAGGAATCTTTTGCAGGTGTTTAGAGTTAATAAGTTGATTCAGATGATTATGTTGATAGCTTGTTTAGAGAACCTTTTCATGATATGCACATTTTTTTGAGATGTATGCCAAAATCACCAGTATTAAAACAATAAAAGACCTGAAATATTTCAGTTGGTGTGCAATGAATTTAAAATATATGAAAGTTTAATTTTATCATTTCATTATGGAAAATAATGAACTTTTATCACAATATGCACATTTTTTGAGAAGGACCTGTATGTAACATGTCTCCCACCAAAATAAATGTAACATTAAAACAGGATTATTGTTTTTAACCTAACGTGACCTGTTCCATTCCAATGGAATGAGATCAAAACCAAAACCAGAAACTTGCACAAAAGAAGAGGAAAGGAAAATCACTTGATGGTGATGGATGGTTTTATTGTCTCCGAAGTTGAGGATTCAGATTGTGCGCCGTTTTCTTCTAGATGTTCCATTTTTTTTGTTGGAGAGGTTATGGACAATTCTTCCTTCACGCACATATCAGGATCCAGGACTGACAGCACCTGGTTAAATAACTGTTGAAAAAGTGTGTAGGCATTGTCTGTATTATACATTGCAATTAAATTTCCTCAATGTATTTTTTGCTTCATCATCTTTCATATTTAAAGCTGCTGTTAGAGATTTCTGCGCCACTAGCAGCACCAAGTGGAATCACAAAACTGTTTCCAAACAGGTTTCCCAAACACTCTCACAGCTTCCAGTGGACCCTTTTCATATTTCTAGGATTCTCTGAATTTTAATAATCGTTGGCTAATCGTCCATAACAATAACATAACATGTAATTTTTGTGTTCTCGTTTGCTCACAAAACTGAAAAAACTTACTACATAATAAGCTCTATTAGAAACCCCAGTGTTGACTAGTTTTTGTGGTTAAATATGAGGGTAAAATAACACAACATTTTAATAGTGATTTGGAGGAAAAATGGTTAGAGATTAAAAGGAAACTGTGGCTTTTACCGAGTTCCACAGCTCTGGCCAAGGAGCTGTTCGTCGTCCTGTCTTCCTGTTTTAGTGGAAATTACATCAACACATCGAATAATGCTGTGTGTTTAAAGCCACTTCAAGGGCATATTGCAGGTATAAAAAAAAATCAAAATTTATATATAACCTTGTATGAAAATACCATATGAAAAGGTAATGCAGGATTTAAAATGTTTTAAAAAGATACAAGATAAAGTGGCCCTTTCATTGGCTGTTTTTCAACATCGTGTGTCATATTACGTCACGAGAGGGAGTCGTGTGCTGGGCTCTGTATTGGCTCAGTGCAGAATAGGTTGGTATTCAGTATGAGTCTGTATTTTTGGTAGTTTTTCTATTTTAGTTTATCATTGTCATGGAAAATTATTGTGTCCAGCCTGTCAGGACATCGAGTCCACAGGTTTCCTAAACACACGGTGGTATGTATAGCGTTCACTTTAGACCAGAGGATTATCATCCTGGTGATATGTAGTTCAACATTGCAATACTCATGTCAAGGAATTAAATTAATAAACATCAACACGCGATTCTTTGCCGTTATTTTACGTGAATCAATTTCAACATTGATGAATACAAAGTATGTAAATTGACACAAATGCATACAGTCTCACAGAGTGAGTGCATCCTCTCCGGTTTTGGCATTTTTAGATGCAGTAAGTTAAATTTTCTCACAAAAATGACTCCAAAAGCCTTATTAGAGTATTTATAATATTTTAAAGAACATAGTTCCTACATTATTTTTCTTAACATTGACTCACTGGAGTCTCTAACCTCCAATCTGCCCTTAAGTGGCTCTTTAAAGATTCTAAATATTCAAAAATATTCAGAATTCAAAAAGACTCCTGCCCAAAACCACGCCATTGGCAGAGAACCAATTAGATGTTCTCTTATTGGCTAAAACGAGTGGACCATGTTTCGATTCATATTTTTAACAAAATGATGATCGTTTCACTAGTCTTATTCCTCGTCTAGGATCGTGTGAAGCCCTTTGGAGCTGCATTGAAACAGAAATTTGGAACTTCACCCTATTGTTCCCTATTGAAGTCCACTATATGGAGTAAAATCCTGGAATGTTTTCCTCAAAAACCTTAATTTCTTTTCGACTGAAGAAAGAAATGGAACATCTTGGGTGAGTAAATTATCAGATTTTTTTTTATTTCTGAAGTGAACGTAAATGTGGTATTACCTCTGGTGTCATGGCGCTCTCCAGATGTGGATACAGGGCCAGAGGGTGTTGTTTTAGTTTTTGCTCGACAGCATCAATGAACTCACGCTGAGCTTGACTCTGGGGATTCTGCTTCGAGTAACATGCTTGATTTTTACTCAGTCTCTTCTGCGGGAACTTCACTGAACAGATGTGGTTCGACATCCCAAAGACTACAGGAGAGGGTCCACACTTACACTGGGTGAAGAGCTCTTTACTGACTGTCGGGTAACCATCTCTAAAATCATCCAGGCCCGGGGACAAAAAACGCCATTTGCGACTATCTAATGCCCCAGATAACTGTTGCTTTTGTCTCAGATCCCTGAGATATTTAGTCTTTAGTCGTTCCTTAAACCTGAAGACGAAGACAAAAGTTGTGGTCATTGACATTTTAAGGGATGTATTTATAAAAGGGTAACGTTACAGAATACTTTCTCTTCAAGCTTAGGTACTAAGTTAATTACAACTTGATGGTTGGCAGTCTAGCAGGTTTTTATTTCAAACATCTAACGTTAGCAGGTTGGAAATAGAGTCATACAGAATTAGCTTACACTGACAGAGCTTTACTTGAAGTTAAAAGTGAATTTTTATTTAAACGTTTTGAATAGTCCTTAAATGGGTGGGGAAAACACCTACTGGAGTGTCTTCATCAATTTCCAGTTTTTCATGTTAGTAACGTTATTTAATTTAAAATGCAAAGTTCGCAACTTACCAGGGGAACTTTATGTTTTCCACTTGTCCAGTTTTGAAGGACATTTCGCTCGTCTAAATGCTTCTATATTATCTTTAAAACGATTCGTTTTCTATCTAACGTGTCTTATAGTTTACAAACATAACGTTATTAAACCATCACCATGTCTGGAAGTCACAGTGAAATTTGGACACTAGAATGATGTGCGTTGGTTTGGTTGTCATGGCAGCACAACAGACTGGCGCTCTTGGTACTTGTAGTTCTTAGTGACTCCACTGAAGATGAGGGGCGTGTTTATACCACAAGAGGGAGCTTTGTGATAATATTGCAGATGCCATATATGGTATAGCTCATGGGTTTTCAAACGTTATGATGCTAAGGACCCCCAAATATGACGAACCTTTTATGAGGGACCTTCCTAAAATCCATCTGTAACCCTGGACCACAAAAACAGTCATAAGGGTCTTTTTTTTTAAATAAATCGTTATACATATATCTGCATGGAACATGATCTTTACTTAATATCCTACAGATTTTTGCCATAAAAGAAAAATGTATATTTTTGACCCCTACAGTGTATTGTTGGCTATTGCCACAAATATACCCGTAGGTCTTATGACTGTGGTCCAAGGTCACACATTTGTATGTATTAGAAACATTTAAACTGTTTTATAAATAGTAATTGTGACATTATAAATACAACCTATTGTTTCCAAACTTAAATTGGCTTTACTTTATGTTGGATGTATAAACCCGAAGAAGAACATTTTCAATTTTAAAAAAAATTATTTGTATGAGCAAATTTCACAATAAATGTATGCAAGCAGCTTTCATACTGTGTTAAGAATACTGCCTTACAACACCAGTGAGCAAGACAAAGGGGACTATAGTGAGAAAAACTCACTTTACAGAATCAAAGCAAACATACAATTCTGTAAAGTTTGTATACGACAAGAAAGGAGAGAAACATTTAGAACTGAAACCCGTTCGAATGTTTGGTAGACTTTATCCATTTTTGCGTTGTCTTTTTCAACCCTTTTCACCCCTTAGAACCTTCTGGTTTGAAAACCCCTGATAGGAGCTCTATCTGACCAAACTTTTTAAAATAAACATTTAATTGCTGCATCTGTACCTAAAAACCCTCACAAAAAAAAACACCATCGCTATATTTTTAATCTATTCATTCTCAATTAATTTCTTGTTTTTAATCTTTAAAAAAAAAAAATTAAATGTATTTTTGAATGCTAATCCCATGAGACCTTTGGGAAGTTTATATAAATGTATGTATTCATTATCGTTAATATTATCAGTCTTATAATAACATATCCCTAAAAACAATGCCCCCTTAAGAGAAGAAGATGGAAATTGTTTTGCCTTTGAGTTTTGCTTGACTTACATCCTCCATGAATGATTTACACTTAACAGGATGTTAAATTGTGTTATTCCAACCTCCAAGATATCATTAAACCAATGATCCATCAGTTCAGTTGAGTTGGACAAAATATATTAATTTATAATTCACAGTAACTGTGTTCCAACTGTGTACATGATTCACACTTTATTTGAGGGGACGTTTAATGACCGCAGGGAGGCACGGAGGATGCCCTGTTCTTCAGGAAGTTCAGTTTTGTTTATGGAACAGCTGGACTGTTAAAGTGGGAAAAAAAATACTGTCAGGCTATTCCAAACAATACAATAATGTCCTTTGTATGAGGAGATTTAAACATTCCCTGGAGAACGCCATTTTAGAATAATTAAAACTTTCTCATCTAATCAGTTTTAGAAGTTTTTTTACATTGGCTCCGGGGGAGAGAAGGCTGCACTGCTGTTAGAAGTCCTCGTTAAATTCTGGCAGTGGGTCAGCTGATTTTTTGAAATATGGAAAGGAGTGCATCAAGTGCTCGGGGAGTGGAGAATCATCTCTAAGAATGAATAACTGGAATCCAGAGCCCTTAAGCAGAATTTGTATTTGTTTCATGTGCCATGCATCACAGGATCTTACACATAGCTGTTCTGAGGTTAAACATCACTTACAATTGGCATCTATAGTTTAATGGAAGAACTCCCATGGAACCTTTCCATTGCACAAAAGGTTCCTTAGAAAAAGGTTTTCAAATTATTTTTCTCAATTATTCTTATTGTTTTTTTTTATTTTTATTTTTTTTATTTAGTCATACAGGTTTTGTATGTGAGTAAATAATGGCCGAATATTCGTTTTTGGCTGATCTTTCACTTAAACTTTATGTGACAATTACGCACAATGTGAAAAACAAGCTTCCAGTAACTGATAAGGAAGTTCATGAAAACTCCTTTCCTTCCCAACCAAAATAAATGAGTAAGGCTGTCATCTAAGCTTGTCTTGTTTTGTTTTTTTAAATGTGACGTGTGCGTGACACCTACAATGGGAGCTCTTTTAAACATTTGCAAGAGTACACAAAGTGAATTTAAATGCACATATATACTAGAACAAACTTCACAGACTGTTCAGAATTAACGTGGTGGCGTGACTGCTTCCAGGAATCCATGTGTGATTTGAGGGTGTGACTCCTTCACAGCCAGCAAGGAGTTGAACATTAGATCAGATCATAGTTTATTCATCTGTTATAACATGTGCACACCTTCAACTGTTAACTAATTCCTTAAAGGGATAGTTCACCCAAAAAAGAAAATTTGATGTTTATCTGCTTACCAGCAGGGCATCCAAGATATAGGTGACTTTGTTTCTTCAGTAGAACACAAATTATGATTTCAATCAAACCGTTGCAGTCTGTCAGTCGCATAATGCATATGAATGGGTAACACATGAGAACTATGAGAGTAAAAAAAACATGCACATACAAATCCATATGAAACCCTGCGGCTTGTGACGAAAAATTGATGTCGAAACGAAACGATCAGTTTGTGTGAGAAGCCGAACATTATATCATTGTTTACCTCTAACGCACCACTATGTCCAACAGTCTTGAGCGCGCGATCACTTTCGGTGAATGAGGTCTGTACAAGGTCTGGCGTAGAGATACGCATGAGAGATCACTTTCGCCGCTTGCGTGAACTACGCCAGATCATGTACATTCTACATTGACCTCACTCACCGGAAGTGCTAGTGACCTAACTATTTTGGATGCCCTGGGGATAAACAGATACATTTTTGGGGGTGAACTGTCTCTTTAAATGATCTAAATAAAATTGTGAAATCAAACTAAACATCAAGATAATGTGTACCACAGTCCTCTAACATCCATAGAATCTTTTCATTGCACAAAAAAATAATAATAATACTTTAATCGGAAAAGGTTATTTTCACTAAGAAAAAAAAAGATTTTTAAATGTGAATTAGACAGTAAGGTTTTTTTTTAAAGAAATTAATACTTTTATTCAGCAAGGGCAAATTAAATTGATCAAGCAATGACATAATATTACAAAAGATTTCACATAAATGCTGTTCTTTTGAACTTTCTGTTCATAAAATAATGTATCAGTTTTCATAAATATATTGTGTTATCAGGGGTTACTGTCCTTGAAAGCTGTTTGATATCATGAGATGTATCATGAGTTTTTTAGTGTCAACCAAAGTTTAATAATAATCAGCATATTAGACTGATCTCTGAAGGATTATGTGACACTGAAGACTGGAGAAATGATGCTGAAAATTCCGCTTTCACATCACAGGAATAAATTATATCTTAAATTATATTAAAATAGAAAACACATGTTAAATTGTAATAATATTTAAAATATTACTGTTTTTACTGAACAAATAAATGCAGCCTTGACCCAATCTATTGAATGGTGTCCATTAAACTGCTCCTTGGTGATTAATTAAGTTTTCCATTGCAGAAGTCAAATCTGTGATATCTTTAAAAAAGAAATGCTGGAGCAGCAAGAGCAGGAATTTGACTGTGTGAGAATTTTCCCCTGAGTGGGAAGTTTCCTCCATTAGCACAGACTCAGGAGAAATTAGCCAAACTGAAAACACAGAAGAAAGCTGGTAATTGTTTACAGAGTGATTTTCCCCTGGGTTCAGTGCTGCTGCTGAGACAGGTAGAAGTGGGCCGCCCTATAGGGGCAGTGGAATTTCCTCAGAGCCGAACCCTATGAAAAGTATTTATCAGAGCATGTGATGTGCCAGAATCTGGGGAGCTCCAGTTTCCCACAAAGGACAAATGCCTTATGTAAGTTTTGAGACAAAACACACAAAGGAGGAATGCTCCCTTTGATGGTCTGTCTGGTAAATGCACAGCAAATATAAATGTCAAACGACAATAGAACATGATAATTTCACTTAGAAAAGAGCCCTTTGCTCTCCAAGGTGGCATTTATTTACAAAATACAGTAAAAACGGTAATATTGTGAAATGTTGAATGTTGGTACAATTTAACTGTGATTGTAACGCTGTATTTTCAGCATCATTACTCCAGTCTTCAGTGTCGAATGATGTTGATTTGGCACTCAAGAAACATTTATTATTATCAATAGTTGAAATTTGACTAAACTTTGGCTAGAATTAAAAACACTCATCTAATTTTACTAGCAAACAACCTTCAAGGACAGAGTAACAGGATAACACAAATCATCAGGGGAGCTAAGGCTGGCAGTCGACAATGACAAAGAAAGGAAACATTAAATTTGGGAACAAACAAATCACTTTTTTGTTTATCAAAAGGTCCTCCCAGAAATGTACTTGTACATTTTCCAGACATTCAAGGTATACCGGAATTACTTTAATGGCTTTCAGCTTCCCAAAACATGGACCACTCCTCCCGGGAGGATTCAAAAACCTTCTTCATAATCAGTATAAGCACATGTTCTTTTTTTCTTTCTTTTTTTCAAAACTAACTAGCACTGTAAAAATATAATCTGCAAAAAAAAAAAAAAAGGTCATATATATAAAACAATGGTGTACATTTTACAAGAAAATACTATTTTTTCTACCTTCATTTAATTTCCAAGCATTTTTCTGAGTGAAAATTCGTGTCTACACAATTTCTGCTATAGTTTTATACTGTCATCTGGATCTTTGGAAAGTCTGCATTCACTCCCTCTTCTAAATCCTATCACTCCTTGTGTTTAAACAATGGTTTGTTGTAGTTGTGTAACTCTCAGCCATGAGAGATCGACTATACCTTAAACAAAGAACAATACAGGGCATACATCTATATTTTAAAGCCCATTCTATTGAGTATGCATGTAGGGAATAATCGATCACAACACTTAGTGAAATTGTTTCTATTTTCTGTTCTTAACCATCTCTTTTCCTCCTATTTCTCTTTTTTTGTGACAAGCTCAAATGACCCACAATGGCAGTGTTCTTAAAAGGGGTGTTTGTGGCCTCGGTGAGCTGTAATAGAATCTCACAAATATAAATTCAGCATTCTTTTCTTCCCATTGTACTTAATGCCCTGAGGCAACATCAATCACATCTCCTGAAAAGGTCTGGCTCTTCTCACCATACTCCCACAGCCATTCCTTAACTGTGGTCTGCACCAGCCCATCCTGGATGGTGCCAAGAGCCTGTTGGGAGCTGAAACAAACATTGTACCATCCTGTACAGAGCAGCATTTCCACACTGTCTCCCAATGCAAACTCTTGCCTCCTGAGTGATTGATGACGCTTCAGATAGTGTTTTATGTGGCATATTTGTTTGTAGTAAAACAATTGAATGTTTAAACACTGAACTCAATGAGAAAGATAATATATAACGACACGGGTGGGTGAATATTGCGTTTATGGTGGATTGAATTACACGTTTGCATGATCCCAGGTTTCCTTATTATTTACAAACCAAATGATTTGAGTGGAGGAACTGGTTGAACCACAGCTTTTATATTTGTTTTTGTAGTTTTCCCAACACATATGCTGTCCAGCTGTCAGATGCCAACTTTCTCATTTACATGCAGTTTTCCACCATTCATACATAATTCAGAAGATTATACAAAGTGAATTCTCTTTTAACACAAACAAGCCAGACTAAGTTAAATCAGTCACATTACACAGGCATGACTGCAGGTTAAAGGGATAGTTGACCCAAAAATCTAAATTCTGTCATCATTTACTCACCTTCATGTCATTCCAAATCTGTATGACTTTCTTTATTCTAAAGAAGATATTTTAAAGAATATTTTGCCCCAATTTCATGGAAAAAAACATAACTATTTTACAAGGTGGCTATTTTGTATACAATTTTTTGGAAAAAAAAAAAGCATGAAGGTACTCCCCTAACCCTAAACTTGACCTTCACTTGGTTGAATGAGGATCATACAACGAATATATTTGAACTAGCCACCAATACGAAATGCCATGAGATTGTGTTGTCAAATGTTTTTGTTCATACAGTGTTTGTTTAGGATTTGCATTTTGCAGAAGAACATTGTTTGGTTCGTCTTTGCGTGAGGATGAATATGACCCTTCACAATAGATAATGCTTTGTTAGAGAGCTACACATGGCAATTTATCTGTTCAGTAAAATACATTACATGTTGAGTAATAAAAATGCCATCTCTGCATTGCTATTTAATTTCAAATCCCTCAGTTCTGTTCTGAAAAGCCAAGGCAATGTTGATTCTTGTTTTATTACGAGCTCTGTTACATTCTCTTTTTGCCAGCAGACTCTCCTCTGTTTGCAGTTTTTCTTTTAAAACAGGTGATGTTCAAGATTTAGCTGCTCCTTGTCAGCCTTTCTTGTTCATTGTGACATCTAACCTATGCACACCATACACCATGTCACAGTAGCCGGAGCAACCATATTTACGGATATGAGACATGCACAGGCGATTGACATTTCACCGTTTCCATCCCATTAGGTTTAAATTATAAACACTTTAAGGCTCTGTTTAACTCCACATTTAGACATACACTTGTGAACTTCCCTTCCGCCAGTAGTGGGCACCAGTAAGCAATGATGTAAATCCGAGTGAACAAGATGGAGGGAAGTAAGCAAGGGAAGGGCATACAAAAAAAGACTTAAATACAGTCATAATAACATGGCTATTGTAAACAATATGTCACAATGTTACATTTACCTCAGAAAAGCCATTCTATAAACTGTATAGTTTGGGAGAGAAATTTAGAGAGCTCTAAGATATGACTAAAAAGGTTACCTAGTGTACCTTTAAAGTGAAGCAATAGCTTTTCAAAAAACTAAGGCGAATCTCTGGGCGCAGGATTGCATCCTGTTTTTAAATCCGGTTTATATAAAGAATTAAACATTTAACTGCTGTTCTCTCCCTGTTGTTTAAACTTGTCCTACCTTTCTCCTATAAGCAGAAGTGCAGCGCCCAGTAAAATATACTGAATAAATGCATCTTTGTGAAGGGAGGGGCAGCCAGAGAACGTGACTGCCAGAACGCTGCTTCACTGTTGTGCCAAAGTTCAACACACCGACAATCACAAGTTCTGTGTCTTCATCAAAGGGGATATATGGAGAATTATGTTTTGCCATAATCCATAACATTCAAACCCATATTCACATAAAAGACATCTTTGTATTTTGTGAATAGTTGTATTATTCACAGTATGTCTTTGCTCATTTCAGGCCAGGTCAGAACGCTTTGAGCTTCTCCCACAAGTGGGTTTAGCAAAAGAGCAGTTTTAAAATGATGTGTAGTTTACTAAATTGCAACAATTATCCATGTTATAGAGCAATATATAGCAGTGTAAAAAAGTGTCAAGATGGACAGAAATATAATACACTATCTTCTAATCAGATTTATGAAATAAAGAAACGTGGTTACACTGTTCACTGTTCAGTTTTTACAACCTCATAATGCAACTTTGCATGCAATCAGTGATTTATCTATTCCAATTAAACAGTAAAGATATGAAAAGGCTTTGCTTGCTACTGCTCAGCAGGATATCTTTCATAAAAAAAGGTTTTAGATAAAGGCTTTGTATAGGTCAACATGCAAGGAATAAAACCCACTGACTTAAAAAGTCTTTCGAATGAAAAAGGAAACTTCCATTCAGCTCGTGAAGCAATTGTGCTTTTGTGATGTATTTGTTATTCTTTCTTTTCCACTTTTATGTGCAGCCATTTTTAAACATGTAGAGTGAAACAACACTAAACAAATATATGAAACATGTTTAAGATGACTAATTAGGAAATGTTTGCATAACCTCCTCAAAGCCTTCCTTTTCCTGAACTCAACAGGATGCAACCGAACGCTGTTTGCGTCATCATCAACACACACAACATGCACAAAAGAAGACGTGTAAAAATCCTAGATGACAGAGCACCAGAGGGTTAAACTTTTGTTTCTTTACAATGCTAGTTTAAAAAACCCAGTTTGGGTTGTTTTCAACCCAAGGAATGGGCAAATAGGACAGAACACAAATTGGGTTTTGTATTTAACCCAGCATAGGTGATTCATTTTTACTATAAACAGTCAGTCTGTAAACAGGCAGTTCTGAGAACATATTTTAACATCATAAGTATTTATATTCTGTATCCTTTTGAATAAAATTGTATGCAAGGCATCAGCCGTTTCCATCACTTGAAAAGACTGGGTGAGTATGTGGTCTCTGCGGAACAAGAGTGGGCGTTTCTAAATTGATGGGTGTTTATAAATCATGCAATGAAAATCATCCCCTTTACCCGACCCTACCCCTAAACCCTACCCACACTGTGATGTGGGCAAATCAGGTAACACAGTTAAAAAGGTCCCTCTGTTTATGGCCACACCCACTAATGTGGTAACGCCTATTACTAACCTGCAGAGACATATACTTGGATTGGGTCGGGTCTGTTGAAGGTGATCATTTTCATTGCATTATAAACACCCATTGATTTATAAACAGCCATCAGTTTGAAAACACCCACAAATTTAGAAACGCCCCCATCTGTTCCGCAGAGACATACTCCAATGGCAACACTTCAAAAAGCCCACGATAAATAACTATAACTAATATGGGTAACCCAAAAACTACCAACACTGGGTTGTTACGTCTAACCCAGGATCTGTGTAACACAAAAACTACCCAAACACTGGGTTGTTACATCTTACCCAGGATCTGGCTAACACAAAAACTACCCAAATACTGAAACCCCAAAACGCGCAACCCAAAATTTGGTTAAAAAAAACTAAAAAAATAACTCACGATTTTTTTGAGTGTAGATTAAAATCATTCATTCTTGTGATCAAGTCTGGCTATTTATTTTCTATGTAATGTTTTTTTTCCCTTTTTTTCTAGTTATTCTACCACATAAATACATTTTATACTTTTGAATTGTCATTGGATAATAAGAAACAGAATTCATTTACATTGACTACAATTATTTTGACGTGGTCCATTCATTAAAAAATGGCTTAAACTATATTTTTGATAAAGCTTACAGTCAAATAGACTAGAGCACTGTTTCTCCTTTACCTCCTGGTGCTAATAATGGTTTGTTTTCACTTCTCTTATTTGCACAGATGCTTTCAGGCCTGAGTATTTAACCCCCCAAGAGAGCTTTGATAAAAGTCACATTAACCCGCTTGTGAGTACATTCAAGTGGGCAAATCTGGTTTTGCATAACTGTTTTTTCATTCAATTGAACTACAATTAACTTTGTCCTTTATCTGTAAGTTCACAACAGTTCAAGTGTAGGTAGGCTACAATTAAGGTGTCATAAAGTCATAAAGCTTTATGATTTTACTATATCGCAGGTCCATAGTTGCTTATAGACAGTGTGATGTGGCTTCATCTGTCAAAACATAGGCCTTACAATAAATTATTCTTCCTGAGAAGTGCACTCATTGACTGGTTGGTTAACTACAGAAGAATAGAAGAAAACTGAAGATTTTTTTTAAACATGATAATATTAAGCACTCAGATGTGTGCTCTAGTAGGGATATTGTCAAATTGGCATTTTGTCAAATTTGTAAAATAAAGCTTTGCTTAGAAGCTTTCCCTATGGGGAAGGACAGTAAGTGAGTTGGCCCGATTTCTGAGAAAAATATTGAAAAAAGGGGTCCCTGCAAATTTGTCAAATGACAATAACAACTCTGGCATCAACTCACCATCTTTATCAGCAACATGGCAGTTTGCCCTGAGAAGGCCAGTGACCTTGAGTTTGATATCAATTAGTCCTACATAAAGTACAGCAATAAAGTCATTGTCTATGAGGTAGGTTTAAAATATGTAATAATTTTGGTAATGCAGTTTCCTAGGTTACATAGTTGTTCTCCTAGTCATAATGACTCCAATACTGCGTGTAGCCTATTCAAATCAGCACATTTGTAAACTGCACATATTTCCAGAGTATCCATGCTGACTCATAATGTACCAGTAAGCCTTATCTATTTTAAGAAATATCAAAATAGTTATAGTTGACTGAGATAACATCAAGAAAAACTTATGTCAAATCAAGGCCAAATAGGCTTTGAGGATAGAGTTCGAATTTAGGGGTAGCCTATGTGAAATATTAACAGATTTGTCAAAAAAATAATAATAATAATTGTATTCATTATAATGATAGCAAGCTGCTTCACAATCATACACAGAGTATTATTTCTGTGGCAGTGCGGGGGGGAACCCAGCCCCATCTTAGAAAAGCGTGTGTTCTGTTTGAGACCAGCATGAGATTTCGAGCGCGCTACAGTGCTGAGAGCTCCCTTTAAATAAGCTCCGCCCCGAAATCAGTCGATCAAATTCGGCATCACACTTCTGAGCCGTCGACCAATCACGGTCGTTCGGGGGTGGTCTTAAACCGGTGGTCCGGGAAGACGTCATCCAATAGAATCGCGAGCTCCTCGGACAAAAGGGATGCGACAATCATCGCTTACCGTGTGAGCCGCCCATTATTCATGTTCATTCACTAGACATTTAAGGAGACACGACAGTAGATAGCGGAACACAAATGAAGACCTAACGGTCTCATGGTTCAAGTCTTTTAAAAACACAAAACGCCCCGCTGAGCTGTAACGTCTGTTCCAGTGGGTTCGTGATCGCTATTGTATTGTTTTTATGAAGAGTTAACGGCACATATATCCAAATGAGAAACTTCATGTAACATATTAATGCATTAAATGTATAGCCAGAGTAGTTGGGATCCGGCTAGACATGAATATATAGCACAAAGTTGGGCTATCAACACTTATTTATCTTTTTCTTAACCTATAAATTGCGTCAGGACAGTAAAAGTAGGCTATATATTTACTTTGATGTCCTGACATTTACACACATAAATCCGCCTTGAAAACCCCTTTAAATCGTGACCTCAGCTCTGAGGGAGGATTAACACGCCCCTCTCTCCAAAAAGTGTGTTTCTCATGCATGACTGGCTCATTTGAATCCAGTGAGGGAGCTGGAGAAGACCTCCGCTCCTCTGCTATAGAGCCAGGGCTGATTTTCTCTTATCTCAGCATCCGAGAAACACTCCCGCTAATCGCACATCATTGGGATCGTGTATGCTGAATATCCCAATGATAGAAGAGGGGACGCGATTCTGGCTTTGAGAAAAACGGAGACACACCGGGAGTCTCTCGAGTAGAAGTTCGGAACAAGAGAAAGAAACAATATAATATTTTTTTTCCTACAGATCAGCCCAGTTGAAACCGTCAATAATGACTAGAAGATCTTGTGCCATTTACGCCACCGGAATCGTGTGCGCTCATTTGCTCATTCTGGGAATCGCCCTTCTGGTGGCTCAAGTCTTCCAAACAATGATTCAAGAGCGGATAAAAAAGGTATGTGTTTTTATGAAGAAAAGTGTTAAACTTGCTTAATCTTAAAAAGCTCTTGTTGTGTTATAAAGTGATTCAGGGCTGCTGTTGTCCTACGCGAGGCATATATTCTGTGTTGAGCATCACGCGGAGTTGATAATAGCACTTGATGTAACGTTAAGCATTGCGAAATCATACAGCAGGCGAGCCTAATTATTGTCATACCAGCCTCTCTTGAATATGATGGTGCTTGAAATTGCTATAGCAAAGTTCCGGTTCTTTCTCGCGACGAGACCTAGGCTACACAATTTAATGTTGTGTACACTGAAAACCTGTGTTTTAGCCGTTTAATGCCCCCTCTTTGACATGTAGGTGGGCAAAACATGGTATGAAATTACCGTGATGTAAATGTGGGTTTGTTAGTAACCCTGATTAAAGTGGGCTGGTCACTGTCTGTGACCACGAAGCCTATCATATTGCGGAAAATACTTTTCCCCCCAGTCTATCTCTCTCTAATCCACCTCAACGGTTCAGTCTGTGAATTAAATGCTTTCCGTTGCAACAGCACGGGGAATTAATCATTCTTCTTTAATGTAACGGGAAAGGTTGTTCATTCACATAGCATATATGGCAGGGGGAGGTGTTCTATATGTGTGGTTGTGGGGGAGGGTCTTAGCCTGTTCTCCTTGGAAAAATACTTGGAATTGTGACCTCCACCCTCAGTATTTTTAACCAAGTGTAGTATTCACTGTTCAGCGTGATTCTATTAACCTGGAATTCGTGGGTGGGTGTTTGTGGTGGTCTGAGTAAAGCAAATTTTGCTGGAAGTGTTATGCATTGGTTTGTTATTTGTTGACAGTTGATTTGACGCCTTAAAATTGACCTTCATGGTATACTTTTACTTTTCATATTCGGTATGTCTCCTATGGCACTGAAACATGTAATACTGAGCCGTTAGGATTAAGTTCTCTAGACAAAACAACTTTTTCAGGCCCTCAGGTGATGTGTGTTTTTTTGTGAGTATAGGGTGTGGAGTGGATGGCATGTCAAAGGAGTTTGTATATGTGATGCAGGTATGTAGCTCTGAGGCAGTTTTTCTTCAAAGTGTTGGACGGTTAAAACTTCCTTTTGCTGCTTTCTAAGTGGCTGAAGCTGAAGTTAAGATCTCTTTGATTAAAGCTTCATTCCAATTTCCAAGGATACCTCCTAACAGTGTAAGGACTTTGGTTATCATCTATGAAAATATAAATTTCCAGTTGCTGGTACCATCACATGCTCTGGTATCTGCTTCACAGGCCTTTTGTAATGTTAACCACTTGCGTGTAACAGATAACAATGACCTTCCTTTCAGAATACAAACATTTATTGTTTGTCTTACCTTGGCTGTAGTTGCTCGATCAAGGTTTTGAAAATGTTCTAACATGGTTTAATGTCCACTGGGACCTTCAAAAACTTCTCTTCTCAAGGTTGATGAGCACAGCAGAACACAACATCAAATTCTTGAGGTTTATTTGTAGACTACTTAAAAAAGAATAATTAGTAGTATTCATATCATATCCCATTGAACAGTTGTAAGTAAACGTGTACAAGAATATCATTTAAAAGCTTTGGGGTCAGTAGGATTTTTCTTTTTTGGAAAGAAATTTATCCAGCAACTTGCATTAAATTGATCAAAAGTGACAGTAAATATATTTGTAATTTTAAAAATATCTCTAATTCAAGTAAATACTGTTTTTTTTAACTTTCTCTTCATCAGAGAATCTTGGAAAAGCATCTTTCCACAAAAATATTCAGCAGCATCAGATCAGCATATTAGAATGATTTCTGAAGAATCACTGATGACTGGTGTAATGATGCTGAAAATGCAGCTTTGCCATTACAGGAATATATTCGATTTTTAAAATGTATCCAGATAGAAAGAGTCATTTTAAATTGTAATTATAATTCACAATATTACTGTTTAATAATCACTGATAAATGCATCCTTGTGACTTCTTACAAAAACATTAAATCATCTTACCGAACCCAAACTTTTAGTGTATGTGTATTTGTTAAGGTGTGGTCTGGTGCTTTTTGTCAATACAACTTTAATTGGTTTCATTTTAATGCACTGCTTCTTTTAAAAGCAAAATCATTCTTTTTCTTTTAACAGGTGAAATTAAGATCTGTTGTCAGTGTGGTTTAATGAACACCTCCTGAGAAACCCTGAAAGATTAGAAAAGAGTCAATGAGTTTGATGTAACATAATCTTACTTTAAAGAAAAGCTTTAGTCTGAATTCACTACGCATGGTTGAACAAGTTGAATAGCCACACATTTTCCTCAGTGCTCTGCCAGTTACTTTAATACTCATGGTAAAGCTCCTAATGATATAGATCCCATCCAGAGCTTGCGTGTGAAAAATTCCTCCGTTTAAAAAACAGGTATCCTTTTAAATCTGACCTGTTTGAACAAAGACACCTTTATGTTGTTCTCTGGGTCATAATTTAGTGCAATTAAAGCACAAATTTGTCACGAGTGTTGCAAGATGTTGGAATAACTGATTTTGAAACATACTTGAACAACATTTTTCAACTTAAGGCCCTTATTCTGATCAGTGATTCTAGCAAACAATTTTCCAGTGGTCCAGTGAAGTGGGCCGTGATGTTTGTTGTTTTGGAGCGGGTGTTCTGCAACACTGCTGAAGTCATGGTTTTTGATTCTAGATAGCGTTATCTGCATTTCAAGGCAGTATTCTGGAGTAAAACCACTTTTTGTGAGTTTGTCACGAGTCAGCCTTTGTTTTTTTCCATTACTTAACAATTATGCTGTCACGTGTTGTCACGAATAACGTTCTGAAGTAAAAGTTAGTCATTTTAAAAAACATTAATTTCTACTTCCTAGTTTGGCTCACGCCACTCAAGAAGTGAGAAGTGTTACTGCTGAACCATGTTTCCGATGAGAAATTCAAATAACATGTTTGTTTGTGTTGCTCTTGTCTGTCGTGGATCGCTGATGTTGATGTTTTTTTCCCTTCCTCTCCTGTATATGAATCAGCTCAACTGTCTGCTGAGCACTTTCCTCTTTTTCCGTCATCCCAGCACTCGCTTTACCTCATGTCTGCTGTATGTGTGTCATAGCAGGTCACTGACATTTCACCAGAAACACTCAGCATTCAACAGGAAGGCACTCCGCTTTTGTGTTCTTTCTTCCCTAAATTATATTAAAGCTCAGCTTAAACATTGAGTTCTCTTTACACAGACACTGCATTTTCTGGTAGGTTACAGAAATGGTATTTAGGTTCTCTCTCTTGACCTCTGATTGTGTTTGATTCACAGGAGATCACACTGGGTCAAAACAGCAGAGTTTTGGAGGGCTGGATAAATCCACCACCGCCTGTTTACATGCAGTATTTCTTCTTCAATGTTACCAATCCAGATGAGTTCTTGGCTGGAAAGGAAAAGCCCAAAGTCACACAAATAGGGCCATATACCTACAGGTGATTTACAATTCTCAAATTGAGATGTTCATTTTCCTAATTTTTAGCGTTTTGTTTCCTAAACTGTATTGTGTGTTGTCAGTGACAACCAGTTTGGCACCATAGTCAAGAAATGACTCATGCTTTTAGAAGATCGGAAACAGGAAATGTTTAACCTACCCACTTTAAACTAAATGTCAAATAATTATCATGCACTTGTAAGAATGTTTTTGTTGATATTGTTGTCAAGTGTATTCAGTAAAGAAGCATTACATTAATCAAAAGTGATAGTAAAGAAAAAAAATAAGCAGCACAATTTAAAACATTGTAATAATAAGAAATGTTTCTTGAGCTCCAAATCAGCATATTAGAAGGATTTATGTGGATCATGTGACACTGAAGACTGGAGTAATGATGCTGCAAATTCAGCGTTGCCTTCACAGGAATTAAATTCATTGTAAAATAACTGTTATCTATTTTAATATATTTTAACTTGTAATAATATTTCACAATATTACTTTGTATTGTATTTTGGGTATAAGATACTTATTTTGAATGGTAGTGTTGTTTGTATTAGATTTAAAAATCTAGACATTACAGTTGCCGATTTTGATATTAACCTCATGCTACTCTCTTTTATCAGGGAATATCGACCAAGGGAAAATGTCACTTTCCTTGAGAATGGGACGAAAATCTTTGCCACAAATCCCAAGAGCTTTGTGTTTCTTCGCAACATGTCAGTAGGAGATCCTGAGGTTGACCGGTTGACAACCGTTAACATTCCATTGATTGTAAGAAGGATTTTGTTTTGTTTTTGCACTGACAGCAAATCATTTTGCATTTAGTCACATTTGCTAAACCTATTATCTTTGATCCATATGCAAAGAATTTGCTCTGAATTCTTTCCCTCTTGTTTCAGGCCATAATGAATGAGTTGAACTCCTACTCCTTCTTTCTGAGGACTGCTGTGTCTATGTGGATGGGATCCATGGGCATCGGGGTGTTTATGGATCGCACGGTCCATGAGGTCCTTTGGGGTTTCAAAGACCCGCTTCTGTCCAAACTCCACGCCATGAGACCAGAAGTGGATGAGTATTTCGGCCTCATGTACAATGTAAGAATCTGCAGGTTCATCATATTTAATGCTTTAGTCAGTCTGAAAAGAGGGATATAAAATGCAGTCTAAATGGGTCATAAATTAATGCAGCCAAAAGTAGCACATATACGATCAGAACCGGATAAGCAAATTACGTTATTATCATGATCCTGCAGATGTTGACCAGTGTGCCAGGTTTGACACAGTGGCCTGGTTTACTGTAATGGGTTTTAGAGTTTCTTCAGGGATTATATATGTATTAGGACAGATATTAAATATCTGCGGTTTGTGCAATTTGTACAGGTAGGTTTTGTAGGTATCATGTGAGTGCCTTGAACCAGGGAGTTCGAGTGGTTTGCATTAATAAAATATTGTCTTTCACTCTGTATTCACATCATGGTATCTAAACAACCTACTTTTCCTACTCACTATGACTTTCTAGTCATCTTTACTCTTATGTGACAGTTCTTTTTATTGTTTTAGCGTTATATTAAATAGTTTTTTTTTTACTGCCTCCAGAAAAATGGAACCCATGAGGGTGAATTTGTCTTCCACACTGGAGAGAAGAACTATATGGACTACGGCAAGATTGACACGTGGAACGGCATCAGGTACGTCAGTCCTTGCCTAATCTGCGTTGCCTTACTGACATAGTGATAATTCTTGCACACTCATTTGACTTCTGCCCTCCTTCCTTGAGAAATTGGGTTAAACACACAGCATGCTTGCATTACATGCTAGATAAATTCAAATCAATGTGTAAAGTCCGTGAAAAGACCTTGTGTGTGACTCTACCCCATGATTTAAATTGACCTATATCCCAATAAAAAAAAAAATTAAATCGATTTTTCAGATGAGGAATATTTTGCATTTATATTTTGGAGAAAAATGCATAATAAACCTTGCTTTTTCATTAGAACCTGTGACAAAAACAATCACCATCTGTTCATTTTTTTCACTCCCAGTCAGATGAACTGGTGGTCGTCTAACCAGAGCAACATGATCAATGGTACCGATGGCAGTGTCTTCCACACCTTCCTGTCCAGAAAAGAACTCCTCTACATCTTTGCTGCTGATCTGTGCCGGTAAGCAACGTGTTTTGACACATACAATGTGCTTGGTGACTTGTACATGGTTACTTAAGCTCTTTATCACTTGCAGATCCATTCATTTGAGTTACGTGAGCGACACAGAGGTTAAGGGTATCCCTGCTTTCCGCTTCGCCCCTCCTTCGGATGTATTGGCTCCCCCAGATGAGAACCCCAGTAACGCTGGCTTCTGCGTGCCTGCTGGAGATTGTCTAGGAAAAGGAGTCCTCAAAGTCAGCGTCTGTCGGCAAGGTAAGCCTGTTCTGGGTCTCACTGCACTAGCTTCAGGTGGTCAGCGTGTTTTCAGAGCAGGATTTTACAGTGAGAAAGGTTTCTGAAGAATCATTACATGGGGAAAATCAAGTAACTTTTTTTAAGGTAGAGCAATCTACATGTACTAAAGATTTTGGTGCCCTAAATAACTGGTCCAGACTGACATTTAACCAAAGCAAACCAATCATATGCAAATAGTATTGCATTTCTGGGTTTCCCATTACTGATCTGTGGGTTTGTAACCTAAGTTCAAGTTAAATCGGTCCGTTTTTGTTTGCTCACTCTTGGACTATGAAAGGGAAATCAGGGTTCAGTGCTTAATGAATAACTTTTAGTACAGTTTTATGACTCAAGCACTTGAATTGCTGTAGGTGTCCTCCGACAGATTACTCTATCTTTGCCTCTATTGCTTCCACCATAAACTAGTAAGCTAATATTATTATTGAACTAATGTAAACTCTCGCTTTTGTCATGTGAGTGCTCCTGATATGAAACAGCTGTCGAAATTTACACATGCTTTGATTAGTCATCATTCCTAGAAGGGTTCATGACAGTTCATTAAAGGTTATATTTAGGGTGTTATTAAGGATTGAGATATAATCAGGATATAAGGATATAAAACAGTGATATGATGCATATTATTCTTAGCTAATGATAGTAAATATGCTAAACTACACACCAATCAAATGTATTTTGTGTTCGTGGTGAGTGTTCAGGTACTTGCCGTCCTAAGTATGTCCTACCAAAAGAGGAAGTTTAATTTTCTGTTAGTGTGCTTGAACAAAAAGTCCCAGAAAACGCCTCAGGGTTATTATTTAAGATAATGGAAAATGTCAAGAAACGGGAAGTAAAATTTAAAAACTGCACATTTGCAGTCTTAACTGTCACATGCGCTCACTGTGATGCATTATTACATTCTTTGCATTCATTGATTTTTTTTTTTTTTACATAAGTATTTGTGGGTCTTTTTTTATTTGTTGGTGGTTCTGTTATAGCTGTAAAGTTTAAGAACAATAATAACATATTTGTTGTAAAATAAAAATAAAAATTGTGGTGTAACCAGGTAAAAATGTTTGTCCAGCATAATAAAACATGAGGCTTGATTTGACTTTAATCATCTTCGTTTTTTTATGACCAGCCATTATAAATGCAATAGCTGATAAAGAAACTATTATTATTGTATATTCACACTAGAGCTTTCCTTGATAGGTGCTGATTGTCATGTAATCTGAGTGAAGGATCTGCAACTAATGCCATGTGTTCGTATTTCCCCATCACTGTACAGGTGCACCCATTGTTGTATCATTCCCTCATTTCTACCAAGCCGATGAGAGGTACATCAATGCCATTGAAGGAATGAACCCAAATGAAGAGGAACACGAAACATACCTCGACATCAACCCGGTAAGCAGTGTTCACACTCTATAATCTCACTTTTGCAGCTACAGCACTGATCAGTGCACAGTGTGGTTTGTAATCTGAAAGTAGTGTACACCCGCCCTTACCATGACAGGAAAAAATAAGGTGATTCACTCTGGCAACCACAGTGAATGTGAAATCTACCTAACTTTCGCTAGAATCCCTAGAGTGTTATGTAGCATGTAGTGATGGAAAATATGCTAACTAAGCTGATGTATGACGGACTCATCTCACTCCACACGCTGTTCTGGGTGGAACCGATCAAAGATTGTGATGTGGTGACTTTTAATAGTAAATTTTCCCTTTGCTTTTTTTTCTGCAGACCACAGGGGTTCCCATTCGTGCCTGTAAGAGAGCTCAGCTCAATGTCATACTGAAGAGAGTCAGTGGCTTCCCGTGAGTAAAACACTTTAAAACAAAACATTCAAATGTGATTTGGAATGACAAAATGGCTAATGAGTTTTCTTTTTTTTTTACTCCTCAGCAAAACAAAATTCCTGAATGAGACCATTTTCCCCATTATGTATGTCAACGAGGTGAGTTAACTTCCTTCAGATTAGGATTGCCCAAAGCCAAATACTATGTTCGAAAAGGAAATTACGCATTCTAAAGGGACATGGTGAAAAAATATATATTTCAATGCTTTTGCATTCTGTCGTAATTATATATTTGGGTTATTATATTGTATATAATTTGCAGACATCAGGCTGCTATCACTATCGCTTTTGAATGCACACGCGCTCGCCTTTCACTTTCCAATTTGCTGCGGAGCAGTGGTACGGACCACACATTTTACAATAAAAGACATTTAATCAGTGCGTCTCAGGATCTATTACACTCCAAATCCTCCTGTCAGTCATCTCTCCTCACTATCTTCATGTGATAAGTGAAATCATGATGTGCTGTAATGTATCCAGCTACTGCAGCCAGTCTAACCATGTCCCTTTAGTGCATTATGCATTATTCATTTTCCGTGGCTTTCCGAATTCGGATTTAGGCTTCGGGTTCATTTACATTATCGATTTGTCTGTTCCCAAAGTTAATTTGTTTTTCTGATAAATTTCATTTTGTACTCTGGAATTTTTAGACCGCAACTATTGACGATGATTCGGCATCCCAGATGAGGACGCTTCTGTTGATTGTAATGGTGGTGTCCAACTTCCCAGTCATTATTGTGGGGCTGGGGGCCATTTTACTTGTGGTCCTGATCTTCCTCGTCTGCAGGAATCGGCAGAGAAAGGTAAAAAACATTTATGGCCTTCTGGCTAGTTAAGACAAAAAATGTCATTTGTACGTCGACAATACCTAATTAATACAATATTAATAGAGTTAAAAAGTTAATATTCTCCAGAAATGCCACTATGAAAAAGACTAAAAGCCTTTTGAAATTCCATCAACCTTACACACCCTTGGCTTGAAAGTCAATTACATTTTGTCACACGCCTTAACGGCACTAACCCTAGCTTTAAAACCCATGCATGCACCCGCATGAGGGAATGCATGTGCTCTAGTGCACGTATTATATTTCTTTGCAGTTTACTGTCATTCTCTGCTCAATTGGGTTGCTCATCTATTGTTATGACCTAAAATAAATGTATTTATGAATGAATGGTTCAGTGGGAAAAATAATGGTCTTGAACATTTATATACTAATCTTCATAAGGGCTTTTATAGCATTTATTTTATGAGTTAAAATGTATAATGCTGTTATGTTTTGATTTCCAGTAACATTTTTCCTTCCCCTTTTTTTTTGTTTGTTCCAATTCAGAATGAAGTAAAACGTATTGATTTTACTGAAGCTTTTCATTCTTTTGCTGTAAGTCTTCATTTTTTTCCCTTACACACACAATTTGCTTTTATTTTGTTCAAATTTGCCTGTTATATCATGTATTTGGTCATTTTGAGCATTTTTTTATATAAATACCTTTTATTTTAATTGCTTTTCTGCCATTGGTGATCGTAATGTACATTCACAGCATTAGATTAGATGTTTAACTGCATAGTCCATGTGTCAGTGATACACGTTTGACATCTTCAGTCATCTATACGTGGTTTTAACAATGTACACGCTAATGTCCTTATGTGTTCTGTTTAGACGGCGAAAGATGAAACGGCTTATACCCAAGTGAGCAACCAAACGGAGGATTCGCCAGAGAACCGCAACAATCAGCCTTTGAGGAACGGATCTTATATTGCCATGTCACCAGTGGAGGCACAAAAGTGTTGATGAAGGGCACCACGTCTACCAGTAGTGCATCCTCACCCTTTTTTATGTTTTACTTTTCACTGTGCGATTCGTCTTCGTGGGCCAGTCCCCGCACGCTCAACACCGAATGCCAAGGGTCACTTATTTTGACTCGTGACTTTTTTTTCTTTCTTTGAGCATGGCCTTCTCAAACTGCCATATCTTCAAACAAACATAACGTATGTCAATTCAAAACATCCAATTCAATTTTGAACAACCGTCTCTGGGTTTCCAGAGGCTTCTGTTGCCTAGTCCTGAGAGGCCTGAAACACTCTCTTGCCTTTTAAAAACACATATATGCATTGCATGCTCATAGAGTCCATAGTTCCTGAAGGCATGAGGGATCGTGAGGGGTTTCTCCAATCCAGAACACTCATGTCTAGGACAGCCTGTGCTCTTAAAGTGTTTTAGATCTGTTCCCACACTACTGTATTCAGGTCTACACAGGCAGACCTCGAACTAACAAAGCTCTTCATACGTCAAATCATTTGATGAGCAGATAAATGCAAACTATTGACTTACCTCCTCTAAGAGTATTAGAGAGCTAAAAGGTCTAATATGCTAACAAACCTGGGTCTTATCCAGAACTTGTGTGTGTGTATGTGTGTGTGTGTGTGTGTGTGTGTGTGTGATTGTACATACCACTATGTGTGTGTAATTATATGTGTGTGTATTTCTGCAGGCATGTCAATGCTTGCATGTTTTTGTCACACTGTGGTGAACTGCTCTGGTGGATCACTGTCCTCCGTTTTGCACGATGCAGTGTGACGACAAGTGGAAACTAGTGACTTGAGCAGTCCTCTATTTCACAGTATCAGAGTCACATTCTGATGCCAGAAACATTTCAATGATGACGGCTGTTAAAAGAGGTCAGACATTCTCCTTTAAGGCATCGTATTACAGAAATCGTACTAGCTTTTAGCGTTTATTAAAAAACAAACAACAGACGTAGAACAACACTCACAAGTGAGACTTGAATATTTTCTGCCTTACAAATATTTATGAACACAATGTGATTCTGCTGCGTGGTAATGGCAGGTATACGGTGGAACTAGGGGAAATGTCGGACTAACTTCTGTGAATCCGTGTCGGACTTCGAACTACATCCCTCCCGTTTCACAGCAAAACGCGTCTGTTCTGTTATAGCGAGAGCACAACTACAGCACGCTGAAACCGCAGTCTAATCAGAGCAGAAGGGGTTAAAGGTTAGCAGATTTTGAAGGGTTATCGGTGAAGTTTGCACATTTTTTCTGTGCACGTTCGGTTTATATTAACCCTTTGGGTGAAAGACTCTTGCACTTGAATCACTGCTTTTGTCTGTCGAGTTTAATTTCCGTGTCGCTTTTTCTGTCCTTGATTATCAGAGCCTTCGCTATTGCTTCTTAAAAATGATTTGAGGCCATATTTTAAATCAACTTGAACAGGATGCGATAGCTGCACACTTGACAAAATATCACTAAAGAGGAGTTGTCACATGCATTTCTGTGGGTCTGTCCCCGGTCTGAAGTTGCCATAACCCGTGTGTGTAGTTGCACTCGGTTGCTTTTAAGACTTGTGTATTTGTTAATCATTCCCATTTTGGAAACACTTGCTGGAATGATTGTTTGTTACTTTTACTTGACGTAAACCATCTGTTACCTATTGCGACCACGTGGATATGCGTGGATTTGCAGTGAACATTTTTGCGTATTTGCCTGTGCCATGAACTTAGCTTATCGTGATGATTTAGTGCAAGGGTTAAACTGGAAACACTGTGTACTCGCAGTGTCTTATGCAGCTGTATCTGAACAGAAAACTGAGGGAAAGTCATTCAAGCTTTAGTGTAATTGACTACCTGTCCATTAAAGCGGCTCTCTGAGAGTAACTTATTTTGTTGTCAGTGCAAATAGTATGGACATTTTCATTAAAATGGTCTTTGACAGTCTCTCTTAGCATAGCAGGCTGAACAAAGACCCCGCTGGAACGTTGTGTATCAAGTGGTGGGACCTGAGTATGAAAGATCTATGAACCTGAGCCATTTCTATACAGTTTCCAGATTCCTTATGGTGACTTTTGCCCCAATATGCTTGACCAAAGATTAGATAACTGGTTTGTTTGCTTTCCACACAGATAGCGCTAGTGCTATCGACTTCCCATTTACAAGAGCATTAGAACCTCCTTGTCTACAAAGGCAAGTAATAAAAAAAGAAAAGAAAAAAAAATAACAAAATATTTTCCAGAGCATACTAAGTGAGTTTATAATGTTTAATACAGCAGAGAACTTAAGATGTAAAGTGTTGCCACAGTGTGCAAAGAAACTCTCAGTATTATGTATTGACACAGCAATACAACAATATGTAAAAAGCAAATTTTATAATGAAGTAAAAGGTTTTGTAATCAGACAAACAAATATTTATGTATTCATATGTTCAATGGTATGTACATTATCTGACTTTGTAAGGTATTTTCTTTGGTTTTGTTCATTTCTATATATTTTTAATTATTTTGTAATATTACCAGTGGGGTCATCAAGCACACTTGTTTTCTTCATTTTTATTTTTTTGGTTTTCCTCTACATTTCTGAAGTAGTAGCTACCAAGTGAATATTGTCCTAAATTCAAGACTGAACGGTGTATTGTAAAAACTGTTAACTTTGATGGAGAAAGGCTTGTGTTGTATCTGTAGGGTGTGAGCCTATTGTGTGTAATGATCTCCTGTTATACAACTCTCTCAAGCTGCCAACTGTTTGTCCAACTGGAATAACAAAGGGAAGGCTGAGTGTCTTTGAGTTCCACTAAGGAAGATTGCCATAGTGCCATAATGGGTACAAGGGAAGTCTCCATTTGCAATCTAACCCCTTTTTTTTCTTAGATGAATGATGCCCTCCTTCAGGGATGAGCTTTTAGTGCCATACCATCCTTGTTTATTTCATTTGCTTAAGTAGCAACACGTGTAAGCAGTGTAGCAGTTGTTTTTCCCCCCCACTCTGCCTTCATTTCAGGGCTGGTAAATTCTTCACAACATCTTTGAGGGTGGTCTTAAAAACACAGAACACTTCATCACGTCCTCCTGAGATGCATTGCATTTTTTTGCTGCTGAGAATGACAATCCTTATGTCATGTTAGGTGCAAAATCATTTCAAGTAATATTAATTTTTAGTTTTGATAATTTACACTGCACAAATCTTTCTACAATGCTTTTGTAAACATTTTTAGTGTTATTTGCAAAAAATAAAAAAAAATGTTGAAATTCTTGCTAATTGTGTCACATTTCTGCTTTCCTTTCTGACGTTGTGTGTGAAAGTACACATTTCATCATTTATAGATCGCGGGATATGCAAATGTTGGTTTCTTACACTTTATAAGTTTTATATTAGTTTATTTGATTTTGTTGGATTTAAATTGTTTATCAGATCAATGTTTATTCAAATAATTAGAAATGCCATGAGATTTTAAGAAATGGTTTTATCCAGACTACCATTTAAAAGTTTGTATTCGAAATTATTTATTTAAAAAAAAAAATATATATATATATAATGGTTAAGGCTGCATTTATTTGAATAAAATGCAGTAACAACTTAGTATCTTCCCATAGTTTCACAGAAGAGGCTTAAGCTAGTCCCAGACTAAAATGCGTGTTTGAGTTGTTTTATTCTAAGGCACGTTTATAAAAGTTATTTAAATGTCCTAATTGAACCAAGGTCTAATCATTGCTTCGTCTAAGCCCTGTCTGTGAAACCTGGCCGTATAGGCACTGTCCCAAATGGCACCCTAAACCCTCACGGTCTTCCTCTGAGTTCCCACTTTCACGACGTAATGCCGCTTTGACTGCCGGGAAGAAGTCCGCTGCTCGAAGTGCGCATCGAGGGCGCATATCGACCTCAAAGTGAGTACCCTTCTGAGACCTAAAATGACAAATGGGACACCCTGTGGTCTCGTGGACTTAACGGACACGCGCACGCGGTGTCATAGTCCACAAAACCGAAAGTGCATGCACATGAAGTGTGCCATTTGGGACAGGACCATAGTTTAGTACAGTGGTTCCCAACCACGTTCCTGGAGTACCCCCAACAGTGCACATTTTGCATGTCTCCTCAATCAAACACACCTGATGCAGGTCATCAGTTCATTAGTAGCTACTCCAAGACCTGATGTGGGTGTGTCAGACAAAGGACACATCCAAAAGGTGCACTGTTGGGGGTCCTCCAGGAACGTGGTTAGAAGTAAAATTGTTAAATGTTAAAACTTTACTAAAACATTTGGAAAATTCATGCAATTAGATTTTTCTTTATTCTGTTCAAAAGGCTTTATTTAAAATATGTTTAATTAAATGTTTAAATTAATTTATAATTCATTAAAATTGTTTAATAAAAATGTTTAATTTTGGATGAGATTCTGTTCCGGCCGGAATCGTGTTCACGGGGGCACCGTGGTGCGACCGAAAAGGGCACTTTCACTTTCAAAGGGGCAGGGGTAGGCCTGTCACGATAACAAATTTTGCTGGACGATAAATTGGCCAAGAAATTATTGCGATAAACTATAATATTGTCATTCTGAGACCATTTTCATCTAAAATAATGATAATGGCATAATAATGCAGGCACACCTTTTCAAAGATCAATAAACTTTACTTCTAAAGACTATTTAACACTGAAATGGAAAGCATTTTAATATCCTCAATAAATGAACAAAACAACCAAAACAAAAAAATAGCAATGGACTCTCAGTCTGTTAACAAAAAAAATGCACTTGAATAAACAGCTGGGAAAACTGCAATGGATGAGATTGTGTTTTAGGTAGTGCTGGGAATTGATTAAAAAAAAATAACTAATTAATCAAAAAAAATTCTGTAATTAATCACGATTAATACGTTTTTTTTATGTTTTTATATTTTAATCATTTCACTTACTCTCCAAATTAATGTTGAAACAATTTATTGACAGTATATGTTAACTTTGTGTTGTATTGTCATGTTTTTATGAATGAAGGCCAGTATCACTGATGTCTCTATGAAACATCAATGACATTACATTGATTACAGTATAACTGAAAGATACCAATTTCAACATTTATTAAGCTTTTAAAAAAAACATCTTTTAATTTAAGTGAACTTAAAACATCTAACTTAAAAATATATATATTTAAGGCCTCCCACCACTCCATCAGAATAATGAAGGAAGGGTGGGATCTCATGCTTTCAAAGATAGCTTCCTGTTGCTAGCTGCTCTGAAATGGCCTACCGTACCTTTAAATGAATCAACAACTTGTCCTGCATTAGTCACTTGAACAGCCTAGCTGAAAAAAAGGTCTTGGCCGTTAACACAACAAATGCATTTGGCCACAACTACGGGAATGTGTTGAAACCACTAGTGTAGCAGTAACCTCTGATGTTAAAGTGAGGTATAGAGTGGGCGATCTTACGAAGCATTAAAAAAAGTAAGCTTTTCGTGCGCATTGACTCACAGCAGACATGTGAAGACTAGTGCTCTTTGATATCTGTACTTGTCCAGGCCTTTCACCGCCCACACATTCTCTCTACATGTTAACAAAATAATCGAAGGCGAACCAGCAGACAGCGATACGTCAAACGAGTGTGACTGCATTCATTACCAGGCCGTTACACAGACACATTATATCGCTTCCTAATGGTGACTCACGGTTATCAATGTAATGTAGGAAAGGAATGCCACCACCTGGAGGAGTCCTTCTCCACAAATCCCAACTTAGTTTATTAAAATATCACAATTTTATTGTTCTAACAGAAACCATCAAAAATTAAAACACCAATTTAAAAATGTGCAAATAATAAAATCCATAAAAGTAGGAAATTCTTTCTCCTCAAGACTGCAGGAAGGGCCAGGCCTCTACTCCTCTCATGCATCTGTCAAAAGACCAACAGCATACACCGCAAACAAGAAGCAACCATCACCATTACCGTGCCAACCTTCTACACCACACAGCAGTGCCACACCACCCGAATCACCTACACCAGAAGAGACCCGGCCCTGTACAAAACCACTAAGCACTGTAACACAGAGGAGGAGAGTAATAGGTTATGCATTGACGTCACTTTCCTGCCGGAACATGCCAATTTAGCTTGACTGAGTGTCAAAAGCACTGCATTACTGGATTTAATAGGGGAAACTGAAAACGCAAGTAAACCGAGCGATTATCAGTTTAAACTAAAGTTTGGACCCGATATAGTGTTCCTTACAACTTACCAAAAGATCCAGTGATACATGGATATTGACATGCAGCAGGAATCATGTTTCCTGACATTAAAATGTGCCTGATTTCGACACCAGGGAAATATGTGAAGCAAATTTGCCCTTTGAATGCTTTATATAAATAAAATATAGGTAGGTCTAAATCTGGGTGATCATCTGGGTGATCACTTTTGTATATCAATGTTATATATATATATATATCGTTCAGCCCTAAAACTTTTTTAGTTTTTTTGTCAGTGTTAAAAAAAATAATTATGCAGAAAATGGTAAATATTTTAAGGTAGGGTAGGTAAGAATTATCTAAAACACTTTTGTCCAAATTTGATAAAAAAAATTTTCTTTAAAAAAAAAATTTGATTAAACTTTCCTTTCCTTGAACTGTCACCTTATCGTGGTTGAGAGGTTTGAGTACCCGAATGATCCTGGGAGCTTTGTTGTCTGGGGCTATATGCCCCTGGTAGGGTCTCCCAAGGCAAACAGGTCCTTGGTGACGGTCCAGACTAAGAACAGTTCACAAAAACCCCTTATGAGCACATGCACACCAAGGACCGAGACGTCGCCCGGCATGGTGCAGCCGGGGCCCCACCCTGGAGTCAGGCCCGGGGTTGGGGCTCGTATGCGAGCGCCTGGTGGACGGGCCTCCCCCCATGGGGCTCGACCGGGCTTAGCCCGGAGGAATGACTTGGGGCCGCCCTCCTGTGGGCTCACCACCTGCAGGAGGGAGCATAAGGGGCCGGTGCATAGTGGATCGGGCGACAGTCGAAGGCGAGGCCCCCGACGACCCGATCTCTGGACACGGAATCTGGCTTTAGGGACATCGAATGTCACCTCGTTGGCGGATAAGGAGCCGGAGATTGTGCGGGAGGTCGAGAGGTACCGACTAGAGATAGTCGGGCTCACCTCCACACACAGCTTGGGCCCTGGAACCACACTTCTTGAGAGAGGCTGGACTCTCTACCACTCTGGAGTTGCCCATGGTGAGAGGCGGAGAGCTGGAGTGGGTTTGCTTATAGCCCCCCAGCTCAGCTGCCATGTGTTGGAGTTCACCGCAGTGAACGAGAGGGTCGCTTCCCTGCGCCTTCAAGTCAGGGATAGGTCTCTCACTGTCGTGTGTGCATACGGGCCGAATGGCAGTGTGGAGTACCCGGCCCTCTTGGAGTCTCTGGGAGGGGTGCTGGAAAGTGCTCCGACTGGAGACTACTGTCATTCTACTGGGGGACTTCAACGCCTATGTGGGCAGTGACAGTGACACCTGGAGGGGCGTGATTGGGAGGAACGGCCCCCCTGATCTGGACCTGAGTGGTGTTCTGTTGTTGGATTTCTGTGCTAGCCATGGTTTGTCCATAACGAACACCATGTTCAAGCATAAGGGTGTCCATCAGTGCACGTCGCACCAGGACACCCTATTCCGGAGGTCGATGATTGACTTTGTGGTCGTGTCATCAGACCTTCGGCCATATGTCTTGGACACTCGGGTGAAGAGAGGGGTGGAGCTGTCAACTGATCTAGTTAAAGTTGGCGGGGGAGGAGGCTGGACAGACTTGGCAGACCCAAATGTACTGTGAGGGTCTGTTGGGAACGTTTGGCAGAGCCCCCTGTCAGAGAGATCTTCAACTCCCACCTCCGGCAGAACTTCGACCGGATCCCGAGGGAGTCTGGAGATACTGAGTCTGGCTGGACCATGTTCTCCACCTCCATTGTCGATGCGGCTGTTCGGAGCTGTGGCCGTAAGGTCTCCGGTGCTTGTCGAGGCGGCAATCCCTGATCCCGGTGGTGGACACCGGAAGTAAGGGATGCCGTCAAGCTGAAGAAGGAGTCCTATCGGGCCTGGCTGGCTTGTGGGACTCCTGAGGCAGCTGACGGGTACCGGCAGGCCAAGCGGACTGCAGCCCAGGTAGTTGTGGAGGCAAAAAATCGGGCCTGGGAGGAGTTCGGTGAGGCCATGGAGAAAGACTATCGGTTGGCCTCGAAGAGATTCTGGCAAACCGTTCGACGCCTCAGGAGGGGGAAGCAGTGCCCTACCAACACTGTTTACAGTGGAGATGGGCACCTGTTGACCTCAACTGGGGATATCATCGAGCGGTGGAAGGAATACTTTGAGGATCTCTTCAATCCCACCGACATGTCTTCCATTGAGGAAGCAACGGCTGGGTACTCGGAGGTGGACTCGCCCATCACCCAGGCTGAAGTCATCGAGGTGGTTAAAAAGCTCCTCGGTGACAAGGCACCGGGGGTGGATGAGATCTGCCCTGAGTACCTCAAGTCTCTGGATGTTGTGAGGCTGTCTTGGCTGACACGCCTCTGCAACATCGCATGGCGGTTGGGGACAGTACCTCTGGACTGGCAGACCGGGGTGGTGGTCCCTCTTTTCAAGAAGGGGGACCGGAGAGTGTGTTCCAAGTATAGGGGTTCACACTTCTCAGCCTCCCAGGGAAAGTCTATGCCAGGATACTGGAGAGGAGAATTCGGCTGATAGTGGAACCTCGGATTCAGGAGGAACAGTGTGGTTTTTGTTCCGGTCGTGGAACACTGGACCAACTCTATACCCTTTTCAGGGTGCTGGAGGGTTCATGGGAGTTTGCCCAACCAGTCCACATGTGTTTTGTGGATTTTGAGAAGGCATTCGACCGTATTCCTCGTGGCATCCTGTGGAGGGTGCTCTGGGAGTATGGGGTCGGTGGCCCCCTGCTTAGGGCTGTTCGTTCCCTGTATGACTGGAGCAAGAGCTTGGTTCGCATTGCCGGCAGTAAGTCAGACCTGTTCCCGGTGCATGTTGGACTCCGGAAGGGCTGAGCTTTCTCGGTAGGGTGGCTGGGCGCTCCCTTAGAGATAGGGTGAGAAGCTCGGTCACTCGGGAGGAGCTCAGAGTAGAGCCGTTGCTCCTCCACGTCGAGAGGAGCCAGCTAAGGTGGCTAGGGCATCTATTTCAGATGCCTCCTGGATGCCTGCCCTAATCTCCAACAGTCTAATTGGATTACTTTACCAATTATTCTCTTTAAAAAAAATATTCTATTACGTATTACCATTCCCATATCAATCTCGACAGATGAACAAAGATAGACATGAAACTGCTCTTTTGATTTTTAAAATAAATAATATAAAATTGCATAAATTATTCTTGAACTAAACAAAACATTTAAAGGAAGAAGGTAACATTACAGTTTAACATAAGATGTAACATTTTGTTAAATCCACTATTGTTTTAGAATTTTTTATAGAATTGTTGTTGTAGTCAATACAGTATTTGAATCACATCAGAAGTAACAGTAAATTACAAAGAAATTAAGAGTAATTCCTTACTTTTCTTACTTACTATCGATTCATGCCGCATCTGAGTTGCATTAAGTGTAAATACATTTATGTATTTTGTTGATACTAACTTTATTTTATTGGTAATAGGACATACAGTGTCTTCTTATTCTGACTGAATTGGTTGATTTAATGGAATCTGACATAAGAGGACACAGATATGAAAATATATTTTAAAATACCATTCATCTCTGGCTTTATTGCTCAGTGTTATTTGACGGTTTTGATCTTCTCTTGACTTAGAGACACATCCTGTATTTTATTGTATTATAATATACCTCAAAACTTTAACTAGGCTATAGGCATGTTGCATGCTATTTGTTTTAGGAACCTCAAAGGATATTTTGATTTTTTTGTGTATTTATTTTCTACTGTATATAATGATGTAGTTGAGGTCATTTGTAGCGTAGGCAGAGCCAAAACTCAAGCCCAGTCCCCTCAGTCCTGCCCTGATTATATTTATTTGTTCTATTGCTTGTAACTTGTTCTCACTGACTGTTGATTTGTCTTAATATTTAATACTAATAAGACATTGTTTTTTGGGGGGTCTTTGTGCTAGGGCCAGACAAAAATTTTAACAGGGCAAGTAAAAATCTGGATCAGAATAAACCTGTAGAAAATCTCCTTTGCATTGAGCCGTAAATATAGAGTTCCTTTCAAGATCTGCCTCATTTGTTATAAAATAGTTTTGTTACTGGAAAAAGATAATGGAAAAATTATGTTAAAAGTCTGGGCCCACCAGAAATTTCACTTGGCCCATCCTGCATCTTATCTGCACTTGTGTTGGTCTGCGTCTCAAAAACAGTGGTCAACCGATACTATCCAGTCTCTATTTATGGATATGATACTTTGGCATTACCACCTTTTTATTTGTGTATTCCGAAAGAGCAAGCTCAACAAATGTTTGCCTGGATGGCAGTCAACTTGGGTGTGCCTTCATTGCCAGCTTACGACATCCCCCATTTGAGGTAAATGGAACGCATTAGCCACTTGTTAGCAACCATCTTGTCCCAAGACAAGTAAAAGATTTTAAAAATCACAAAAGGGTATTGCTGACATACTGTATTTTATGTTTTAGAATAAAACATGAAAATACATTGAGCTTGTGTTAACCACAGACCTTATTTCAGGCATTTAACGATGACTTCAGAGCGATGGAATCAGAAGTTGTAAAATGCTAACTCGTTTCTGTTTTGGCTTATAAAAATGTCTTCCCTGCAGCACTACTACTTCCAAGTAGGCACCCTCTAACCTTCTAAACCATCTCCCTCAGTCAGTGTGTAGGTTGACAGGAAAACATCAGTCATCTTTTTGGCTGGTATGTTTTCTAGGATAATGTCTTTTATGTGCTTACAGCAATAGCACAGCTTAACGTCAATATGCCTCTTATTAAAAAAAATAGCTCTTGAAACACACAAGTTGCTATCTACACACAAGTCTATTTGCCTTTACTTGCATGCACATTTAAACAAACATCAAATACATTATGAACAACATATAGTCTATGTTACGATACAGTTATGTCATGATATATTATTCAAGATACTGATAGCTCATTTTGATACACAATATGCAAACAAATTTGTCATAGGCAATGTAGGCAAATTCGAAAAGCATTGTGATCTTGACAGATCCAGTTTTCTGAGATAAGAACAAATGTAGGAATCCTTGAGAGATCAGCAACTTGTAATACAATGTAGTACATTAAAGAGCTGTGGTTAACATTCATTATTGATCCTAGAACTTCCAGGTGCATTGTAAAGCTGAACCTGAAGCTAACACAGACGTATATTTGGTTTAGAGAGGAAGATTCAAAGTCTAAAAATCTGGAGGGTGAAATACCAAGAGGAAGACTACAGTTTACAACAGTCTATTTTTACAACAGTTATGGTGGAACAAGAACAGAAATATCACAGAGATCTTCAGTCTGTGAAGATGAACAATCTACAGTCTGTGAACCAAGTGAATCTGCAGTCTGTGAAGGTGGACATTGTGAAATATGTGAGCCTGTAGAGTCTGCAGTTTGTGAAGTTTCTTCCTCCCGAGGAAGGCTCTGATATTCCGGCTTGAACTTTAATAGACTTTTACCTCTCTCGAGTCTGCTTTTGTCCACCAGCCGAAAAGCCTCCATGAATTCATCAATGTCAATGCTACCATCATTATTTGTGTCCGTGCTGATAACCAGCTCATTAATGACCTCCTCAGATATCTCCATTTTCAGATAGGCACTAAGCAGTTTCAACGTCTGGCGGAAATCCTCAAAAGAGATGAGACCTGAGAGAAACAGAAACATAAGCCATAGGAAAGTGCTATGGAAAGCCATCCAACTATGTTTTATCTATTCTCTGTAGGAATTGTCATCAACAGGGACATGTTAAAGCGGCCAAGAAATCAAAATAGATTATTTATTTATTTATTTTTAATTAATATTATAAATTATTTTACACATCCTTATTTGGTTACACTTTATTTCAATGGTCCACTTTAAACATCCAACTAACTATAAGTAACTGTGCATCTACATGTCAACTATCTCACACTAGAGTATTAGAAGACTAGTTAGGAGTTAGGGTTGAAATTTGGGTTGAAGTTAAAATGTACTTGCAAAGTTACTTATACAGGGAGTGCAGAATTATTAGGCAAATGAGTATTTTGACCACATCATCCTCGTTATGCATGTTGTCTTACTCCAAGCTGTATAGGCTGGAAAGCCTACTACCAATTAAGCATATTAGGTGATGTGCATCTCAGTAATGAGAAGGGGTGTGGTCTAAAGACATCAACACCCTATATCAGGTGTGCATAATTATTAGGCAACTTCCTTTCCTTTGGCAAAATGGGTCAAAAGAAGGACTTGACAGGCTCAGAAAAGTCAAAAATAGTGAGATATATTGCAGAGGGATGCAGCAGTCTTAAAATAGCCAAGCTTCTGAAGCGTGATCATCGAACAATCAAGCGTTTCATTCAAAATAGTCAACAGGGTCGCAAGAAGCGTGTGGAAAAACCAAGGCGCAAAATAACTGCCCGTGAACTGAGAAAAGTCAAGCGTGCAGCTGCCAAGATGCCACTTGCCACCCGTTTGGCCATATTTCAGAGCTGCAACATCACTGGAGTGCCCAAAAGCACAAGGTGTGCAATACTCAGAGACATGGCCAAGGTAAGAAAGGCAGAAAGTCCACCACTACTGAACAAGACACACAAGCTGAAACGTCAAGACTGGGCCAAGAAATATCTCAAGACTGATTTTTCTAAGGTTTTATGGACTGATGAAATGAGAGTGAGTCTTGATGGGCCAGATGGATGGGCCCGTGGCTGGATTGGTAAAGGGCAGAGAGCTCCAGTCCGACTCAGACGCCAGCAAGGTGGAGGTGGAGTACTGGTTTGGGCTGGTATCATCAAAGATGAGCTTGTGGGGCCTTTTCGGTTGAGGATGGAGTCAAGCTCAACTCCCAGTCCTACTGCCAGTTTCTGGAAGACACCTTCTTCAAGCAGTGGTACAGGAAGAAGTCTGCATCCTTCAAGAAAAACATGATTTTCATGCAGGACAATGCTCCATCACACGCGTCCAAGTACTCCACAGCGTAGCTGGCAAGAAAGGGTATAAAAGAAGAAAATCTAATGATATGGCCTCCTTGTTCACCTGATCTGAACCCCATTGAGAACCTGTGGTCCATCATCAAATGTGCGATTTACAGAGGAGGGAAAACAGTACACTCTCTGAACAGTGTCTGGGAGGCTGTGGTTGCTGCTGCACTTTATATGTTGATGGTGAACAGATCAAAACACTGACAGAATCCATGGATGGCAGGCTTTTGAGTGTCCTTGCAAAGAAAGGTGGCTATATTGTACTGATTTGTTTTGTTTAGTTTTGAATGTCAAAATGTATATTTGTGAATGTTGAGATATTATATTGGTTTCTTTTCTTTAAATAAATAATTGAAATGGGTATAAATGTGTTTTTTGTTAAGTTGCCTAATAATTATGCACACCTGATATAGGGTGTTGATGTCATTAGACCACACCCCTTCTCATTACAGAGATGCACATCACCTAATATGCTTAATTGGTAGTAGGCTTTCCAGCCTATACAGCTTGGAGTAAGACAACATGCATAACGAGGATGATGTGGTCAAAATACTCATTTGCCTAATAATTCTGCACTCCCTGTAGTCAGTAGAATATCTGAATATAACCAATTATAAAAGGGTGTGCATATTTATGCTTTTTAAAATATATGTACACACTTTAATCAAATTAACTCCCCCTTGCAGCAGTTTCTCTTCTCTGATGACGTGTTTACTAGAGCGAGGGCGGGACAACCTGTCAATCACATGAGATCACACCAATAGCAAACTACAAAGATCCAAAATCCAATCAATTTCCACTGGACATTTTTTCTTGTTCGAGAAGCAGTTTCACTCAAATATATAGGTTGAGGTATGTAAAAAAAGACAATATCAACTTCCGTAACATGAAGCATCTTTAAATATTAGACCATGATCACTTCAAATACCTCCTCTATAGACGGTAAAAGAAATGGACACAGGGACCCCATAGACTTCAATGGTGAAAACCGAATTCAATTAGAAGCGCTCACTTTGCTGAGTTTATTAGTATTATTATAACCTGCATTTATATTTTCATACCTGTCTGACAAAGGATCGTAAGTCTTCTAATACTACACAGCAGACAGAGAGATCGAATCAACTGATCTGCTTTACCTCAGAGCTGGGTTTTTTTAGGGCGAGATCCCGGAACCAGCCGTGGTAGTCCAGCATCCCATCATTGGTGCTGGAGACAAGCTGAGGATGGAGAACTCTCCAGGGCAGATCCAGGTGAAGAACTCGCTCGATTGCACTGGCCCAGTCGGACAAACAGATCAGTCCTGGGATGGCATTGACATCGTTTTGATATTTGAACAACTGCAAAACTAGCAATTAACTAGAAAATGCATTGTTTTCAAATATTAAATGGTCTGAACTCCATAATATTCGATAAAGAAGTGGAAGTGATATCACCACATCACTAGGTAGCAGAAAACTGCAGTACTGTATAAAAATATGCATTTTATGCCAGATAGTCGTCTGTACCTGTGTTGTCCTTATCAACATAAACAATGAGAAGATCTCTTGTACAAACAGTTGCTCAGATGTAAAGTTATTCGCTGTCTGCTGAACTTGGACTTTATACTGACATCTACTGGAGTGGATGCAGCGTTACTGGACAACCCATTCAGTAAAATCCCTTTCTCTACTTTGACATATATTTCAAATACACTATTCATTTGAGTAACACTTTACTTTAACAGAGTAAAATAATAGATTATTGGGGAAAAAAAAGTAGGGTGGGGACTTTGTCCATTGGTTGCTGCTTGGATTCTAAAATGTGGACATTGAAATAAGAATGCAAGCTTTTAGTCGATTATGGGGTTTTAGCTGACTAAATGATTGGAGAAGTACAGCATACTATGAAGGGTGTACTCTTTCACATGAGCTTGATGATTAGTTAATTCTGAATATAACCAATTATAAAAGTGAATTGATGCATTTTGTAAGAAAAATATCTATATTTAAAACCTTATTTACCCGATTGCCTTCTGTATTCATTTTCATTAAATTTGCAAAAGTTCTGATATAATATATCTTTGTTTCACTTTTTACATCACAAACAAATTCTGTTTTGTAGACTTTTTATATCCGCTGTACATTACTAGAGAGAAGTTAGATGTTTTCACCAGAAGATCCAGTTATAATTTCTATTGAACATTAAGGTCAAGATTAAAAATTGATTTTTTTACACAAATACAACGATTAGCTTCAGACGGCCTTTATTAACCCCGGGCCGTGTGGAGCATATTATTTGACGGACAGATGCATTTTTATGAACTTCAAAAACAGAGCAACAGTCAATGCCATTATAAAGCTGGGAAGAGCTAGGACTTTTTTATATAACATAACTTTATTCGTCTGAAAGAAGAATGTCATATACATAGAGGATTTAAAAAGGTTGAGAACCACTGTAGTCAGTGGCTGATGATGGTATGTGTGATTACTTTTTGTCGAAGCTGAGTTTTCGGGTGCTGGTGGCAGGTGGCCTACTGAACAACAGGCCCAGTCGGACAAACAGATCAGTCCTGGGATGGCATTGACATCGTTTTGATATTTGAACAACTGCAAAACTAGCAATTAACTAGAAAATGCATTGTTTTCAAATATTAAATGGTCTGAACTCCATAATATTCGATAAAGAAGTGGAAGTGATATCACCACATCACTAGGTCATCCTAGTACTGTATATGAAAAATATGCATTCTTATGCCAGACTAATTCAGATTGTTATCAAGCTCTTGAAAGGCACTGAGAAGATCTGACTTGTGCACAAACAGTTGCTCTCGTAGGACTTTGAGTGCAGTGTGCTCTGTGCGTTTTACACTGAAAGAACATCAAGAAATGAGCTTGACAATGAACCTGTAACAACTGTATTCAAAATTACTGCAACGCGACATCTGCTGTAGCTTTTCCAACAAAACTTGTCATATCAAGCAACATTTGAGATAGTGAATTAAAATAATTAATTTTATTCATCTGAAAGAAGAATGTCATATACACCCTAGGATGAGTTGAGGATGAGTAAATCATGGTGATAATTTTCATTTTTGGGTGAAATATCCTTTAAAAATTGTCAAGAACATTTCTGATACACTTTCAAACATTGACTGTTGCTCTGTTTCTGTTGACTGAAGTCCATAAAAATGCATTTTTCCGTCAAATAACGTGCTCCACACGGTTCCGGGGGGTTAAGGAATGCCTTTGGAAGTGAATTGATGCATTTGTGTAAGAAAAATATCTATATTTAAAACCTTATTAAGTAAAGTTTCGGCCGATTGCCTTCTGTATTCAGTTTATGGAAAAATGTTGAAAGTGCCTCTGCAGTTCAAAGGCTTACGCTAATAGGTACGCTCTTCAGACATTGCATATGCATCATGAACTCCGAGAAGGCACTTTCAACACTTTTCCACGGAAGGCGATCGGTAGGAAATTTAATTCAAAAATTCATCAAAAATATCAATTTAAAAATTGATTTTTTTTTTTACACAAATACAACGATTAGCTTCAGACGGCCTTTATTAACCCCCCGGAGCCGTGTGGAGCATATTATTTGACGGACAGATGCATTTTTTATGAACTTCAAAAACAGAGCAACAGTCAATGCCATTATAAAGCTGGGAAGAGCCAGGACTTTTTTTTATATAACATAACTTTTATTCGTCTGAAAGAAGAATGTCATATACATAGAGGATTTAAAAAGGTTGAGAACCACTGTCTTAGTCAAATGGCTGATGGTATGTGTGTCGATTACCTTTGCGGAAAGCTCAGTCCTCGGGTCGTACTGGTGGCCTGATACTGAACAAAGTAAGGCACAAGATCTGGACCCAGTCTGACAAAGGCTCCTCTGTTACTACCAATCTCATAGTAGTTAGAGGCCGAAAAAAGGGTCAGGACCTGAAAAACAAAACACATCAACCTTAATGGTTTAGGCCTAGTTCACCCAAAAATTTACAATTTTAAAAATTACTCACCCACAAGTCATCCTAGGTGTATATGACATTCTTCTTTCAGACTAATTCAGAGTTATATTTAAAAAGTCCTGGCTAATTCAAGCATTATAATGATAGTGAATTTTTGGTCTGTTTTTGAAGTCCACCAGAAATTAATTATTTTAGCCTATAAAGTTTTTAATATGGATATTTTTCTTATACAAACACATAACTTTGCTTCAGAAGGCCTTTATTAACCCCTGGAGCCGTGTGGAGCACTTTTATGATGGATAGATGCACTTTTAAGTCACTTCCATTATAAAGCTTGGAAGAGCCAGGACTTTTTTTAAATAACTTTATTTTAATTAATTAATTAATTAAATAATTAATTTTATTCATCTGAAAGAAGAATGTCATATACACCTAGGATGAGTTGAGGATGAGTAAATCATGGGATAATTTTCATTTTTGGGTGAAATATCCCTTTAAAAATTGTCAAGAACATTTCTGATACACTTTCAAACAAAAACTGGCCCCAAAGATATTTGGACATTTAAGCTACACTGAAAAACTGATGAATGTGTTAATTAATTATGATAAATATTTTTTTCAACATTTTTATTTATATTCTTTAAAAATGAATATATATACAGGTCCTTCTCAAAAAATTTCACATATTGTGATAAGAGTTCATTATTTTCCATAATGTAATGATAAAATTAAAATTTCACATATTTTAGATTCATTGCACACCAACTGAAATATTTCAGGTCTTTTATTGTTTTAATACTGATGATTTTGGCATACAGCTCATGAAAACCAAAATTCTCAAAAAATTTGCATATTTCATCCGACCAATAAAGGAAAAGTGTTTTTAATACAAAAAAAAGTCAACCTTCAAATAATTATGTTCAGTTATGCACTCAATACTTGATCGGGAATCCTTTAGCAGAAATGACTGCTTCAATGCGGCGTGGCATGGAGGCAATCAGCCTGTGGCACTGCTGAGGTGTTATGGAGGGCCAGGATGCTTCGATAGCGGCCTTAAGCTCATCCAGAGTGTTGGGTCTTGCCTCTCTCAACTTTCTCTTCACAATTTCCCACAGATTCTCTATGGGGTTCAGGTCAGGAGAGTTGGCAGGCCAATTGAGCACAGTAATACCATGGTCAGTAAACCATTTACCAGTGGTTTTGGCACTGTGAGCAGGTGCCAGGTCATGCTGAAAAACGAAATCTTCATCTCCATAAAGCTTTTCAGCAGATGGAAGCATGAAGTGCTCCAAAATCTCCTGATAGCTAGCTGCATTGACCCTGCCCTTGATAAAACACAGTGGACCAAAACCAGCAGCTGACATGGCACTCCAGACCATCACTGACTGTGGGTACTTGACACTGGACTTCAGACATTTTGGCATTTCCTTCTCCCCAGTCTTCCTCCAGACTCTGGCACCTTGATTTCCGAATGACATGCAAAATTTGAGCGACAGTCCAGTGCTGCTTCTCTGTAGCCCAGGTCAGGCGCTTCTGCCGCTGTTTCTGGTTCAAAAGTGGCTTGACCTGGGGAATGCGGCACCTGTAGCCCATTTCCTGCACACGCCTGTGCACGGTGGTTCTGGATGTTTCTACTCCAGACTCAGTCCACTGCTTCCGCAGGTCCCCCAAGGTCTGGAATCAGTCTTTCTCCGCAATCTTCCTCAGGGTCCGGTTACCTCTTCTCGTTGTGCAGCGTTTTTTGCCACACTTTTTCCTTCCCACAGACTTCCCACTGAGGTGCCTTGATACAGCACTCTGGGAACAGCCTATTCGTTCAGAAATGTCTTTCTGTGTCTTACCCTCTCGCTTGAGGGTGTCAATGATGGCCTTCTGGACAGCAGTCAGGTCGGCAGTCTTACCCATGATTGCGGTTTTGAGTAATGAACCAGGCTGGGAGTTTTTAAAAGCCTCAGGAATCTTTTGCAGGTGTAAAAGATAGAGTTTTTAGAGTTAATTAATTGATTCAGATGATTAGGTTAATAGCTTGTTTAGAGAACCTTTTCATGATAAGCTAATTTCTTGAGAAAGACCTGTATTTATCTCATTTGTTTCAATAAAATGAAATGGGGAACAATTTAGACTTTCAAGAGAAGCATTTGAGACAATGCTTATGAAATATACAGTAACTGAGAACTTGCATTTCTTGAACTATGGAAGGGAAAAACCTCTGAAGAATAATTTTCCTCTGAGCTCAGCTAGAGAATCACTATATTACTCACAGGACATAGTGTCCTAAAAACCACTCTAAATTAACACGAGCCATTATAAGTACATGAATGTAAATGTAAATAAGACGGTCTTACACCTTGAGCATGTTAATCTAAATTCAGTCCCTGTCTCACACATATTTTATTAAAAACTTTAGCCTAAATGACAAAGCCATTATTATTTCCTTCTCAAAAGTCCTCAGATCACTGCATTGCTGACCTTACGATTGTGGCAAAACTCGTATCCATCTTGCTTGCACTCGTGTGAGCGGATGATGAGCTGGAGATTGTGTCTGTTCAGAAAGTTCTCTGTGACATCAGGACCCCAGTAACATCCTCCGCCACGGACTTCATTTGGAACGCAACCGTCCTGAGACATGGGGTCACTCCACAGCAGGTCCAAAATCTGATGATATCAAAGAGATTGTAAAAGAGATTGTTTTTAGAGTGATTTTCCAGATTATAAGCAAATTGATCACACTAGTCTCATATTAGCATTGACTTTTGAAACCTTTTGTACTTTATTATACTTTTTGTGTATTTTAAAGGTACGCTAACTTTTGTTTTTTATTCAAAATTATTTTTACATTAAAGAGCACCTATCATGGAATTTTGAAATTTACCTTTCATGTAGTGTGTAACATAGATCTAAGTGAACAAAAACATCCTGCAAAGTTTGAAATATGACAGTGCACCGTATATAAAGTTATTGTCTTTCAAAAGTAAGAGTTGACTCTGAGTCATTTTTATGAATCGTTAGAAGACCGAAGCTTTTTCTCTGACTAGATGACGTCAACTTCTCAAGTTATTTGAATACGATACGCCCACTTATTGCGCATGCCAGTGAAAACTAGAAAACTTCATGGCGACGAGACGCTGTGTTCTGAAGTGCCACTCAAAAGCAAACATTTTTCATCTGAGCATTTGAAGACTAAGTGGCTACAATTCATATATACAGCTGTACCACAGAAGTCCGAGCCTTGTGCTTTGTTCACGCCATTTTGAAGATGATTGCTTTACCAACTTAAATGCAATTAAACTTGGATTCACGAGCCGGCTGATATTGAAGGAAGGTTCAGTTCCAAGTGTATTTGCATCAGCTTCCTCCTCCGTATCACAAACTGTAAGTGTTATTAATAATTTTTGCTTTTATGTTTTATGCAGCATGCTTAATAATTGTTTGGTTTGTTGTGTAAGCACCGTTTAGCTTTTAGGTCTTCAATGACAATTGTATTGAGATATGTGAATTGTTTGTTGTTGTTTTCTGAGTTTTCTTTAAGAATAGAGTCATACCTCGTAATGTAACGTTACTGCATTTTTATTTATTTTTTGGTAAAAACTTTATGTTTATGCATCGAGTTAATGCTCCATTGGCCTGAAGTGACAACTAACGTTACATTGATGCTTACCATTGAGAAATATCCTACTCCAGTCGTGGTGTTTGCGATTGAGTTTGTTGATCATTCGCATCTCCAGACGTTTCCCCTTCATATTCAGGCTCGAATTGATAGGGTAAAATTGATGCCATGTTTGTTCATAAACTTTATACGCCGATTAACTTGTTAAACCGAAAACCATTTATGGTGATGGGTGTTCCGTTTCCAAAAATATCTGCACAGACTATACCAATCACAACTGACTGAGTCATCGGACCAATCACCACAGATTAGCGTCACGTAAAGGCGGGGTTTTGAAGAGTGAATCACTAAACGAATCATTTGAGAATCGCTGTCAAAACAGGTAAAAATAAATGCATATTATAAGAAAACTAACGTCTTTTTTGTCATTGCATGCATGCAAAACTGTTGTTGGGGACTTCTAAAACAATATTTGGAACATTTTAAATGCCATAATAGGTGCTCTTTAAGTTAATATATCATCAATCCTTGTTCCAAAATGTGTTTTTGTTTGACCGTAATTTATTATGGTAAGCCTATTATAAGTGTTTATATTTTAGGCCTGTAGAGTCGGGATGGTTTTCGCAAGAAATGTCATACATACACTGTATTGCCAAAGGTTTTGGAACGCCTGCCTTTACATGCACATGAACTTTAATGACATCCCTTTCTTAATCCATAGGGTTTAATTTGGAGTTGTCTCACCCTTTGAAACTATAACAGCTTCAGCTCTTCTGGGAAGGCTTTCCACAATGTTTAGGAGTGTGTTTATGGGAATTTTTTACCATTCTTAGAAGCGCTTTCTTTAGGTCAGGCATTGATGTTGGATGAGAAGTCGGACACCACTGCATCCGAGGCCTTGCACTTGGTGATGTAAGGCTTGGATGCAGCTGCTCAGCCATGGAAACCCATTCCATAAAGCTCTCTATGCACTGTTCTTGAGCTAATCTGAAGGCCACACGCAGTCTGTAGCGATTGAATCTGCAGAAAGTTGGTGACTTCTGCACACTGTGCGCCTCAGCATGCGCTGACCACGTTCAGTGATTTTATGTGGCCTACCACATCGTGGATGAGTTGCTGTTGTTCCCAATTGCTTCCACTTTGTAATAATACCACTAACAGTTGACCGTGGAATAATGGTATGGTAGTGAGGAAATTTCGCAGATGGACTTATTACACAGATGGCAGCATATCACAGTACCATGCTTGAATTCACTGAGCTCCTGAGAGTGAACCATTCTTTCACAAATGTTTGTAGAAGCATGCCTAGGTGTTTGATATTATACACCATGGAAGTGATGTGTATTTTAATAGGTAAAGCTACAGTAACATCTTCGCAATCCTTTCCATCTAAACTGGTAGCATCTCTTAAACTAAGTAGTGAAAGTTTTATGAGCAGTAGGATAACCAAATTCATCTGCATGCAGTTTTGTTTTTTAACCATCAGAGGGCCAAAAGTTACATAGCATCCCTTAATGTTTATTTTCGTGCAAAAGCTTATCCAAAAGACTTCGATTGTACAAATGCAATACTCTAAATGCAAATTGTGTTTGTTTTTATATACTAAGGAATGAGTCAAACTTAACGGTTCAAAACAACACATATTGAATTAGTACAGTAGTTCTCAAACAGCGCTCACTAGGGGCCTTCAAGATAACTTTAAATCATTTAAAATGAAGGCAAAACAAGCATCAAAACAAGAAATAAAAAAAAACTACAAAAAAACAATATATTTCTTATTTTAATTCACCTACTTTTTTACTTTGAAGAATTAACATTTTAATTAGGGATTTTAAGATCTGGAAAAGTCATATAAATTAATTCAATATTATAACTTCTTGGGCATTTTATACATTGTATTAACATACATTTTATCATCTAGTTATGCCAAGCTCTGGAGTGTTTTAAAAATATAATAAAAAATACATATTTTTTAATCCTTACCCATTAAATCACAAAAGTCATGGGGTCTTGGGATATTGTTAGGGACAATGGGGGGCCTTGGAAATTGTTCAAATGGTTGAGAGTATAACTGGGTTACACTTTTAAGGTGATAAACACTATTTAAAGGTGACGTAGTTACACTGTACTTACTCAAATAAGTACTGAGTAATAATGATTAACATGTACTTACTATGGAGTTATGGTTAGTTACTTGTAATTATGCATCATTTACTGTTATTACTATAGTAATTACTGCACATGTAGTAACATGTCACCTTAAAATAAAGGGTTACCTAACTGTTTTAGTACTAAGTTTAGTACTAGTACTTTAGTAGGCTAATTAACAAACCACAAACATGTACCAAAGCACATAACATCAATGAAGCCCACCTGCTTCCATTCATCATTGCTGGTGTCGTTGATCTCTGATGAGTCTGGTTCAGACTCAAAGGACGGGGCAGTTCCCAGAATGCGGTGAGACTTGCTGAAACCAGACATGCTAAACTCTGCTTGTCTACGGCGGACCTCAAACTCCTCCTCAACCGTCCGAGACACAGTCCTTGAGAAGTCTTGAAGGGAGCGTCTCTGGAAACTGTCACGAGCACCAAACGTTTTGGGAAAGGTCATTGAGCCCCTTCTGTTCTTACAGATGATCATCTCATCATAACGTTCTGAATCTGCATATAAACTACTGCGGGATGGAGTCTTCTTCTTCGGGGTCTTCAGAGCAGACACATACTACAGAAAGACAACAATCATAGTAATCAGTTAAAGAGGAGATGTTCAGGCTTGAACAACATCGTTTAACAAAACCGTTTGTTTGACTCACACTGTGTCTGTCCACTCGAGCTATCAGAGCGAGATCAGTGGTATCTGAGATTCCTCCATGGACTATCAGCACCCGCTGGTCGATTACAGTCACTAAGGGCAACCAGCTGAAGATCTTCTGGAGCAACTTGAGGATGCGCTTCCCATGCAGCTTAAAGGAATTGAACAGATGAGAGAAGCCCCTCTGATTAATTTCACTATATGGTGAAGGTCAGAGCAGGAACAGAGCAACACATTACTGACGATGTTAATAAGTTAGTTCTCAGCAGAGTTATTGTTGTTAACTAAAACCATAAAAATATTTCATTACTTGGAGAGAAAAAAAAAAACATTAACTGAAATAAAATAATTTCATTTATTTTTTTAAAAGTTTAAGTTCTATGAAAAAACTATAAAACAAAAATAAAAAAATATATGTAGACATATTACATATAAATAAAAATGTCAAAAACACTAAATTTTACACAACATTACTAAAACGTTAAATAAAATTTTAATAAAAAATTAGAACAACATTAACAACACTATGATACTATTAATTATGCTAAAACACTAGTCCTCAGTTAACTTCAGTTAGCATCATCATTGGATGTTTTGCCAAATGTGTTTTGCTATTGACCCTAAATCTGCCAAAAAACAACAACACTTGATTATAAAAGATGATTCTATTGCCCATCTGCTTAACCTGCAATGTTCTTTCACTAGTATAAATATAGTATATTTCCGAAGTAAAAAAAAAAGACTCATTATGTATATTAAAAGTACACTATGTAGGATTTTTGCAGTCGAATATCCAAAAACCACCAGGCCAGTGTGATATATTTTGTTCTGTTTAGTTCTTACAATATCCCAAATGTTTCCAACTATTTGTAAATTGTGAGAAAATCTCGTTTCCGGTTTTATTTAGCAGAAATGCTTTACTCTCACTGGAGTGTGAACAAGTGTCCCAGCAGCACAGAGTAACGTCCTAACATCATTTTAAACACACTTAAATGTATCTAATATAATAAACAGAGCTGCTTTACCTCATACTCATGACCGGAAAAGCGGAGATTGCGCCGGCGACTGTGTCCCGTCATAATAAAAGTCTTGTTGCTCGCGAGAAATGGGTTTCGCTCCGGCGGCCTTACTCAGCTCCCACAGCACTTGCCCCTGCTCTGCTTCATATTCAGTAACGTTAATAATTGCATCCATGAACATGATTTCTGCCCGAGTCCTATCACGATTATTTTCCACCGGCTGTGAGGTGAAGACCAAATGTCCCAAGATGCTGCGCTCAAACAAGACGTCATCAAGCTATGCCTTTGTTTTGAACAGGCGCCCTCTAGCGGACGGAAAAGTTAACGGCCACTAGTCCTTTAAAATACATGTATATAGTATGTTTCCAAAGTTAAAAAATGACTCATTACGTACAGTCAAACCAAAAAATTCATATACCAGATATAATTTTTACTAGTGGGTGCAGAAACTATAGTTTAATTTATGAAGATAGCAATATAAAGTAAACTTTGACATCATGACAATATGTGATATTATACCCAAAAATTCGTCATACAGTGGACTACTAATAAATTTGATTAAAAAAAATTTGACCAAAAGTATTCAGACATTTTGACCTGACACCAAGTGTTTTTTCTTTATTTGCTAATGTGACCTTTGTCACCACAGACTGAATTAAATTAAGCATTGCTTGGTAATTGGTTGGCCTAAATTGGTATTATCTAATTATGTACTTAAATGTAACAGCTGACAGCTGATTGGTTGATTGTAATTAATTACAGACCTTTCTATCAAAGTTATCTGACATTATCAAGATTAATTTGTTCTGACACAGTTCAACTCTTGAACATTTTCTAAACTATAGCGAATGAACTGTGATAATGTGAGAAAATGTTGAAATTCTTCAATTACCTAGGTGTCATATGTGCAGTCTGATGTTTTTTTTACTTAACAACTAGTTAACAGCCACCAGTCCTTTTAAATACTAGCATATTTTCAATGTTAAAAAAGGACTCATTACATATATTCAGTTACCTACTATAGGTGTCACTAATGCAGTCAAACATTTGTTCATTTAACAATTAGTTAACAGCCACTAGTCCTTTTAAATACTAATGTAAATGTTCCAGGTGTCTGTGCGTCTCATTTCCAATAAAAGTAAAACATCTTCCCAATGTTAAAAAATGGAGTGAACAGTTTGTTCATTTAGCAGCTAGTTAATAGGCACTGGTGACAGAGTGCAAGAATGTTTAATGTCTTGGAGACTTTACGTTGTAATCCTCTTACCAAGGACTGGCATTCACTGTGAAAATAACTGCAGGAGAACTGACCAGAGTTTTCCCTTTTAAACTGTAAGTCTAAGTAGGCCACTAGCAGTTAATAGGTGCCGTTCTTGGAAAGAAAGTTTTGGGATATCCCTTAGTTTAATAATGGAGATAAACTGCTAACTCCATATGGTAAACAAACTCTTAGGAACTTGGAGGAATTGTAGAGCACAGACATTAGAAGTAATTAATGTTGGAAAAATACACTCTTATTAAGTTTGACCTACCTTGTATTTCCCCAGCACTTCTTTGGTGAAGCCATACCTTTGAATAGAAAATGAAATGTTTTCACCCAAAAATAAACAAATTCAATTCAATTCAAAGTGTCAGAAGATTTGTTTTTCTTGCTGAAAAACAGTAAATGTAACATGTAAACGATCACATTATAGCGCCACCTTGTGAATAATCCTCAACAAAATTAATACACTCCCTCAAAGACCAGTGGATCTCAAACTTTTTGACTCCAATATGTACCTCCTATGTTGTAATCAGAATAAATCAGTTTGCTGAGGCCCTCTAGTGGTTGACAACCACTGATCTCTGGTCTAGACACTGTCTAATTAAATGGATGATATAGCTATGAACCGATTTAAGGATTCAGAATTGTTTTGATATCGTTTTCTGTCAAGAGAATCTGAACAAAGAACATGTATGAATCAGGAAGGAAGGAGTTAGAAAAAAAATATGATTGCTTGGACCTAAGTTTATTGTTGGTAACTTTATATTTACTTAATTGAGGTACTGCAAAAAATACTTGTGGTGAGCAAAATTTTATGAATATAGTATAGTATCCTATGTATAATTATTGTACTGTTACTGAATGCTTGTGTTCAGCACATTTCCATTACCTCAAATTAATGATGTGGTCTTCATGGTTTCCTCGATTAAGATAAACATCTCCAGGATACACAAGCAGGAAAGCAAACAATATGAGCAGAATCTCTATGGAGTCTTTGCCTCGGTCCACATAGTCTCCATTGAAAACATAGGGTTTCTCCATTGAGGGCATTCCATTCTGGAAAAATAAATAGACCACAAATCCATAGGAATAGATATACTACTTAAAGACCATCTGATAGCTGAGTGTGAAAAAAATGTAATACCTTGTAAAATATCAGTAGCAAGTCCTCTAATTGTCCATGTAAATCACCTGTAATAAAGTTCATAACTTTATTTTCGAATGGGGCATTGAATAGCATTACAATAAAAAAAGTTAAAAGGATATGCCAGGCATTCTCACCACAAACAGTTATTTCTTTGCTATGGCATGTGGAGACTCGGTTGATATTTGGCAAACCTCTGAGTAACTTCCACGTTTCCAGAAGAAGCTGAAGAACGTAACGAGAGTGAAGCTGCTGCTTAGAGAAAGCAGAAGTGTACATGGTTAAAGACATCGAGTGTTATCTGACTGTCATATACTGTACAAACTATGACAGGGATAGGCAACTTCCTGGAGGTCAACTGTCCTGCAGAGTTGAGCTCCAACCTTGACAAAAACTCATCTGCCTGTAGGTTTAATAACCATTAAGACATTGCTGAATCCGAAATTGGGCCCCCTAAACCCTAACTCACTATTCCCTACGTTAGTCCTCTAATACCCCAGACAGCAACATAAGCTGAATCCGAAATTGCCCCCTAATAGGGCATTATTTGAAGGGACAGCCATTTGTAGTGGAGTCCAAAACCGTAGTGGACGTTATTAAGTGCACTCTTTCAATCCCACATTACACCACAATAACGAGTGTACAGTTGTTGTGTGCTCAACGGCTGTCCGACTTCACGCACTTGTTTTCAATCACTCCTTCAAGTGAACTATATTAGTGGACTAAAGGAGGGAATAGTGAATGAGGGTTTAGGGGGCAATTTCGGATTCAGCCGTGTTGGCCCAAATCCGGGCCACATCTGGTACATGTGGATTCCGCACGTACCAGATGTGAGCCGCATCTGGGATGACACTATGTTGCTGTCTGGGACAGTTCAATTGAAGGAATGAATGAAAACGAGTGAGTGAACTCGGACAGCTGTTGTGTGTACATTGGCTATACACTCGTTATTGGGTGCAATGTGGGATTGAATGAGTGTACTCAATAACGTCCACTTTGGTTTCGGACACCACTACCAATGGCTGTCCCCTCAAATAATGCCCAATTTGAGGGTATGTGGGCGATTTTAGATTCAGCCATGGATTAGCTTGTTCATGTGTGTTTGATTAGGGTTGGAGCTAAACTCTGCAGGACAGTGGACCTCCAGAAACCTGCTCTATGAAACAAAGGTTCCAAAAGGGAGTTCAGTGTGTGTGGCGGGGCCAGTGAACATTTTGGCAGGGCAAGTAAGCAGTAAACTCCTTAGCGTTGAGCCCTATGTGTTTATACATAGAGTCCTTTTAAAGACCTGCCCCTTTTGTTTTAAAATAAATTTACAAAATCTGTTAAAGAGAAAAATAAATAAAATGTTGTTCAAACTCCAACGCACCAGGAATGTCACTTGACCCACCTTACATGGCAAAGCTAGAGCTGGGCCTCATCTGAACATCTTTAGTTCCTTTTAATGCAACGGAAAAGTTCCATCCCAGCTAATACAAATATGTTTAAAAAAACATTAAGCAGAGCATTCAGTTATGAAATGTTCTATTAATGTGTAAAAACGTCTATTTTTTAGTTAAGGTTTTGAGAATATTATTAAACACCAGACAACTCTGAACGAGCATTCCATAAACGTTGCTGGAAGAATGTTTGCTCAACCATGCCAGACTGTAAGCCAAAGTTCGGAAAATGTTCTCTGTCAGCTGGGATTGATGTTAAACTTTCTTTATAAAACCATAGATCCCAATAAAGAAGCCTTATTTTTAAGAAACATATTTTGAATGCATCCTCGTTGAACACCTACTTGTTTGTTTTTGAAGGCCTCTACAAGATCAGCAGCCTGATCCATATCTAAAGGAAAAGTCAGCCGTGGGCCAGAGTAGATGTCTGGCACATCAATATTGGTGTAGTTGAAGTATCTCTCCCACTCTGCATCTCGGCAAACCTCGTTTTCTCTGAAGATATGTGAGATCAGATTTCCTACATGGAAGAACACAGTTTTTAGCATGGATATATTCCAGTGGAAAGATGTGGTATTTGTGTTTAAATGAACAGCTTCTGTTACGTTCACTGCTGGATGGAGTGAAGTTATCCATCAGGTAACCAAGAAAATTGTATAACTGCGTGAGAAAGTGAAAAAAAAGTATTTGTTCACAGTTTTCATGGAGATATATTAAGTAATCCATCCATCCATCCACCCACCCATCCATCCACCCATCCATCTATCCATCATCCATCTATCCATCCACCATCCACCCATCCACCCATCCACCCATCCATCCATCCATCCATCCATCCATCCATCCATCATCCATACACCCATCCACCTACCCATCCATCCATCATCCACCCATCCATCCATCCATCCATCATCCACCCATCCATCCATCCATCCACCCACCCATCCATCATCCATCCATCCATCCATCCATCATTCATCCACCCATCCATCCATCCATCCATCCATCCATCCATCCATCCATCCATCCATCCATCATCCATCCACCCACCCACTCACCCATCCTCCATCCATCATCCACCCATCCATCCATCATCCACCCATCCACTCACCCATCAATCCATCTATCATCTATCAATCCATCAATGCACCCACCCACCCACCTACCCATCCATCCATCCATCATCCATACACCCACCCACCCATCCATCATCCATCCATCATCCATCCATCTATCATCCATCCACCCACCCACCCATCATCCATCCATTCATCCATCCACCCAACCACCCATCCATTCACCCATCCATTCATCCATCCATCCATCATCCACCCATCCACTCACCCATCCACCCACCCATCCACATCCATCCATCCATTATGATTAGATTATAGTGATTTTCATGGAGATATATTAAGTAATCCATCCATCCACCCACCCATCCATCCATCATCCATACACCCATCCATTTATCCATCCATCCATACACCCACCCACCTACCCATCCATCCATCATTCATCATCCGCCCATCCATCCATCCATCCATCCATCCATCCATCCATCCATCATCCACCCATACACCCACCCATCCATCCATCCTTTATGATTAGATTATAGTGGATTTCATACTTTGATCTGGTCTTGTAGGTCTGCATACTCCATGGACTGGAAGATGTTCCAAGTGTATCTGCGTCTCATTTCCATGCGAGCCGCATAGTGTCTGTACCAGCGCTGGATCAGAACCGCTGCTTTCATTGCTTTCAAGAGAACATGACGCAGATCATTATCAGAATACTTTTTTTTTTGTTTGCTGCTTAGATTAATTTAAATTAATAATTAAATTATTTGGGAACACTTTAGTTTAGGGTCCAATTTTTACTATAAACTTGCTGCTTATAGTATGAATATTATTAGGATATTGTCTGTTTATTAGTTCTTATAAAGCACATATTAATGCTTCTGAATTACCTTATTCTACATCCCTTAATCCTACCCAATAGACCCACAACTACCTTAATACCTATTAATAAGAAGTTTATTGAGGCAAAAGTCATAGTTAAAAGTTAGTAAATAAGGAGAATTGGACCCTAATCTAAAGTGTGACCAATTAATTAGACTTTCAGGTCCGAGCAGCATCCGAGAGAGATTACGGTAATATGTCAGCTCTATACTATAAGTCTTATAATATAACACTGTGAAGTGTGCACTACTCAGCAACAGTCAAACAAATGGCATAGTGGTCAGAAAACTTACTTATGGCTGCTGCAGATATGCATGAAAAAGAAGGCATGTTGAGAATATATACAATATATATTGACATTGCACAGAAACAATTGGCAGCCGTGTTCTATTCCATAGCTGCAGGAGATAAATAAGGTTTTACACAAGCTTTGCTGGACTGGTAAAATCTCACCTGGGATGACATTCCCATCTGTTTTAAGAAGAAGAAGTCAGTGAGGTGAAGTTAAACTCAAACTAAATAGTCGTTGAAAAAAACAGTACTCAAACATTCTGTACATAGGCCTTTGAATTACACTAACCATTCATATACATGTTTTTAGTAAACATTTTACCTTTGTCATATCTTTTATTGAATTCACTGTGTTTCGTGACACCACACCCCATGGCTTCTCCTGAAAGCAGAGCAAATGAAAGTCAGTATAACAAGCACTTTTCTTCTTATCATTTAACACCTGTGTGAGACGTTATGAATCATGCACAATAAATCATATTTGAACCATGCCTGTTTACAGCATGAGAACATATTTTTAAAATGCTTTATAAGAAACCATAAACTGTAAAATAAACAACAGGGTGGCACTTTATTTTAGGGTTCAATTCTGCTTTTTAGAATGCATTTTACTAGAATATTGGCTGTTTATTAGTACTTATAAAACACATATTAATGTCTTATTCTGCATGATCATATTCTACTTCTCTTAATCTGACCAAATACCTAAACTTAATTATTACAAAAACTACCCTACTAACTATTAATAAGCAGTAAATTAGGAGTTTATTGAGGCAAAAGTCAGTTAATAGTGATGTGTTCCCCACACTAAAGTGTTACCAACAACACTTGATTTCGTAACACACAACATTGTTTATTATATATTAAATACTAAATTCAGGTATTTCAAATTGTACACCTTTGTACCTTATTTACCCTTTATGGTGCATATTAGTACTTTAAAAATATACATATTAGTACCTAAAGTGTACATATTAGTTCCTACTAAAAGGGCACTGCCCCAGTGACAGTTTATATATAGGCTACACCAAATGTCATGTTGTTGTAGACGTTAATGAGATCCAGAGAGTGAGTTAATCTGGGGTTATCGCTCTCTTGCACTGGCCTCAATCCTCCTTACAGAGCAGAAGACGTCAACATGCACCTGTGCCTCCGTGAAAACCAACAAGCCTCAAAGAGTCAATCATATCTCTGTTTCAGTCTAAACCAGCTCTTATTTATTCAAATAACTTCAAAACGTATAACTCCTTCTGCCAATTTTTAAAAATCATGAGGTCAGAAGGGAATTTTGTTTTTATTTAGTAAGGAATAACCAGGGATTATGGACTATGGATTTATAGACTTGTTTATAGGGAAGGTTATTCATTAGCTCAGCAGACATCACAATCGTTTAGTGTAAAAAACAGACATGCTAGAGGTTAAATATTGAAAGGTTCAATTGGGTTGTGTAGGTTCTTGAGTCAAAAAGAACCCTTTATGCCAAAAAGATTCTACTATACTGTCCGTAAAAAATTGTTAAATGATTGCATTTTTTTTTTCTAGTGATAAAGTATGTTTACAAGCTGTTTTTCATAAAAAAAAATAATATCAAAATGGTCCCATGAAGGGAATCTCTAAAAGGTACATGAAGCCTTAAAGGATCTATATAAAACTTTTAGTGTAAGACATGCACTCTGAATCTTATTCACAACAATGGAAAATAAGACTGCTACTATGAAAAATATTCAGTAAATTATATAAAAATAAGTTTTTTCTTTGTAGATGCAGGTATTTAAAACATATGCACAACATTTTTTAAATACTAAATATTGCCTATTTTTAAAAACATAATTAAACCCATACTAAATATTGCCTTAAAATATTTTTTTATATCATTGTAGATCACCATTAAATCAGTTGTAGCTTTTAGTACCTTTTCTGTGTATTTCTTTGAATTGAATGTTAATATGAAAGGCTGTGTAAACAGTGTCAGCAAACAATAAAGCCATAAAGTTTTCAAAAAATAGATGACAAATCAAATCAAAACTCACCTGGTGGGGTTCTCTTCTAAATCCCAGAAGCTTTATTTCCACAACATGTCACCCAAAGGAATGTGTCCGCCTGGCGTACTCCATTAGTGCTTGCTTGGATTAGTCAATGTTAATAGTAGAAACGCAAATAAATCAACTTGTGAGCACAAAAATAAAGCATAGTCACAGGCTTTCCCATATCCCCTGAGACCTTAAAAGTCCTGAGCAAAATTCCACTATTTTCATTCAAAAATGAGAGAAGAGCTTGTGTCAAGCTCCTGAGGCCTTAGGTGTGTTTGTTTCTCTGCTTCTTAACAGTCTTCTGTTGTGTAGCTGAATTAAGTGAACAAGCCCTGAAGGGATTAAGGGTAATAGCTTGATGCGACTTGACTGGACTTTGTTTAGGAAATGGCACTTTCCTTAAGGGAGCATATGGAGAAGTCTGGGCGATGTTGATGCGTAAAGTATTGCATATAAATTCAAAATATAATGCAAGATGCAAAATAAATAATTTGAGGAGAAAGCAGTTCTTGTATTGATTTTGACATTTTATGTGCGTGATATCTGAGATTTGATTCATGGTTTTTAGTTAAACTAGTTACTTTATAAAATAAAAAGACATTGCATTATGTAATTTGTTATAGCCTTTAGCTGTTCAATAATTGCAGTATGTTTTAATTGTCATCATTTAGTATGAAATATTATTGATAAAAGCCACAATATGTATTTTTTTTGCTGCTAGAGGTCACTTATTCAAAACAAAGGCATAGCTTGATGACGCCTTGATTAAAATTGCTTATCTCTCTTGATTTAAACATTCTTGGAAACATTTGGGATAATTTAACTACACTCACCTAAAGGATTATTAGGAACACCTGTTCAATTTCTCATTAATGCAATTATCTAATCAACCAATCACATGGCATTTGCTTCAGTGCATTTAGGGGTGTGGTCCTGGTCAAGACAATCTCCTGAACTCCGAACTGAATGTCAGAATGGGAAAGAAAGGTGATTTAAGCAATTTTGAGCGTGGCATGGTTGTTGGTGCCAGACGGGCCGGTCTGAGTATTTCACAATCTGCTCAGTTACTGGGATTTTCACGCACAACCATTTCTAGGGTTTACAAAGAATGGTGTGAAAAGGGAAAAACATCCATTATGCAGCAGTCCTGTGGGCGAAAATGCCTTGCTGATGCTAGAAGTCAGAGGAGAATGGGCCGACTGATTCAAGCTGATAGAAGAACAACTTTGACTGAAATAACCACTCGTTACAACCGAGGTATGCAGCAAAGCATTTGTGAAGCCACAACACGCACAACCTTGAGGCGGATGGGCTACAACAGCAGAAGACCCCACCGGGTACCACTCATCTCCACTACAAATAGGAAAAATAGGCTACAATTTGCACTAGCTCACCAAAATTGGAGAGTTGAAGACCGGAAAAATGTTGCCTGGTCTGATGAGTCTCGATTTCTGTTGAGACTTTCAGATGGTAGAGTCATAAACAGAATGAGAACATGGATCCATCATGCCTTGTTACCACTGTGCAGGCTGGTGGTGGTGGTGTAATGGTGTGGGGGATGTTTTCTTGGCACACTTTAGGCCCCTAAGTGCCAATTGGGCATCGTTTAAATGCCACGGCCTACCTGAGCATTGGTTCTGACCATGTCCATCCCTTTATGACCACCATGTACCCATCCTCTGATGGCTACTTCCAGCAGGATAATGCACCATGTCACAAAGCTTGAATCATTTCAAACATGACAATTAATTCACTGTACTAAAATGGCCCCCACAGTCACTTGATCTCAACCCAATAGAGCATCTTTGGGATGTGGTGGAATGGGAGCTTCATGCCCTGGATATGCATCCCACAAATCTCCATCAACTGCAAGATGCTATCCTATTAATATGGGCCTACATTTCTAAAGAATGCTTTCAGCACCTTGTTGAATCAATGCCACGTATTAAGGCAGTTCTGAAGGCAAAAGGGGGTCAAACACAGTATTACTATGGTGTTGCTAAAAATCCTTTAGGTGAGTGTATATTTTATTATAACTATAAAAATAATCAGCGTATTGATTCATGATTTGGATCGCGTGTCAAACTGCCAAACTGCTGAAATCACGTGTCATTGGCGATCCAAATTCTGAATCGATACACTGATTCATAACCGTTCAAATCTTTGTTCGCGGATTGAAAACAAACACGGAAGAGAAGAAGACAATGCTGAATAAAGTCGTAGTTTTTCTTATTTTTGGACAAAATGTATTTTCGATGCTTCAAGAGATTTTAACTAACCAACTGATGTCACATATGGACTACTTTGATGTTTTTATTACCTTTATGGAAAGGGACAGTATTCCGTGCATACATTCAATGGTGGACCAGAAAGTTCTCGGACTAAATATAAAATATCTTAAACTGTGTTCCGAAGATGAACGGAGGTCTTACGGGTGTGGAACGACATTAAGGTGAGTCATTATTGACATAAATTTCATTTTTGGGTGAACTAAACCTTTAAAGAGCTGTACTATATAGAGAAATAAAATCAATATGAAATATTGGCAAATATGGCTTAGTGCGAATATTAAATTGTTAAGGCTGCAATTTATTCATATAAATAAATGCACTGAAGGTTTCCAATCGTAGCACAACACTGTTCATTTAAAAGCGCAGAAGCGTATGATCATGATATGGTGTTTTAACGTCTCAGAGCAGTTTTATCCAGGGTGAAGACGCTGCAACAAAAGATAGTCTCAAACCGCTTTGACAGTATTACAAACATACACAGTGCTGCGTTTTACTCTGAAACTTGCAGCAAGCACATTGGGCAGTGGGGCAAAAAAATATTTAGTCAGCCACCAATTGTGCAAGTTCTCCCACTTAAAAAGATGAGAGAGACCTGTAATTTTCATCATAGGTACACTTCAACTATGAGAGACAGAATGAGAAAAAAAATCCAGAAAATCACATTGTCTGATTTTTAAATAATTTATTTGCAAATTATGGTGGAAAATAAGTATTTGGTCAATAACAAGTGTTCATCTCAATATTTTGTTATATACCCTTTGTTGGCAATGACAGAGGTCAAATGTTTTCTGTAAGTTTTCTGTAAGATCCACAGAGACAGATAAGTTTTCCAGGGGGAAAAGTAAAAGACCAGGCGAGGCCAGGTCGGACCGTGCTGCGAGCCGGTCTTAAAAGGATTACAGAGGAGGGTAGTCCGCCTGTCCATCTTGGGTGAAAGATAGGGTCTGAACGGAGACGTCCGACAGACTAAAAAAAAAACCTAGCGCTAGGAAGATCCACAGAGACAGGCTGTCAGGATGGGGAAGTCCCAGAGCAAGATCAAATATGAAACACCTGTGTTTTGCCAAATGTCTATTAACAACTGTTTTAATTATCCTGTTTTTATTTTTAATTCTTACACGTGTTATTCTTATTTCTTATCACTGTTTTAATTTCATTTTCTATGTAAAGCACTTTGAATTGCCATCGTGTATGAAATGTGCTATATAAATAAACTTGCCTTGCCTTGCCTAAGTCTCCACAAGGTTTTTACACTCTGTTGCTGGTAGTTTGGCCCATTCCTCCATGCAGATCTCCTCTAGAGCAGTGATGTTTTGGGGCTCTCGCTGGGCAACACAGATTTTCTATGGGGTTGAGATCTGCAGACTGTCTAGGCAACTCCAGGACCTTGAAATGACCTTACAAAGCCACTCCTGTGTTGCCCGGGCGGTGTGTTTGGGATCATTGTCATGCTGAAAGACCCAGCCATGTTTCATCTTCAGTGCCCTTGCTGATGGAAGGAGGTTTTTACTCAAAATCTCACGATACATGGCCCCAATCATTCTTTCTTTTACACGGATCAGTCGTCCTGGTCCCTTTGCAGAAAAACAGCCCCAAAGCATGATGTTTCCACCCCCATGCTTCACAGTAGGTATGGTGTTCTTTGGATGCAACTCAGCATTCTTTCTCCTCCAAACACGAAGTTGAGTTTTTACCAAAAGTTCTATTTTGGTTTCATCTGACCATATGACATTCTCCCAGTCCTCTTCTGGATCATCAAAATGCTCTCTAGCAAACTTCAGATGGGCCCGGACATGTACTGGCTTAAGCAGGGGGACACATCTGTCACTAAAGAATTTGAATCCCTGGCGTGTGTTACCGATGGTAGCCTTTGTTACTTTGGTCCCAGCTCTCTGCAGGTCATTCACTAGGTCCCCTGTGTGGTTCTGGAATTTTTGCTTACTGTTCTTGTGATCATTTTGACCCCACGGGGTGAGATCATGCGTGAAGCCCTAGATCGAGGGAGATTATCAGTGGCCTTGTATGTCCACATTTTCTAATAATTGCTCCCACAGTTGATTTATTCACACCAAGCTGCTTACCTATTGCAGATTCAGTCTTCCCAGCCTGGTGCAAGTCTACAATTTTGTTTCTGGTGTCCTTTGACAGCTCTTTGGTTTTGGCCATAGTGGCGTTTGGAGTCTTATTGTTTGAGGTTGTGGACAGGTGTCTTTTATACTGATAACGAGTTCAAACAGGTGCCATTTATACAGATAACGAGTGGAGGACAGAGGAGCCTCTTAAAAAAGGTCTGTGCAGGACAGAAATCTTGACCAAATACTTATTTTTCCACAATGATTTGCAAATAAATTCTTTAAAAATCAAGCAATGTGATTTTCTGTATTTTTTTTTTCTCATTATATCTCTCATAGTTGAAGTGTACCAATGATGAAAATTACAGGCATCTCTCATCTTTTTAAGTGGGAGAACTTGCACAACTGGTGGCTGACTAAATACTTTTTTGCCCCACTGTATATGCCGACAAGTTGGAATTAAAAATAACATAGAATTGAGAAAGACGTAAATAATTACAGTAGTACTATACATTTTATATATTTTTATTAAATATTAAATTAAATATTTTAATTTGACAATACAATAGTCAATTAAAATATTTTATTTAATAATCACAATAAAAATAATAACATGCATTATTGTTATTAAAAACATTATTATTATTTTATAGTCATACTAATGGGTCAAATCAGTGGGAATGCCTATGCCTATGAAAATTCGAGTAGAAATATATCTTGTAAAGTGTGACCAATTTTTTCTAAATCAAGTTATGACAATCAAATTTTTCTAAATCAAGTCAATGACAATCAAGTTATTTCTCAGTTTATTCAGTCATCTTATTTTCTATGCAGATGCACAATTACCACAATCATTCTAGAATTATTAATTCTTTACAAATAGAGCTATTCAAATCATCATGAAAATTAAAGGGTTTTTTGTATCGCAATAAGCTATATATATCGCAATATTCGCAAGATATTAAAATGACTCATTTCCATTGTGAAAAGCATGAAGAGAAGCAGAGTTTCTTGGGAAGATCAGAATTAAGCCGAGTTATGGCTCATTCCATCACACACACATCTGTGAACAGAAAGAAAAGACCATCAACTATATTTAAGAAAGCACAGAAAACACATGAGACCCAGTTAGTCACCCCAATTCTTGTGATCCTCCTTGCAAAAGACTGGTCAACTGAGTGTTGCAAAATTCCCTTAATGTCAAAATGACTTTAGAGAAACTATAGCAACATCTTACATTTTGATAGAAATGACTTTTCATCCAAAAAAAACCCCAAAATGTTACTAAACCAGCCAACCAGACTTCCTCAAATGACACCAAAAAACATAATTATGGTAACATAAGTAAAGTAAAACTTGAGCCGAATATAGTTTATGTAAATATGTTTTAAAGTGGAACTGGGTATTGTTATGTCTTGTTCTTACATCTCTGACAACTGTTGTGTACTTCCCAGGTGTGGCGGCACTCATGACGGTTGTATAAACAGTAATCCTGGAAGGAAGAACATACTAACATTAAAAGCACTTAACCACCCCACAACCTTAAACCAATGCACTTACACCAATGTTCCAAATGTATTAAAGCTCTTTTATTAAAAAAAAAATGCAGTGCACTGCAACCTAATTATATAATTTTGTATTAACTATAAACAAATCAACAGAAAAAGGCATTGTCTATAAATGTTTGGTTGATTTCAGCAAGTCTATGCAGCTCATTTAGTCTGGACAGCGTAACAGACGGTTAAAGACATTTCTCCACATAGAAACCATGTAAGACTCTTACTTGCATCACACACACCTCACCCCCATCCCTGCCCCCATCCAACCGTCTGCCTCACCCTTTCCTCCTTACTATCTCCCTTACTCTGTCCCAACAAAAATCCCATCACGTGACCACGTGTACTGTGTGTACAATGTATGTTATGTTTGCATGTATGCTTTGCAATCTGCATTTCTTTTTTTTCTGGAGAGCGTGTGGCGGCGCTTTAAATAGCTGTGGGTCAGAGGCTTGCTCCAAACTCATTTCGTTGCATTGTACTTGTACATGTGTAATGACAATAAACTTGAATCTAATCTAATCTAATCTAATGTAATACCATAAACATAGGTCCGGTTTCCCAGACAGGTCTTAAATTAAGCTAGGATTAGGCCTTAGTTCAATTAGGACATTTACGTAGCTTTTATAAAAGTGCCTCAGAAAAAAACATTACTGCTGTGCATCTTGAGACAAAACAATGGCACTGACATATTTGAAGATATATCAGTGCAAGTTGCTTTCAGTTAAAACAGCTCAAACATGCATTTTAGTCTGGGACTAGTTTAAGATTTGTCTATGAAACCAGGGGATAAACCTAATGAAAGTGAAAGCATGTCAGTGAAAGAAATGAACTTTTCCATTACATTGATTTCCGGGAGCATTCTTTCTGGCATTTATACTATGAATATTGTCGGCTCTGTGACAAATTGCTTTTATTTCTCTATTGCCAATTAAGTCAATTTGAATAAAAGCATCTGCTAAATGCATAAATGTAAAGTAACATCATCATATGGTTACAAAGAACCTACTAGAACCACATGAAAATATAACATCTCTGATAAGCAATGATAAATAAACTTGGTAAAGCAAGATGAGTTTAGAATCAGTGTTGAGTTTGGAAAACCAGACATGAAAGAGGGTGAGAGTTCAACAGATATCAATGCTTGGACTGTTCTGATTTACAGAGTGGCTGAAACAATGAGTGTCTGTGAAGCTGTGTGAAAAGGCAGTGGCTTCACAAGACTTTTTTCTGTCACTGTATCCTTCAGGATGATCCCTAAATTCTGCATTGCGTTGTTAAATCCTAATATTAATAACCTCCATTGGGAAGTATATAGTATATTGTACAACTGGTTACCACAAATGAGAAATGAGCATTCTACTTGAGGTCATTACACCACAGAATATCATGTGATAGGGGAAAAAGCATAACTGTCCTTACCCATTACATACTGGATTCACGGATAAAACCTGTCAAAATTAAAATGACATGGTCACTGAATCAACCATTTTTTTCAATAAATAATTTAATAAAAGAGCACAAACACAAATCTCATTAAAGAAAATTCTTCAGATCTTTTTGATATCCAAATGCAGAAATTGCTAATGATTGAATGCATTTACTTGCATACTGAAAAAAGTTATACAAGCACATTTTATGGTACATGAAAAATGTACTGTAGAGCAGAAATAAATGCCATAACCTATGACAATAATAGGCTGCCAAAATGGATTTGTTCATATACCTTATACAGAGAATCCATGCTAATATGGTTTTGACCAGTGGCATTTAATGCTTTCATTGCCACATCTCTAAAAAAATAAATAAAAAAATATCAGGAAATGTGAGAAACAATCCTTAATTTGTTCAATTCAGTAAATAATCCCTCATTTATGCTCTCAAGTTATTGATAAAAATGTATGGTCTCCTTGCCTTCGGTCATCTCGTTTAGGGGTGGGTAGCCAGTGGTCATAATTTGTTTCAACTCTATACCAGCTAAAAAAAGCAACAGTCAAAATCACAGGTTTAGTAATGTAAACACTTTCAGGAAAACACTAGTGCTATAACAGAATGTTCAAATGGAATTCTATTGTAGCATCATCATCACGTTTGCGTTTCATTGTAACATTTTTATATAATTTTAAAAATGATGAAAAATGGTTGGTGCTTACTTTCCTTGAAGTGGATCCAGGGGCCAGATGTCAGCTGATCCTCTTCTGTCTCTGGTGATGACCACACCCTCACCAGCACGAACACCACCCAAAATGTAATAAACATCTGTGATGATCGGCACCTTGGCCAGCCTCACTGCTGCATCCTGGAAATCCACAGCTGCTTCAAGAGTCTGAAGAGAATCAAACAAAGCAGATTTATTCAATGCCAAAGTCTCTTAATAGTCAAAAAGTCAGTAAGTAAATGTAGCATAATTTGAAATACTGATTTGTATTTTGAATCACCTCTCGTACTAGCCAGCTAACTGGAGAACTTTTTAATAAAATGGCTGAAATTACATTCTCCCACCAATGTCCCTTATCTGTGGGAATAGAGACATAATAAAACCTGTGCAAAATTGATGATCTCATTAAAAAAAAAAAAACAATCAACCTACTGCGTTCATTGCCAGTCACTGTAAACTTGTTGGGGCTCTGTCCTGTCCACAGCCCAACATAACCAGCAAAAGTGGTTCCTCTGTATGCCACCTGAAGAAAAAAATGTAAGAATATAATACTACACGACACAAGTTCACATTTACAAATAATCGGATTAAAAGAGTATGTGTATTTGGCGTGCTGTCCGAGGGGAGGGCACCAAGCTCAGAAATGGCTGGGATAGGAACAATAGAGAGTGAGGAGTTGGGGTGGTGGAGGGATGCTGGAAAACTGTCAAGGAACATAGGTGAGTTGGATATGTATATATAGTATATAGGCATCCTCTCGTGCTTATTGGATAGATTATTTTGTAACCAGTCCTATTCGAACCGACGTCTCTGGCATGAGAGCTGGCGCACTACCAAGACCTCAGCCTCTAGTGTCAGTCGGTAGAGTGCCTTTTGAGGCCAGGGGAGTGAGATTTACACGCACAGATCTCACTGGCCTATGTTACACTCACCTCCCTAAACCTCTCTCCCATCCGGGTCATGGCACCAAATGTCACCGAGCCTACTCGACCCACTACGAGCGGGATTCGAACCGGCGTGGTAGGCAGACGCATTAACAAGGCCTGTAAAGACCACAGCCTTTAGTGTCAGTCGCTAGCGTGCCTTTTGTGGCCAGGGGAGTAAGGTTTACATTGACAGCTCTCACTGGCCTGTTACACTCACCTCGCTAAACCTCTCTCCCATCCGGGTCACGGCACCAAATCTAACCCGTCCTACTCAACCCACTCTAAGCGGGATTTGAAATGGCGTGGGAGGCGGACGCACTAACAAGGCCGTTAAAGACTGCAGCCTTTAGTTTAAGTCGCTAGCGTGCCTTCCGAGGCTAGTGTAATAATCACTATAATACCTTTCCATTTTTCATGAAAAGTACGTCTACAGTTAGATTTTTGAGGACGTCGTGGGGATAGTCCAGGTTTCTGCCATGGTAGATATTGCCCTTTGTATCCTGAGTTACAATACTGGTGCAAAACCTGAAAAAAGCAAAGCAACCATAATGAATGTTGAAAAGAGGTTGACAACTAAAAAAAAGTAAACAGCTATACAGTAGCTACTTACGCAGATACTTCATAGGCAAAATTCAGCAGCACGATATCTGAGATGTCAGTCCCATAGAATGATGCCATGCCCTGTATTTCTCCAGCATACGGCTGTGGGATGTATTTCTCCAGAGCCTCCACTACAGGTTTAATGGCAACATGAACCCATTTGGGAACAGTCGAGCTGCAGAAGAGGAAGTTTAAAACATAAATGTACTGTGGATGATCTGGCAAAAATGACTAAACTTTACACTAAAGATCTACAAAGTAATTACTAATAACTTATTAAACGACGGGTACAAAACGATAGTGAATAAAATACGAGATGGAATGTCAGCCCTCAGCAGCGCAGCTTTTACCACATGAGTACATTTTTATGCTTCGCATGTGACATCTGACTGATTACAAAGTCTACGCGTAAACTTTTTCAGCTATGTAAAATTATCTAATGGCTAAGATAAATCTTGTCAAAATGACAAGTATACCATCGAAAGCAACTTTTTTTTCTCGCGTGCGGAATCAGACTTACTCGATAACTTCAGACGCAGCTTTTCTCAAGAAATTAATGTCATAGAGTTTCAATAGAGGGGCCCATCGCTGATAGGCAGGAACGTCCAGACTGATGTTCACCACTGGAGGAGAGAAATCAGCCGTCGATACGCAGATAAATGTCACGCCGAGAAATAGACAAATCTGAAGCTTCATGGTGAACGCTGAACACTAACTGTCCTTGTGATGGTGACATTTGAATAAGCGAAACCAAATAGTCCTTCAAACCTCCCAACTTCTGTATTTGAAAACAAGGAACTGAATTGTTGTGATAGTAACACATTATCCACAAGGGGGTGGTGAATCGTCCACTGTGTGAAATCAATAGGCTATGCATCATCGCTTTGGTGTGGAGAAGGGTTACTGTTAATGAAGAAGATAAGTTCGTCCGATTAATGTGTGTCCAAATCACTCAATATAAATGACTTTATGATGTTCTCTATATAGATCAGTGGTCCAACTACTGGTAATGCGACCAAAAAAAGAAAAGCAGATTTGAGCACTTCTTGAGAACTGATATACAGTTTATGTTGGTGTATTTTTGACTTGATATGAGATTTCTGTGGTCACAGATTGAGGAAACGCAGTGTTTATTACGCACAGAGAGTGCACATCAGATATATCATAAATAAATAAGTGCAAAATCGTGTGTACCGTATCTGGTGCACATAATGTGGTTTTGCACTAGTTTCTTTATGGCAACGGTCGATATTTGCCTGGCGACGGTGGCAATCTTCAAGCATACTTTGCTAAGTGTCACAATATTCAAATTTTAATATAGAAGAAAAAGTTAATTTTAACGATACGCAGTAGTCAAACTGAGTAGCATTCTTACCAACTATACCAAACCAGCTACGAGGTGAATCACGCCATATGCTATTTTATTTGGAGAGAAAAAAAGAGGAAAAAAAATAAAATACATAACGGCCCGGTTACATTTTTTCTTTTTGCTTCATTTTTTTTAAAGATAATATTTTTTATTACAATATCATATTGTAATGCCTTTAGTCTGTAACATAATTTATTTTATTTATTTATTTAACATTGATCTAGGGTTTTTTGATCTTTCAGCTGGACTCTTGCGTGGAGTAGTCGCATTGCGCATGCGCACTACAGTCCTCAAGGGTGAAAGTTATATCAGGCTGTTTGACAGCAGGGAGCGCATGCATGTGTTTACTATTGCGTTGCCACCCCCATCAACAGGAACGATATTAAAGTGAGTTTGGTCAATTTTAGGAATATATTTACTGATATATGTTTTTTGTTGTTGTTGCGCTTTTGCACACCAACGCTGCCGACCATCACCGCGAGTACAGTGCGCTTGACATGTCACTGAGGTTTGTTGTTTCCTTTGTGCATTGACGACAGGTATACATTTGTATTCATTTTTTAACGGTGCTAGCTGTATTGGTGACGCTCACAAGATGATGTACAAATAATTTCCTTCAGCTAAAAGACTGTGGCTAAAACACACTTTCAGTTTTAATGTCTGTAGCCATGTAATGTTGTGCTTGTTCTTAAGGAGGAGTTTTGCGATAATAAATTTCCGGACGTTTGGTAAGCAGGTTATATCACAGGAAGAATATAGCTTTTCGGGACCTTCTGCGCAAATTACCCTATGGTTTAGCCCTTCGTGTTGTATAAACGAGTGTGACTATTAGCAGCGGAAATTTTACTCTTTTTTAATTTATTTAAATGTATTTTTTAGCAGGAATAAAAGGTTTTGTCCTGATTCAACATGAAGATTGCTGTACTTGGAGCGACTGGTCAAACCGGTCAGCAACTGGTGAATCAGGCTCTTCAGCAAGGACATTCCGTCACAGCAGTCGTCAGAAACCCGGGAAAACTGACGTTAACACATGAGAATCTCAAGGTAAATAGTAGGATGAACTTGTAAGAAGTTATTGTTGTTATTATTTTTTAAATGGTATGATTGAATTATACATTTTATGTAGGCCTACTGCTTCCCGGTGTAAGTAAAGAAATGGACAAATCCACAATCACAAATGTAACTTCATTTAGCAATGTCCTTCGGGATAAACTGAAGCTTATCCTACATTTATAATGTATTTATATAAAGTATGAGTATAATAGTCTTATGTCTTATTTTCTGTCTTACCTAGTTGACTCAAATTTGCACTTTGAATTTTTTTAAAAATGTATAAAAAACAAACATTTATAATGTATTTATATGAAGTATGTGTATAATAGTCTGAGTTATTCATTGTCTCTCATTTCCTTTCTTACCTAGTTGACTCAAATTTGCACACTGATAATGTTGAAAGGACTTTTAGTTTATAATTTGAATAAAAGTAAGGATTTCAAAGTCACTAAGTTATACATCAGTAATGGATAACTTACATGCAAATGTTTATTTTGCATGAGTATTTGTACAGTATTACTGAAGAACAAGGTTCAAATTTAGCATAACAGTCACATGGGTGGTATAAAAATGTAATGTGTTTATGGGTAGATATCATCATCACATGATTTGCTTGCCCTACATTTTTGTGCAGAGAGTATTTTATGTTTTCCAGAGAGCAATGCTAAATAATGATGCCAAATGTCAGTGTAGATAATACTTCATGTGTTCAAGATGATGCACATTTTTCTCTTAGATTTACAGTGACCACTTTGTAGCTACAACTAGCATGCAACCTCATAACCATGTAACCATGTTTAATTGCATGCCCTCATGTGATAGGTGGTTGAAGGAGACATTTTTTCTGCAGACAGCCTGAAACCCCATTTCAAAGGCCAGGATGCTGTGTTGTCCTGTCTTGGCTTTCCAATCTCATTTATTTATGGAATCACTGGTTACACCCAGTCTATGACGGCAGCATTAAATGCTATGCGTGATGCCAAAGTGAATCGAATCATCACTATGACCTCATGGTACACTGACCGTAAGTGCTATTATTATTTGCAGGTACATGAAACTGAAGGTTCTTTACGTACAGTATTTTTGGTCTTATCAGTTGTCTGGTATAGTAATTTTGACTGTTATGACACTCTTCACAGCTAATTCAGGCTCCAATTCTTCCTTTCTCATCCGCTTCATGTTGCTTCCCATGATTAGAAGTGTTCTGAACAACATGTATGAAATGGAAAACTTTCTTAAGCAGACTGACGACATCAACTGGACTGTTGTCCGGCCCCCTGGCCTCAAGAATACACCAACAACAGGTGGGATTTATTAATAAAACACATTTTGGTAACACTTTAGAATAATGGTCATTAGTTAACATTAGTTAACTACATTAGTTAACATGAACTAATAATGAACTTCACTTATACATTTATTATTTATTTATCTTTGTTAAAGGAACACTCCACCGTTTTTAGAAATAAGGCTTATTCAACATCTTTCCTACATTTAGATATGTGAGCAAATGCATTTATTGTCTCAGTGCATGCATTGTTTTAGTTCGGCAGGGTCGCCGCTAGCTTAGCTTAGCATAATGAATGGAATCCTATGTTGCCAGCTAGCATGTCCCGAGTAAAAGTGATCCAAAAAGCACTGGGCACAGAGATATCACGCAACACATGAAATCCCCAAACTTCCTTCAACATACCGGCGTATGTTGTGCATGTGTTGCGTGATATCTCTGCACCCAAGTAGCAGTGCTTCGCCTGTGCTTCCCCATAATATAGTCCCAAATTAATATTTGCCCTAGAAATCGCCTAGTCTTAGCCTGACATGGTCATACTCAATCATAGTCAGAATATGAGTCTGAAACCGCTCCATTGGGCTTTTATTATGGGGCGTGTTTCAACCTAACCAGGAAAGACCTCAATTGGATAGACCTACAACCAATCAGAGCAACGGAGCGACGCGTAACGTTAGTTGTCAAATGTCAACAGAACTTAGCAGCACCGTGTTGCCATGTCCGTGTTTTTCCCACGGGTTTAAGCGACCCCAATTATGTGATACATAGACACAGGAATGCGAATTTTAGCAGACAACCTTGCCAAAATAACGTATTTTGCCAACCAAACGCATTTTTTTTCTGGAGAACCCCCCGGAAAGCTATTGTTTTGGGCTATAGTTTTGAGTTGCAATTGCGCGACATTGCAAAAAAACATGGCAACCTTGTCTGCAGGCACGCTGGATTAAGTAATGTTAGAAGAAAAAGATGAGTATAAACGATCTTTGCCAGTGTTGTAAAAAAAAGAATTTAAGGATACACAGAGTACACCAACACGATCATCATTTCTGAAAGAAATAGTGAAGGTGAATGCATATACGAACAAGTTCTCCGTTTAGGATAATAGCAAATTCGACCCAAGTGCCTTTGATGACGTGGATGATTACGTTACTGTTTATCATCTGTCCATCATCGTCTAAAGCCCGCCCTGACAATTTCAGCGGTCCGAACAGTTTCTGTTCGGGCATAATTACTCCTCTATGGAGCGAGTCCAGACCGAATTGCCAGAGCAAAAAATTTTGTGTGCGGGGCTAAATTCGGCTGGCATCCAGGCTAGCCTAGTCTTAATCTGCATCGCTATTTGTATTCGTTGTGAATACGCAGGCCACAAGAAGTAATTAGGTGGGAGTTTTTTTTGGGATTACTTTTACTCGGGAAATGCTAGCTGGCAACATAGGATTCTATTCATTATGCTATGCTAAGATAGTGTTCCTTTAATGTTCATTTCAACATTTACTAATACTTTATAAAAATATTGTTAACATTAGTTAATGCACTGTGAACTAACATAAACAAACCATGAACAGCTGTATTTTTATTAACTAACGTTAACAAAGATGAACAAATACAGTAACACTTGTACTGCTCATGGTTAGTTCATGTGAGTTAATACATTAACTAATGTTAACTAATGACCGTTATTCTAAAGTGTTACCCACATGTTTAATATACATTAAAATACAATAAGTTTATGCACTTTCTTCAATTGTTGTTATTAAGTAACATGTAAAATGCAGTGGTGGACAGTAACAAAGTATTTCATTACTGTATTTTTATTAGTGGTGGGTATTGATTAATTTTTTTAATCTAGATTAATCTCACTGTGATCTTGAAATTAATCTAGATTAAAATGGCTCATTTGAATTCTGCCGAAGGCATTCAGAATATGTGTGCTAACCAAATAATGACTGGTGCTTTCACACTTGGTTCGTTTGACTGGACCAAACCCGAGTTTGATTGCTCCCCCCCTGCTGGACCGTGTTCATATTATATTTTTGGGTCCGAAACCGGGGTGCGTTTGCGTCATCAAAGCAGCAGCTGTTTACCCCGTTACTTGGTAACGACGTCGAGAGAGAAGGTCGCAAAATGAATAGCATTGCTTACCTAACTTTTATATTTTTGTTTTTGAACAGTTAGTTTTGTTACCAAATCTTCAGTACGTAATGGCACTTGCGTTTATCTGCCGCGGATGTACTGCAAATGCTCTAAAGAACACTGAAGTCGAGCAGAAATAAGATGTACAGCTCTCTGCTTACAGTAAATCAGTCACGCTCGTCAGGACTCGAGTACGGTTCGCGGGTGCGCACCCGAGTTCGTAAGACAGAGCTAACGTTTGATGTGGTAATTTCAAAGCATACACGCAGGTTCGAAGACTCGTTCTCGCTCCCTACAGTGCAATTCGAAAAGCTATACATCCGCGCTAAAATATCACGGTGAAAATCATCATAGCTTGCGTAGTATAGACCCAGCTCCCAACCCAACTTTGAGAATAGATTAACGGCGATATTTTTATCGCCCGATAAGAGTCTCATGTTAACGCAGAACGTTAACGCCGATAACGGCCCACCACTAATTTTTATATAGGGAAACTTTTACTTCATTACATTTTATAAAAACATGTCGTTCCTCGTTGAAGAAATCTGAAATTAATCTGTTAAAAATTGTTTGCAAATCACAATGAACGATTCATTCGTTAACTGGACGGAACCGATTGCACTAGTCCACAACTCACCATTTCAAATGATCTGCTCAGAGTGAGTCTCCAGTTAACAATTCACTGAATTCACAAGTCTGACTCAAAATGAGCCAACAACAGGAGGTCCTCTGCACTTGACTGTGCGTGCGAAGAAGATGGTGTGAAAATGAAGTTGCTAATTCTGAATTTTGGGATTTATTATTGTAAGTGAAAATTATATTTATGTCACGACTGTCCGATGTTTGTGAACTAGGTTCCTTCGCAATAAAAAGTATGAAAAAGTATGGAATTTGATTTAAGTAATTTCCAGGTATGGATAAGTATATAAAAAAGAAAACAGAGTGTGGAAAGAAAAAGATGTTTCCAGACGAATACCCCTATTTAGTTTACTAAAATATAAAAATAAGATTTTCTTAAATATAAATGTATCATACAAGAAGAGTTTTCATGCAGAAGTTTAGTGATCATATAGTCAAGGAGCACATTTCTTTACGCAAAATGTCTGGCACTGGCTACGTTTACATGCAACCAAATAATCTAATAGTTAATTATTTTTCTAATCCGATCGAGAGTACTTGTAGGGGTGGCACGGTATATGAAAAACATACAAACCGGTTGCACGGTGTACGTTGCACGGTTAGACACATGTGCAATGTAGCCTCGTGCCTGATTGTAACCTCAGACAGTGGGTGTCCTTTTCGCACGAAATAAGCGGTGTGTGTGGACATACAGTTAAATAAGTAAAAGACAGTAAAAGTGGAGTGGGTCGTATAACGGCGGCTTCACACCACACGCGCAAGCAGTGCGTTGGCAGCTGGAGCCGTGCGTGCCCTTCACATTGGCAGCGTTTGTCTCGCGCAGCTGAACGCGCTCGTGTATTGCAAATACAGACGAATATTGTCCATTCTAATTAAAGTTAAGAAATGCTTCTAGTTTTAATCATTCAAACAGGCCTTTGAAGTTTGGGCAAAAAGCTGCTCATGCTGAATTAAAGCCACAGTGCATTGTTCTGATCAGTGGAGGACCTTAATTAGAAACCCTGAACAGTAGGGAAGAAACTCTTCACTTGAACCTGAGGAACTACTGATCAAGGGGAGTCAGAAGTGAAATAGCTGCAACCACTCAAATTACTGCAGTCCTATACTAATGACTCCAGCACTTCTGAAAGGTGCCCTACAACAGATATAGAGATCGGCCTGAGCTTATTCAGGGCGTGGAGAACCCGCACTAAAATAAATCCCAGTAGGTTCTTCTCCACACTAAACCCTGAAGGCCGGCGAATCAACAGGAGCAACAAGAAAGGGTTGCAAACCGGGCCAAAAAAAACACTTTCCATTGGGTTCTAGAGATTAGAAGAGCTTGAAATTGGGAACAGAGGGACCCTACTTATACCCCACCCTCTTATACTCGGTTGTACCGGTAGTGACATCATGGACTGTTGTCGGACAAAGACATTATTGCATTTTTAAACCCGTGCTTCAGACACTGATCATGCTGATGATGTTCCATATAGCATCTTGTCGGACACAGTGCAAGTTTCCATTCAAAAAGGGACTTTTCTTTACCCAAAGAGACTGTGCTTTGCCAACCAAACGTTGTAACCTGTAAGTCAGGGCTATTCCAATCTTACTCTGGAGGGCCAATGCACTGCAGAGTTTAGCTCCAACCCTAATCAAACTCACATACCTGTCATTTTCTAATGATCCTGAAGACATTGATTAGCATGTTCAGGTGTGTTTGATCAGGGTTGGAGCTAAAATATGCAGTGCATTGGCCCTCCAGGGTAAGATTGGAATAGCCTTGCTGTAAGTTGATGAAAACGATGCTTAACAAACTGCCTCAGATGTGGCCGTTAATGACTGACAAAACACAATTCTGACACACGCAAGTGTCTGATCATACATACTCACACAATACCGCAATACTAGGATTTGAGAACAAATCCTGCATAGTAGCAGTTCTACAAACCTGCGATTTTTGACTGACTGTCAACATTTATTTCGTTTTTGTTCCTTGAACCGGTTCAAAGTCCTGCTTTTAATTATCAAGTACATTTAAAAATCAAGTACTTTTGTGAAATTGAATATTAAATATTTGATTAAGGTATCTGTACTTTTACTGAAGAACTAGATTTGTGTACATTGTCCACCACTGGTAAAATGTTTATTGACAAATAAGCCTTTGTCTTTGCTGCAAAGCTGTTAAATTATCACAAATTGCGTTTTTGTATTTTGTTAAATTTGTGGTAATTTTTCTCATTGTTTTCAAAGCCAATGAGTTCCTCACACATGAAGGTTATTATGTCCCTGATGAAAATGGTCTGCCAATCGGCCAGTCTGTGTCAAGAGGAGATGTGGCTCGTTTCATGCTCTCTCTACTCAGTAACAATGCTTGGATGAAGAAAGCTGTTGCTATCATCACCAAATAAGTTTGCACTGCTTATACCATTACACTTATTTAACTTGCCAAATAAGAGCTTCTAATAATCTCATTTAAAAGGGTAAAATATTTATCATTTGTAACATACTTATTCAGCAATTCTGACTTCATGTCACACAGCTAGCAGTCTATCTATCTATCTATCTATCTATCTATCTATCTATCTATCTATCTATCTATCTATCTATCTATCTATCTATCTATCTATCTATCTATCTATCTATCTATCTATCTATCTATCTATCTCTCTCTCTCTCTCTCTCTCTCTCTCTCTCTCTCTCTCTCTCTCTCTAGTCATATATATATATGATGCTTAATTTTTAGGGGTTTCTTAACACCAAATAAAGGTTTGCACTGCAGAATTACAAGAAAAGGTAATTGATAAAACCTTGTAGAACATGTGTTGCCCAACGTTTGGGACATTTTGTGATGTAAACTGGATTTGACATGAAATTCCAAGGGGTAAAAATGGAGAGCAAAGAAATGACAATTGGCTGCATGCACTCTTGCCTTCTCATACATACTGTATACGAACTGTGAAATGAAATGTGAAAAGCCATATTTTTCATCAATGCAACTTCTATTACGTTATAATCGTTATTAGTCTAAAATTTCAGGCATTTATGTGCATTTGTTTATATTGATTTACTGTGTAACACAAAACCCTAACATCAATCCCTGTTTTCATATTTTATATGAATATTTTTATCAAAATATTTTGATAACCCAAACAATGATTAAAACTGAGCTGTTGTGATATCCTTGTCTCATTAGTATAGCCATAATACTTTATAACACCATTATATAATAATACAAAATAAACATATTGTAATGGTATTAAAAATGTTTTGTATTAGGCTAATTTCAGTTCTTAACTATCTGAAATACTGTCTAAATCTGTATTTTTTTGTGCATATTTTATGTGCATTGATGTATTTCATTTCTCTTGATTTTATACAGTGCACATACAGATTTTACAGTTCATTCAAATTTTATACAGCTATATGAATACTTGAATGTTGTCTTAAAATTTTGCCTATATTGACTAACATATTCAAATATATGTTATAGCAGACTGATGCTATTTTACATAAAGTTGTAAGTGATTTAATACCTTTGATATGTATGAAAATGTCATAATGTATCTCTGGTTTAGACTAAATAAACACTAACTATAAGAAAATATCTTTAGATAGGACCTGCAGTTCCTGCCACAAACCACTAGTTGGCTCTTCACTGTTCAAAGAGCCACTGTTGATACTAGTTTTCACCTTTGGAGAAACAGCCAGTTTAACATGGACACAGAAATCCAGTCTGCTAGAGATAATAAATGACATTTGTTATGCAACTGGTGTGACTGAGTGTCTCATGACCACATGAGCGCAGTGCTGCACTGTTCTTAATAAACCGTTTCTTTGGTGAAAGGCTGCTGTCAATGTCAGAAAGTCTGCCTTCCCAAAGAATGCATGTCGGCATGTTCTACATTGTGTTATAAGCTGGTAGCTGCCTTCTTATTGTTAAAGCAAGGGCCAAAGGACTTACAACACACCAACTTAATCATTAAAAAAGATTTTGCTAAAGATTCTCTGTTTTTCAAGAGAGAGAGAGAGAGAGAGAGAACGTTTTAAAGGGATATTTCACCCAAAAATGAAAATTAGCCCATGATTTACCCTCAAGCCATCCTAGGTGTATATGACATTCTTATATTAAAAATGTCCTGGCTCTTGCAAGCTTTATAATGGCAGTAAATTGTTGGTTCATTTTTGAAGTCCATAAAAGTGCATCTCTCCATCATATAACTGCTCCACGCAGCTCCAGGGGTTAATAAAGGTAAGAAAAATATCCATATTTAAAACTTTATAGACTAAAAAAAACTAGCTTCCAGCGGTCAGCAGTGCGCAGGTCAACTTACGGCGAAAGAGTAACCCCTGATGCAATGTATAGAAGCATTGCAAGCTTTGACACCTCTCGCGAATAGGGCTGGGCAACAAACTCAAGCCCCACTTCTTTTATATCGAAATCCTCCACAATTTCTTTTTAAAAATGATTGTTTTAGACTTCTACAGTGTTTTGTTTTACTCTATCATCTGCGCTTCTGCGTTTGTCAATGGCATGCTTTAAGGGTCAAGGGTTACTCTTTTGGCATAAGTCGACTTGCGTACCGCAAATTTTCATTTTTTGGGTGAACTATCCCTTTAAGCGACATGAGAGGAAGTAAAAATGTTGGCCTTTAAGCTGCCCTTTAAGTCTTGTATAGTAAGATTTCAACCAGTAAATTGGTATGTTGTAATTTTCTAAATAAAAGTCAAATCCAAAACCAACACAAGTCCCTTTTTTGGGACAGAGTGTTTAAACCAGTCAGTGATGCAAGAGGCAAAGCCAACCCATGAGGGGACATTTTGTTCCAGAGCCAGTCTGGTCACATACTAAACTGCCCAGGTCACATATAAGGACGGTCTTACTGCTAAGACCAAAACTAAGATCCAACACACTGCAATAAAACTTCTGGAGAGAAGATCTCACAGAAATAGAACACAGCCCTGCCCAAACTTTTCCCCTAGTATCCCTTACCGTCCCCCTGATCAAAGTCACAGAATGTCTACACCACATATGATGTATCTTGTGAATCTATATTTTTTCCCTTTCATGTTTGGTATCATTTTAAAAGTTCTGTTCTCCTTTTTGAGTGTCTCTTAAAGATATCTGATCCTCTCCCCCAAAACCAGGTGTCTGTGTTGCAAATATTTACAACTCTTTTGTTCTGGTCTGGGTATTTAACCCTCTTACCCCATTCACTTAACAGCCCTTAATTGTTTGTTCGTGGACAAATGTGGTTATGGAGGTCTCAGGTGTGATTAAATTTTTTATTTATTATAAATGTTATATCACTGTCTTCGATAAAATTTATACTATCCATTTATGTTTTTTTTTTGTTTTTTTTTGCAGTATTTGAATTTATTTACTCCTAAGAGTACCACATTTTAAATTATGTTTATTTTTGTGTTTTATTTAATATTTATTTAACTACATTAAAAAATATCATTCCACTAAGTTCTGAGAGTTAAAACCTAAAGATGAAGTGTCTTTGCTGCCATCTGGTGTCTCTTATTGGTCTTATATTAAGAAAAAAACTAATTCTATTAATAGCCACTAGATGGCTATAGTACACAATGGCTGCATATAGGCTGAACTCTGTGAACCACTGTATACAATGAATTTGACCTCGCAAGTTAAAATTGTAATTTAAATAAATATATATCTGTGTTAGGTGAGGCTATACAAAGATGCCAAAATATGCTTAGATATGTTTAGCTCTGTCTGTCATGTTTTTGTATGTGTAAGTAAGTTTTTATTTGAAAAAAGCCCAGCTCTGTCATTGGCTCATTGAATGGGCTGTTTGTGTGTGTGTGTGTGTGTGTGTGTGTGTGTGTGTGTGTGTGTGTGTGTGTGTGTGTGTGTGTGTGTGAGTGTGTGTGTGAGAGAGAGCCAGGGGTTGATTGGATCATTTCATTGGTTGTCATCATTGATTGGATCATTTTTTGTATGTGTGAATGAGTTTTTATTAAAAAAAAAAAAAAAGCCCAGCTCTGTCATAGGCTCATTGAATGCGCTGTTTGTGTTTGTGTGTGTGTGTGTGTATGATTGAGAGTTTTTGCCATGTTGAGAATGTTGTACAGGATCAGCCCTTCATTTGTGTGTATGTTAGATATACATTGCATTGGATTAATTTTTTTTTTTTTTTACAAAAAAACATCAAGAATGCTCTAAATTACAGTTTTTCCCATTCATTCCTATGGGTGTAATTTTTTTCCACGAACGAACAATGAAGGAGTTTTTTTTTTCACCCACTTAACATTGCAGCATCGAGTGTGTGTTTTTTGTGTGTGTTCAGGTGGCAAACTTAGGAAAAGTAGCCAAGTCTTGTACTGCTCAGATCAAGGGAAGTATTTTAAAAAATTAATTAAAATAATTTTGCCCACATTTGTCCCCAATAGGGTAATAGAAAGGGTGGCAGAGCTGCATTTGGGAAAATTCTGTAGCCAGATCCCCTATACTTAAAGACACTGACACACACTGTGTGTACTGTGCCAGATATGATGACTCTTTGAAACTATTTTCCTATTAAGCTTTGTAATTGTGTTCTTTATTTTATGCTGATCAGTTGTGTACCATGGATTCTTGTTTAATTCTTTTTATTGAAGTTCTGTCTGGCCAAATGTTAATCTTGATTTATTCTGTATCATTCTGAAATCATTATTTTAGTAATAAGTAAAGAGGAGTAGTGGTATTTCCTCAAATCTCTCTGCCAGGATAGATCATACCGACGACCCAATGAATGGAGCGTGGAACACATCATTAGGGTCAATCTGATTTCTGACTATCACTGCAAATTGCAGCTTTCATGACTATTATCAGAACTGACTTATATGTGTCTGAGCTGATGTAATCGCGGATGTTAAGTCTCTGTTCGATACCGGGTCCCGTGTTGGAACGGATATGTGATAATAAGAGTAGGCTACTAAAGAAATCCACGATCTAAATTGAATCACAACTAATCTTATAATCAGCTGTTAAGTTACAAGCATATATTTAATGGTCCCATAAAATTCGAGTCAGATTAAATTATTCATAGAGTTAAAATTAGATACCCACATTTTAATAACATAAGTGAACTTCACAGAAATGCTGAAAAGGCATACACGCGTTATACCTTCGCCCACGCCGTTGGAAGTCCTACTAAACTGCTCAGGTCAGAGGGATGAAATGTGTAAACATTATGATGCCAGACAGCGAGAATAGTTGTTGCTAGATATTTTTTTTTGTTTATACTTGTTACTTATGTATACTTGTACTAGATCAATGTCCAGTTTCTGATGTCATCAGAGATAGTAAATGAAAATGGTTGATTTCCAGCACTTTTATTACTGGTGAGGTTATGTAAATTGAACTGATGACTTCCTTTGATTTAATGTTCTGCAAGTAGATTGTGATCTGGGGACTTTGTCCTCAGACTTATTGACGTTATCTGGACAGATATCATGTTTGTTAATCAGAGGAGCAATAACCAGTGTTAAGAAAGAGGATTTATGCATAATGTTGAAGGGATACATTGAATTATTGGGGGACAAGTGAATGATTTTTCATTTAAAATACAAATGAACATAATTGAGGAACAAAATGGATACTAATGCACAATCCCATTGCTAAGTCATTTTTTGCAGCTCATCATTCATATATTATCCAACCAGGACAAGTTATATTATTCAGAATATTAATAATTATCTTAAGAATATTCAAAATTCACTTTAACAAGAACAAAAAAGATTCGCTTAAACAGTTCTTGATGCTTTTCCTCCTGTGCGTATATGATGGGCCCTTTCTAAATATATGATCACATGACAAAGCTTTTTAAAGAAGCTTTGGTGAATCACAAGGTTTTAAAATTGTCTTCCATACACTGTGAAAAAAAGATATGATCAATAAGTTATAGGACTACATACATTGCTATAACTCGTCAAAATACATAATTAAGGCAGCAACTTTTTTTACAGTGTATATAGAAAAGTAAAAGTGTCATACATAGAGGCTCTTAATAACCAGTCAGAACAATGTCTATGAGCTGTAAAATTACTTAAGATGTCATTTAATCTCCTGAACTCTAACCTCTGAGCAATACATCCCATACCTGTATTATAAATACTTTTGATAATTAAAAAAATATATAGTAGTTCATTGGCTTCTACAGAACCTCCAACAAATGCAAAAACACAAAACAGATCAGTCTCAATGAAACTGTCTGTGAAGCAAACAAAAGAAGACGCTTTTATAGAGGGATGGTGTTTCTGGCAAAAACCGTCTTGTGTTTCTGCATTACCTCAAAACTGGTTCAGGAGCACAATATAAACAATAACTGGGGGGCGGGGTGGAGATAAAGCACAACGTGCTCTTAGTGCGAGACCTTATCAGACAGACTTTTGTGCTGTTTCAGAACACAAGCACGCAAGCAGACACAAACATATCAGTAGGTTTCCCTGCACCTGCTTTCACTAGTGACACTCCCATTTTCAGGAATGTACACAAGGAAACAATTACATAAAAGGAACAAAACAAATATGTGGAGTTCCAATATATTATTCACTTACGTTCCAACATATGCTGACAGCCTCCACTCTCATAAATATTAAATGTGCTGGGTGAAATTTGAACAGTATTAAGAAGACAAACATTCATCACACATGTCTGCATCTTTAGAGTTACGCTGTACCAACGTACCAACGTACGTGTTTGACGTACCAACAACACTGTGCAAGCAACAATATTAACCTCAATCTAAGCCTGATTGACAGAACTTCTTCACAGATCTTATAATAACAGTAATTGCACAGTAATATCACATGAAATCAACTCCAATTTCATATATTGTACAGAATATACAGAACCAATTATAATGACAAATAGATAGATTTGAAAACGTATAAATTGACCATTTATAGAAGGTAATGATTGTATTGGTATAAAATGGTGTAAAGTTTGACTGAGGACAGTGAGTGTTATATATTAAGGTCCATTGGAGTGATCAAAATACTGATTACTGAACAATGGCAAAATAATATGATCCAGTGTAATTCCCACAGTTTCATTTGGGTTCTTCAGTTATTCACCATAAAATTTGTTGATTTCTTCTTGATACATTTTACTGACGACAGGCCTTTTGAGCTTCATGGTTGGACCTGAGAAGAACAAAACACTTTAGCTCCCGTCACATCTAATAGATCATCAGTCTGTTTACATACCTCTCTGCAATTATGCATTCAGGAATGCTGTTAGGCAAACATGTTTAGCATGTCATGTGAGACCTACATAAATACTGACATGAACTGACAATCATATTTTGTCTGTCAAGCTAAAAGCACTTATGCAGTTCATTACAAAAATATAATACTCATGAACAGACATGTTTTAGATAAAGCTTAAACTCGCTTCATCTATTTTATTTTCTTGTCTGTACAGGTCCTTCTAAAAAAATTAGCATATTGTGATAAAAGTTCATTATTTTCCATAATGTAATGATAAAAATGAAACTTTCATATATTTTAGATTCATTGCACACCAACTGAAATATTTCAGGTCTTTTATTGTTTTAATACTGATGATTTTGGCATACAGCTCATGAAAACCCAAAATTCCTATCTCAAAAAATTAGCATATCATGAAAAGGTTCTCTAAAGGAGCTATTAACCTAATCATCTGAATCAACTAATTAACTCTAAACACCTGCAAAAGATTCCTGAGGATTTTAAAACTACCAGCCTGGTTCATTACTCAAAACCGCAATCATGGGTAAGACTGCCGACCTGACTGCTGTCCAGAAGGCCATCATTGACACCCTCAAGCGAGAGGGTAAGACACAGAAAGACATTTCTGAACGAATAGGCTGTTCCCAGAGTGCTGTATCAAGGCACCTCAGTGGGAAGTCTGTGGGAAGGAAAAGTGTGGCAAAAACGCTGCACAACGAGAAGAGGTGACCGGACCCTGAGGAAGATTGTGGAGAAGGACCGATTCCAGACCTTGGGGACCTGCGGAAGCAGTGGACTGAGTCTGAGTAGAAACATCCAGAGCCACCGCACAGGCGTGTGCAGGAAATGGGCTACAGGTACAGCATTCCCCAGGTCAAGCCACTTTTGAACCAGAAACAGCGGCAGAAGTGCCTGACCTGGGCTACAGAGAAGCAGCACTGGACTGTCGCTCAAATTTTGCATGTCATTCGAAATAAAGGTGCCAGAGTCTGGAGGAAGACTGGGGAGAAGGAAATGCCAAAATGTCTGAAGTCCAGTGTCAAGTACCCACAGTCAGTGATGGTCTGGGGTGCCATGTCAGTTGCTGGTGTTGGTCCACTGTGTTTTATCAAGGGCAGGGTCAATGCAGCTAGCTATCAGGAGATTTTGGAGCACTTCATGCTTCCATCTGCTGAAAAGCTTTATGGAGATGAAGATTTTGTTTTCAGCGCGACCTGGCACCTGCTCACAGTGCCAAAACCACTGGTAAATGGTTTACTGACCATGGTATTACTGTGCTCAATTGGCCTGCCAACTCTCCTGACCTGAACCCCATAGAGAATCTGTGGGATATTGTGAAGAGAAAGTTGAGAGACGCAAGACCCAACACTCTGGATGAGCTTAAGGCCGCTATCGAAGCATCCTGGGCCTCCATAACACCTCAGCAGTGCCACAGGCTGATTGCCTCCATGCCACACCGCACTGAAGCAGTCATTTCTGCAAAAGGATTCCCGACCAAGTATTGAGTGCATAACTGAACATAATTATTTGAAGGTTGACTTTTTTTTGTATTAAAAACACTTTTCTTTTATTGGTCGGATGAAATATGCTCATTTTTTGAGATAGGAATTTTGGGTTTTCATGAGCTGTATGCCAAAATCATCAGTATTAAAACAATAAAAGACCTGAAATATTTCATGTGGTGTGCAATGAATCTAAAATATATGAAAGTTTAATTTTTATCATTACATATCAGACAGAAAATATCATATGGAAAATAATGAACTTTTATCACAATATGCTAATTTTTTTAGAAGGACCTGTATAAAGAAATAACACATACCAAGTTCTCCACCGGATATGGAGAAGTCCCGTGGAAGGATGGTCCACTTCTGGACTCTCTGGGCATTGGATGTCGCTTTGGCATTCACGCGGTCTAAGCCCTCCTGGATGGCTTTGTAAATGGCTGGCTCTTTTTTGTTGATGATCTCTGAGACTTTGCTGGCAATTACACCATGCTGCCGACAAAACTCCACCGCTAGTGGTGTCAGTTCGTCTGTGGGGTCTCCATTGTCATCAATGTTACACTAAAAGTAAGATTCAACATACATTTAGAAAATTATTCCTTATAATGGCTGGTATTGTTTAATTTAACATTTAATTGTCCCACTAAGTAAACATAGACTTACCTTGAGTGTAAGCAGCATAGCGAGGAACTTCTTTTTGTCTCCAACCAACATGATATTGCTGATGATCGACACCTCCTCCTTTAGGGAATCCTCAATAGGGACAGGTGGTATATTTTCTCCACCAGCAGTAATGATTAATTCTACAAGAACAAGGTAATTAGATACAAATAAATGTTTAAATGTTATCACGCTATATGCATTTATCTAATTGATATGATATTCTTCCGCTCAAAGTAACATGAGTGTTATCTAAAGGCAAGGAGAATATATTTTTTTCTATTGGGAAAATCATTTTTAATGATAACTAAGACAGACCTATGACTTTGTATCTTGATCAATGGCATATGTTTTTGTAGAGGTCATCAGTCCATTTTTCTTTGTTTAACAGCAGAATGCAAAGTGAAAAACTATATTAAAAACTGCGAAGAAATCTCCACCAGAAAACTGCGGCAGGCAAATTGCACCAAAATAACTTTGTTTTTAATTTTGCCTTTGCCTTTTTGTCTTTTGAGTTTCAAATATTTTTTTGCTTCATATCAAAGTTTGTAATGTTGTGATTCACTTCAAAGCTGGTTGGTTTGGTTCAGATATGGCCCTGTCCCAAATGACACCCTAAACACCTGCGGTTTACGAGTCCGCACTTTCTGGACAAAACACCATTTTGACTTTCGGGAAGAAGTCTGCTGCCGAGCTCACACTAGTGCGGGCTCAGCAGAAGTGCGCATTTTGTGTGCATATCGACCGAGAATAGCAAACAACTCTTAATGCCACGCACAGCAACAGACTTTTAACAATGGTGCTTGAAATAAAATGCGTGGAGTCAGCATGTTCAGCACCCAAGTCCCATCCCTGAAAGTACTACCTTGCGAGCAGGGACTTTTTTACCCGGAACTTAAATTAGACCCTGGTCCCTGCAGACGAAATACATAGAGTACCACCCTAGAGTCCCTATAGTTCCTGTGGAAAGTTCCTGTGGTGGAAACACAGCTGAAGTGTGCCATTTGGGACAGGGCCTAAGACTTTAAAAAAAATATCCATGGGAAAAGTAATAATGGAACCAAGAATGCTGAAAAAGTGAACAGGCACTGTAAAATTATGTAAAATTCTTTGTATTTCTACCTTTTATTCTGCCAGTGATGAACAGGAAGTCTTCATTGTCATGTTTGCCCAGGTCTCCTGAGTGGAGCCACCCTTCTGCATCCAGTGCCTCCTCAGTCTTGTCTGGCATGTTCAGGTATCCCATGAACACATGCCTCCCCCAGAAACAGATCTCACCATTCCCATCACTATCTGGTTTGTCGAACCTGGTTTTGCAGCCTGTCAACACCTTACCACAGCTGGAGGGGGGGGGGACAGAATACTTGTTTTCAGAAGTATCCAGTGACTTATTCTTAGTCAATGTTTGAAGTCAAATTCTGTTTATCGCATTAAATAATGGACATGTTTGCCTGAACCAGAAATGTTGTACTTTTTTTTTGTTTTCAACATTTATTTTTTTATTTTTTTACAACTTTTTTGTCAAATGTTTGTTGTTTTATTTTATTAAAATACATTTTGTCTTTCTTTTCTTGAGTGTATATTTCGTTTCACAATTTAAAGGCATAGTTCACCCAAAAATTCCCCAAAAAAGTCATAGGTCAACCTAAAAAGAAATTAACCCTCAAGTTGTTCTAAACTTGTTTCTTTCTTCTGTTGAACACAAAAGAATATATTTTAAAGAATGTAGGTAACCAGAGAGTTGCTGGTCCCCACTGACTTCCATTGTATTTTGTTTTCATACTATGGAAGTCAATGGGGACCAGCAATTGTTTGGTTACCAACATATCAAAATATCTTCTTTTGTGTTTAACAGTACAAAGAAACTCAAACAGGTTTAGTACAATTTGAGGGCGAGTGAATGACAGAATTTTCATTTTTGGGTGAACTATCCCTTTAATGTAGCTTTAGTGTCTACTTAGTTATTAGGGTAAATAATTAAGGAAAAAATAAAATTCAGCGCAACAAATTCAGGTTTAGACTTTACTTTAAGTTGACGTAGTTACACATATTATATGTACTTAATGTAGTAAAAACAGTGAATTAGTTATAATTATAAGTACAGTCTCAACCACTCAAAACTATCATCCTCGCCATGCATTAAGACAATGACACACGTCCTCTTCCAGGACAATTTGTAGCATCTTTAGTTGATATAACTTCTTTGTCAATGATTTAGCTTTTTTCTTACAGCCACTTTCTATTTTGTGAAGCTGTTCTTTACATCAGAACTATATTCTTTGGTTTTACTCATTGTGATGAATGATTAAAGGAAGTTGGCCTTTGTGTTTCCTCATTTATATTCATGTGAAACAAGAAGTTATGGCAGAAGAATATGACAATTTCATGTTCCTGGTCAACCTAAGTGTGCTAAAAATGTAAATATGAACAGGATATTTTACTCATAAATAAATCTACAGCAATTGTGGCCAACAACATTTAACATTTATTTCATAATGTGATCAAAAGGATAAACCATGCAGATGTATTTATTCTCAGCCATCTTTCATCATATTTACCAAGGTTGCCAATACTTCTGTCCATGGCTATGACTAAACCTAAACTAAGCCCTAACCCTATAGTAAGTACATGTAGTTCATTAATATTAGACTACTCAGTATTTATTTCCAACCCTAACCCTATATGAAGTACATGTAATGGGTGTAAATATGACACATACAGTATGACATCATTGAACACCATGTCATTTCAAACCTATGTACAGTTTTTTTTTTTCCATATGAAAAAAGAAATAATACCAGTACACAGGTTTGGAGCGACATGAAGTGAGTCTTTGTCATTTCAAATACAGTAGATATGTTCATATATACACGGCGCATCATGTCTCTGACCTCATAATGCGATAACCCTCAGCACAGGAGATGGAGTGAGGTCCGGTGCTCTCGCTCATGCCGTACAGCTCAAAGACAGGAATGTGAAGGCTCATGAAGTACTCCAGTGTGTCTTTGGTGATGGGAGCTGCACCAGTGTAACAGGCTCTACAACGGTCAAGACCCAGAGCTTTTCGCACATTCTTGAAAACCAGATTATTGGCTAATGTGAAGCCCCAAGGCACTGACGAATCACTGCAGAGAAATAACATAAGCTTTGGGTTTCTTTCAAATAATTACATTTATAAATTAATTAGTGGATCTTTTTAAGCTCACCCATTCATGGCATTATAGCTTGCTTGAAGTCCGATCCCCTTTGCCCAGTCACCAATCTTCTTCTTCATGACGGATGACTTCGCACCAACGGCTTTCATTGCTTCTTGCATTTTTTCCCACACTCTGGGAACTCCTAAGAAGCTTGTGGGACGTACCTCTCTCAGAGTGTTGGCCAGGGAGCCCTGCAGCGAGTTTAACCAAGACACTGTCAGTTAATCAGTTGTGTTCCTTAATTTCCACAGAAGTGTCTGCAAGTAAATAATGTAAGCATCGTAAGACTTAGCATATATGGAATTTTTACCTTTAGGGCATCTGGCTCGGCGAAACTAGTTATGGCGGCAAACCTCATTGAGATCCACAGGTCTTGGATCTGGGCTGCCACATGACTCAGGGGCAAGTAGCTCACCACTTCCTCCTCACCCATCTTCAACCTGACCATGTGACCTGCTGAATTGGCTGTCCATGTGATCTGGACAGAAGAGGGATGAATTTAAGGAACAACACTAATTATCCCATCAAAATGAGAAGAATTACACTGCTTTTATCTGTGATTAATTACATTTTACACTGAAGTAAGTGCTGAACTAGTCACTTTATGTGACACTATATGTGGTACTCACATTATCATGGCTTAGCATGACCCCTTTGGGATTCCCTGTGGTGCCTGAGGTGTATATTAATGTGCAGCATTCGTTGGCCTTTTGACGGTCTATAAGCGCATCCAGCTCAGCATCAGGGACATTCTCTCCCAACTTCATAAATTCAGCCCACTGAAAGAACATCAAATTCATGTATGCATGATGCTTACGATGCTTACAGATATACATGATATATATCATGTATATCTGTAATTTTCAGTTGACCTGCAGCTTGCATTTGTATGTTTTGTACAGAAAACCAGTTGACACATTTGGCATTTTTATTGTATTATTTGGCAAACACTTACCGTATAAACGTTTGGCAACTTCTGCTCCAGTGCATCCTTGTACTGAACAATAGCCTTCAAATGTGGCAGCTGATCCCTGACCTATGATGGCAGTGAAAGAAATTGTGAGGAGATTAAGTATATTATGTTTAGCTTTGGTTTCTCTTCATATGTTTAGTTCCTGTGTCATTTGTTCCATTTTTTCCTCTGCTTGTTTGTTTCCATGGTTTCTGATTTGTTAAACGGTTAGTTAACCAAAAATGTATCATTAATCACTCACCCTCATGTTGTTCCAAACCCATAAGACCTTCGTTCATCTTCAGAACACAAATGAAGATATTTTGTTGAAATCCGAGAGCTCTCTGACCCCTCCATAGACAGCAAATTAACAAACACTTTCAAGGCCCAGAAAGGTATTAAAGACATTGTTAAAATAGTCCATGTGACTCCAGTGGTTTAAATTGATTTAATGAAGCGATGAGAATACTTTTGTGCGCAAACAAAAATAACAACTTTATTCAACAATTTCATTCTAGCCTGTGTCAGTCTCCTTCGCAGTTTATGTTGTAAACAGTGCAGCGCTTTCAAGTTCTATAGCAGCAGTTCTTTCAGTTCTTTTTTACAGTCTATGATAGCAGCCGATGCTGTTCACATGACGTGAGCACCACAAAGCAAGCATGTGATAATGATGCAGGAAATGCACTGTATTTACAACGTAAACTGCATAAGAGACTGAAAGCAATAAGTAAATACATTTATTATTGTTTGTTTTTCGCACAAAAAGTGTTCACTGTCTCATGGATGATTTTAACGATGTCTTTACTACCTTTCTGGACCTTGAAAGTATTCATTAAATTCCTGGAGGGGTCAGAGAGCTCTCGGATTTCATCAAAAATATATTATGTATAAATTAAGATGTCCAAAAAATGGTTAAAGAAATGCTTCATACTTTGTAGTGGTGCTATCGTGGCGTAAAATGTACTGGCTGTAAAATGTAGGGCTGCTGTGCAATTTATAAGGGGTAATAATCCATGGCTAGCTATGCATTCAACAATTGTAATGCACGACATGGAGGCAAATGATGAATCATTAGTAATTAAATGATACATAATGCATGTCACGCATTAAAACTGTTTAATACACAGCTAACCATGGACTATCCCTTAGCTATTGAACTATCTAATGTTAACATACAGAACCTTTTTGTAAAATGAAGACTCTTATATAAGAACTTTAAGACTTTATTAGAAAATGTTATTGTACTTCAAGCAGGACAAAATAGAGGTGGGTATTAAAGAAGTACATTTACTTTGGAAAAAATTTACTTTTAAGAGTAGATTGTATTGTTAATGAAGTATTGTTTTTTTCGTGGGTAATTTTACTTTAACTCTAGTAAATTTCTAGTGAAAATACTGTACTTTTACTTCATTATGTTGGGCGATGTTCCTCTCATTACTCCTCTCATACTTAATGCAAAACATGTTAAGAAATAGTAGTTTATTCCAAGTGTATTGTCTCTTTTTTCTGGGAAATGAGCGATGCCCTGTTCACAAATGAATCACTCTTTTAAGTCGATTCTATTCAAAGACTTTATCAAACAAGTTGGCAAAACTGTCTGAATTGGTTTGCGAATCAGTTTGAATGAATTGTTAAGTTCAATCTTTTGAAGCGGTTTCTCACTCAGAGCATTGGACAAAGTGGCAGTGAACCTAGTCAATTAAAAGCAAATCTTTTGTTTTGGGTTCGTTCCTGTTATACAGTGACTTTTCTGTCTCTATGATTTACTTATATTTTCTATAAAATGAGTCACATATTTATAAGAAATAAATTATATATTTAGGTCTTAACCTTCACTAAAAATATGAGTACATAACTCCCATTTTGGAGTCCTTGCACTGGCTCCCAGGTTTTGCATCGATTTTAAAATTCTCATGCTCACCTATAAGGCCTTGCATGGTTTAGCGCCACAATATCTGTCTGAACTTGCATACACCCCAGGACGCAATCTTCGTTCCTCTGATTCTGGATTTTTAATTGTTCCTTCAAAACGTTTACGTTCTCTTCCTTTGCTCCAAAACTCTGGAATGCTCTTCCCACTGAGATCAGACAGGCTGACTCTTTTAGTGTTTTTAAATCTTTACTTAAAACTTTTTTTTTTTAGGCTAGCATACAAGTGACTTAAATTTGCTCAAATATATGTTTTCTTATGCTTCTTTTTTCAATGTATTTTTATAATGTTTCTGTGAAGCGCTTTGAGATGCAACTTTTAAAGGCGCAATATGAAATCAGATTTAATAGGCATTAAAAATACTATTTTGTATTTGACACATCTATGCATTTAATTGTTTCATGTCCTCAGTGCAAAGTAATCAACTTCAACTATAAACCATGAAATGAAAAAAATCTTGGTTAAAATATCTCTAATCATACATATAAATCATGTGAAACTATAGTTTTTCATTGGATACTTTTTACTCAAACTAAAGTAACTATTAAGATTGTTACTTTCACATTTACTTTGAATAAATATTTCTATAAGTACTTATATTTTTACTTGCATACATTTTTTGGATACTCTACCCACCTCTGGTTACATTTTTTGATAAAATTCTTTTGATAAGATACCTATTATGAACATTCTTGTTCATATCAAGGATTGTGTCTTAAGGAAGTATTTAGATTTAGTGGAGTTGTTTTTAAAGGGGGTGTAATGAATAATTAATCTGCTTTTAACTCATTGCTACACACTCTTGATAAGATGGGTCTAATAATTAAATCAAAATTTTTTTTGAAATTATTAACTTGGTAAACTAACCAAAGGTACGGTTTACAAATCTGAGTGCAGATTGGAAAATAATGGGTATGTTTTATTAATCCATGGGTCCGTTTTGTTAAACCGAGGGAATAAATTCTCCTTCAGGAGACTTCCAGGGCTCCAAACATTTTTTAATTGATAAAAGCACCTATTAAATGATAAAATACAGTTCAAATACCTGGAGGATTTTGATCAGTTGTTTGTGGTTTTCCACCACCAGAACATTAGCTTTACAGTTCTCAGCAACATACTGGCAGGCCTCTGGAGAGTTGGTGGTATAAATGCCAGTAGCCAGTCCCCTGTGGGGAAAAAAAACAAGAGATTTTTATCTGATTTGTGTCTACTTTATCTGATCCTACATTCCATAATCACTTTTTCTGAAGTATTTTCCTCATTGTCTAAGAAGATTAACTTTTAAGAGATGAAAGGAATTTGCAGTCATTACCCTGCTAGGATACATCCGACATCTGCAATAAACCACTCAGGAGAATTGAAGCCCAGAATACCGACACCATGGAAACGCTCCAGGCCAAGCTAGAGTACACAGAGAGCACAGTGACTCAATATGCAAAAGCAATTCATCACCTAGTGTTGTTTAGAGCTTCAACACAACAATGAAACTAGAGCTGTAATTGCTTTGAACCCTTAATATCTTAAGACACCTGTTTGATCATTTCACAAATGATAGGAAACATAATTCACAAGAACAATTATGCCAGATCAAAAAAATAAACATTTAGAATATATATGTTTAAACATCAAACATATTTTGTACGTCACAGCATATTCCATGCATGAACTATATAGCTATTAAGAATCAAATATCAATTCACATTGTAAAAATGTTTCTGAAAAACATTTGAAAATAATTTTAAAAGAATAAAAAATATGAACTCATACCTTTAGAAAGCTTTTGGCTGCTCCTCTTGAATGTTGATAGTACTCCTTGTAAGTCAGAGTGACCCATGTTCCATCTTTCTTCGCACGGAGGGCAGGACAGTCTCCGTACTTCTGCACTGTAGCCATGAACATCTGATGGACCGTCATGGGTGGTTCTGAGCTGAGTTCTGATGCATTCATCCTCAGTTTGACAGCCTTGTCTCTGGCTGTGCTCCACAGCTCCTCGGCTGGAGCGAGACGCACATCTTCAGCCTTCAATGGTATCGCCGGTTCATCGTCTTTATGATCAGCACAGCAGGGACACACAGAAGACATGACTATATATTAAAACTGCTTCTGAAAGGAATTGTAAATATATGGATGAAGCTTCTGTATGCTGTCTAAGCAAGAACAGATCAGTCCATCCAAACACCTGCTCTCGTCTCCTATCACACATTCAGAAAAACGCAGGCGAACTGAAAGCTTTAGCAAGAGTGCAGAAATAGGTCAGGTTACTGACAGGATATGGTGTGTATCTCACCAGTCAGGTTTCACATGAATAGCAGGTTCAAAAAATATTACGTACATAATCTAGCTAGTATCTAGCTTCTATTACTAGAATATATTTGTGGGCTACAAATATACATTTCTGCTGTAGCTACATTTATAAATTATATTTTACTATTATTTTCATAATAATTATTATTGTTAAATTTATTATTTATTTATATTTCATGTTATAATAAGATCACACACCCACACATTTACTTAGCTATGGGAACACTCCAAAGGCTTCTATTGTTTTATATGCAGCTAGTTATAGATCCTATAAACTAACCCTTAACAGGACTTTCTGCATTTTTACAAAATGTAAATAAATTAAAAATAAAAAAACTGTATGTGTTTTTACAAATGAGGACATCACCAAGAGGAGTTTTTGTCAGGTTTAACTCATTTCTGGGTAAAATAATTCACCCCAAAATACTGTACACAAAGCACACACAATTTTTGTATATTATATAACTATAATTTTAAAGGTATATAATTATATAATTGTGTGTGTGTGTGTGTGTGTGTGTGTGTGTGTGTGTGTGTGTGTGTGTGTGTGTGTGTGTGTGTGTGTGTGTGTGTGTGTGTGTGTGTGTGTGTGTGTGTGTGTGTGTGTGTGTGTGTGTGTGTGTGTGTGTGTGTGTGTGATTTCTACAATACATTGCCCTAGATCTGGGTATAAGTTTATATAAATAAAAATAAAAACATTCAGAAACCAAATGTCATTTTTTTTACAGAATGTATGTGTGAATAATCTTGTATTTATTTGCAGCAAGTAGAACATGACTGACAGGTACTGAATACTCCGCAGAATTTATGCAAAATAGTTGGATTTTTTAATATGTAAACATTCATGTGAATACTGTACCTGTGTAACTCTTTACAGAGAACAAACAATTTCCATTTGGTTGGTTTTTAGAGTCATGGAGTGCTACAGTCTGATATTCTTCAGTTTCAACAGAACTAACCAAAAAAAAATAGAGACTTATGTCATGATAACATCTTATATAGATCAGCAAAAAAAACAAAAAGTATGCTGTAAACGATCAAGTACTAAAATACTGCAGAGGAAATTCCATATTTCATTGATCAAGTCTACATACCCATATCCAGAGGCAGGAGTTTCCTTGGAATCACTAGGTGTAGAACACTCATCGGCAGACATTGTAGTCTTAAGATGACAAAAAAAAAAGTTATTTTATTTACAAAATTCCAAAGCCTTGGGCTCACAAAATAGTGACTAAATACAATATAAACTATAATAACTGTAATATAAATTAAAATATTATATGTCTAACGTCTTCCTTTCAGTCAAAACTGGCCGAGACTATAATAGTTGTTTCAAAATTTCATTTATCTTTTTATGTACCCCAACTCTTGCAAAATACTAGCAATATGTGCCAGTGGACACAGTGCCAGATGTTGAAAGCAGTAGAGAAGAGGGTTTCTGTGAAATGCTAACCTTTCATCAACATTAGGAAACTGTTAGACAGTATTAGACTGTTAAATGTCAAATGTCAAATGTGCATGTCTTTAAATCTAGAATTAAAAGCCTAAAACGCTGGTAGGTCTTTACGATTGTCATAAAAAAGGGGTATTTGCACAAGTGTGCCATCTAGAGTGTATCTAAGGTATACATTTGACATATTTGAGTAGATTGGATGTTGCATTTTATATGTATGGTTGTGATATATTGGGCCATTAGATTACGCATACAATAATGTTATGATTTTTTATAATGATACAGTTCCCTCAGTTCATAAAGAAAATTCGAATCCTAGCAATTATCTCGAATAGAAGTTCATAACTAGACTGTACTCAAGATTGCAAAATGACAAAGTTCATGATAATTACAACATAATTGTGGCCACATAATGATCTTTGCCATTCTGAACTTGAACCTAGATGAGGAAAAAAAAAAAAAAACTCTGAAACTAACACAGTTCATTACTGACAAGAAGGAAATAGGCTCAAGTGATCTTGTGAAATAATTTGATGGCTTTAAGGAATCGGATCCTAGTCTGTAGTTAAAGGCAGTGGGAGTGAAGGTGTCATGTTCACTCATTCACATGGGCAGCTTTTTACAAAACAGACCACCTGATGAATGACAAAGCAGGCAATAATGTCCCCATTTCTAGGACCCTAGTGAAAAGTTACATTAATGTACATTAGAGTTTTCAAATATTAATAAATACTTTAACAAATGTATTGTTCCTTGTAAGTTAATACATTTACTAACTAATAGGACCTTATTAACTTAAAACATGTTTCCATGTTTTAGCCAACTGTACTCCAACAAAGTTAAAATTCCACCTTAATTTTAACATAACAGCAGGCACGGTCATTTTAAACATAGGCCTAATTACTTAAATTTGTTTAAATATTTCAACAGGGGGTACAATTTACCCATTGGTAAAATGGGTAGGTTTAGAGCTAAGGGTTGGTTAGGACAATAATCAATTAAACAACTAAATTGTTGCTAGGGTCCTAGAATCGCGGTCCTGAAAATGCAACCGCCGGGTTTGCGGGCAGATAACTCAAAGAAGTTGAAGAGTGCAGCTTGGATGCTTTTTTTTTGCAGTATAACGGAGAAAGACCAGGGGTAGGAAAAATAAACAGTTCATATTCCATATAGATATGTCTTGTTGTAAATCACAGCGTAAACAGCCATTACATTTCACTCAAAATAATAGTTTTATCTAATAATAGCCTAAATTTTGTGTTTCAATTGTACCGCGACAGATGACGCAGAATGAAAGGAAATGTCATTTGCAAGTGCAAACAAACAAATACGTCACAATGTTAACTAAAAAAAAAAGTGAAGACTACTTACGTTTTCCCCCTCAGTCAGTCCTTGTTGAAGACTTGGAATTATGCAGTTGCAGTGTGTGGCAGGAGTGGATGAATCACAGATTTCGCCTTGTGTTTCTAAGGTGCAGTAGATCTCACAGGGCACCTGATGTTCCATTCAAACCTATGGACCGCAGTGTAGGCTACTGTAGACTAACCGTCATATGACGTGTCAGATTATTGCCTTTGCACACAGCTGGTGTCTGCGCTCACAATTCCATTATTAAAATAAACGATTTAATCGGCACAGCACAATATATAATATTTTTAAATTAAAATAAATAAATATAAGCAAACTAAATTCGACGTTTGTTTTTTAATAAAAGAACATTGAATGACTGTCACAGACATAACATAAAAAAGCAAATGAAAGAAATTCGATCATGTTTGTGGTGTCATGTAAATATTTTGAGATATTTCAATAACATTTGCATTCTAACATCAAACGCATTTCACTGCATTTTCATAAAGCTTGCAGTACAGCTCAACAACAGGAAATGTCTATTCACTTATTCATTGATGCTTGCCGTCCTGCTTTTAGTATTTTCATCTTTTGCTAAATTCAGTTTTGGTTATCATCCTGTTATTCATTAAGATTGTCATACAAGCTCCAGTCCAAGGCCACAAAGCAGATACACTTATAACCAATAGATAGTATGAAAGAGCTGAGAGATTATGATTTGAAGTATCCGAGCGGATGAGATAAAGCAGAACTCATTATTGATAAGATTATTGAGGGCATTCATCATTGGACAATTTAATTATGATGTCTTTTGTTAAAATAAGATGGAATTAACATGTTTTAAAAGAATTAAGAAATAATGAAAGTGGTTTATAATGATAATTATATAATTATTATTTATAATGAAAGTAACTTTTTTCTTCAAGTCAGCACAGTTGTCTGAACTGTACTGATGCATCTGATGTTTCAGCAAATAAGATGAAAGTTCAGTTAATATAAACACTCATGCGTGAGCCATAGAAGCATGCAGACTGACCAAGGTCACTTGATCACACCACCCGTCCCTAGTGAAACAGCTCTACAGGATGACCTTAACAGAGGCCAAACCTGGTTTCTGATGCAAGATTTCAGATCATCATTTTTTTTTTTTTTAGCACATCCTAAAATGTGTCTTCAGGGTATAAACACTTTGGCCCTTCATTAAACATGAGCAGAAGGAATCGCTGTGTTCTGTAAATTGTTATTAACTCTTATATGTAAATAGTCCTATTGAATTGAATGCAAAAAAAAATAAAATACATTTGTGCAAGAAATTTCTTCTGCTTGCATTTCATGAAAAAAAAAACCCATTTGTGCATTTTATATACCTCCTGTCCTTCTTTGCAGCACTTTCTTGCATATGCAGAACATGTCATATCCGTTGCTCAACAACCTGTGGCACTTGCAAAACTCACCAGAACATTTTTACTATCCACTGATGACAGTAAACAATAGTAAAGGCAACCCAACCCATGTTAAGAGTTTTATTGTGTTTTTTCCCTGTGACACAGTTTTCCCAATGTGTCTATTAGTCATCACATTCACCTGTTCTGTTAATCATCTTGTTAGTTCCCTGTGTATTTATACCCTCCTGTGTTCTCTCTCTCATACTCTGTCCATTCTCATATGCTATGTTATGTGTAGTTTGAATATCTCCCTATTGTCTTGCGTGATGTCAATAAAAAATTGTTACCATAATTGTCCTTCATCTTCGTGCTGTTTACACATGCAACCCATGAAAACACAACCCAACACAGTTAAATGCAGGTTACCCAACAGCTTGTTAACATCAACTGCAGACCGAAATCCAGTAAAAATGTTTATTGTAGAAAACAGTATTACATTTTCCCCCCAGTCTCTCATCTGACATACCTTTTTTGATAATATCCAACAAATGTAGTTTTATTTTTTAAATTCAGAACAGTTATGCTCATCTACTCCAAAAATGCAGAGCATTACTTTTATTCTGACATAAGCTCCATCTATCCTGGAGGCCATTTCATTTGCCGTCCTCCAAGCACGTGAATGTGAAGGTGATACACGGATTGCGCCCCATTTTCTCCATCATTAATGACTGTAAATAATAATGACAGATAATTAAGCAATTATTACATACATTAAAGCTAATGTGATGTTATAGTGTACTACACAACATTTACGGGAGATATATAGATAATAGATGCTAAATTAATGCATTTCACTCACCAACTCTGTATCCATCATCCAGTCCTTCTTTCTTTGCTACGTTTTTGGCCACTATCAAGAGATGACCCAGGAGCTGGTTGGAAAAACGTCAAGATTTTAAAGGCGTATCACACTCTGTAATTACTAAGCCAAGACATGTATAACATACATATGGACAGACAAACCTGTGCATCATCATCGTGTGCTTCACTGATCCTGGGAATGGGAATCCTTGGAATAACCAGGAAATGAACAGGAGCCTGAGGATTTACATCTCTGAATGCTAGACACTGCAACAAAATACATAACATGCAAAATTACCATAAAATATTTCACAATATATTAATCAAAGTTCATAAAGATTTGTGATCTGTAACATACCTTCTCGTCTTCATAAATGATAACTGCAGGAATAGTTTTGTCAATTATTTTATAAAATATAGTGGGTTCAGGTTTTCCGTATTTCTTGCTGGCCTCCTTTGCCAAGCGAACCTCATCGCGCGTGGAAGAGCTGAAGCTCTGACACAAACAAGCAAGCAAACAAACCGTCAGCAACATAATCTCTCCTACATTTATATTCAGAGCATACACAGACGGCACTTAAACACTTAAAAATATCAAATTAAACACCTTCACGGGTAAGGCACGTCGTAGGTGATGTCCGAAAGGCAAAACATGCCGGGTAAGTAAAATACTGCGGGCTGTCATTGCACTGTTTAAGGACAATCAGCGTCCATGTTCCAAAGAAAATCCACTCTCATGTGCTGCTGATGCTTTGTTTACATCCGGTGCTCTAATTGTTTGGATTTCAAAATAAAAGTCGCCATATCACCGATCGATCCATCCTTCTCTATCTGTCATTGTGTTAACCCGCCAATAGCGCGCCAGGTGGATAAGCCAGTCTGTGATTGGTTCCTGCAAATGTGTAACAGAAGCAGGATAAATGCAGAGCATGGCTCTGGATAAATGAAGGTTTCCAGACTACCTGCAGGGCGAAATCAAACCACCGGCAGATTTCCAATAAATACAACATTATGCACTTTGTTTCAAATACTAAATGCATACAAATATATAACACAGAAAAAAAGAGGACAAAATACTATATATATATATATATATATATATATATATATATATATATATATATATATATATATATATATATATATATATATATATATATATATATATATATATATATTTAGTTTAGTAGTCATTAATTATATATTACAACTACATCTAGATATGTTTGTTAATGAACGTGTATTTATGAAAGTGAAACATAGTCAAAAATAAAGGTAAATGTATTAAATAAATAATTTTTAAATTTCAATTCAAAACAAATGCAGGTGGTTTCACGATGTTACAGAAAAATACAGTATATTTCAGAGTGCTTAAGAGTGATGTCTTTTCCTGCAGTTTTTATATATTTGTTAAAATAATGTTTTGCTTGATAAAATACTTATACCCCGGTTTCACCGACAAGACTTAAGCTAATGATCCCAGACTAAATGCATGTTTGAGCTGTTTTAACTGAAAGAAACTTGCACTGAAACATCTTAAAATATGTCAGTGCCATTGTTTTGTCTCAAAATTCACATTGTTTTTTTTTTCCTTTTTTTTCTAAGGCTGTCTGTGAAACATGGCTATAAAGTTAGAATATTTAAACCATCAAAAGCTTAATTATTCTCCCCCACTCCAGCAGATGGCAGTAGAAAACCATACAGTGATCCTGAATGACCGAAGAATAACTCTACAGATCATGTGGGAGAAACATGGCGTCTTGCAGCAAGTTGCCCTTGCATCCTTTTCTCTCCACTACATCAGCTCGCCTCGTCTTTAACAGAAGTGTCCAGGTTGAAGCTCCCGTAGCAAAGAGTTTATATCCACCTGTTCTGCCCTCTCGGACCGCGAAGAGTAAGTCAGCGAAGAGGCGCGTGGTGACTGAGTTCTTCGAGCAGCTGCGCACGCGCACCGTCCAGGAGAAGATCCGAGCGCTCACTCGCGTTCAGCGAAAGAAGTACGTGATTTATCCCCAGACATTTGCTCTCAACGCGGATAAATGGTACCAGCACTACACCAAAACCGCATATCTCAACGGCGTGCCAGAGAAATACACCGAGTCCGCTCCGGTGATTGACGAGTCTGTGTTGTCGGAGGTGCGATCTGTAGTCTGCAGCTTCATCTTACAAGAACATTGGTACTTGAAGAAAGGGAGAACTTTCATTCACAAAGAGCAAGAGCAATCCGTCACTCCGTTTTTAAGGAACCTGGTGTGTGGTCTAAAAAACCTTCTGGCCAAAGAAAACCCCTTGCTGTGCCTGTCTAGTTTAGGTGAGTTTGACCTCCATCAGCTCCATGTTTACTCTTTACCGCAACAAACAGGTTTCTCATGTGAGATTTCGCTTTGTAAAGATAGCCTTAGTCAGAATTCAATTAAAACTGATTTGTTTTTATGCAATAGTTCTGTGTTTATTATGAATGATTTATTCTTAAATTAAAATGTCTTCCCCTCCCTCTTGCAACGACTTCTCTTCTCTGATGACGTGTTTAATGGCGTGAGGGCGGGACAACCTGTCAATCACATGAAATCACAGCAATAAAAATTTTCGCATCAGCACTTTTGAATGAATGGGACAGACATGCATCTCTTCAGTGGGCTGTACTGTTATTTAAAGTGTTTTTGGATTGTTCTGCTGATGAAACACTGCAAAAATATATTTCCAAGAAATGTCAGTACTTCGTAGACAAACTCCCAAACATAATGAGCTGTGAAAAATTATAAGTGATCTAATGGTGCTTTTTATAGCATATATCATTAAACACTAGTGTTGCACGGTATACCGGTACCAGAAAAGTATTTCGATACCCTGCTATTACAAACGGTACGATATGGATTTTTTTAGTACCGGTACTTCAAGAAGGACCGCGCGTTAATAAGAGCTGTATTTATTTGTGTCGATGAGTGACAGCAGGAGTCAGGACGTGTGTGCAGATCTCTCCACCGTTCACTAAACATTGGAAGAAGAAGAGATAAATATACACGCGCAGCGCATGACAAAGAAAGCAACAGAAACATGCGCGCATGAGAAAATATAGTGCAGCGCGGGACGTGCTCGCCTCGCGCTGCCGGACTTTGATCTGAAGCGCGAGTACACGCCTTTCAGACAACATGCGATCGCGATTCAGTTCTTTCTGATTATGGATTTCAATGGTCAAAGATATGTAAAAAAATGTACATCCTAGCGAGTATTCAGGTAAACACAGTCGGGGGTGTCATTAGTGGACGTGTACAGTTGAGGTAATTGGATCCGTGTTAAGCTGGATCTAATATTCTGTGTGATTAATGTTAATCAAACAACAATGAAAAATAGAAAACCACCCCATGGTTGGCTAAACAATTTTTAATATATTCATTGTTAATCAGTGTATACTGTAGTTAATTTATTGACTGAATTGCCAGCTGAATTTAAATTTTTTTTTTTTGTGGATTATTTAATTTCTTCCTTGACTTGCTATAGCTACTGTTAAATAGACCTATAGCTGAAAAATAAAGCACTGTTTTTGTCATATTGTTTGTAATTTGCATTTTTTTGCTTATTTTTAAAAACAAAGATTGCAATAAGAAGAAATGGTCAAAAACCAGGGCAGGAACATGCTGGCCAAGTGAGTTTTTAGCTAAAAAAACAACAACAACAACAACAAAACACTATTAATAATAAGTTCTGTTGTCATATTCAATTACTTTTACTGGGTGTTTTTTTTTTGACCGTGGTATCGATTTAGTATCGGTATCGAGGTATTTTAGTCTGGTATCGTATCGAAGTCATAATTTTGGTATCGTGACAACACTATTAAACACAGTAAGTCTATCCCTCACATGCTCGCTTTCATACCTGTCATGTCACTGCTCTAAAGAGCCAATCAATTCCAGACGGACAAATTAGTCCCACTGTATATTTTTTTGTTTATTTTTTTGTTCGAGGAGCCATTTCACTCAGATATACTCAAAAAGGGGGAGAAAGACTATTGTAACTTACATACCAACTTTAAAGTATATAATGTTTTTTCTGGTCATTCTGATTTAACTTATTTTAATTTCTTGTTTATTTATTTATTTTTGTATTTATTTTTTGCAGATTTTGACCCGCAAGTCAACTATTACTGGTTACGGGGAGAAAGGACTATTCCAGCAGGACACAGGAGTGGACGGATCGAGCCCATGAGATTCCAGATTGATGACAAACCTCACAGTCAGATCAGAATCCCACAGCAACTTCCTGAGGTAGGATGCCATACCTCACATTATGATGAATATAATTCATGCAAATGTAACCATGACTATAGGCAGTGTTTAAATTGTAACTTTGGTTGTCATGCAATATTTTGCAGGAAAAGCATTAATGTATGACATGTGGTAGGGGTGTAACGATATATCCAAACGATATGTATCCTTGATGGAAACTATATGATTCGCTATATATCTATCAGGGCTCGACAATAAGGAGTGCCCGGTGGCCCGGGGCCTGCGTGAAATTCACTTGGGCCAGATGACGGAACTGTCACTTGCCCGCTCGGGCCAGTGCTGCAACTTCACTGAATGCGTGTGTTCTGCTGGATTTTTCCTCATGACAGCGTGTTACTGTGTGACCGGTATGAATTTCGCGCGGGATTGCATGTAATTCTACTAATCCCCGCAGATTTCGCGCTCACATCTGAAGCGCGCACACACACATACCGTTATAAAGCCGCCTCTGAAATACAAATGCAAACATTTGCTTTTTTCCAGCTTATTATTGGACAAAAAAAAAGTCTCTGTGAGTGCACATCTTGAAGAGTATTAACGTAAACAGTTCAGGAAGAATGAGTTACACAGGAACAGTGTTTGTTTTGGATCCATGCGTGCGTTAGGTCATTTTTATGCAGTCTATGTTTAGGTCTTAAAAGGACCGCAGTTATTTGGGACGTGGTCGCGCTGCCGGACTTTGACTTGAAGCGCGCGCACAGCACACGCCTTTCACTGAGACCGCATGTGATCACGATTCAGTTCACGGATTATTGGGTTTGAATGATCAAATAAATGCACGATGAGTCCTGAAGAGTATTCAGGTAAACAGTTGGGTATGTCTTTACGGATGAACGAATACGGAGTTGAGTAGGAAATCGGAGGTGTTCCAATTAATTTGGTCCGTGCAGCTCTTAAAGGGCCGGACCTAATATTCTTTGTAATTAATGTTTATCAAACAAAAAAAAATGCAAATAGAAAATCACCACATGATTGACTGAATAACTTTAATATATGTATTAGGAATTACAATTAATTTATAGAGTGAAGACTAAGTTGTTTTGTTTTGTTTTGATTATTTAATTTCTATCTTGATTGCTACTGTTAAATAGACTGTAGCTTAAAAATAAAGCACTGTTTGTCATATTGTTTGTAATTTGCATTTTTGCTTATTTAAAAAAAAGATACAATTAAAAATAAATATCTATTGTAATTATAAAATTACATTAAAAAATATTAAATTACTTATATTATGAAATAAGATTTTGGTCATCCCAACCTGTTCAGAATAGTGAAGGTTAGTGAATGTCAACATGACTGATAATGTGATGTTTGTAAACACCTCTGTAAGGATGTTAAAACTGTAATGTAATGTAAAGTAATGTAATTATTATTGCAATAAGATGATTGTATGATTATTCAAAGCAATTTAGATGGTTCATTCATACATGCTGTATTAATAGAGAGATAGGGGAAGTCAAATTGCAAACATCATTTAAATCACTATATCACATTTAGTTTTAGTAGTATGATTATTCAAAGCAATTTAGATGGTTCATTCATACATGCTGTATTAATAGAGAGATAGGCGGGACATAGCGAGCATGGGGTGAGAATTCTGCCTGCATTGAAAGCGGGAGTAATGCGTGAGGGAAAAAAATACGGAGTTTACAGAGTTTTCAGTGGCATTATTACATTAATAATCTTATAACATACAATTTTAGATATTATAATATATGAAAATATAAAAAATTGTAAAAAAAAAAAACTTTATTTTGGCTTAAAATATTGTGATACATCTCGTATCGTGAGTTCAGTATCGAGATACATATCGAATCGTGACACGAGTGTATTGTTACACCCCTATGCTTAAGTGATGTATTTTCCTGCAGTTTGTTCCTCTTGAGGCAGAGATCACTGCTGAAGTTCCTGTAATCAGTTTGGCTCCTGATCGACTCCCCTTGTTCAGGAGGCAGTATGACAACAACATCTTCATAGGTTGGTCTCTTCTTGTCTTACATGATTTATATAATATAGTATTTATTAATATTTTAGTAATTTAGTTTTTTTAAATATTTCTATTTATTTATTCAGTTTCAGTAATTGTGTACTTCAACTTTTGTAAGTATACAGTTACTAAATGTTGCTTGGTAACTATAAAGTGAAAGAAGTGTTCACTATTATACATTAATAATTATTTATTAGTATTATTAGTCATTTATCTGTTTATTGAGCATCTGTGACTTATCACATTGCTGGTGTCAGTAGTAGTCAGAAAAGCAACACTTATGAACCTATAGTTAGTGATGGCCGCTTTTAAAAGGCATGAAGCTTCGAAACCTTTGAGAATCATTTGTTTTAAGCCTGTATCTAACTGCCAAAGTCACATGATTTCAGTAAAGAGGCTTCGTTACAACATAACTGCTTGAAAATGTTACAACATTTCAGTGGTCTGCCTCTAGAGAGAGAAATGATCTCTCTGAACCAATGAACCCGTGTCTATATTGTTTTTACTTGATCTTGGATCAAGTTTATACATTTTTAGACATAATGACACAATCAAATAATAAAAAGGAAGATTTGTAGTTAAGTCTCTTATTGGCCTGGTTAACAAAGCTCTACATAAAACAATCCCTACAATGTAATAAAATAACATTTAAAAAATGCTTTATATTTAATGGTATTAGATGATTTGTTAATTGCTTTTAATGGATTACACATTCAATAAAATAATTGAATGTGTACACCCTTTCAACGGTATTCTCTGGTGGCTGTGGCTGATAATATTGTACTTTTTACTGCAATACATTTCATATTGAATATCACTTAATACTTTATTACATTAAAAATTTAGTACTTAATGTACTCATGTAAACCTGAATTACTTTGACTTGAGTAAAAATATGTAGTACATTTTTGAATGTAATTAAGTATTAAGTGATATTCAATATGAAATGTATTGCAGTAAAAAGTACAATATTATGCTTTGGAATGTAGTGAAGTAAACGTTTTCCAAAGAAAAACGCTGATAAAATACTTAATTTTCTTAGAGAGTAAAAATACTCCACTACTGTCCGCCTCTGTGAACTTTGTGTTTTTCATGCCAACAATGTTAATTAAATGATCAAATGCATTCAGTGGCACTCAATTTCTCTTATTTTCAACGGAAACAAATGTGACTAGTGGAAATTCTGATTGGCTGGTTAATTTAGAAAGTTACCAGCCACATTGGCTGGTGATCAAAAAAGTTAATTTAGATAATGTTATGCCTGATAGGTGTATTTTAACAAGTGAAAAAGACTGAGGCCTACCCTAACATTGTGGCTGCCTGGGCCTCTCCTTCAGCTTGGATGATCTGCTTCTGATCTCGTTTTGATTCCTTCACAAAGAACTGAACCCATTTCTCCCATCACTACCGGTAGTAAAATCACTGTAGTGTAGTGTAGTCTCAACCGGGTGCTGGGGCCTCTAGGGGTCCTCAGCAAATTTCCAAGGGGCCCCATTGAATCTTAAAAAAAATATTCAAGATTTAGTTTATACATATATATATATATATATATATATATATATATATATATATATATATATATATATATAATATATATATATATATATATATTTATTATTACTATTAATTTTTTTTTCTGGTCTATTTGTTAGACGAGCTTAGACCCACTGCTTTAGTGTAAAGCCTCTTGTGACTTGTACATGAGAAAATTATTTATTTGTTTTAAATTTTTACTCCACAGGTGCAAAACTGGAAGATCCATGTTGCTATGGTCACACACAGTTTCACATGATCCCTGATAGGTTTCGCAGGGACAAAATGAGCAAGAGAGGCCTCTCTGATCAAGTCGAGGTGTCACTAAGAGCGAACGGAATTGCCAGCATGTTTGCATGGACAGGGGCACAGGCTATGTATCAAGGTTAGTATTTCTTTAAGCTCTTTTTGAGGGAATTATTTAAAATAAATGGCGGAATTATCCTTAGCTCAGGTTAAAATGCGCTAGAGCTGCACAATTTATCGATAAAGTATTGCAAACTCTATTCAAACACCCATGCAATCATATTCCTAAATGACAGCGATTCGGCCATGTCTTTTAAACCTTTGACGATCACTGCAGAGAGCCTCCAGCTGGCGACAAAACTCAGACTGGAAGTCACATGCTCAGATACACATTCACCAACACAGGTTTGTCACGGATCCCCGGCCTCTGTCCATTCTCGAGCTGGTCGATAGTCGGGCGGGCCAAGTAATAATAAAAAAAAGGGTGGATGAGAGCTAAATCATTAATGTTCATTTTAATAAACACCCAAAACTCTCATTTCACGGTAAAACACAACGCACGTGCGTCACTATTTACTTTAGTATTCAACATAGTTATGTCCGGTTTGTGAAAGAATTGTTCTTTTGAACCGGTTCTCTTTAGTCGAACAGTTCACCAAATTGGACTGAATCGTTCTAAACAGTTCGCTTTCGGAGTATTTCTCTTCAGGGAAAACCAATTAAGGAAAATATGAGCACCTTCCAGTGGTCATTATATAGAACCAGGGGAATGCGGCACCTGTAGCCCATTTCCTGCACACGCCTGTGCACGGTGGCTCTGGATGTTTCTACTCCAGACTCAGTCCACTGCTTCCGCAGGTCCCCCAAGGTCTGGAATCGGTCCTTCTCCACAATCTTCCTCAGGGTCCGGTCATCTCTTCTCTTTGTGCAGTGTTTTTTGCCACACTTTTTCCTTCCCACAGACTTCCCACTGAGGTGCCTTGATACAGCACTCTGGGAACAGCCTATTCGTTCAGAAATGTCTTTCTGTGTCTTACCCTCTCGCTTGAGGGTGTCGATGATGGCCTTCTGGACAGCAGTCAGGTCGGCAGTCTTACCCATGATTGCGGTTTTGAGTAATGAACCAGGCTGGGAGTTTAAAAAGCCTCAGGAATCTGTTGCAGGTGTTTAGAGTTAATTAATTGATTCAGATGATTAGGTTAATAGCTCATTTAGAGAACCTTTTCATGATATGCAAATTTTTTGAGATAGGAATTTTGGGTTTTCATGAGCTGTATGCCAAAATCATCAGTATTAAAACAATAAAAGACCTGAAATATTTCAGTTGGTGTGCAATGAATCTGAAATATATAAAATTTTAATTGTATCATTACATTATGGAAAATAATTAACTTATCACAATATGCTAATTTTTTGAGAAGGACCTGTAGAGCCGTTTCACATGACTGAGCGTGATATTGCTCATATAAATATATATGATAGTATATAATAAAGCTTTCATTCTTCAGGTCAATCATATATTCATGAGAGAGAAAAAAATCAGTTTGAATAAGGAAACGATATCTTTGGCATAGTTTATTTCAATAATTGAAGTTACCAGTCACTGTAATGCACTTAATTCGTACCTTTTTGTTTTATTAGTTGTGACTCACCTATTTAAAATAAACTTGATGCGTCTAATAAAGATTGAAACAAGTGAAGTCTTTATGAGCGAGTCATTCATTCAAAAACAAGAAAAAAAAATTAAATTATAAAAAAAAATTATGTAAATGGACTGCAACAACATTTTGTCAGGCCCTCTAGTAAATTACATGTTTAGTTGTCCATTTAAAAATCGTTGGAGAATCGTGATCTCTATTATAAACAACAACCAACACAAAAATGTACTCCCTTAACTAAATGTTTTGTTCTGCCAAGGGTTTTGGAGTGAAGAGGACGTGAGCAGGCCGTTTGTGTCTCAGGCTGTCATCACAGATGGGCAGTTCTTCTCATTTTTCTGCTATCAGCTCAATACTTTGGCTCTGAGTCCAAGGGCTGATGGCAACAATGCCAGGAAGAACTTATGCTGGGGCTCAGAAAGCATGCGTTTGTATGAGAGAGTCACAGATGGAGACATAGTGGGCTGGAATGATGCCGTCCTGAGGCTGTTGCTGCAGTTTTTGTTAAACAAACCACAGTGAGAAGTGAAGCATGGATATATGATATTGTTCTGAGTGTCAATAAACATAATATATACAGCTGCGTAGTTTTTGTCTCCATTCAAGTTTAATTTTAAAAAATTGATGTTTAAAGAAGAGTTTGTTTTGGAGTCAAGTCACTTTTATTTATATATTGCTTTATACAATACAGATTGTTTCAAAGCAGCTTTGCAGGGATAAACAGGAAAACAACGATTCAATGATGCAAAAAAAATTTAGTTCTGCTGTAACGCACCTCCCATAAAAGACAATAGTAAACAGTCATTTTTCAATTGCATCCATTTCAGTGTTGATTCATTTCCGTTCAATAACTGTAAAATACATCAAAGATGAGTTCAATTCACATCTGCAGAAAACAGTGATGTCCTCATCCAGCTCAGCTGAGGTCTCATCCAATAGTGTCAGTGCAGTCAGATCAGTAATCTTGCGTGTCCCGAATTAAACAAGCCAAAGGTGACCGTGGCAAGGAACCCAAACTCCATCAGGTGACAGAAATGGAGGGGAAACTCCAAAATAGAACTGAATTAAAGTATTTTCAAAGAGATAAAAAGATTACACATTGTTTGTTGGTCAACAAATGAACACAAAAAGGAAACTTCTGTTATCATTTAGTCACTTTCATGCTGTTCCCAAGCCCATAACATTTAATTTCTGTTCCTCCATTGATAGTCCGTGCAACCAAAACTTTCACAAAGTATAAGACAACATTGTAAAAGTGATCCATATGAATAGAGCAGTTTAATTCAAGTCTTCTGAAGATACAGTCCCTTTACATAAAGAACAAACCTCATTGGTCCTCGCTTGTCAAGCAAGCAAGCACAGTGGAGCTTCCATTGACCTCTATGCATGTGCGTTGATTTAGATTTGAATAAAAGCCATGTTCATCATGTAAAGCGATCTAAACCTTTAATAAAGCCTTCAGAAAAGGAATCAGCTTTATCATTAGTTGACCTTTATTATTAAACTAATGTCCAAAATAGGTTATATGAACCCTGCACCTTTTACAATAGCATTATGAAACATGCGGTTTTAAAACGTAATATTAGGAATGTAAATATATATGATATAGTATACTGCTGTGACAGACAAAGAACCTTATTGCTTATGTGATTCAAGCCACAAAATTCAAAGTATATAATCACGCTGCTCTTTTGTCTGTTTACATGAACTCTCAGTGCTCCAGTTTTCTTTGTCTTGCCGTGTTGTTCTCCACTCCGTTGCTGTCATCATGAGTGCTAGAACAGAATTCAGCACCATCACTAACAGTTAATACTTTGTAACTATGTTACCATCAGGCTTCAGTGAATCTTTAAAATCATGTGAACTGATCGGAAAATACACTTACAGTTTTCTGGTTTGTTCAGAGTAGATATCATTCTCTGCAAAATGAAAAAGATTGCTTTCAGACCGCTCGATATAAATATGAACAATGATTTCTTACATATTCCTCTTGATCACTGAAGTCTTACTGTACCTCCTTCAGAAGAGTTATTCTGTTGCGGCTTGTTGCATTTTTCCCAAACCAAAATCAGTGTGACCAGGACAATGACTTCAAGCACTATGGCTATGAAGGGTTTGAGAGGCTCGGTGTACGACATGACCTTCAGCTCTACATGCGACTCGCTGGGTTTGATATCAAACTCCGCACTGCAGATGTACTTTCCAGAATCTTCCTCAGTCAGATTCTGGACAGTCAGTTTCGTTTTACTTCCATTAATAAGGATCTTATAGTTCAGAGGTTTTGCAGTGACATTGATGAACACCTGTGAAGAGAAAAATATTGATATGAACAGTGTTGTTATTGTTAACTACAACTAAAAAATATTTTCAATTACTGAAATAAAGATAAAATATAAATATTAAATGAACAGAAATGGCAACTCACTAAAAGGGGAACCCTTTGAAATAAGGTCCAATTAGTTAAAGGGATAGTTCACCCAAAAATGAATTCTGTCATCATTTATTCACCCTTAAGTTGCTCTGTACTGTTTGAATTTCTGTCTTCTGCTGAACACAAAAGATGATATTTTGAAGAACGTCAGTAACCAAACAATTGATGGGAACATATAGTTGGAACAGCTTGAGGGTGAGTAAAATCAAATGACGACAATTTTCATTTTTGGGTGAACTATCCCTTTAACGTTATTTATTTAATTAACTAATGTTAACCAACTGAACCTTGTCTTGTTGTAAAGTGTTACCAAAATAGGTTTAAGTTGAAATACTAAAATTGAAATAAAAATAAAGTTAAACCGAAATATATATAAAAGATATTAACAAAATAATATTATAATTAATTATAAAAATATAAATATTAATAATACAATTCATAAAAATACAATTATAAAAATAAACATTTATTTGTATACCACTGTTTATACATGGAATGCAACTAATAATAAGTTAATATAAATATATTTGAAAACCACTATAAAAGGTTCACACTGTAAAATAAAGAAATTGACAATACAGTTTCACCTCAACATCAATATAAAATAATATACATAAAACATAAAAACGAACTAATTAACTATAAGAGCAGCAGAAGGTAAAATAAAATCATAAAACAGATTAACACAACTCCACACCATATTGAAAAATATGATTAGATACTATAATAGTATATAAAATAACACTGTATATGATTAATGTAATGTCTCATTTAAGAATAATCAATCCCACATTCCCCATTTCTGATTCACCTTTTCAGTGTTGTTTGCCTTGTACCAGTTCCATGTGTTTGGTGTGTGTTTGAGTTTACACTCGAGTACAACCGAATCTCCAATGTAGCTCACTATCGGCTTGTCTCTTTTGTCTCTCATTACCGGAACTTGAGAAAAAGCACACTACATCAGTTTAACCGGCAAAATCTGTTACAATGTGAAAAATTAAAACCATCCCAAGATGTGCATAAAAGGATAAACATACCGTCTAAAACAAATGTCACTCGTGCCTCATTTTCTCTGAAGACGCATGAATAATTTCCCAGGTCTCTGGCCTGTATATTGAAACTATGAAGAAGGTTAAACAAGCAGTGTTATGTCATTGTTTAGTAATAAATTGTTTGTTTTCCTTTTTTGCATTATTTTGACATATAATAGAAATGACACAATTATTTTGTGAAATAGACATCCACTTACGTCCTTCTAAGAATATACTGTTCATTGTTTCTATTTACAGTTTCTTCAGAGTTTTCAATTTCTTGTCCATCTTTAGTCCAATAGCCAGTAATGTACAGGGGGTTATTTGGCATATCAGTTAAGTTACATAAAAGCTCTATATATTGGGGTGTCAGGATTGCAAGCTCTTCAATAATGACTTGACTTTGACCTGTATGCCAAAACATTTGTAGCCCGATCAGCAAAACAAACCTATTCGTAGCAATTATGTAAAGTAAATTCAGCTATTTTTGATAACATTTGTACAAAATGATGACTAAATTGACATATTAATCATGTATTTGATCATTCGTACACTTTTTAAATACATCCGTTGATGTAAAATGCATGCGTGTGTTTGCTAATAAGATAGGACAGGGTATCCGTACCTTTGGATTCAGCTTTTTTGGTTGTAATTACAGGATCAGACTCTGGGGAAGGGGTTGTCTCTGGAAAAAGAAGACACTGTGTTCTAAAATGTTGCATTGAATTTACAATACTACTAGAGAGACAGGCCGAGTCAAGGTTAAATGAGATTTGCATGACTATAAGCCTCAGCTTATTGAATAATGTTAAAAACATTCGGGAATTGTGCAGTTACTTTAACATCCCCTATAGAAACACTGGACGATCAGTCGAGAGGACTTCGTTTCAGTCTAACTGATAACAAGGTCATAATGTCAAAGCTTGAAAATGACATAACAGCCTCATAAATGTTACACTAGACTAAAGAGCAGACGTGCACAAACCTGTGTTTGTTCCATCACAGTAGAGAAGTAGTAAGATGAGATGCATGACATTAGCCATGGAGAAGAGCGCTCTTTCCCTGCAGCTCTGCTGTGTGCGAGGCATCATTTCTGGTGCGTCTTTTTCGAAGCAGGTCCCCAGAGACACCAACCCACCACCCCCTCCCTTCACGCATCCTTTACTGCAGCCATGGTGACTTGGTAATACTCCTGTATGCTTGCAGCTTCCTGTTTTAAATGAATCATGAGCGTCAGGAGGTGGCTACAGCCCTGCCTGTAACACCACCCTCTATTGAGATGGAGCAGGCACTGTGACGACTGCTGGCACATCTCAGTGCACTGAAATACTGGCACACTGCTATTCATGCTCTCAAAGTCATTTATTAATGTGCAAGGTCTTTATCAGACTGACGACACAAACAACTAAATACAACGTATATATCAACATAATAAATGATCACTCCTGAACTAATTAATCAATAAATTACCCAATCATCCAGTAGACCAATGACAAGAGGGGGTGGGGATATTATAATAAATAAAGATTAAATAATATTACAGTTATTTATTTACCCATAATATAGGTTTTTCCTCCTCTCTGTACTTTCTGTTCAACACTGTAATGCTGTGACTTTTATTTTGTTCAAAATGTCTTGACATTTAAAGGAGCAATACCATTTTTTTGTTTCTTTGTTTAAGCATATGGTTCAAAGAGAGCACAATTTATCTTACAGTAAATATTTCATTATATACACTTACAGTGGAATCTCAGTAGTTCAACTCTGTTATAGGGGAAATTTTCATAAAATGTAATTTAAATATTTTGAATGGATCTGGGTTGGAACAATTTGTACATGTATACAACATGTATATAAATATATAAAATCCATACTTACAGTGATGTAATCAAAATTATGTAGTGCTTAAGATTTGGGCATACACTATATTGCAAGTTTTGGGACACCCTCCAAATCATGTCAAGTCAACTTTATTTATATACCGCTTTTACAAATGCAGATTGTTTCAAAGCAGCTTCACAGTGTTAAACAAGAAAATATAATGAAACAGAATATATTTCAATTATCATACAGTGACAATGTAGGCTTTAGATCAGTAATTAGATCAGTAATTTCGTTTATATGGTTCATTTAGTTTAATAATTAGATTTATTTGGAAATTTATTTGAAAAACTTGGTGTCCCCAACTGAGCAAGCCAAGCCAGAGGCGACAGTGGCAAGGAAACCAAAACCCCATCAGGAGACCTAATGGAGAAAAATAAACCTTGGGAGAAACCAGGCTCAGGCGGGGTGCCAGTTCTCCTCTGGCCAATTAACAAACAGCGTATTATTAATATTCTGGCAATTTTACTGGTCAGAGGTCATAATAGATCGGAATATTCGAAAGATCCGAGCCGGAGACGGGTTTATTGAGGATGATGTATCAATTAAATAATTATAACATAAATAATCACAATATTGGAGTCATCACGCCCAAGACAATTGTTATTGAGGATGCCGTATTGATTAAACAATTACTAAAGTGTAATATTCGAAACATCGGCGGCAACACGCTGGAGACGAGATGTTTTTAGGATGACATATCGATTTAAAGAATTATTAACTAGGAATATTCGAACAATCAGAGTCATCACGATTTAAACTGATAACCCTTTATTCAGGTGTCCCAATCACTTCCATGGCCACAGGTGTATAAAATCAAGCACCTAGGCATGAAGACTGCTTCTACAAACATTTGTGAAAGAATGGGTCGCTCTCTGGAGCTCAGTGAATTTAAGCGTGTTACTGTGATAGGTTGCCACCTGTGCAATAAGTCCATTCGTGAAATTTACTCACTACTAAATATTCCTCAGTCAACTGTTAGTGGTATTATAACAAAGTGGAAAGTAATTGGAAACAACAGCAACTCAGCCATGAAATGATAATACGTAAAATCCACTTAAAATCACAGAGTGGGGTTAGGGTATGCTGAGGCACCCAGTGTGCAGAAGTCGGCAACTTTCTGCCGAGTCAGTCGCTACAGACCTCCAAAGTTCATGTGGCCCTCAGATTAGCTCAAGAACAGTGCGTAGAGAACTTCATGGAAATGGTTGCCAGGAGAACGGTACTTGCCTGACTGCATTGTGCCAAGTATACAGTTTGGTGGAGGGGGGATTATGGTGTGGTGTTGTTTTTCAGGGGTTGGGCTTGGCCCTTTAGTTCCAATGAAAGGAACTCTTAATGCTTCAGCATACCAAGATATTTTGTAAAATGATATGCTCCAAACTTTTTGGGAACAGTTTGGGGATGTCACCTTCCTGTTCCAACTTGACTGTGCACCAGTGCACAAAGAAAGGTCCATAAAGACATGGATGAGCGAGTTTGGAGGAACTTGTCTGGCCTGCACAGAGTCCTGACCCCAACCTGACAGAACACCTCTGGGATGAATTAGAGCAGAGACTGCGAGCCAGGCCTTCTCGTCCAACATCAGTGCCTGAACTCACAAATGTGCTTAGAAGAATGGTCAAAAATTCCCATAAACACATTCCTAAATCTTGTGGAAAGCCTTCTCAGAAGAGTTGAAGCTGTTATAGCTGCAAAGGGTGGGACAACTCCATATTAAACTCTACGGATTAAGAATGGGATGTCATTAAAGTTCATGCATGTAAAGGACATCCCAAAACTTTTGGCAATATAGTGTATATGTAACAAAAAAACAACAACAACAACAACAAAAAACTATTTATTAGACCTTTGCAAGACTATAATCACACTTTCAGGATTTACGGGATTAGATCAGGTTTTTTAATATGCAAATAGTAGTAGTAATAATAATAATATACATTATTGTAGTTGTTATAATTATTATTAATATTTATCAATAATTAATGATTGCAAGCACCTGTAATTATTATTAGTATTATAATAAACAAACAAATAAATCAATACATTCATGACATTGTCCCACACAAATAATCACATTTTCTGAAAAGGGTGTTTTAGGACTAATAATAGCAGCAGCAATACTACTAATAATAATAATTTATTATTTTTCAACAATAATCAATTATTTCAGATGCAACTGTAATAATAAATAAATAGAATGTCCCACACAAATAATCAAATTTTCTGAGAAAGTTTTTTGTTTTGTTTTTTTGGATGGAAAAAATAATTTAATATAATTTAATAATTTAATTTATATAATTATATAGATGCAACTGTAATTATTATTATCATTCATCATAAATAAATAAATAAATAAATAAATAAATAAATAAATACACACACACACACACACACACACACACACACACACACACACACACACAAATTCCTAAAAATGTCTGGCACAACTAGTAAAAACTTTTGTTAACATTTTTATATTACACTGCAAGGCCTTGACAATGTTGCAAATGATTAATTAATATATCTTCTGATAATGGAAATAGAGAACTCACTCAGACGAGGTGATGGAATTTGGCAGAATATTGTTACTCTTTTTTTGGCCTGGGTCATGGTCAGGAATCAGGATGTACTTGATGATGCAACTTGTCTGCAGGGCTGTTCAGAAAAGCCTCTCATTGGATTTACTCTGATAGACCAATCCTGAAGCTAGAATTAAGCTTGATTCAGAAAAAAAGGAAAGGAGAAGTGCATCATTATTTTGCAAAGATCATCAGTTCACATTCATTGTGATCAGCCAGTTGAAGAGGCAGGAACACCTATAGCAAAATGTCTCATGATGGAATGTCCAGAGAGGAATATGAAGAGTATCAGAAGCAGATGGTGGAGGAAAAGTAAGTTTGAATCTCTTTAAAAAAAAACATTGGGTTAGAAAATAAACTCTAACTGCATTTGTGACAGATTTATAAACTCATATAGTATTATTCTCACAAGGAATTAATTGAAATGTAGAAGCAAATATAACTACCCTTCCAAACACACACACACACACACACACACATATATTTATTTTGGTATGATACTCAGATAAGAGTTACTGAGCATTACATTGGTTGAGCTTTGAAATAAATGGTATCCCCTATTTCCCCTATGGTAACTACATGTTAAATATGAGGTACCCTGCTGCTCTGTTGTTACATTTCTTGAATTCGACTGGTGTCTTTGCTGTTTGTTTTATATTCCCATTCTCTGTGTTTTCCCATCAATAAAGGATGGAGAGAGATGCAGAATTTTCTACAAAAAAAGCAGAAAGGGCTTGTTTGAGGACTTGTTTAAGAGACAAATATCGACTTCCAAAGGTGAGAGTCCAATGCAGATGCAGATAAAAAAAAATTATAGTTTTATTCATATTCAATATATACAAAATTGTATTCATAATAACATGGTGAAAAAATGTGCCCACCTCGAAATGTCCTTAAACTTTTGAATCTAATATCTCAGCAAAATGAAACAATTTTGAACCTGATTTTACACAATGTTCAGATTTCTGTTCTGGAAATGTATGCAAATTAGTGCATATTTAATTAGATAATGCCACATTTGCATATTTAAACACATCATTTAAGAAAATGTGTAATGTAAAAGTATGTGCCATTCTTAATGTAATAAATCAACTTAGGACGTATGGTGATAATTTTACCTAGTCACCCGAGGTGTCTTGCCTTAATTGAGTTATTCCTGTCCCTGACTGACCGTCTGTAAGCAGAACATTAATAGCATCAGTTTGAAAAGATAGTTAAACTATCACGTGTGTGAAAGCTTCCATTACAGATTGTGGCAGGAGATTAGGTTATAAAATAGTATGACTAAAATAGTCACTGTATGTTTAGGGCTTAACCACCCGCAGTGATTCTCTGAACTGAGCTCTAAAAGCACTGCTGTACAGTGTGATTCTGTAGCCATTCCCAACCCAATCGCACGTTATATTTCATATAAATTTCACATACATACGAGTTTAGAAAAAAGTAATTATGAAAAAACCACCCCTAAACCTACCCGTCACAGAACAGATCAAACGAAAACATACAAATTCATATGAATTAGCCACCAATTCAACAAAACGTAAAATAGTTTCATGTTGATTGACATCTGTTGAAATAAGTACCGTTATACTTGAAATCTTCATCTTTAGAGAAGTCTTGAGTTAGACTAACTCCCTAGGGAAAATGTAAAAAATTCTGGTTCTTCTAAGAAAACACAGGATTAAAGTAAAATATAGAGGGTATGCACGTGACATCACCATCGTCTGGAGTCGCTGCGGTTATGCCCACTGAGTGGCAAAAAGACTGAAAGGCAGCATTTTTTATCAGCGTGAATGCCTCGGGGCGGGGCTCCCCATGGACATCCCTGTGCCCCCCTCCGGACCAAGGGAGACGAACTTGATAATAGCGTGTATTTTTCACTCAAACCACTGCCACCTGCCTCTTCTGCCACGGAGGGAAAAGCTGCCCATAACTGCTGGTCTAGCCTTCTTCGTAATAATAGCATATTATTAGCGAAAAAGAGTTCCAGATACAGTATCTGTATTTGCACATGTCAAATTATTCAATTTCCATAGTTTTTGCTTCAGTGAGTAGCCAATCACAGACATGTTTGTTGGTTTCTTGAATGCAAAGGCCAATCACAGTGTAGACTCTAACAAAGTGTAGACATTCTGTAAATAAGAGATTAATTGTGCAGTCAGCTTCACTGATTAATATAACAGAACTTTGTGGTATCGCGTTCATTGAATGAGTGACAGCTTTTAGTAATTATAAGGCAACGCTCTTTGCGCTATTTTAAAATAATTAATAGAATATATATATATATATATATATATATATATATATATATATATATATATATATATATATATATATATGTATAAATCAGGCTCATATAAATTTCAGGAAAATATGATTCCTGAATGCCTGAATGCATGTCAATATCTATGGATCACTGGATCTTTATTAAGTTGTAAGGAACACAATAACGAGTCCAACCTTTAATTTAAACTGATAACCGTTTAATTTACTTGCGTTTTCCCCTACTAAATCCAGTCATGCAGAAGATCATCTGCCACTCAGTCCTGGAAAGTGACGTCAGTCCACACCCTCTATATAGTATTTGTTGATGTTTTACCTTATATTGAAACCTGTTATGTCTCATTTTAAATAAAAATAAGTCCTCTTAATGCCATATGGGCCCCTGGTCGAGAACCACTGATACAAAATCAATACTTACAGTGATGCAATTAACTCTTTAAATGGATGAATGTTTCGCTAATCATTATTACATATTTGGGTCTTTAGCAACCCGAATCTGTATCTAACACAGATGGATATCGTGATTTACCAGCAGAATTAGGGTACCTTTAAATTGTTGCCTCATGTAGATTTTTTTATTTTGCGGGGTTAAAGGTGCCCCAGTGGGTATTAAATGACCATCATTATTTTTAGAGACAATATCATTTACTGAAGTAGCTAACAAGCATAATATAACAGCATGCTAAAGGTATTTTTTTTATTTATAAAAGTTATGCTTGAGGCTTTCTTCAAAGCATGTCTGCAAACTATGAGTTCTAAGTACATAAGCCTTACATATATATAAGCAAAAAACTGATATTAGAATTTCTTTATTAGGTTTGATTGACATGCTGATTGTTTTTCCCAGAGTGAACAGGATGAGATTATGATTCAGCAGGCCGGAGATGACATTGATGTGCCAGATGAACTGGTCAAGATGGTGGATGGAGAGGTGCCACAGGAGGAGGAAAAGGAATCCATCATGGGCCAAATGCAAAACCTTCAGAACATGGATATGGAGCAGATCAAAGAAAAGGCTCAGGCCACGTTTGTGGAGATGAAATCCAAGGCTGAGGAGAAGTGCACTGTTATGTAATGTGTAGAACAGGTTAAAGTTATCTACTTGTTTAATCTTGACACTCATTTACACTATATTACCAAAGGTTTTGGGACGTCTGCCTTTGCATGCACATGAACTTTAATGATATCACACTCTTAATCCGTAGAGTTTAATATGGAGTTGGCCCACCCTTTGCAGCTATAACAGCTTCAACTCTTCTGGGAAGGCTTTCCACAAGATTTAGGAATGTGTTTATGGGAATTGTTGACCCCTCTTCTAGAAGTGCATTTGTGAGTTCAGGCACTGATGTTGGACGAGAAGGCCTGGCTCACAGTCTCCGCTCTAATTCATCCCAGAGGTGTTCTGTCAGGTTGAGGTCAGGACTCTGCGCAGGCCAGACAAGTTCCTCCACACCAAACTCACTCATTCATGCCTTTGGACCTTGCTTTGTGCACTGATGCGGTCATGTTGGAACAGGAAGGAGGCATCCCCAAACTGTTCCCACAAATTTGGGAGAATGAAATTGTCCTCAGCCATGGAACGCCATAAAGCTCTCTACGCAACCGCAGCTAATCTGAAGGCCACACAAAGTTTGGAGGTCTGTAGCTACTGACTCTGCAGAAAGTTGGCGACTTCTGTGAACTGTGTGCCTAAGCATGTGCTGACCCCACTTTGTGATTTTACGTGGCCTACCACTTCGTGGCACGAGTTGCTGTTGTTTCCAATTGCTTCCACTTTGTTATAATACCACTAACAGTTGAGTGTGGAATTTTTGGTAGTGAGGAAATTTCACAAATGGACTTGCAAAACCTATCACAGTACCATGCTTGAATTCACTGAGCTCCTGAGAGCGACCCATCCTTTCACAAATGTTTGTAGAAGCAGTCCTCATGCCTAGGTGCTTGATTTTATACACATGTGGCCATGGAAGTGACTGAAACCACTGAAGTCAATGATTTGGAGGGGTGTCTCAATACCTTTGGCAATATAGTGTACTTATACATAGTTTCAATAACCTGATGTCGATCACTCTTTAAGAGGGATTTTAAAATTAATTTGTGAATGTATTCTGAGTTCTTTCATTATTTAATTTTTAATCGTAATATTATTTCTTTGTTTTTATTTTGTTCCTTGCTTTTCTTTTTTTAACCGAACTGTGATTGTGATCACTGAGTAATCTCAAATTGCAAAGTCAATGTTATGAATTATGACCAATATGCTAAAAGAGGATCATGATGTTTGATTCATGCACTTTTTATTTAAAAATAAAGGTTATTTTTCTAAATATCCATTTAAAATCCACATGAAAAAGTCATGTTTAAATGTAATGAGATGAGATTTTTAACATAAATTATCATTTAACATGACTAAACAGTACATTACATTTTCTTTGCGATAAAACATTTTGAAGGTGCCGTAATAAGTTAGTCACATGAAGGTGAAGACAAAAAACTGTTGGAAATTAGAGATGAGAAATCATTTTTACATCACTACCACCACCAAATGCAAACATAATGAATGGATTATTTATAGTTGATTTATAGTCTGGACATTAAACTGGGATAGCAAACAGTATTTTAACTTAAAAGACACCTTTCACCTTTAATATTCTAAACCCACAATGACAAATCTCTCATCATTTAAGCCGGGCACAGACTACAGAAGTTTTTAAATCTTAACCGATTGTGAAATCTGTTTGAAATAAGCACATAACGGTAATCTTCACAGATTTTCTTCTTTTAAATCTCAAACCTGCACACACTACAAGACTTAAAAATTGTGCCGCAACACTGAGATATTCTTACGATTATCAGGCCAGATTTAGCGGATGTAAACAAAATCGATACTGCGTCACGGCAACTTGCTGTAGACATTATAAAGGCTGCCGTGTTGTTGCCAAATTTGACCAGCCGTTCATTCACCTCTATAGTCCACCGGACCCGTACAGCTGCTTGTTTCATGGTCGCTATTTTAAAAGTTCTGTCACTTCATTCTCCTTGTAGACTTGCCTCTTACTGGCTAAATAGCCAATGAGAGACAAGTCTACAAGGAGACGCTATTGTGGAAGTACTGACGTAATCATAGTCGTAATCATCTCGATTTAAAGGGAAAATTCACCAAAAAATGAAAATTCTGTCAATTAAGCACCCTCATGCCGTTACAAACCCATAAGACTTTCGTTCATCTTCGGAACACAGATGAAGATATTTTTGATGAAATCCGGGAGCTCTCTGACCCCTCTATAGACAGAAATTGAAATAACACTTTCAAGGTCCAGAAAGGTAGTAAATACATTGTTAAAATCATCCATGCGACGATAATTTTATGAAGCGGCGATAATACTTTTTGTGTGCAAAAACAAACAAAAATGTTATTCAACAATTTCGTCCTAGCCTGTGTCGTAAACAGTGCAGCGCTTTCGAGTTCTATGGCAGCCGATGCTGTTCACGTGAGCACCACGACGCATGCGTGTGATGATGACGCAGGAGATGCACTGTATTTATTTAACTATGTTGACGAACATAGTCAGGCAATATGTGCCTGACGAAGACCTATCGGTCGAAACGTTGCAATAAATTGGAGCAGTTAATCAGTGTGCGGACATCACATTTGTTTTTTGCTTTATTTATTTAACAATCCCTTAAAAAAATTATTTAAAAATCCTTTAAAAATGTGATATTGTTGGGACGGCCCCGGTGTCCGCGAGCAGATCAGGAGGGTTAAGATTTGATCTGTAAACTCTTCACATTACCAAATAATCTGGGCCGAACATCAGGAACCGACCGTTTTTTTCTCAGAATGTTGGGAGGGGTAAATCAGCCTGAAAACCAGTTAAACCGGCCTGAAACTTCTGTAGTCTGAGCCCGGCTTACCCACTCGCATACCGTCCCAGATGTATGACTTTCTTTCTTCAGATGAACACAAATTAAGATTTTTTTTAAATATTATTTAAGTGTTTGGGACCTCCTGAGCTTACACTTAAAAAACCACACAAAACACCCTTACATCACGCTCTGTTCTATATATTCACACACCTATAGTTTCACTTCAGAAGTCATCAACTGGGGTAATATGGGTTACCATTGTGTTTGTTTTCTGTGGTTTCTGAAGCATCAACTTTGAGGGTTCCATCCACTTGCATTATATGAACTTGTTCTAAAACTCTCCATTTGTGTTCATCTGAGAAAAGAACTGCACTCATCTTACTCAAGGATGGTCATAGAGTTGCAAACTATTCATGAAATCATTCTGCATGTCATCAATGTCATCAGTGGTCTCAATGGGAATGCTCGGTGGGTTCAGGAAGGCTGAGCATGGCATGTCCTCGTATTGATATGTATGGTCATCGTGCAATCGAAAGTCCCCATAACCCCCTACAGCCCCGTGGAGAGGCTCACAGACGTTGAGGTAGGGGCTGGCGTACTGCTGGTGGAAGCAGGGGCCGTGGAAGCGGCGGTCAGATGCAGGGCTGTGGCTGGGGCTGGTCGAGGGGCTGTGCGGCATGTGACACGTCAGCTGGCAGCTGTTCTTCCTAGTGGGGCGGTTGAGATCCAGTTTGGCAGTGAGGGGCTTGCCGATATTAACGTCCATGTTCCACTGGACCAGGTCATCTAGGGAGTTAAACTGGACTTGTAGGCAGACAGTGAAAGCTAATTCCTCCTATAAAACAAATTGATCAATGTAGTTGAATCAGTATTTCTAGATTTTGATGTGTTGATGAAGTTGAGCTGTACCTTGAGTTTCTGCACTGAGCTGAGTCTGGTGTAGAGGCAGTGCTGAGGAAGACAACCTGAAAGTAAGAAACTTCCCGTTTCCTCCAGAGTTTCCTTATTCATCAGCTTAGGGTCTACATCCAGGTCCTTCAAAGTCAGATTCAAAGCATAAATGTTTATTGCAAACACGTGTTAAGAAACACATTTCGTGTTTTAATATAGGCATTATGAAAAGAATGCTATTATGGTAATCCAATTAAGACACTTAAAAAAAGATGAGTTACACTGTATAGCTAAATAATTAGCCAGATTAGTATTTCACTTATTTCTCTTGATGTACACTACCATTCAAAATGTTGGGGGATGTATGATTTTTTATGTTTTTGAAAAAAGTTTCTTATGCTCACCATTTCTTGAATCAAAATACTGTAAAAACAATACTGTACGTAAAATCTATTTTAATATATTTTCAAATGTAATTTATTCCTGTGATTTTCAGCATCATTACTCCAGTGTTCAGTGTCACATGACCCTTCAGAAATCATTCTGACATGCTAATTTGCTGCTCATGAAACATTTCTTATTATTATCAAACTGTTATGCTGCTTAGTATTTTTGTGGAAACCATGATACATTTTTTCAAGAACTTATCTGAAATAGATGTTTTTGCATCATTATAAATTTTGCAAATTTCTTGCTGAATAAAAGTATACTTTAAAAAGTGTTTCTTTTCTTACTGACCCCAAACCATTGAACGGTAGTGTATATGAATAAATAATGAGACATTGCAGATTCATTCTTCAAAATGAAAACAAAGACCACTAACCAGAGGAAGGTTAGTTATGTGCGCCTGGCATGACAGCATCTCCTCTGGCTTTTTCACAATGCTGGTGTAGATGACCAGCACATTGGAGAACTCAGCAGCAAAGTCCATTTTTATCTGAACTCCACAGTCAAAGTCAAGAGTTTTACTCTCCGGCAGTTCTGGGTTAGAATATGAAAATGCTACATTAGTACATTTATTTCCAGTACTATTTCACTTGTCTTGAACTATCATCTGTTTTAAAGGGATAGTTCACCAAAAAATGAAAATTCTGTCATCATTTACTCATTCTCAAGTTGTTCCAAACCTGTATTAATTTCTTTCTTTACAAGATATTTTGAAGAATATGGGTAACCAAACAGTTGATGGGCCATTTTGTTCCATACTATGGAAGTCAATGGGGCCCATCAACTGTTCGGTTACCCATATTCTTCAAAATATCTTGTAAAGAAAGAAATGAATACAGGTTTGGAACAACTTGAGGGTGAGTAAATGGTCAGTAAATGTGGGTATTGTCAACAATAATGAAAAAGAGGTGGAAATCTTCACAACATAATGATATGATTTCAATTAAAACATACTGTTGATAAAAATATTTTAGCAAAAAAAATAATTTGTTGCAATTGCACATTTAAAATGCACTGAACATTTGTTAGTTGATTAAAATAAACAATTTTAACTGTTACTTAATGTAATAAATGATTAAAAATACATTGTAATAATTGATTGGTTTTTATCATCTTTCACATTACTTGCAACTAAAATGCAATTTTCAAAATATGCATTTTTTTGTTGTTTTAATCATTAATATTCTGTTTTAATTATTAATATTCTGTTTAAATTTAACTAAAATTACACCTGCTTACTAACCTGGATGCCAGCCGAATTTAGCCCCGCCTACAACATTTTTTGCTCGGGCAATTCAGTCTGGCCTCGCTCCATAGAGGAGTAATTATGCCCGAACAGAAACTGTTTGGACTAATGAAATTGTCAGGGCGGGCTTTAGACGATGATGGACAGATGATCAACAATAACGTAATCATCCACGTCATCAAAGGCGCATGGGTTGAATTTGCTCTTATCCTAAACGGAGAACTTGTTCGTATCTGCATTGACCTTCACTATTTCTCTCAGAAACGATGATCGTGTTGGTAAGGACTCTGTGTATCCTTAAATTCTTTTACACTCATCTTTTTCTTGTAACATTACTTAATCCAGCGTGCGTGCAGACAGGGTTGCCACGTTTTTTTGCAATGTCGCGCACAATTGCTACTCAAAACTATAGCCCAAAACAATAACTTTCTGGGGGGTTCTCCGGAAAAAAATGGCGTTTGGTTGGCAAAATGTTATTTTGGCAAGGTTGCCTGCTAAAATTCGCATTCCTTGGTTTATATAAACACATAATTGGAGTCGCTTCAACCCGCGGACATGGAGAAAAACATGGACTTGGTTGAGTTGAAAAACAGTGCAGTTGAGTTCTGTTGACATTTGACAACTAACGTCACGCGTTCGCTCCGTTGCTCTGATTGGATGTGGGTCTATCCAATTGAGGTCTTTCCTGGCTCGGTTTAAACACGCCCCATAATCAAAGCACAATGGAGCGGTACCAGACTCATATTCTGACTAGAATTGAGTATGGCCACGCCAGGCTACCTGCTTACATCTTGACAACATTTTAAACTTTTTTAAACTGTTACTTATATGAGTTACACAATATTTTGAAGTAGCTGAAAATACCATGTGCTTTAGACCAGAGCATGTTGTGTGCCTCGGCTGGATCGGAGTAGTCCCCGGAGCGGATGGGATCGGTGAGGGATCGTCTCTCTGACAGGCTGCTGCGGATCTCTAAAGCCTGCTTACCCTTTGTGGGGTCAAACTGACCCATATCTACAAATAATCAGTACAGTTGTTTGGTATGAAAGATACATGTTTAACTGACATATAATTGTTTGATTTATTTGAAAATCCTAATTTATCTTTAAAATTATGTTTAGTACAAGTAGTAGTGAAATACTTCATTTAACTTCAACAGGCTTGTGGTTTCCTCACCTTCAGCCACACTGTCCAGCAGAACAGTTATCTTCTCGTCCTCTAGGAGGCGTTCCTTCAGGAATTTGATAAAGACTCCATTGGTGAATCCACTTGAACTTAATTCAAAAGCCTCAGCATCTTGGCAACTTCACAAAAATAATATATCATGGCGTAACGTTAGATAGAGAACATACTTCAGCATGTTATTTCAGGATAAAAAAAGAAAGATGGAAAAACTCACGTGGCATATCCAAACACAATATTGGCTGTAACTTTGAGCATGACATTTGGCATGGCATCGTCATGTACATTTCTGAAACAATATACAATAAGTGTTAGAATGATGACAAGCAATGTATGAATTACCAATGTGAGTATGATATATCATACTGCATTTTAAAATCCCTACCTTTTCCTGCACATATCCAGAAGGAACACATTGAGTCCAGTCTCCTTCTCCTGCATCAGTTTCAGAATGCTTTGAACACAGAGACAGTTGCCTGAGCGGTATGGATTTGGGGCATCCACAGGCACCATGAAGCTGTTCCCAAAGTTCTCATAACCATGTCCAGCATAATACAACAAACCTACAGGGAGGAGTATCGTCAAAGAGTCAGTTCACCCAAAACAGAAAATCCTGTCACCATTTATTTACCCTCATGTCATTCCAAAGCTGTCGAACACAAAAAGAAATATTGTCTAGTCTGTTATTTTGCATATATAGCAAAACGGATGGTGAATCACACTGTCAAGCTCCAAAAAAGACAAAAAAGTACCATAAAGGTAGTCCAGTTTATCTTGTGCATGGAATGATAGCTTTGTAAGTTCCTTAAGGCTCAGAGCTTAATTTGAACTTGCCTACATATTAGGCATATAATAGTATCAAATTTTTGTATCACAATGGCTGCTGAAACATTTATCATGGTATACGATATTATCATAGTATTGAATTACAAAAACAAGTTGAAAAGATACACTTCAGTGTTGTTCTCTTAATAGCAAATTTAATAACAAAGAGAAGCATAAACATTTAAATTCAACAAAACAAGACAATTAAATTAAAGTGCAAAAGAACACAACTATAAGGAACAGAACATTTTCAATCAATATCAAGATATCTTTTCAGGACTGGCATGTTTTAGTCAAGATTGAAAATGTGTTAGTGTAAAGAAATGTTTGCAAATAAATATTAAAGTCACCATGAAATCAAAACGGACAATTCTTGTTTTTATGGTATATTGTAGTATACAGTGCCCTCCACGATTATTGGCACCCCTGTTTAAGATGTGGTGGTGGGCTTCTAAAAATTCCCTTTTTAAAAATAAAAAAAACATAGAACCCAAATGCAAAAAAGAGAAAAATCCAACCTTTCATATAAGTACATTACTTTGGTTGTAAAAAAAAAAAAGTACAAAAAAAAACCCTTGCAATCATGTGTCCCACAATTACTGGCACCGCTGATGTTAATGCTTTGTACAACCCCCTTTTGCCAACAAGACAGCACTTAATCTCCTCCTTTGACATTTCACAAGATTGGAGAACACATTCTTCTTTGCACAATCTTTCTAGATCATCTAGTGCCCTGGGTCCTCTCTTATGCACTCTTCTCTTTAGCTCGCCCCACAGATTTTCGATTGGGTTGAGGTCTGGGGACTGAGATGGCCATGGGAGGATCTTGAGTTTGTGACTGCTGAACCACTTTTAAGTAGATTTTGCCACATGTTTTGGATCATTATCCTGCTGAGAGACCCAATGACGACCCATCTTCAGCTTTCTGCCAGAGGCCATCAGGTTTTTATTTAAAATGTCCTGGTAGTTCAAATTGTTCATAATGCCATGCACCCAAACAAGTTTCCCAGGGCCTTTAGAAGAGAAACGGGCCCACAGCATCACAGATCCTCCACCATACTTCACGGTGGGCATGAGGTGCTTTCATCTCGGCATACTCATCTTTTGTTTTATGCCAGACCCACTTAGAGTGTTTGTTGCCAAAAAGCTCAATCTTAGTCTCATCTGACCAAAGCACACGATCCCAGTTGAAGTCCCAGTACCGCTTAGCAAACTCCTAAGTTGAGTGTTAGTGAGAAAATACTTTTTCCTTGCATGCCTCCCAAACAGCTTGTTGGCATGTAGAGAGTATCTGATGTTGTTTTGGAGATTTTGTGGCCCCAAGATGCCACTCTTTGATGCAATTCTATGACAGTGAGCTTAGGAATTTTTGTTCACTTCTCTTACCATCCTCCTCACTGTGCGTTGTGGCAATATAAACTTGGGACTTCTTCCAGCCTTGTTTGTCACTGTTCCAGTTGTTTTAAACTTCTTAATGATTCCTCTGACTGTAGATACGGGGCAAGTTAAGGCGAGTGGCTATTTTCTTGTAGCCATTGCCTGACTTATGAAGGTCGACACACATCTGCCTTACTTAAATGGTGTGTTCTCTTGTCTTTGCTATGTTGACAAATGGGTAAGATAATTAGGCCTCTGTGTCACGTCATATTTATACGCCAGGGAAACAGGAATTAATTCATTACTAATTAAAAGTTCCTAGACACCCTGACCAACTTTAGCAACTACAGAAAAATATATTTAAAAAAAAAATCAATTACATTTTTCAGAGGAATTGTTAGGGGTGCCAATAATTGTGGGACACGTGATTTCAAGGTTTTCTTCTAAATGTGTGATTTTTTTTTACCACCAAATTAATGTATTTAAATGAAAGGTTGGATTTTTCTTTTTTTGCATTTGGGTTCTCTGTTGTTTAAAAAAATGAGAATTTTTAGAAGTCCACGACCACATCTTAAACAGGGGTGCCAATAATTGTGGAGGGCACTGTATTTATACATGGCACATGTTGTACCAGGTTTGGCATCAAAGATGACAAATGTCATTAGTTCTCTTGTATCCAATAACTGAACGGATAGGTGCTCCTTTTGTGCTCCACAGAAGAAACAAAAATATACAGGTGGAATGACATGAGGGTGAGTAAATGGTGAGATAATATTGTAATTAATAGTCTCCTAATCACCTCTAAAAAGTTAGTTGTAGTCTTACATATTGCAAGATGGCATGGTTATTATGGCAATTATATGCTTTCCAAAAATTATGTTTGTTGGCTCTTTCGAGGCAATTACAATGTTTAAAGCAGACTACGGTAGCATAAACGATATAGTAGAAGCCACAGTACCGTAAACTCCCTTATGAAGCAGGGACAGGAATTCCTCCACGGCGTTCCGCATCTCTGACTCTGTCAGATCCAGCAGAGACACCACTTTAAAGTTGAGCTGCCGCAGCAGATTAGTGAGGTCGTACACATCAACCATGGGCGCCTTCAGCTGTGGGTGGTTTCGATATGTGAGGTTACCGATCAGAAGGGCCACTTTGTCTGTAGCTGAAGGGAAAAACACATATTCACTGTGAAAAACAAGAGAATCCAGCAATTTTGAGTTCTCTTTTCTCTTCAAGTTAAATTAATTCATAGAATATATTTGGTCTACTCACCATAAGGTTTCTCAAGACTGTAATCTGATGAAAAAAGTCATAATTATTCACTGACGTACTTAAAGCAAGAAATCTTAAGAGACCGAATGTGATGGGAACACAAAAACTTACCCTTATCAATAGTCAAAAAGTCATCTGAAAAAGAAAAACATAGGTATTCAGATGATTCTTCTCCAAAGGCACGATAATGATGGTTACAGTAATGAAAAGAAAGCTTATAGATCACTACTAGAATATATTCAAGACCAAAAAATGAGATTTGACCCAATCCTACCACAGTGAACCCTTAAAGCTACTACACATATTTGATCATGTTCTCACACTGCATTTATTACAATTTGAATGGAAATGTTCTCATTTTTTCAACAGACATGCAGAGAAACATTACCGAAGGCATCAGATCTGTCAAAGTGTTCTCCACCACCTCAATCAGTAAGAGTAGTCAAGAGAGTAGAGACAAACATTTAAAGTGATTTTCAAGTTCAATACAAGCTCAACTGTGGCAAGCCATCGATTACCACAGAAAAATGGATGTTTAATGTAACAGATTCTCATTATTCATGGTATTGCGGTTGATGGAGCTTGTTTTGAACCTGAAACGTTCATTAAAAGCTGTTATAGCATGCGTTAATCGCTATGGCAGTATGCTGATTTGGTATAACATGCACAACCTTCAGATTGTTGCCAAAAGTCCCTTGGTGTTAGAGAGGTGCCACTACATCTTACATAATACCTTCAGAGCACTCCATTGCGCCTGAAATTTGAGGAGATATTCTTGGCTCTTTCATTTCAGAATGGCAAGGATTTTCTTGAGGAAGAACAAGGAGTTGGACCACAAAATGAGTAAATATAGTTAACAGAGATTTTTTAATTAAAAATAGAGCAGCTCACACTTCTTTTTTGAAAACTCTAAATAAGGCAGTCCACTAACACTGCCATACAGATCCACATTAAGAGGTTACCGTAGAGTTGGATTGGATACACTTGACATTGCATAGACAATTTTTTGGCATCCTGGAGTTATTTATATTAGATTTACTTGTAACTCACTACTGTTCAGACAACTGGTTTGATCAGAAGACATCTAACCAAATGTAAAAATAAATATAAAACAAAATACTTGATGCATACCAATAACAATATCAACTTCATTGCTCCATGTTCGATCATTAGTGCAGAAGATCTCGCAGCGATATCTTCCTTGGTGCTCTGGCAACAAATTCTTTACCTATTATAATGCAAAATATATGATCACTCTCACTTCACTGAAAAAAAGATTTTAAAAAAAGTTAAAACAAAGATTACTGGAGCATGTTGTGGAAGAAAATTCAGTCTGTTCATCATATAAAATAATCAAATCTCTTCAGAAAATTTGGACTAAACCGCTCAATTCATATGGATTAGCATTTCGTTTTATGATCTCTTTATGAACTTTTTGGAGTGACAAAGTGGTAGTTGCGTAAACTGTCAATGGAGGGACAGAAAGCTCTCAGATTTCATGTAAAATATCATTACTTGCTGTTTCTATGTAATTAATTGTCAAATTTTCTAGCAATTCCTGAGTGAAATTTGTTTCAAAGTAAATCCTACACCATTTTTTCTCCAGTGTAGGCTCTTTTTTAAAGGGCTCCTATAATGCCCTTTTACGAAGTCTTTATTTTGAGGTGTACTAAAATATGTATTGATGCTTAATTGTTAAACAACATCATTATTCATCATAAATCATTTTTAAAATTCATAATTTTTCACATGTTTTACATTATTACAACACCTCTCTCCTCAGTCTGGCTCAAACACGCCATTTTCGATGAAGCCCCTCTTTCTGAAATTCGAAAGTGTGTGATTGGTTATCTGGCCCAGTGTGTTGTGATTGGCAGCGCTTAGCACGTGTTCGGGAAATGCCCCGCCCTCCATAAATGCAAGTTCTTTTCTAGTGTAAATATTACGGATGGCGTCAATTTTAAACCAATTCGAACCCGATTCAGACCCTGACAATGTTAATGAACAATGTTAATGAGAGGTGTGTGCAGAACGGATTTCATGCACACACTTTGCAAGCACGGATTTCGCAAGACGTCACAGTGGTGCGTTTTTTGTAATTTTCTTATACATTATTTCTTATACATTATAGATATCCACCATTTAATCGTGATATTTTAATCGAACCGTCTTACAAAAGCAGGAGCTTACAAAAGCAACAGTAAACAAGAAGTTCTCCATAAAATGTGTAGTGCACAGATAAACGTTGAGGTTATAATGTTCAGGAACAGTGTTATGTCCGTTAGCCTTAGGAAGGTCAAACAGATGAGTTTTAGAAAAGTTGTGGGAAAAAACGGTGTCTCTTTGACAACACTGTCCTCTCTAATGCAGCTCAGCCAGGCCTCGTCCCCTTCTTTGCGTATTCCGTGAACAAGGATTATTTATAGGAGTAACATTGTGACTTCAAAAATGTCATTGTAGTCCGAACGAGCCATCTGTTTTAGTTCTTGAAAAGGGGATTCTGTTAAATAAAATATATCCCTTTGGTGGACTTTGAGCTTTGTAACCTTGCAGATCTTTTTTATACTCAAACAGGAACATTACACACTAACTAAAGTTGAAAAAGTGGACAAGCATAATAGGACCCCTTTAATCTACTGCATCCAAACTATCTCAGAAATAAAAAATAAAATACAATATATAGTACAATAGTAAATGTATCCTCTCACAGTGTACTTCCTTCTGTTGGCTTTTTTGATCGGCACTCCATTTCTGTACCATTGATATTGTGGTAGGGGTCTGCCAACAGCACCACACTCCAGATAGAGTAGATCACCCACCAGCAGCTTTTGAGGCTGAGGCTGGATAAGGACCCTCGGCCTAACCTCTGATGCCAAAGACACTAATCCTGTACAAAAAGGCATCCATTTTGATACCAATGACACACAGTGACAATATCATGGCAATTCGAACAAATAATTTACCATATCTTGGTGGAACATCAAGGACATCTACTTGGGCCCAGTGACTGAACTCATATGTGTTTCCACAGTTCACCCTACAGATGTAAAACCCTGCATCTTTGACCTGGACTGGGCTGAACAGCAGGTCTGGGGAAGAGCTGTTATGTACCTGAAGGATTAAGTTTTATGATTCATGTGAATGACTGACAGTTAATTATGTTCCTCATTGTAAACTAGCATCATAAGTTTACCCACCTCTTCCGTTCTCTTAAACCACTGGAACTGCACATGTGAAGGACCAACAGCATAACAACTGAGACGAAGGTTGTGTCCAGCAATGACAGCCACTGACTGCGGCTGGACGAGGATTTGAATTCCTGTGAGATCGATTGAGAAAACAGCATCTGAAACTGGCTTAATGAATGCAAATAAATCACTTATCTCCACAGAATCTATGTCAGAATGTTCTGCAGAATTTGAATGCATGTCATTTACAAGAGTAAGTTGCGTGTTGGTTTATTAAATATTTTGACAAATTGTATAATGCTTTCATTTACCAAAAAGAGTGTAAAGGTGCAGCCACATTTACTGAATCCAGTCATTTCAATAGCAATCCACGCAATCAGGAATTTCGCGTGAAAAATAAGCAGATTTTGCAACAGGTTCAAACTGGTCATGTGTATTAGGTGCACTGATCAACAGAAAGCTGATTGGTTTAAACACGATTTCTGTTTGAGCTGTGCTTCATACATTGCTACACTATTGACACTATTAAATAATGGAGCATTTTGCCCACAAAAATAATTCGCCGAAATTCAGTGCGAACACACTTGAACACATTTTCCGTATTTAAATCCATTGCACAGAATTCAGATTTTCCCTTGATAATCAGTTAAGAAAATGTAATAATAAAAATAAAATAATTCTGTGTGGGCCTATGTTAGTTCTTCATGCATTTGTCAAGGTCATGTTAGAATTTCACTTTTACGGCTGTGATTACAAAACAATCAACATAAGATGCGATGCAGCATTGTACTGAACTCTCTCTTTGTACCTGGAGGTTTGAGGCACTGAAGGGCATCCGTATGACCCATGATCTGTAGAAACTCAACCAGTTCCCCCAACATACATCCTTGATCTCCAATGAGTTTGAGCAGAGCGCGGGAGGGACTCCCATCCACCTCCAAAGCCTTCAGAGAACACATGTCCATATCATCGAGACTGTGCATGTGAGCGGAAGGAGAAAACAAGAGTATTAATGTTTATTAGTGTATTAAAAGGAAACGTGAATAGAGAAAAATATAGAGTTTTTACCTCACTTTGAATCGCCTGTCACTTTTCACTGTCACAATCTCCCCCAGTTTTCGCCATCCCTTATTGTTGGCCTTGTCAAGAGACTCACAGAGCCTCTTTAACACAGATTCTTTCAAGAAATTTATGTTCAAAGAGTTGTCATTTAAATCTGACATGATTGACGATAACGGCTCATAGACGACTGTGATTGGCTGATCTGCTGAACTCAGGTTTTAAATGTTCAGCAAAACACCTGCAATATGGGACATTGACAAGACATTGTGACATACTTCATATGAAAGAATCAAGATATATAAAAAAGATAATATATGGCACTTTTTAAAATTAATTTGCCACCACATGAAATGACATGACATGAAATGAAGTGAACTAAAAAACATGATGTTGACCAACACCTAAAATATAAACTTTACCTTTTTTTGCACACACTGAAACTATATATTTAGGTGAAGTGTAATGCAGTGTAGTATATATATATATATATATATATATATATATATATATATATATATATATATATATATATATATATATATATATATATATATATATATATATATATATATATATATATATATATATATATATATATATATATATAAAATGCATATAAATTGAAATGCAGAGATCTGTACTATATCAAACAATACAAAAAGTAAATATTGAATTATATTTTACAGTTGTGTCCTCACTTTACATCAACTCCATCAGGATTTTTATCATTCTGAATAAATCAGGTAATGTCATGGTCATCTTTAACTCCAATGACCCATTTCCTATTTCCAGCTCATTGCGGATCTCACAGTAGGACACAACGTTTTTTTTTATTTTTATATTTTATACAAACAATATTGAAGTCTCTGCAGTCACAGCTTTAACATGTCAACTCCGTCATCCCAGTGTAATAGTTTCTGTAAATAGTTGTGGGATAAATCTTGGCATTTTGGCCTGCAGATCCTTTGGATTCGCATTGGGAACATTTCTGTTTATGCTACAGGGTGGCACATAATAATGCCTACTACTACACTGAACCTAACATACGCTTCTTGTATTATGTGAGCTACTGGAGACCCACAATGAGACATACTCTACTGGAGAGTTAAAATTAGAAAAATAAACCACTGGAAAGATTGTTGTATTTAAATATTATTTAAAAAAAAATTAGTTTGTCTTAATTTGTTGTCTTGTCAATCAGTTGTAACTTCAGTTGGCCCTTTGTCAACTCCCTCAATAATTGAACCGTCAGATGAAGGTTTCTGCTAATTTTGAAAGAAAGTTTTTATTATTATTATTTTTTCATGTATTGTGTTAAAATATTAAAACGTCAGCTGCATTATATTATATTATGTCGGATTTACCTAAGAACATTGGTTATATATGTGTAATATTAAAAAGGAGGGTAGAGATTTAAGGAATTTAAGAACTGGATTGTTCATAGTAACCCTAACCCAGGAAAATCCATGTAGAGAATGGATTTTTTTACTTAGCTCCTATACTGAACACAATTGACTTTACACTGTTGTTGGATGGATTTGAATAAATGTAAATTTTTAGAAGTTAACATTTTCTTAAAATCCTGTTCCCTTACATGGTTCATTAGCTGATACCTCTGTCTACAAATATATCATAATGTACTATTAAATAATAAAAACTAAGTTCTAAAAAAATGTTTTGTCCCTTATCTCACAAATCAGTGATATAGATTGAATCAACCTGACTTATTTTGGTGACTGACTGGATACATTTTCTTTCATGGGTCAGGTTAGTGAAAACTATAGGGATAGCATTCTAAATGCAGTCATAATTTGTCCACCTTCATGTTGTTCCACACCTGTAAGACTTTATTTCTGTCCGTGGAATACAAATTAATGAGACTTTAACGAGAATGACATCCTCACCACTGTATAGAAAAAATGCAATAAAATTGAATGGAGGGTCGACTGAAACTTTATGTGCCTAAAAACTTTTTTTATGTTTCACAGAAGAAAGTAAGTCGATACGGGTTTGGATAAGAAGATAAGTAGCCTACTTAGATGAAGGAAACATTTTAATTTATTGTGAAAAGTAGGCTACCTTTAAGATAGTTTCGCTTTTTACACTGAGTGCACAACAACCGAATGAGTGATGGATGTTTGTAATCTATACGTTAGGCAGCGCCATTCCTTCCTAATTTTTATTTTCAAATGCAGATCACGCAACTGTTATGAATTTCTAAATGTAAATGTCCATGCAAACAAACAGAGATAACACAGATCAGAATTCACCACGAAAAAAAAGTAGCCTAATATCAGAAAGAGCTCAACATCGAGCGCACATACCTCAGGCAGATCAGATGTTGATATGAATCCCATTATGTGTATCCCATTAATCCTTCGCTGCACTGACTGATGCGGGGAAATCCAACATGCAAAAATATACGTGTATGTATGTGTGTGTGTGTGTGTGTGTACGCATCACTTCCTGATGTCTAACAAAGAGGAAGGTGTATCTCGTCTCTCCCGAGTTCAAGGAGATCTTAAACGGAAGTGTGTTCTTAGTCAAAAAAGAGAGAGAGTCGCTGTTCATAAACGTGAAATTATATATATATATATATATATATATATATATATATATATATATATATATATATATATATATATATATATATATATATATATATATATATATATATATATATATTTTTTTTTTTTTTATACAGTCTGCGGTATGATGAGGAATGACAGACTGAGCCCTGAGAGAGGACCAGTTGACCAATTCTTTTAAAACAATTACTACACATTTTAGTTGATTAATGGCCAGATCATCAACAGTGATATTGAGCAGTGTAGTTTGAAGTAGCCTGTGTCACCATATTATTACACTTAATAGGCTACTGTAGGCCTATAATATTTACAGTTTGCTTACACACAGTGAGCACAGCAGTTCTCAACCTTTTTGACTCATTTATGACTTTTATGATTTAGCTACTGGATAAGGATTAAGAATAAAGGTTTTTAAAAAATATGTTTTAGGGGAGAGTGGGGTAAGATGAGCCCTTTTTTACTTATATGGTCCTCAAGATAAGATAAAATAAGGCAGAAGTAGAATGAAAGTATCTAAAGTAATCAGGATGTTTGTTATCGTTTTAAATTATCAGAATACATCTATGACAAAGGGTTCTAAAAATATGGCTTCTTATAAAAAAAAGGTTAGGGGTAAGTTGATCCGAGTCAGTTGATCTGGGTGAAAACGGACCATCTAATTGAATCTGAATCAAACCCATGTGAGATCGTAAAGATAGTTTACCTCTTTTAAAAACACCTTCAATAATCAAATTTCCTTTAGTCATATTTCTTTTCTAAAAGCTCATTTAAACAACATAAAACCAACCAAATGAAGTTGAAATGTCAATATCTTTAATTGTTTGTATTTATGAAACAATATGTTGAACACCAAAATTGTAACTTTCCCAAAAACAGCCTAAACAGAGTTTGAATGAATAAATGTCATTGAAACTAATAAACATTTTAGTCAAAAGGTCCTTGGCAGTTGGGTAGAAATGATTAAACATCTTCTGGTTCTTATCAGAGAAGGATTTGGTGTACTTGTACATTGTTCCTAACAAATAAACTCAAACTAAAAAATTATAAACTAAACCAGTTGTGTAACATGACATTGAAATTATACCAGTTTATACTCCAGAGGTTTAACTTAACTGCAATGCCTTATGGTGGGGTAAGTTAAAATTCTGGCTCAATTTACCCCACAGCATTTGGCTCACTTTGCCCCATAGCCATTTTGGATTAAACTAGCTAGCTTACTTCAGACTAATATTTAGCTAAAAGATTTGCATGGTGTTATATTGCTAAATTACCAATATGGAAATGGAGATATCTCCCCACTCTCCCTACTCAGTTTCTATCCCCTAATATTTTAGAGCTTGGCATAACTAGACAAATGTATATTCATTATAAAAAAAATTCGTACTCAGTATTTTTGTATTGTTTTCTATTGCAAATATCTACAAATTCTTAAATCAAGCTTTACTTGAGAAGCAAAATTAAGATGATAACCCCAGGTTTCACAGACATGGTTTAAGACTAGTCACAGACTAAAATGCATGCTTGGGCTGTTTTAACAGCAAGCATATTGCAGTGTCATTGTTTTGTCTTAAAATGCACAGCAGTAATGGTTTTTCTAAGGTGTGTATATAAAAGTAACACAAGTAATCTTGATTTAATGATGGTAAGATATTTGTACTGGGAAAAAAATACTGCAGTGTAATATTTAATTCATTTGCATGACTTTTCGAGGTCTAGAAATCACTTTTTAGTTAGGCTTCCTTGTATATCCAAGTTTGCATGGGAATTCAAAAAAACCTTGCTGATTGGGTGATTTAAAATCAGCAATAGATTGATTTTTAGTTGTTTTAAGCTTGTTTTAATCTTGTTTTTATCTCATTTTAAGTAATCTTAGGGTCCCCTTGGGAGTTTGCTGAGGCCCTCTAGTAGGCCCTGGCCTGCTGCTTGAGAACCACTGCCAAGTCCAATCAACTAGACAAAACACCAACAGAATACCTACAGTATTACAGAAAGAATACCTAAACAGCCAGAACCCCAATGTAGCAACCACTGTTATTGTCTGTCTTGAAATCTTTTTTAAAAACTAGCTACTTTAAACTTCCAGACGAGCCTTTATTAAACGAACATCAATGTTTTATTGTGACGAACTTTCCTCATCTATTTTACAGTTGCTCAAACACACACCGTGTCATTGGCCCGTAATGTGTGTGATGTAACATCATACCCTATATGCCACTCCTCAAGACTCTCCCTGCAGCTTTAGGGCTGTTTGTGTGCAACGGGAGACTCAGAAGGACTGCGGTGTCAACAGGTTGACTTTGTATTTGCCCTTTTTGCGGGGGGACATCGCTTCGGATAGACTGTTTGCACAGCGGAACAGTCCAAAATGCAGCACGTATGTGGATTATGGAAAAATCACAGGTGAAGCTGTGTGTGTAATTTCGGTCACGGATTGGGTGGCGGATCCAGGTGAGTATCCGCGTCGAAAACTACGACTCGATATTAGTTACAATGATTTTTATTTGATTTTTATAAAGCGGCGGAATGATTTATGATCTGCCAATGTGCACTTATTGTACTCATTGCGCACTTATTGTGCACAATACCGCGATTAACTAGTCTATATCTCATGTAGAGCAGGCTATAATTAAACAGCTGCGTCCTTAAGATTTGCACTATTCTTTTGTCATTCTTTGATTATTGCATCTAGTTTACATATTTGATACATAATCAATATTATTTGATGGATTCTTTATAATGACGGTTTAAATAAGAGCAAGAACGTCATTTCACCAAGTTCAACATGTTCCTGGACCTGGATCAGCATCTTTGTTGATCCTGGAACATCATTTCAATCAACCAATCATTTGCAAGACAAGTTTTCAGTTTACGACAAGTTTTGGTTTACAACCAGGATTAGGTGCTTCTACATCAGTGTGATTATAAGGAAAAGTTAATAGTTGGCTTAGGGGTAAGGGTCTTGGGGACACATTTACAGACAGGAAACTTGTTCCAGGATCAACAAAATATTGATCTACGAACATGTCTTTATTGCCAAAATTCAGGTGACCATGAGTAATCTCCTCTTTCTCCAGGGTACATTTTTTTTGTTCAATTGGGTTGACCTGGGACCATGGGTTGACTGTCTGACCTCCGTCTCAGCTTGCTGAGGCAATGTGTTTGTTTATGGCTATCACATTGTTATCAGTGACTGAGAATGCATCTGCAAAATTGGCCCCCGGAGGAGAGACCAAAGAGAGACTGGAGTTTGTGTAGACTCAGTAATAACAGTAGTGCAGTTTGCTATTCACTAGTAGGAGTTTTTTTTTATTTTTTATAGAAGACTTGCAAAATATCTTTATATAATAAAGGTCTTTAGACTGTTTATACATTTATTGATCCCAGATTAGCCTCCACTGCCAGCTTCTCCCTGCTGTCTTTGTACCCTGTTAGATCTTTTATTAGTAATATTAGTAAAAATGTATTTTTAAAGGATGAATATTTATTTATTTAGTTAGTTACTTAGTGTTTGATTTTGTTTGGTGAAGGGCAACTCTCTCTGCATATAAAATTCTAATTTTATGCTTCATCTAAAGCACTGCCTATTAGTTTTCCACATTGGTTACCTTACATATTATCTGTTAGGAATGTATAGGTTATGTAAAATATACTAATTCTATTATATTAGCTACTTGTCTGTTGTGCTGTGAATCTTGCTGCTGCGAAGCTGAAACATAATTATTTTAAGTTGTTTGGAACCGAAATAGAAAGTTAATGTCAAATGTTTTGAGGTCATTTTAACCTGGACTTTAGCCCACTTCCTTCTCAATATATGCATATAAAACTGACAGAGACCGAACTGATCACAGACAATAGCTTGTTGGATTTGTATCAAGTTAATTGCATGAACATTTGGGTTAATCTTGTCCATGGCATTTTAACGACTTAAAAGTTAGTAAATAAATCCGACGGCATGTCCATGGAAACTAAAACATGTAAGCATAAAATGCAGTCTTGGAATTCCATCTACAGTGTATTCTACACAATATTGTTGCCAACTGATTCTAAAAACGATCCAAAAACATAAAGGAGATTGATGGCCTTTTCAGCCTGTGTCTCTCATTGGAACTCATCATTTCCAAGGCAGTAACTTTCCATAAAGTCACCTCTCTGCACTTGCTCAATTCTTTTGTTGAAGCCTTGTATCCATAACCTTGTGCATTACCATCCAATCAGAAATAAGCATTGTTCAGTTTTGTGTGTTAAACATCTCTTCTGGGATCATGATGTGCTTGTGCTTTTTCCGTTTGTGCCTGTTTGAATAGAGAACATAATTGTTTAGAAAATTCATGTCTAGTGTGACATAATCAGAAGCCTGGGTCTTATCAAATCAACATGTTACTTTTAATCATAATTTTGCTTAGCGGAGAGAAAGTCTGTGCCAAAACTAATTTACTATGTATTTACTTCATTCAATTTAAAAAAAAAAAAATCTTGGCATAGAGTTAACCCAATGCAATTGTACACATTATGACCTTTCAGCTGTTGTGATGAGTGAAGGTGTTTACACATGCTAAGTGGTTGTTTTGCATGTCTAGATTGGTGTTTAAAGTAGAAACAAACTCTACAGGTGGTACTTAACGTGCTTTGTGTGGACACCCTAATGACTTTGTGAACCTTTATTTCTCATGTAGGAAAAATGCGGAGAGATGCAGAGCAGGCGCTGACTCTGATGTGGCTCCTCTCTTGGATCCCACACAGCATATGTAAGTGTGTAGTGGACTTAAAATTCAGCCAATCAATTCAGCCAGTTGCTATAAAACTATAGCTTTAAAATCTATCATTTAATAATCTGAAGGCCTTTTGTTTATAGACTACATCAGGGTTGTGTGCCGTTCAGAATTGAATTCCTGCATTTGAATTTATGTTGCATTTTTAAGTTCCATATTGAGTTTAACCAAGAATTTACCAAAGTTTCTATATAGTTTTTTGTATATAATTAATTTTAATTTTAGGTATGAAATACTCTAAAATGTTTCAACACACAACATATGGACTATTTCCAGAAGAATTCAATAATACGGGTATTCTATAATAGGCTTTTTACAGATATCATAGATCATATAGTATTCAATTACAATATCTCTCCAGGTCATTCTCCCCCAGGGAGGCCCAGACTAACAAAATGTCGGTCACCGGAGAAAGAGACCTTTACTTGCTGGTGGGAGCCTGGATCAACTGGTGGATTGCCCACCAGCTACCACCTGTATTACAGAAAAGAGAGGTTAGTGCAACCTAAATCACTATTCATCATTGTACCTTTTAACTTGCCATCCAAAAAAAAAAGGGTTTGTGGTTACATAATTTCCCCCATGTACCAATGCATGAACAATTGCCTCATTGTGTGCTTATTCTGACACTGGTTAAAATATAGGCTTTATTTGACTTTGAATATAATATCCCGTGATTTCATGTGTATCAGGAACACATAACTTTTAGGGGAAAGGAATAACTTTTTGGGGAAACCCTGATTTTTTTTTAAGGATTTGTTTTTATTTGAAATATAAATCTTTTGTAACATTAACATTATAAATGTCTTTACTGTCACTTTTGCTGAATAAAATGTATTTCTTTGAATAACATATTACTAACCTCAAACTTTTGAAAAGTAGTGTAATTTTGTAGCTCTCATAATTCTGGAACTTCTTTTTTTAGTTATTCTCGAAATATGTTTTTCCAGAACATTACACATTTGTACAGCACTCACATGTATTCATAAGCACACTAACTCAAGCTAGCATGAGTTCATGTTGACATATTTTCTAACAATAAATCTCAGGTTCTGGTTCATCTGTTGTCCAAAAGTTATGTCATCAATTTCAACTTTTAAACCATCAATAAACTTTTTCAGCTCTGTGGAAGTCTTTGAATGCCCGGATTATCATAAGGCGGGGAACAATTCCTGTTATTTTGATAAGCGACACACCTCTATTTGGATCATATACAACATCACGGTGGTGGCCTCTAATACACTGGGAAAAGCCTATTCAGAATCTGTGGAAGTTGATGTTATGGATATCGGTGAGTCCATTTATTGTGTTACAACATACTAAAATGCATCCAAAAATGGATTTGTTTTTATGTGCTTGCAAAATGCCCCTAGCGTATACTAAGCATGCATGAATGGTTAATGATGTTTTACTACAGAGACCAATTTCAATGTTGTTTTGACAACAGCCACAGTGCAGTGAACTGCCTGCTAAATATAGTGTATATTAAACAGGGATGGCGACTTCAGCCCTGGAGGGCCACTGTCCTGCAGAGTTTTCAAGACATAGTTCAGTGTGCGACACGCTGCAAAATCAGCTTAATTTCATCACGGTGAAACTGTTGAACTTTTATCATCATACTAGAACACAAGGCAGACAGTGCTGCATGTGCAATTATATAGTTTAGTTACAATTTCCCCTAACCAATTCAGTTCCTGCTAGAAATATGTGTGTGCACTGGGTTTATCCATCTGTAACGCTGAGTTAAACGGTGATGAGTTTTAGAGCATCTGAGTGGAATGGAAAAGTACTAAATGGCACTAAACAGAGGCCGCTCTGGCTGACTAGCTGTACAGAATGAGGATAAACAGGTTTGTGTCTTGAACATATCAAATATCCCACTGAAGATGCTTGAAGGTGCTGGCATATAGTTGATGCTCTAACACACGGGTGATTTTTTTAAAAATGTTTAAAAAAATGCATTGATACAGTTGTTCAGAGTATGCTTTTAAAATATGTTTGATTATTTGATCAAAATATAGTAAAACAGTAAATAATTAATATATATTTATATAAAAATCATTTGGTAACACTTTACAATAAGGTTTATTAGTTAAAATAAGTTAACTACATTAGTAAACATGAACTAATAATGAACTGCACTTATAAAGCATTTATTTATATTTGTTAATGTTAATTTCAACATTTACTAATGCATTATTAAAATCTTGTTAACATAAGTTAATGAACTGTGAACTAACATAAACAAACCATGAACAGCTGTATGTTTTATTAACTAACGTTAACAAAGATGAACAAATACAGTAACAAATGAACTCCTCATGGTTAGTTCATGTCCGTTAATACATGAACTAATGTTAACTAATGAAACCTTATTGTAAAGTGTTACCGATCATTAATTCCTGTGGTGGCAAAGCTGACTTTTTTTTTTTAGCAACCATTACATCAGTCTTCAGTGTCACATGATCCTTCAGAAATTATATAATATTCTGATTTGGTGCTATATCAACTTCTTGTTATTATCAATGAAAACTGTTGTGCTGTTTAATATTTTTGTGGAAAGAACATTTCTTTCAGAATTTTGAACTTTCTTTGACTATTTTGATCAATTTAATGTGTTCTTGCTGAATTAAAAGTATTAATTTCTTTAAACAATAATTGACTCTTAAACTATTTCATTTTTTTCCCCGAATGGTTCTTTTGATGCGAATATATCACTCTGTTTATGCACTCTCTGCACTGGCTTCTGGTCTGTTTTAGAATTGATTTCATAGTGCTCTTGTCTTTTAAATCTTTAAATGACCCCTTCTTACCTCTTAACTTTTGTGTGAACCATCCAGCAAGAACTCTTAGGCCCGCCAGCTAGAGTTTTTCTAACTGTGTTCCAAAGTTGAAGTTAAAATCTAAACTTTGGAACAGTTTACTGATTTCTATTATGACTACAGAAACAGTACATTTTTTTAAACCAAAGTTCTCTTCTCTTTAGCATACAACTTAAGATGTCCTTTGTTTTTTTATGCCCTGTTTTACATCCTTTATGTCTTATGGTAGGTTATATTGTATTTATAATTCATTCTAGTTCAGTGCAGCACATTGGTCAACTGTTGTTGTCGTTTTTAATTGTGCTTTATAAATACAATCAAATTTAATTGTAATGTACAAAAAGCATATGAGGATTAGCCGCCCATGTAGACACCATTCAGGTACTTCCTTTTTTAGTTTGTGTTGTTGTCACTGTTCAATTGCACACTGATTCTAATGGAACATTGTGTCTGTGCAGTTGAATGTCTTTTAAGATGATTCATCTTCTATCACACAGTGCAGCCTCACCCTCCAGACATTGTGAATGTGACTTTAATGCAGAACAGGCACAGTCCCTATTTCCTGGTGGAGTGGCAGCCTCCCCGTGACGCAGACACCCGCTCAGGCTGGGTAACAATCAAATATGAAGTTCGCTTAAAATTGAACAGCGGATACGAGGAGGACAGCCGCTGGGAGGTGAGATTCACCACGGTTCTTAAAAAATGTTCTTATGACTAAATTAAATTGACACTATTTAGGCCAGGGTGTTCAACTTTGAGGTCCATAAATAAAACATAGGATTTTCTTTAAAAATAAATATCCTTTTTTTACAGTGCATCCGGAAAGTATTCACAGTGCTTCACTTTTTCCTTATTTTGTTATGTTACAGCCTTATTCCAAAATGGTTATATTCATTAATTTGACAAACAATACCCCATAATGATGACAACATGAAAGAAGTTTGTTGGAAATCTTTGCAAATTTATTAAAAATAAAAAACGAACAAAATCACATGTACATAAGTATTCACAGCCTTTGCCATGACAGTCAAAACTGAGCTCAGGTGTATCCTGTTTCCACTGATCATCCTTGAGATGTTTCTTGATTGGAGTCCACCAGTGGTAAATTCAGTTGATTGGACATGATTTGGAAAGGCAGACACCTGTCTATACATAAGGTCCCACAGTTAACAGTGCACTTCAGAGCACAAACCAAGCCATGAAGTCCAAGGAATTGTCTGTAGACCTCTGAGACAGGATTGTGTCAAGGCACAGATCTGGGGACGGGTACAGAAACATTTCTGCAGCATTGAAGGTCCCAATGAGCACAGTGACCTCCATCATCCGAAAATGGAGAAGTTTGGAACCACCAGGACTCTTCCTAGAGCTGGCTGCCCAGTTAAACTGAGCAATCGAAGGAGAAAGGCCTTAGTCACGGAGGTGACTAAGAACCCGATGGTCACTCTGACAGAGCTCCAGCGTTTCTCTGTGGAGAGAGGAGAACCTTCCAGAAGAACAACCATCTCTGCAGCACTTCACCAATCTGGCCTGTATGGTAGAGTGGCCAGAAAGAAACTTTCAAAAAATAGGTGTGCCAAGCTTGTAGCATCATACTTAAAAAGACTTGAGGCTGTCAAAGGTGCTTCAACAAAGTATTGATCAAAGGCTGTGAATACATGTACATGTGATTAATGTATTTATTTTTTCATAAATTTGCAAACTAACCTATTTCACGTTGTCATTATGGGGTATTGTTTGTAGAATTGAGGAAAATAATACATTTATTCCATTTTGAAATAAGGTTGTAACATCATAAATTGTGAAAAAAGGTGAAGCGCTGTGAATACTTTACGGATGCACTGTATATTCAGGTTTAAGAGGCTAATTTTTGCATTCAAAAGTTTTGATGCCATGTAATAATTATGATTGAGACACATATGTCTTGTGTTTGTAGTCATATGGTGCTGGAAAACAGTTGGAGTTTAGCATCTATAGTCCTCAGCCAGGAGTAAAGTACATTGTGCAAGTGCGCTGCAAACTAGACCAAGGCCTCTGGAGTGAATGGAGCCCATCTACTTCCATCCAGATTCCAGACAGTAAGATGATACCTGCAACAGCAACTCAATCTTTCACACCTTCCAGCCATTGTTCTACATTACTAAGCAACAGTTCTGCCTTTAGATATATTTAAAAGGGGACCTATTATGCCTTGATGCCTTAAGTCTTGATTTGGTTTTCAAGCTCTTCTACATTTTACCTTATTGAAGCACCTCTCTTCCTAGCCTGTTTGAAACACTCTGTTTATATCTGGGCTCTATGAAGCTACTACTTCCGAAAAAACATAATGTGCTCTGATTGGTCGGCTGGGCCAGAGTGTTGTGATCGTCACATAACTGCAAGTTTCAAGTTCGACACATGTCGAAATGCAATTTAATTTTAAACCCCCTTTTTTGCTTTTGCTTTGGGCGGGAATTATATAAATGAGGAATATTGTGATGTATACACTCACCTAAAGGATTATTAGGAACACCTGTTCAATTTCTCGTTAATGCAATTATCTAATCAGCCAATCACATGGCAGTTGCTTCAATACATTTAGGGGTGTGGTCCTGGTCAAGACAATCTCCTAAACTCCAAACTGAATGTCAGAATGGGAAAGAAAGGTGATTTAAGCAATTTTGACCATGGCATGGTTGTTGGTGCCAGACGGGCTGGTCTGAGTGTTTCACAATCTGCTCAGTTACTGGGATTTTCACGCACAACCATTTCTAGGGTTTACAAAGAATGGTGTGAAAAGGGAAAAACATCCAGTATGCAGCAGTCCTGTGGGCGAAAATGCCTTGTTGATGCTAGAGGTCAGAGGAGAATGGGCGACTGATTCAAGCTGATAGAAGAGCAACTTTGACTGAAATAACCACTCGTTACAACCGAGGTAAGCAGCAAAGCATTTGTGAAGCCACAACATGCACAACCTTGAGGCGGATGGGCTACAACAGCAGAAGACCCCACCGGGTACCACTCATCTCCACTACAAATAGGAAAAAGAGGCTACAGTTTGCACAAGCTAACCAAAATTGGAGAGTTGAAGACTGTAAAAATGATAGACATTCAGATGGTAGAGTCAGAATTTGGCGTAAACAGAATGAGAACATGGATCCATCATGCCTTGTTACCACTGTGCAGGCTGGTGGTGGTGGTGTAATGGTGTGGGGGATGTTTTCTTGGCACACTTTAGGCCCCTTAGTGCCAATTGGGCATCGTTTAAATGCCACGGCCTACCTGAGCATTGTTTCTGACCATGTCCATCCCTTTATGACCATCATGTACCCATCCTGCTGATGGCTACTTCCAGCAGGATAATGCACCATGTCACAAAACTCGAATCATTTCAAATTGATTTCTTGAACATAACAATGAGTTCACTGTACTAAAATGGCCTCCACAGTCACCAGATCTCAACCCAATAGAGCATCTTTGGGATGTGGTGGAACGGGAGCTTCGTTCCCTAGATGTGCATCCCACAAATCTCCATCAACTGCAAGATGCTATTCTATCAATATGGGCCAACATTTCTAAAGAATGCTTTCAGCACCTTGTTGAATCAATGGCACGTAGAATTAAGGCAGTTCTGAAGGCGAAAGGGGGTCAAACACAGTATCAGTATGGTGTTCCTAATAATCCTTTAGGTGAGTGTACGTTCCCATTAGTTCTGACGTGAGTCTGGCCAACCAAAAGAAACAAAAAGGCATCTGTTTGGCTAAGTCCTGGCTTGAGTTTGGTCAGCCAGAAAAAAAGAAAATGTTGAAACACAAGTCTTTGTGGTTCTTATATTGCAGATATGTCAGAAGCACAGAATGCAGTTATGATCCTTGCTGTCACTCTAACTGTCGTCATTTTCCTGCTGACTGCAGGACTGCTGACAGTCAAGATAAAACTGTAAGCATGACATCCTACCTCATCACAATGACATGGTATTTACACTAATGACTGTGCATAAAAGATGAGTTTTCCCAGATTTTCCTTCAGAATACAGAATTCTATAACTAAATTTATAACATAAATTGAACATTAACATAATATTGAATCCACCTTATTTTTTAACAGTTTTCCTGTATATGTGCAGGACTTCCCATTCATTTGCCACTATAGGTCAATAACGTTACTAGAAGAATAACAATGTGTAGTAAATGGTAAAACTTGTGACAGCATAATTAAAAAAGGCTGTGCCTGCTCTTACATTAAAAATCCCAAAACCAAAAAGTTAATTCTGCATTTTTGTATTCTTCTCTAGGGTGAAAGATTTTTTACTGCCACCAGTTCCTGAACCGAAGATCAGTGGCTTAGACACTCAGCTTCTTAAGGTACAGCAGACGCTATCATAATTTGTGAATTTCTAGGCGCACATAATGTTATTACTGTTTAGTTTAACTTTTGTTTTTTTTCTTTCTTTTATTTACATGATAACTCCTGATATTTAAGATATATTCCTGATATTTACATGAAACTCAACACATTATGAAAAGAAAAAAGACAAAAACAGTCATGATTTAAAATTAAATCAGCCATTTTTTGCTGTTGTGCCTTTAAGAGTTAAAAAGGATTGTTCATCCAAAAATGAAAGCTCTGTCATTAAACGATTACTTCAGCGATTAGCAATAAGCTTTGTATCAGTAGAAACCCGGGATTATATTCAGATTATTGTACTTTCCCCCCTCATATGACCCTGAGACGAGAGAATTATGTATTTTATTTCTGGAAAAATTCCTCCGATGACGCAAATATCGTCATTTTGGAGTTTTTGGAGCGTCATCGGAGGAGTTTTTGTCCAGAGGCTAAAGACTACAGCCAGCAGAGGGCGCTATTTACAGATGTTTTCAACATCACACTCACAGCGCTCGGCTCGGGAGCTGAGGAGATTCATGTTAACTGAGCGGTGGAGAGCAAAGTGAGTGTTTCAACTTTTCAAATGAATTCCTATGAAAGTTAAGCTTCCAAAGACATGAACTGAAAATGCGCCAGACTGAACACATGCTGTGAATGCAGCCGCAGCCGTGAATCCCGCGATTACCTCAGCTCAGCTCATGTGATGAATGTAATCTGACTCCTGCTGCGTTTGTGCCGTGACATTCAATCGACTCACTCATAATATATTGAACAGACACATTCAGTTTTTAATTGTAGCGTCTCTAACTGAAAGGATTTTATGAAAATGAACACGGTGGGCAAGTAAACCATGTCGTGCCTAGCGTAGGGCAGCGAAGTGCATTCTGGGAATTGTTGTCTTTCATCCCCATGCGACAAAATTACATTTTCTGTGTTTTCTCAGTCTAGAAGGCACCAAATTCAAAAATAATTTCACATTTCTACTATATTAAAGACCCAGTTTAAATACAGATTCATCTTCCCAGCGCTGAAGTACCCCTTTAATTACTCACCCTCATGCCGTACCAAACTCTTCTTCGAACACAAATTAAGGTATTTTTGATGAAATTTGAGAGCTTTCAGTCCTTCTGTTGACAGCTGCACTCAAGAAAGTTTGGTTTAGCGTCTGTTTATGTTCGCTGATCAATGTTTATATGTGAATAAAGGCCTAAATTAAATCTGTTCATCATATAAAGCGATCGAGTCTCTTCAGAAAATCTAGACTAAATCGCTCAATTCATATGGATTAGTATTACAATCTCTTAATAAACTTTTTGAAGCATCAAAATGGTAGTTGCATGGACTGTCAATGTAGGGACAGAAAGCTCTCAGATTTCATCAAAAAGGTCTCCATTCGTGTTCCGAAGATGAACGAAAGTCTTACAGGTTTGGAACGACAAGAGGGTGAGTAAATGATGACAATTTTCATTTTTGGGTGAACTATCCCATGTAAACACTCCCTTTGCCATGCTGTGGGATTGCTGTTAAATCCAATATTGTTTTTAATGGTCAAATTTCTGAATAACAGCCTCTTTGTAAAGTTTGTATTACATTCTGAAAGTTTCACAAAACAATCTGTACTGAGATGTTCTACTTCGTTCTATCATGGTCACACAAAAATAAACATTTCCAACTGACAATGAATTGACCCCACAAAACTGCTGTGCCAAAATACAAAGGTCATTTTACTTCTTGTTTCACAGAGTGGGAAGTCTGAGGAGATCTTCAGTGCTCTGGTTACTCTGGGATATCCCCAAATAGCCCCGAGCTCAGACCATCAAGTGGAGTATCTCGTGGTCTCTAACTATGATGAGGAAACAGAGTTTGATAGCAAAGTTTGTGTCGAGTATCAAACGGAGAAAAATGGTCCCGCAGATACTGCACAAAACAGATTTCAGATGACATGGAACAGCAGTCAGGGGTTAAACACTCCACTGAGTGAGCAGGTCCACCCTGGGACTGTCTCCAATCAGCTAACAGCCACCAGCTGTGTCCTTGGTGATCCTCAGCAGCAACTTCACCTTAATTCCAATGGCTCACCAGTAAAAGCTCAGGACCAAAACACTCAAATGTGCAAATGTGAGCACGTCAGCATCACCCGTGCTGGACTTACAGGGTACGTCGAGGTTGACGAAGAGAAAAGAGACCAGAAGCCCCTGGTAGGGGAGGACTACAGTATGGTCAGTGACGTTATCAGCGATAGGATCCTTGTACTACAAGACAGCATCCCTGTACAGGGACACAAAGACGTCAAATGTGACAAAACTTCTGGAGCTGAGGAAACTGGAGGTGTCATCGAACCTCTGGGATACATGGAAACCGTGATAACATTTTCAAGTGGATCTTGACTATTTTGTGACTTAAAATTTAGAGGTTTGGAACTGTTTTGTCTTGTAACGTCCTGTTCAAACTATCAAGCACTTTTTTGTAGAGATGTGAGAAGGGTTCTTTCAGAAATCTGTGGTACGTTTCCCTTACGATGACATAACTTGCTGCTTAACTGCCATAGTACAATGCAATCATTGGAGAAATTAACTAGCTAGTCATGATTGTTCCCCACAACCACTTATTTGTCATTTGAACCACGTTGGCTCAACAATCTAGAATTGTGTGGCGTAATAACTTCTGCTAATTAATTGGTTTATGGTTGAATTAATGTCAGATTATTGCTGTAAATAACCAACATGGCATCTGAGGACTACTTCAGTCTTCAGGGTTTAGATTCAGCAAGGTTCTGGAAGCATTCCTTAGAGATTTTGGTCCATATTGACATGATAGCATTACGCAGTTGCTGCAGATTTTTCAGCTGCACATCTATGATGTGAATCTCTTGTTCCACCACATCTCAAAGGTGCTCTATTGGATTGAGATCTGGTGACTGTGGTGGCCATTTGAGTATAGTGAACTCACTGTCACATGTTCAAGAAACCCATTTGAGTTTTGTGATATGGTGTGTTATCCTGCTGGTCACTAACTGTTGCCTTTCATTCAGCTAGAACCAGTCTGGCCCCCAACAAGGCATTTTGCCCACAGAACTGCCACTCACTGGATATTTTTCAAACCATTCTCTGTAAACTCTAGAGATGGTTGTGTATGAAAATCCCAGTAGATCAGCAGTTTCTACAATACTCAGACCAGCCCATCTGGCACCAACAACCATGCCACGTTCAAAGTCACTTAAATCAACTTTCTCCATTCTGATGCTCATTTTGAACTTCAGCAGATTGTCTACTACATGACTAAATGCACTGAGTTGCTGCCATGTAATTGGCTGAATAGACCTTTGCGTTATTGAACAACTGAACAGGTGTACCTAATAAAGTGGCCGGCAAGTGTATATATGAAATTAAAGGTATAGGTTGTACTACATAACCTTGCTTATTTTGCTCGAGAGCATGATCTAAGTCTATGTCATTATAACAAGAAACTAGCTTTTAACTACAAGTCGAGAGCTATAGTTCCAACAATTGCGAATATTTGTTTGAACTGGCTTTTGGGAAAGACCAGGGGCCTGTACCATGAAGGTAGCTGAACAAACTCAGGGTTACAGGATTAGTTTTGAGTTGATAAAACCAAACCAAACCAATCTGGCTTTGTTGGTACCATGATGCTGATCATCAGCTTTCTCTGTCAACTCAGGCTTTGATCCAGAGTTCGTAGAGAGCATGCACATGAAAGTGTGACATCGGCAGTAAACAGCCAATCACATGACTTTCAACATGTAGAAAGTGTGATTCACTTCTCGCGAGAGAGCCAACGAGATTCAAAATTTTTTTTTCCGAAGATTAAGAGATTGAAGGATATAAGGAATTTAAATGCATTTACACAGAAGTGAATACTTTTCCATGTAAGAGTATAAATATAGAACATATCTTGCTATCATTAAAGCCAAACAATATATATTTTTTATCATATAGTTACTTTTATCAAGTTGCTATGACGATAAACACAACTAAAAGCCAAGCCACTTTAATGGTACCTAAAACACAGGATTTGCGCAGTCTAAACTGAAACTTACCTGGCTAGCCAGCGAAACTGGCATCATTGTACAGGCCCCAGATCATTGAACTATGTTGGTAACAACAGAACCTGCAACCATAGTTTGCAAACGATACTGTGAAATGCACCCCTGTAATGTTGAATCTGTCAACCTGCACAACTACAGCTAGTTTGCACACAAAAAATGAGAAGTTTCTGTGGGTAATAATAAAAAAAAAAACAGGAAGCTGCTTTAACGAGTGGAAAAGGAGATTGAAGGGCAGCGTCTTTCTAAAACCCATTACACATCGACCAACAGCTGTTAAAAAATACCCCACTAAAGATAATTATATTAATTGTTCAACCTACTACCTCATAGCTGACATACAAAGCATCACACTGGAGGTTCACCACTCTCTCTAAAGACCTGGCACTTTTCTTAATACTTTTGCTGCTCCTGAATCTTTCAATGTTGATTGTTGTTAAGCTTTTTTAATAGTTTTATGGATATTTTGTATATTTATTCAAAATGATACTATGATTATAAAAAGTGTGAGATTTCTTTTGTCAAAACAGCTAATGATTTTACTATGTATTTATTGAACTGGATCTATTATTTTTATGTCGCTCACAATCCATTTTATTTATACTTAATTTTATCTTGATTTATAACACTGATTCAATGTTAAAAATGGCAATCAATATTTACTCGTTTTTGCCTAAACAGACTGTGAATACGTCCTTCTGATTTACAGCTATATGAACTAATGTCAAATAATAGATAAGATCTGTGTAAAACACTGGCACAAAAAGGGTCTTTCAAAGCTTAACCAAACACAAGGGCAGGGAGCCCAGAATGGTCTGGCAGGCCTTTGATGTATTTTTTTAAAATCTTATCGACCGCCTCAGAGGAACTAGTTACGGCGGCAGACATAGACGGGTCAGCTGGTCTCATCTCTGAACATTTATGGTCTGCAGTGCAGCAGTAAAGAGTTACTTTAAGTCAAACATTGACTTGACACTATACAAGGACAAACATTTGGTTCAGCATGAAAGAACATTTTAGTACCACTGTGCAGCTTTTTTGTTTAGTTTAAATTTAAATGTAAGCCTTTTGTTATTGTTTTTATACCACGCATTGTGGTACATGTACTGCATTCAGTTTCATATGAAAAAAAAAATGTGTTGGTGCATTGGTTTCTAGCATGAGTTCCTCATTCTTTCACTGACAATAGCATGTGTAATGCAGAGACAAAGTCCAGAGACGCATGCTAAAAGGTTAGGAATTGTTTTATTGTTGACCATTTCAATAAACAACAATTTTGCTATTTTTTTTAGAGGTTGTCTTAAGCTAAAATACAAAGTTCTATAACAAGTTAGTGAAATTCAAAGATTGACGAAATGTAAAAGCAGAGTCAGAGAACTGGTGGTTTATTCCAGATCAGTGCATTCTTTTCACATTCTCAAGGAGCATATAGCCTAAGTATAAATGTGTAGCCCCAAGTCAGATTTTTGTGGTTCGGGTTAGACGTGATGGTACGTCTAATTTAATAATGAAATTTAAAGGGCTCGTTCATCCAAAAATGTGAATTCCCTCATTCACTCGCCCTCACGATCGTTCACTTTCATTCATCTTCAAAACACAAATATTTTTTATGAAACCTGAGGGAAAGTCCAGGCAAGCAAAACTTTTACACTTCTAAAAGTTAATAAAGACCTAAACGTAATGCATATGAATCAAGTGGATTACTGTAATTATGTGCGTTAATGAATGTTTACATGTGAAGGTGATGTCTTCAAGAACTTTAGGGTTCTATAGAACTATAACGGACAGACATATATCTTAGGCTTTTAAGATTAACAATAGTAAATTACAATTTTCATTATTGGATGAACTATTCCTTTGGATGAAAATTGTGTCATCATTTACTCACCCAAACTTGTATGAATTTCTTATGCTGAACACAGAAGATATTTCGAAGAATATGGGGAACCAAACAGTTGATGGACCCCATTGACTTCCATAGTAGGAAAAAAAATACTATGGAAGTCAATGGGGTCTAGCAACTGTTTGGTTACGGACATTCTTCAAAACATCTTTTGTGTTCATTAGAACAAAGAAATTCACACAGGTTTGGAATAACTTGAGGGTGAGTAAATGATGAAAGAATCTCCATAAACTATTCCTTTAAAGCACTGCATATACATTTATGATTTATATAAAACGTATAATGGTATTCCAAAGACAAGGGCATTTCTGACACAACAAGATCATTTATTGCAATGAATTTATTGCAAATACTGGAGAAAACTCTAAAATCTTCACAATCACAAAGTTGTTTTGGTCCCAAAGTCAACATTCTGAAAATACACAGAAGCAGGGCAAAAGGTTTATATATGAAAAAATAGTTACTAACAAGTGAAGTTGTGAATTGTTAGCTCTATGCTACATGAATATGCCATGAACCACAAACTACACAACTGCATAACGCACACATTCCCTATTAACTGCAGCCTATAGCATATAGACATGGAGCTAAACTCACATTTAAGGAGAACCACCTCAAGGACTCGGTATTAATGGATTAGCCAGTGTTGAGGAACAGTTAGAGGAGAGTTATAAATTAAAAGTGGAGACTGATTTAGGTAAGTGATCGTTTAATAAGTTCTAGGAGGGAGAGGTATTCCCACAAACAGTTCACGGTCGTAACAATCATTTGCTTTTAAGCTTTCAGAATTTAAACTTCAACCTCCCAATAATGACGATACGTGGGCTGCACAGTGGTCATGATCAGTAAAATTGTGCATTCGACACGGAAAATACATTTGATTTACAAATGTAAACATGTACATAATTAAGTGGTTCAGATAGTTCTATGAATTTATCAAACTATTACACTTATTTGAATAGAAATAGAGGGATATTAGCCATTTGCAAAAATATTCACCATTCAGACTGGATACATCAAACTAAGTATGTGATATCTATAAGAAAATATGTAGTCAAGGGCTGTTCACTATTTTCAGCTCTTGATTTAATACACCATTCCAGGTCACAGGAAAATATGTATACATTTTTAAATAAAATCCTCTAGACAGGCACATTTGGTATTTCACGCTATTCCTGACATATCTCAAGGTGCAAGAGGCTCACGCGAGGTCATCTGTTTCCACATCACAGAAGCATGACCTCGACACTGCAAACAAACAAAAACACTTTATTTTTTTGTCTCATTTGTCCTTGTACTTCCATCAACTTCCTTCATGGTCATCCAGCAGCTGCTCTGAACCAATGGAAACAGATGAAAACTGGTCCTCGAAATTCAGGAAAGGGGGGTTGTAATCTTTCTCGAGCATTTTCTTCCAGGTTTTAACTGAGAAAAGAACAGATTAAAAGGGTAAATCAGAAAGCAGACTGCTAATCATTCTTATACATTGAGTTAAGTTTTCACACCAAAATTTGTAAACAAATGATTAGCACTTTAACGATGCTTTCAAAAATTCCTTTCATAAAAACTGGAACCAATTAATCAATAATTATGTGAGTATCAGCTTACTTATGTAAGACTACTTGTAATTATTTGATAAAAAATACAGTAAAATTGTGAAATATTACAATTTACAAGTGTTTTTATTGAAATTGTAATTTATTGTTGTGATGGCAAAGCTACATTTTCAGCATCATTACTCCAGTCTTCAGTGTCACATGATCTTTCAAAAATCATTCTATGATGACTTGATGCGCAAGAACTATTTCCTTTTCTTAAAAATGTTGAAAACAGTTGTAGTGCTTAATAATATTTTTGTGAAAACAGTGTCCTGTGGCCTGTTGCACAAAGCTGGTTTCAGTTGCTACCCAGGTAAGTTTGAGATTAGTTTGAGCAAACTCTGGTTTTTCGGGCTCAAGAAGGTGGATTGGTTTTTAGCAGTGTTAATCACCATGGTAACTTACACTACACAGCTAACCTGCTCTGGAGCAGCTTTTATTCTGGTTTAGAGATCACAAACTCAAACTGGACCAATCAGCTGCAAGTAAAACTCACACTACCTGTATCTCTCAAATTAAAGTAGTTTATAGTGAAAAAACTTTAGAGACAAAATCTTTTGGTGCAAATGATTTATTATATTTATAATATATGAATTATAATCACTTTTAATTCACATAATATATTCATATAATTATATTATATTGACAAGTAGCCAAATATTAATATAAATATAAAACATGCATTCATAATTCTTTTAAACAACGTGTATTTATTTGAGCTCTTTGTGAACCTATAATTATTAAGCATATTTCTTTGATTAACATCATGCATTGATATAGTCACATATTCTTTCAGCTGCCTTCTTAAATTGACGCTGCAGCATAAGTGTTTATTCCTGCTTTAAACACATTTAATTTCATGATAATTTTCAGAACGATCTCTCAATCTTCAGAAGAGAAGTGAATCGAACAGACACTGTGATTGGCTGTTTTGCCGCATGTGTCACACTTTCAGGTGCACGCGCTTCAGTGTTAATTGCAAACTCTGGATTGAACTTGAGTTGACAGAGAAAGTTTATACCAAGCTTTGAGAAACAATTGAACTTGATCTAAACCAGGTTGGATTTATCTGGATTTGTCAACTCTAAGCCTACTCTGAAACTCAGAGTTTGTTCAGCTAGCTTCATGCAACAGGCCTCTGATTGTCCTGCCTGAAATGAGTCGTCTGTAATCCCAGTCAAATTTTCTGCAGAAACATACATGTGTTTGTAACAAATCTGCATAATGCCTATGGTCTTCATTGGCTGCCCGTGAACAATGTCTACTTTGACCCACTCTCAATCAAGTTGTATCTGAGGCCTAGAAGAGTTTGGTTTGTGTTGTCGCAAATTCACGTTGCATGCATTTTCAAAGGACTCACGGACGAGTTTGATACTTTAAGTAAAACCGACTCTTTTGTTACTGTTATTTTCCCTGTATGTGCGTCTAATTTCTAATACTCACCATAAGGAGTAGACCAATCACAACAGATTGGGCTGTCTGATAGGGTTGGTGAGCCGGCATTGTGATTTTACAATTTTTGGATTGCAAAATCGTATAATATATCGCTATATACCTTAGTATATCGATTTTATTTTCCCTTTTTATTCAAAATACTTACCATGTCATCAAGTATCTGATATTCCGATTCTCAAATACGTGTAAATGAGTGTGTTGTCGTTTAAAAAACATGATCTTGGTATTGATCTATAACATGAGATGGACGCCGCAGTTCAGAAAGTCCGTATTTAAAGCATGCAAATTCATCAGTTTCTCCTGATATACGTGAAAATAAGTGGCCGGTGAACTGGCAGAAGAATAGAGCAAACTTTAGTTATTGGCACTATGTGTATCTGATAAGAACGTCTGCCAATTATATTTTAATGGATTGTTATTGCTGCTTTCATAAACACAGTGCTTATTTTAAAAACTATTAATGAATTGACTTGCTAGAAATTAAATGTCTGAAACCTAAAATAAACATTATATGGTTGAAAACACTGACATCGTACTACTGTAGACATATCCACTTGGTAGACAACTGTCTGACCAATCAGAGCAGAGTAAACTTGCAAAAAGGAGTGGTTTAGAGAGACTGAATCCTTTATCGAACCGTTTCTGACAAGGGAAAAGAGGTAATGTTGCATTGTATATTATGAAAAAAACAACTTTTTTGGACATGGATGCATGTTAACCTATTGTAAGAGACCTCCAAAACAAAATTAGGAACCTTTAAAATGGCATAATTGCTGCACTTTAACTTCTACTGTGGCCCGATTTAGTAAGAAATGTGTAAATTCCATAATTCCAAATCCATAATTTTCATTTTCTGTTCTCATTTTAGTGAACTTTGAGCACACACATTGTGTATAATTATTTAATTGTATACATTGTGTGTAGATCTTACACTATATCTGAACACATATTGTCAATCACTGATATAATTTGGCTATTCATGGCTGGCATTCCTATAAACAAAGCAAATAAGTTACACATTCACATATTTAACAGTTATGAGTAGTTTTACAGAGTAGTTAACTAAGAGAATGAAACCGTAGTATTGCACAAAAAAAGTAATAAATTCACACTATTTTTAGGTTTTAAATTAGGACGTACTGTACTCTGGCTCTTCAGTTCCAGGAGGTTCTCCCGACGGCTCCACCTCCAGTAGCTCCTCCTGCTGCTCCTGCGATTCTGCCTCCAGACTTGCAATCATCACCTCATAGGCTTTTCTGGCTTCAGCTGATAACTCAATCATTTTGTGATAATGATCCTGTGGACATGGAATAATAACATGTACAGGAATCAGCAAAACGTATAGTATTTATTTATTGAATTAAGTATAATGACTTATTTTACTGTAATGCCACTTAAGATTCTTTACAAGAATTGACATTCACCACAACTACAACCAGAAGCTTCCGGTACTCACCTGTGCGCCATCATAGTTAAAGATGCCCACCAAGCTGACCGGGACGGCTTTATTAACACAGCGGCCCAGTGCCTTTCTCGACAAGGCAAACACAAATGGGACACCTTGATCCCGGCATGTGTCAATGATAGTGTGCAGAGCCTCATCTAAACCTCCTACATTAATACAACAGGCCATCAATCAGCAACAACACGCAAGCTGCAACATGAATCCAAATGTGTGTTTGTGCTATAAGTTCATGCTACCTTTGGACTGAATCCGTTCACAGTTGGGCGAAATGATAACGCACTTGACCTTCCTGAGTTTGAGGTGTTTCAGCACCTCTCGTAGGCCCATGACCAGTCTGCGCTTCATCCTGGCCTTCATGGGGTCTTTCTGATAAAGACGATCCTGAAACCTTACCAGCTCCTTCAGTAAGCTGCTCACACATTCATCTACATCTTTTCTAAGCACTTGGTTGCAGTAGCTGTAGACATAGAAGAAAACTATGTTAACTACAAATTAATAATAATAATAATAATTATTACATTTATTTTCTTTCATCACTTGAAAATAAGTGAATTACAGGATTTCATCATGTCTTCAAGTCTTTTTTGGAACAATTTGCATATCTTTAACAAAACTATAACCAAAATATAACATTCATTTTCTTACTCTCTGAACTTCCTGCTGTGGATTTTGGGAAGATTGGGATTGGAATTGGGATTCCAGGATTTTAGTGTTGCATTTTCTGAAACACTGTCATCCAACTTGTGATCAGACGGCGAACCAGGCTGGTCACACTCCGACTCCTCAGTACCAACAAGTCCAGGGTTCTCATCTATAACTGATACAGATCGTGAAACAACATCATTTCACTTATTACAAAAACACTAAACATTTCATATTCTGAGCAACCTCAGTAATTGTCTAGTATGATCACTTATTATGTGATGATAATATTACAGTGCTATGTTTCATACTTGAGTGAAAATGTTGGTCATTGTCAGGCTGGCTTGTTTCAGAAGGATTCTCGCTATTACTAGTTTCTTTTTCAGCAGCCTCAGTGGCCACTCGGGCCGGGTCTCTCTCCTCCAGCAGGCGGTTCTGTTTCCTCTCCTCTCTTTCTCGAAGAATGACCTCAGTTGTTCAAAATGCAAAACATTTTTTAGTAGATTCAAAATTTAGAAGATTTTTTTTTTTTGAGAAATCAATTTTCCCTTTTGATGAATATTTATTACCATTATATTATATTACCATTACAAGGTAATGGTAATATAAGAATATCCTTTAAAGGTTTCATGAACTGGCTTTTTTTATTTATTTATACTGTTGTCTGAGGTCAACTTATGACGTTCGTGTGGTTTTTACATTCAAAAACATCATAATTAATAAGTAATAGGCTACTTTCTACACTGGTTTTGAGGCTCTGTCCTGCAATGCTTAGATTTCATGGGCGTGCCGCAATGTAAACGCCCACGGCTAGGATTGGATAAGCTTTGCATATTTAATGAGCTTCAGCTCCCTAGTCAGTGCATGTGGGAATTGTTTTGAAGCGTGTGGGAAAACGGCAACCGGGGGCTTTACGAGCCCTGGCCCATACATGTCCGAGTCTGATCCTGAATAGCAATGAACCAAGACCACCACAAATAAAGGATTCTCCAGCCTTTGACGGTGTGCTAATTATGTTCTTTAGGACAAGTATAATCAGTAGATCTATATCAAACAATCTGTAACAATGTAATACTATCACATACAAAAAAAAACATTTTACTCACATAAGTGTGTTGCTTCATTCATTCATGTGATCTCATCCGGTCTGCAAATCCAGTCTCTTGTTTACAAACGAATCCGTGATCAGAAATGAAGAAACAAAAGGCAATCTCTTCCCCACATGAGCTGGGTATTCATTTCATTAAAAATAAAGTTCATCCATGCATTAATAATATTGGAATCCGAAGGAAGCTTATGCGTCATGTTTATTGCTTAAAAGTTGGATCCGGTTTAGCTCTATGTTAGGTCTGTGTCATGTCAGTGGCACGAGTCGGTGGGCGGGCCGAGGCAGTGTTTCACCACACGATGACGTCAAGGTGTGGCATATTCTGAGATTGATCGTTTTCTGGGACTGGTGTCAATAAAAGCTTTTCTTTGACTAACAAGGAAGTTTCCAGCTCTGAAACTTACAGGATATTCTTATATTACCATGACCTTTCATATATCAAAAGCTCAAGGGAAAGTTGATTTCTCAAATTCATCACCCCTTTAAGTTTCAGAGCTGAAAACGTCCTTGTTAGTCAAAGAAAATCTTTTATTGACAGCTGCCTCAGTAAACGATCAATCTGCGAATGTTCTTCCCTGTGACGTCAGAGTTCAGTGAAATGCCTTATGTGAGTAAAATGTTTTTTTTTAATATGTGATAGTATTGCATTGTTACATTTGTTCTTTGATATCTCCTGATTATGTGTACATGTTTAACCGAACATAACTTACCACGCTGATGTTTTGCTGATTCACGTACTTGGCTTGTGTGTGCGTGTGCATCTGTGTGTGTGTGTGTGTGTGTGTGTTAGAGATCCACGGTTCGTGGTTATATCCACTGATCGGGCGGGCCGAATAATACAAAATAACATTCAAATTAATTGCAGGTGGATGACAGGTAAATCAATTTTGTTTGTTTCATAAAGACATTTTGGGAGCACTGTGGGCGAATCATTTTTTTTGTGGGCGAATCATTGTTTTTCCACGTTTTCAAAACAATTCCCCGCGTGTACTGACGGGGGAGCCGAAGCTCATTATAATATGCAAAACTGTTATCCAATCATAGCATTGACGTTTACTTCCAAGTCTTCAATGCGGCATGCCCATAAAAACCGAGCTAGGCTCAAAACCAGGGTAGAAAATAGCCTTTTACTTATTCATAATGATGTTTTGAATGTAAAAAACATGCAGACGTCCTAAGTTGACCGTAGACAACGGTATAAAAAAAAACAAAAAAAGCTAGTTCATGACCCCTTTAAAAGGTGTGTAATTTCTGCACTAATAGCAGCACTAAACATAAATAACAATTCTGTTTGATGACACCAGTGGCACAGAAATTACACACTGCACCTTTAAATGGACAGTAGACTCACTCTTTTGAGCGGTGTTGGTTTTTTCGCCTTGGGAACTTCTCGCTGTTTTCCCTTCTTCACTAAGGGACAAGTCGAGTCCAGCGGGTTGTGCGGTGCTTTCTCTTGCTGCCATGGCTTTTTCTGCACTGAAGGTTCTTTGTGGACTACAGGTAGAGCTCCTCCAACTAACACACCGGTAATATTATTTGTTATATTAGACGTGCTGACTAACAGCATGGTGTCCTACAAAGTCTTTAAAGGGTTAGTTCGCCCAAGAATGAAAATTCTGTCATCATTTACACACCCTCATGTCATTCCAAACCTGTATGACTTTCGTTTGTCTTCAAAACACAAATGAAGATATTTTTAATAAAATCAGAGATTTCTGTCCCTTCATTGAAAGCCTATTGACCCAAAACTCTGATGCTTCAAAACGTTCATAAAGAGTATAGAAAAGTAATCCATATGAATTTAGTAGTCTTCTGAAGGGACATGATCAATTATATATGAACAGATTTAATTTAAGCTTTTATTTACATGTAAACTTTGATCAGCAAATGTACATAGAGCAGAGTGCTCAAATTTGTTTAAATGTGTTCGCTTGATGCGCAAGAACCAATGAGGTTTGTTCTCGCACATCAAGCAAGTACAGTTGTTCTATTTGTTTGCTGGTCAATGGCTGCATCCGAAATCGTATACTTCCCTACTATATAATAGGCAAAGGGACAAAAGAAGAATGTCCAAATTCACAGCACTCATAAAAGAGTAGGCAAAAAGTACCCGGACAACCTACTACTTCCGGTGAGAGTTGTGCATACAACAAACAATTTAGTAACCCAAGTGGCCAAGGGAGAGGATTTGCGAATGGCAGTGAAGAGACGTAACCGACACTGGTAGGTCACATGATAATGACAACATGGCCAATGTACTACGTCTAGAGTACATTCATACTACACAGATACTCACTTTTTTAGCCGTTGTGAAGTAATTACTAGTTCAAAATATGTACCTACTCTAGAGACTATGCAATGTCAGACACAGCCAATGTTTATATGTGAATAAAAGCCTAAATTAAATCTATTCATGACTTGGATTAAACCGCTCGATTCATATGGATTACTTTTATGTTCTCTTTATGAACCACCAGTGGGGTGAATAGACTTTCAATGGAGGGACAGAAATTTCTTAGATTTCTTTAAAAATATCATAATTTGAAAAACAAAGGTCTTATAGGTTTGCAACAACCTGAGGAAATGATGACAGAGATAAAACATTTTTGGTGAACTATCTCTTTAAATGCATTAAACCAACCAGAAAAGCAAAAAAGTTTATCCACTTATATTTTTTACCTGAAAGTGTTACTGGTCGTTGATCTTGTTTGGATTTTTGAGACTGTTGCTTCTGCTCAAGAACCATCAGCATGTTTCCAAGGTCAAGCTGTACAGGAACTTTTGACTTTTTCTGACTAGTCTGATGAAATAAGATGGGATAACAATCAATTAGAATGTGCATTTACAATGCGTCTCGTTTTTCCGAAAAATCTTTTGGTGATTAATTTTATATTGCATGGTATTGTGAAGTTGAATCAGATTGAACTGTACACCCTTTTACACGATGGACAGAGTGTTTTGTTCTGTTTTAAACCAACCTGTGTTTTCTTAGTGTCACCAGAGGCAGAAGTGGGTGTAGTGGCTTTGTGTTTTATCTCTGGGTGTAAAGACGATCCCTCTTTTTGTGCTAAAGAATGTCCTTTGAATTCCTGAATCAATATAATTACAGATGACACAACGAACACGTGCATAATTCAGTCTCTGATATTCGAACATGTTATAGGATGTGTTCAGGCCAAAAGAATAAACTCACAAATGCAAGCGACAGGTCTGGAAACTCCTCTTCATCCTACAAAAACAACACTTGTCAAATCACCATTATGCTTCTAATGTACGTTAATGATCAAACATAAGAAAATGAGGGGGGAAATTCAATATTTAAACTATTAAAATTTTAAATAAATATCAAATAAATAGCGAATAAATAGTGAATACGTTTCTCAAACTGATTTATTCCAGTTATTTTAGTATTATTTATAAACTATTATAGTACTTTCAGTTTTAATTTTAGTTTGTTGGTTTTACTTTTTTGTTAGTTGTATTACATTTCTATATACACTTAATTTTTATTTTAGTTTTAATTATGGTTTAGTACATAATCTTGGACTTATTTCAGTTAGTTGCCAAGGCAAGGCATCTTTTTAAAAGTTGTATAACTAATATTAATATCTTAATGAACCTTTATTTTATTTGAAAGATTTAACAATAATGACACTGATTTAAACACCAATTTATTTCCAAGTTAAACATTACATTTCTCAAATCTAATTTCAGAAAATATCATGAGACATACATAAACAGTTTTTACCTCAAACTTCGGTGGCTCCTGCTGTATCAGATGTTCCTCTAGTGTCTCCTCTCTGTTCTCCAATACCGTTTTGGATTTCTTCTTTTTCTTCCTCCTTTTCTTCTCGGTTTTCTGTTCTGCTGTCTGAGGGGATAAATCCTCCTAGACACAGACGATTTGTGCAAATTGTGTCTATGTTGTATAGCACATGTTCAAAATGCTGATGACAGTGCGGTTGTTTACCTGGGAAGATGTGTTGGCTTTGAGGCTTTTCTGGATGACTCTGGGAGGCTGAGAGGCAATGTTTGCCCAGGAGTGAGCAGAAGATCCAGTGGGATTGGATACTGCACTATCCTGATCTAAATCAGATTGGATTTTAAAGAATATGATCCATTTAATTCCTTTAATATTGAACTTTAACCCATTTCCATAATATGATAGGCCTATTTCCCAGTGAAACAAAACTGAATATTCAATTTTTTATTTTCCTTGAAATTGTGCAAAATAACAAAAGTATTATTAAAGTTGGTAATAAACAAGTTGCGATGGTGTTTTCTACCATATGTATTTGAGTGAAACGGCTTCTTGAACAAGAAAAAAAAAAGTTGGAACTTTTATTTCGCTAGATTGTTGTGGTTTTCTATTGCTGTGACCTCAAGCCAGTTAACACATCATCTGGGGGGTATTCCAGAAAACAGGTTATGTGACATACCTGGGTATTTTTAAGTTAAGTCAACTTTATTTATATAGCGCTTTTAACAATGCCGTTTGTTTCAAAGCAGCTTCACAGTGTTAAACAGGAAAATAATGCAACAGAATTTGATTCAGCTGTACAGCCGCTCTGCAAAGAACGGTGATGTCATCCAGCTCAGTTCAATTATCATACAGTGATGTAGATCAGTAATTCAGTTAATATAGTTCATTTAGTTTAGTAATTCAATTTACTTGGATATTTAGTTGAAAATGTAGTGTCCCCAACTGAGCAAGCCAAGCCAAGCCAAGCCAAAGGCGACAGTGGCAAGGAACCAAAACTCCATCAGGTGGGAGAATGGAGAAAAATAAAGCTTGGGAGAAACCAGGCTCAGTCGGGGTGCCAGTTCTCCTCTGGCCAATTAACAAACAGCGTATGATTAATATTCTGGCAACATTACAGGTCAGAAGTGAGATCAGATTTGAATATACGAAAGATCGGAGGCATCACGCTGGAGACGGGTTTACTGATGATGAATATAGGAATATTTGAAGGATCGGAATCATCACGCCGGAGACAGGTTTATGGGTAAGTAAGTGAATAACCTCAACTTTCGGTTTCAAAAATGGAGGTAACTTTCATGCTATGACAAGTAGCCATAGCAAATCAATCTCTGAACATATGTTCCAGGGTTAGTTTGCTTAATTTGTCAATATAACTAAATTTGTTATATAGTTACAGTTATGATGTTTAAATGTTAATTCAATTCAAATATCTGTATTATTTATTTTATCATCATCATACACATGGATTTGCATTCAAATAATTAACATCATACAAACAATATAATCCTTATACTCTGAAAAAAGATGACTTATTAAACGAAAAGATTGAAAAATGATTGCACGACCAGGTGTCGATGTGCACTAGGTTATGTAAATTGCCATTAAACAAAAGCAGAAGGAAGTAGAATGGCACGCTCTTTCTTAGCGTCTGTTTCCATGGTGAAATCATCGATTCGTCGCTCTGTTAAGAATGTCTTGTAAGTTAACCGGGAACATACTCCTGGATAAATTTTTGGAACCAGCATACCTCGAGTAAGCAAGGTTAGCGTTAATCAACCGAGAGTTCAAGGTGTATGTGACAGTACGTTAACCTCGCTTTCTGGAATACCCCCCAGAGAAGAGATGTCGGGCACATTACAAGGGCACGTGACTTTAAAAAAAAATAATACTGTGCACAGATCATTTATAACACATACTGCAATATTCCATAAAAAAATAAGAATGGTCAATTTTGATTTTATGGAGACTTGATTTCTGAAGCATGTTTGCACATCTTTACCTATTGTGATAACTAATGACAAGTCACACTTTCCACTGGACGAGACTTGCTGTGCTGACTTGGTTCTTCGTTTTGGTACATTCTAACAGAAAACAACAATATTCAAGTTTCAGTGAGCCCGTGAAGGCAGCGCCTGTTAGTAAACAGCTTCTGCTTTAACAGAACAATGTGTTCTTTGGCTCAGACCATCATCCATGAAAGTTACCTTAAAAATGAGTGCTGGTGAACTCTGACGCTCTGCTGGCATGACTGCACTAGCACACACTGTTGGTTCCTGGTGCAGGGAAGCTGCTGTATGGTTGCTGGGTGTGATATCACCCAATTCCGGGAAATCGGCCAGTTTCATTTCAAATGTGCTACTATATGAAATGGCCGAATTGGCTCTCTCAGCGGGGTTTGGGGTAGGTTTGGTCCCTCTGTAACCTTGAAACAGAAACAAATAGTTTTGATTACAATCGAATCAGTAAATTACTATCAAAAGGCTTCTTGAAAGGAATTAGCACCTCTATCTGTTGATCTCCTGCTGATTCTTTTGTCCTGACAGGAAGGCTCAGCTCTGTTGTCCTGTAACATCTGAAAGATCAAAAAACTGTGCACAACGGTATCAAGACGCAAATCATCCAAATGGCCATACTAGAATCAGACCTTTCCAGTTTGCTTGTTTGTGCCTTCTTTGAAACCACTGCGTGTTTTGAGATCAGCGCTCTTGTTGGCGTGCATCCTTGGTGCCGCGTCATACTGATTGCCAACTGATCTCTGCCTTTTCTTGAACCAGTCCTCAGGTGAAGACTGGCATGTGGTGTTTTTAGATGGAGGTCTGTGTATAATAAAAAATGAAAATCATACTCATCAAATCATACTACTAATCAAAACCCCATTGACTTCCATTGTGGGAAAAGAATATTAAATAAAATAAAAAATACTATGGAAGTCAATATGTGCTGTCAACTGTCTGGTTACTGACATTCTCCAAAATATCTTCTTCTGTGTTCAGCAGAAGAAAGAAATTCATACAGGTTTGGAACAACTTGAATGTGAGTGAATGATGGAATCATTTTTGGGTGAACTATTCCTTTAATTCAAATCTTGTGAAAAGATATAGTCACTTTATATGATGAACAAAACAACAACAAAACCCACTTGACTGATATGGGGCCTATACCATGAAGCTGGTAAAGCTGGCTAGCCAGATATGTTTAAAGGGATAGTTCACCCAAAAATGAAAATGTGATGTTTATCTGCTAACTCCCAGTGCATCCAAGATGTCGTTGTCTTTGTTTCTTCAGTAGAACACAAATGAAGATTTTTAACTCCAACCGTTGCAGTCCTCCAGTCATAATGCATGTGAATGGGTAACAATTCTACGTGAGTAAAAAAAAACATGCTTCGACAACATTCACAAAAATCATTTTATGATGCCTTTTTGTTTTCGCTACCTGGACTAAGTTACTGGGGGGTATTCCAGAAAGCGAGGTTAACTTACCGTCACATATACCTTTAACTCTTGGTTGATTAACCCAGACCTTGCTTACTCGAGGTATGCTGGTTCAAAAAAAGAGTCCGGGAGTAAGTTCAGACAACCCAGAGTACGTTCCCGGTTAACTTACAAGACATTCTTAACAGAGCGACGAATCGATGATTCACCATGGAAACAGACACTAAGAAAGAGTGCCATTCTACTTCCTTCTTCTTCTTTTGTTTGATGGCAATTTACATAACCTACTTAACCTAATTTTTTCAATAGTTTAATAAGTCATCTTTATTCACTGAAAATAAGGATTATATTGTTTGTTTGATGCTAATTAATTGAATGCAGATCATGTGTTCGATGACAATGAAATAAATAGTAAATATATTTGAATTGCACTAACATTTAAACTTGTTTTTAATTTATTTTTTTATTCTAATTCTTTAGAATTAATCTATAATATTGTATATTATATAACTGAAACAAATTTGAATACCTCTTAAGCAAACTAACCCTGGAACAAAACCTGCTCCGGAGCAGGTTATGTTCAGAGAGTGAGTTGCTATGGTTACTTACATACCCTGAAATGTACCTCCGTTTTTGGAACCGAAAGTTGAGGTTATCCGCTAACTTACTCTTAAACATACCCGGGTATGTCACATAACCTGCTTTCTGGAATACCCCCGATAAACTACAGTGGTTACTTTGAAAGGACACCTGTGTGTACTTTCAAAAATGGCCCATGAAGCCATATTGTGGCCTCAAAAAATTCCCACAAACTCATGGCCATGTTTTAGGTAAATCTTGGTTATGCTGTACAAATTCATTCCCTCGTTTTAATTGAGGCTAGGATTTACCCCAAAACAAGGGGGAACGTAATTTGTGACCACTATATGTTGCAGAAAGCACTTTATTTGAGTTTGTTATATTTTGCAAAGAAATATCAATTACATTTTAAGTATCCCAATAGTTTTGGGGGGCACTGAATATGCTTATTTGGAAAAAGAATCTACATAATATGTTACTGAATCATATTTCTTAATGTTGGCCTACTTTGACAGATAGATGTCACATAATCACTTATATTTACCTTTTAAAATGATCCTCCATTTTGTCTGTCTGTGGAAGGCTATGAATCAAACAACTTAAGAGGATCCAAAACTCCAGCCTTCATTATCTGTGAGCAGGGAGACAGGTTCAAAGAACAGATTGGTGATAACACAACATGCACGAGCTGAAATGAAGTTGAATTCATGAAATAACCATATGTAAGTTAGTGTACAAATCTGCGTTTAAACAAACGATGCTGAATCCATGTGTATATGACAAATAATGACGCAGCAAACCGAAGTTAAATACTAAACACTACTCAGTCAACAGCATTGTCATAATCCAGTCAATCAAAGTCATATACAAGGATACGGTTAAAAATACAGGTTAATATAAGATACAAACTGACGTTTATTATTTTAAGAGGTCATCGTAACGTATATAAGGTTTTTTCATCATGAGTGTTGTCGTAATGGAGATGGACTGGGTCGGTTAGCAGTCAGCTGTAATGAAGTGAACATCATGCAAACTTTAATTCAAACTTAGATACGTGAGTTACAGCCTTACATGTCAAATAACATGATAGAGAGTCAGTGTGACGCATGTTTAGCTGTCGACAGCTTTCAGCAGCTCTTCTGTGTCGGGTTCACCAGCCAAGTGGGATTTCTAGATAGCTCGTTGAGACCTCTGAGCTAGTGTAAACACACAGTCATGACGATAAACTATATGGAAAACCAACAAATAGTAAGATATTTCATACCTTCCGGCCTTTAACAAACTCCATTTAGAAAATACGTAGCCCGTTCGGCTCAGATGTAAAACTGGTAGGCCAAATAATTAAAGATTAAGCTCAAAGTTGACAACATGCTCAATCGGTGCGGGAACTTTTATTTTGAAGGGTGGTCTGATGATACGACATTACTCAACACACGGGTTGATGTGTGATAAAGCAGATAAATCAGTTGATAACAACAATTGAAATTTTAGACTAGTTTATGTTGCAGGAACTAGTTTTATTTAACGATAAACATTTTCTCATCCAAAAAGTAAACCTAAGGGGAAAAAACAACCTTCATGGCATGTATACTATGCAATGGATAGAACAATTCAGATAAAAAATATAAAAAAAATGTTGTAGACATCTTTATTGTTTCATGAATCTCGTTTAAAAGTTACACTCAGAATGCATATTTTGATAAATAAACACACTTATGTACAGTACAGTACCGGTCAAAAGTTTGGAAACATTACTATTTTTAATATTTTGTGTTGTTGTTGTTGTTGTTGTTGTTGTTTTTAAAAGCCTCTTATGCTCATCAAGCCTGCATTTATTTTATTAAAAAATACAGGAACACAGTAATATTGTGAAATATTATTAACTTAAAATAATGTTTTTCTATTTTAATACACTTTAAAATATACTTTATTTCTGTGATTCAAAGCTATATTTTCAGCATTATTACTCCTGTCTCAGTGTCACATGATCCTTCAGAAATCATTCTAATGCTGATTTATTATCAGTGTTGGAAACAGTTATGCTGCTTAATCTTTTGTATAACCTATTTTTTCAGGATTCTTTGATGAATAAATAAAAAATAAAAAAAACCTTTTTAACATTCTATTTATTTAAAATAGAATGTTTTGTAACAATATTACTGTTCAACAGGTTTTTTATTATATTTTATTTTTTTGAGAAATACTTTTATTCAGCGAAGATGATTTATATTTTGAATACATGTTGTTCTTTTTAACCTTTTATTCATCAGAAAAAAAGTACCACAGGTTCCAACAAAATTAAAATGGCTGATGAAAATTCAGCTTTGCATCACAGAAATAAATGATATTTTAAAGTATTTTAAAACAGAAAACCATTATTTTAAATTGTAATAATATTTTACATTATTACTGTTTTTATCTAGCCTGGATGCCAGCAGAATTTAGCCCCGCCCACAAATTTTTTTGCTCAGGCAATTCGGTCTGGAATCGCTCCATAGAGGAGTTATTATGCCCGAACAGAAACTGTTCGGACCAATGAAATTGTCAGGGCGGGCTTTAGACGATGATGGACAGATGATAAACAGTAACGAAACTTTTGACCGGTTGTGTGTGTATGTGTGTGTGTGTGTGTGTGTGTGTGTGTGTGTCTTTGTGTGTGTGTGAAATATTTATAAAATTGCCATTATAAAACGGTGGCACTAACAGACATAAACATATGCATATCGGTCGACTTCTGTGTTGTGTTGTAAAAAAATACATTCATGAAATATTGTTTTACTATTTACAGTCTTTGTCTTTGTTAACATAAAAGTAAACAAATTTTCATAAGTTTTAAGTACATTGTATTGTTTTTCATTGTAAACACTATAAGAGGAACTTTCTTTAGTGGGCTTTAAGGCTTTCATTAAAGGGTTAGTTCACCCAAAAATGAAAATTCTGTCATTAATGACTAATGTCGTTCCAAACCCGTAAGACCTCAGTTCATCTCCGGAACACAGTTTAAGATATTTTAGATTTAGTCCGAGAGCTTTCTGTCCCTTTGTTTGAATCCCGCTGCTGATGTGTTTTCTGGCTTCCATGTATTCTGAGGTAGACGCACGCTTTGCGTCTTACGTCAGCAGTGTCACTGTGGACTCGTGAACGCGGATTCAAACAAACGCGGAAGAGAAGACAATGTTGAATAAAGTCGTAGTTTTTGTTATTTTTGGACCAAAATGTATTCAAAAGAGTCTAAATAACCCACTGATGTCACATGGACTACTTTGATGATGTTTTTCATACCTTTCTTCCTACCTTTCTGGACACTGACTGTAGTGTGTGCATACACTTTCAATGGAAGGACAGGAGGCTCTCGGACTAAATCTAAAATATCTTTAACTGTGTTCTGGAGATGAACGGAGGTCTTACGGGTTTGGAACGACATTAAGGTGAGTCATTAATGACAGAATTTTCATTTTTGGGTGAACTAACCCATTAGGAAAAAGAGGTCTGACCCCCTGATGACACAAAAGTGATTCCTAAAAATCTTGATCTCAATCCTCCTTTAGTCTCTTCAGCTGGCTCAGCAAAATCAGAGGGACTATAAAGAACACTGAACTGACTATAAAACATAATTCTGCTCCAGCCATCCAGTACACTGAAAATAATCATAAAAATGTTATTTTGTAACTACAAAAAACCACACAAAGGTACATACTGATATATAAATGATATACAGTAATTGAAAGGGACAATTCATTGCAATTCTGGTTAGAGTTGTTCACATAATCACTCAGTGTACATACAAAAAAAGACATTTAATCTTAGGATATATTTTTTATATGTTTACCTGAAGAAGCCACAATAGGTCCTAATGCTCGAGCTAAAGCTCCAAGACTCCGAAGGATTCCCATGACTGTTCCCTTCTGACTGGCTGATCCTAAGACATCAACACAGACATCATTAACACCCTCACACATTCAAACTAAAAGAGGTGTGAGAGATCATTGCATCATTATAAAAGGGACAGTTCACTCAAGAAATAAAACATTCTTTCATTGTTTACTGAGTGACATTTCCTCTTCTATGGAACATAAAATAAGATATGTTGTCCATACAATGTCAATGTCAAAGTCAATGGTAACCAAAACATTTAAAAAATATATCTTATTTTTGTGTACCACAGAATAAAAAGGTTTTCATTTTTTGGTGAACTATCATTTTAAGTAATGTCCTTTCAAAAAAATCTACAGAATGGATCCAATTTAAAGGGACTTAACAAAAAAGCCCACCATGTTCAGACACTTGTGTTGAAAGACACGGAACAACAATAGCAGCAGCTGCAAAAATAAATACATGAATTATTACAAACTGAAATACTAATTGCAAAAAATACAAGTATATTTTTATTTGGATGATTATAATAATAATGCATTTGTACACTGACAGATTTGATGCATGATTGCTTACCAAAAGAGTATAAAAATAAGCCTGAATAGAGTAGTGTCAAATTCCATGCTATTCCAATGAGCAAGAAGGCTGGTATAAGTGATATAATTGCCTGAAATACACAAATGAAAACAAACATGTAGTCACAATGTGCAGACCTTTGAGTAGTTAATCATTAAATCATATTCAGAGTTCCAAGAAAATTGATTTTGAAATTGAACTTGTGATCCAGTAATGCATGAAAGAGTTTACCACTTTAACAGTCTGGATCTGATGGCCTGGTTTGATCCTGCGGGCATATCCGCCCTGGATCACTGCCATGGTAATGCCGATGAAAAAGAACATCTTCCCCTGCTGCATGCTACAACAAAAGAAGGCAGTGTTTGACTTTAAAACCCTCAGGCAAGACCATAGGCTTCTGCTGCTCAATGATATCAGTATGTCACGGTTCTGATTAAGCGAAACATATTTTAGACTGTGCAAGACTACATTGGTATATTGAAATAATAGATTATCCTAGGGGCAGCTACACTTTTCCTTGACCTTTGTTCAGTTTCCCCCATTCTGGTTGTTTATGATATATAATAAATTATCCCAAACTTCCAGGTTCCTAATGTCTACATGCAAATAAAATCACAGGCTGTTTTTCTCAACTCATGGTTTAAAGTTGAGCCCTGAACTCAAAATCGATTAGTTAGATTTGCAACAAACGGTTTATCTGTTGAAGACAATGGCACACTTTATAATGTTACACGTTGGATGTGTATCAGCAGTAGCGACAACTTTTGTAGCTGTTCTGTAACAGAAATGTTGTGTTAGCTATAGATTCAGGCCTCACCTGGAAAACTGGAAGCGCTGATGTGTCAGAAAACTCAAGGTGAATTCCAACCCAGAGAAGAGATATAGATATGTGAAGTAAACCAGTCCAAGCACCTTAAGATTTTGCATTTCTATTGTGGAAAAAAAAGAGAAGAAAATCAGGAAAATAATCACACAAAAAAAAACTGACAGTTCATTCATTATTCAACCTGTTAAAGTTCAAGACGTCTAGGTTGGGTGAAACTTTATGCTCTCACTTTGTTCGGATGGTGGATTCTCTGTTCTTGTAACCGCAGTAAATCTGAAAAGTGCAACAGGGTGAAGAAAATCTCCAGATTGTTGAATGCCTGAAGATTCTGATGCCCCCTGAAAAGCATTCATTACATTTATAATGGAAGACAATGCTATAAACAATTGAAAAGTTGAAGTCTATTCAGAAAGTGATCACAATTAAAGTTGCGATGTAATGGAAGTAGCACCAGATATTTTTTTCCGTATGTGTCACACATCTGAAACAGATTATCAAAAAAGAAAAAAAGTAGAGTGGGGACTTGGTTCTATCCATCAGTTGTTGATTGGATGGAGGCAGATCTGAATGCAAGCTTGCAATCGACCAATATATTCTGGAGACTGGAGACTGCAGTTTCAGGACTGCAGTTCTAGGACCCTAGTATTTTGTGACAGCACCACCTAGCTAATTCTACTCCAACCTGATTAAAATTGCAAACAAACAGATGCAAAGGAAATTATTATTTTTTTTAACTTATTTTTTAACATGAGAGGGCATTTTAAACGGTAGCGCGCGAGGCTTTCGGGTGTCAGCAGTCTCCAATTATTATTTAGGTGTGCAAAAACAGTTCATTGTGCTGCTGGATGTTTTAAACTGGTATTGTTTTCAAATCATTTTAATTTATTACGGTAGTAATAAACACACTAGTATGTAGTGCAATTGTTTTACCGTGTACCGCACTTTGTTAAGTGGGTCAAACATCAGACGTGAAGCTGCGACGCGCTGCACCTAATGAGTTGAAGTCTCGCACAGGCACAGAGAATAGTCTTTCTTTCCAAGAAAACTGAATTTAATACTAAAATAATTTGCAAATATATTGAAACACATTAGGTTAAAGGGATAGTTCAAAAATGAAATTTTGATGTTCATCTGCTTACCCCCAGGGCATCCAAGATATAGGTATGTATATTTTAAGAGGGTTACCAAACAGCTATGTTTATGGTTAGGTACTGGTATAATAAATTAAATTAAGGGGCGGTGTTTAAGCATACATCACTTTCATTTAAAGTCTTTTTTATATCACTGGAAAATGTATGTTATAACATTTGAAATCAAATTTTAGAAATTAAATATGCGTCGCAATAATATGATCAATAAGATGTATTTAGAAAATAGAGGATAGGTCAATTTCCATTTCATGCTAACTTTAAATGTTACTATCCCCCGGGTTCATTGGCAAAGCTTAAGCTAGTCCCAGACTAAAATGCATGTTTGAGCTGTTTTAACTGAAAGCAACTTGCACTGGCATATCTTAAAATATGTCAGTGCCATTGTTTTATCTCGAGATTCAGTCATGTTTTTCCTAAGGCACATTTATATAAGCTACTTAAATGCCCTTATTGAACTAATACATAAACCCTGGCTTAATCTAAGCCCTGTCTGTGAAACCGGACCTATAAATATCAAAGCACATTTGAGTAATGAGTTCACTTAGAATTACACAGTTACATTCTATTATTAGAATGTACCTGAAGTGGCAGATTACATATCCCAAGCATTATTTTAGTCACTAAATTATAACTAATTATTGAAAGTTGTTGCATATTATCACATCACTGACCTTTTTTAAAGTCTCTGGCAGCATGAGGAAAATAAAAAGAAGGTCTGCTAAAGAAAAAAGGACAGCCAGAATGGCAGGGCCTTGATAAAACACCTCAGCATCTTTGAGTCTCAAAGCAAAGTATGCTCCCATTAATGGACCCAATGTGAACCCCAAGGAGAAAGCAACACCAATCATTGCCTGAAAATAGAAAAAGAAAAAAAAAGATCCACCAAATCTTCGAGTCACGCACAAGCTTTAAGGTTAAAAATGTCAAATCAATTAATGATGTTAATGACCGTAACTCACCATTCCCTTGCTTCTTGCTTTAGGGCAAGGCAGGTCCGCCACAACAGCTGTGCACAGGCTGACATTACCTTTACAAATGCCTCCCACCACTCGAGACAGCAGAAAAACAGTAAAACTGTGAGAGAAAGCCCACAGAACGTAGGACGCCACGAGACCTGCCTGAAAAACAAGGACAATGTTACTTAGATCTACAAGGTCTAGAAAAGGCCTCATCATTGACAGCCATTAAACAGGAATATGTTAGCATTTAAATTTATCTTAATTAATACCCAATATAAGGGTATTAAACCAGATTTGTTTATTTTATTAATTCATTCATTTTATTAATTTAACCAGTGGGTTAGGTTGATGAAAAGCTAATGATTAAATACATAATAAAAAATATATAAATACATTTATTTATTTGTTTACCTGCATGTCATATCTCAATTAACCAACACGAGAACCATGAACAAGTGTATGTGTTGTTAACTTATGGAAATTTTACTTAAAATCTCAGTGGCTACTTCCAATTAAATAGGTCAAAGGGGTTTGACTTACAAAAAAAATGTGGGAATCCTTGCCCTATATGATCTATTTTTGTCTGTACTCACAGTTGTTAACAGGAGCAGTGGTTTTCTTCCATACTCATCTGAAAGAGCCCCAATAATGGGCGATGACAGAAATTGTAGTAAAGAGTAAAGCGAGCCTATCAGACCTAAAACACCAAAGAAGAAGATAATCAATGTACATGTCCTCAATACAAAAGGTCAGTTCGAATTAAGTGCTGCATTTAAAGAAACCCTCAAAATCAACCAGAGTAATGAAGTTACCTCCAAAAAGAACACTGTTATATTTTGTGTCCAAAGGAACTCCAACCGCACCTCTGAACCAGTTCACTACGCTCTGTAATGACTGATACACGCCGTCCTGTAGAATACACAGGAAAAAGTGATGCAGATTTTACAACGTCAAAATCATAAGTGAAAGCTCTTATATGCACACTGCAATGATTTTCTTAGCATTTTTGAAATATTTATGAGGATGTATTAACAGAAATGCAATATAATATACATAACTATGTTCTCAGTGGTTAATAAAGACCTTACATAATGACCCATTCATTATGTTTTTATTACCTTAGAATGAGCCCCTTACAGTAAAGTCACCATTTAGCGCCGTCATGTTTCTACAGTAGCTCTAAACGGACAAACTGCTCTACAGAGTGCTAGCTACGCTCTGCTGTCTCACACAACATCTTTGTCCTGTGTCAGCCACCGTAGCTTCTCTATGTGCTTCGAAAGGGAGGGGTGAGGAGTGGGAGGTTGCAGTTCACAACCTCACCTCTAGATGCCACTAAAATTTACACAGTGCACCTTTAAAGGGGTCATGAACTGGCTTTTTAAATGAGTTCAACTTATTACATTCGTGTGGTTTTTACATTCAAAAACATCATGATAAATAAGTAATAGGCTATTTTCTACCTTGGTTTTGAGCCTCTCTCCTGAACGCTCGGTTCTTATGGGCGTTCCGAACTGAAGACTTGGAAGTTATCGAATCACTGCTATGATTGGATAACAGTTTTGCATTTTATAATGAGTTTCGACTTCCCCGTCGTGGGGAATTGTTTTGAAAACTTCCAATGTGGAAAAATGGCAACCGTAATGATTCGCCCATACATGTGAGTCTGATCCTGAATTGCAGGATAATGAACCAAGAACAACTCAAATAGAAAGGATATTACAGTATGGTATATATATATATATATATATATATATATATATATATATATATATATATATATATATATATATATATCTTATATATATATATATATATATATATATATATATATATATATATATATATATTTGTACTGGAAAACAAGACGAAACAAGACAAAAATACTGAATAAGAAAATAATTTTTTGCAATTCACATAATTATGCTACTATTCAACCGCTACTTTTCACAAATCCAATGGGGGGAAATGTCACAGAGTAAAAAAAAAAGTTACATACACAATAATTGGATTAGTTCAAAGAGAGCACACTACATGAAAAAGTGAATGAAGCCATTGTCAGCGTAATTTAATGAGAAGGAACAGCTCTGAGCTTGGAGGCTTTCCACAGACTTGTACTAGTACTATGTACTAGAAATGGTCTGTGTATCCTTTCTTCAAAAGTCATAGGTAGGGAAACATGTCCTGACTGGAGTGCATCATGCACTGTCACTCTATAGTTACATGCATGACTAATCTAGGTCAAAATACAGCAGCATTTCTTTTTTAATAAAGAGCCAGCCAAACACCTTTTGAGATTTTATTACAACAATTTATCCAAATGATAACCATAAAAAGATTATCTCACCCCAGTTTGACTGTAGTGGTCCAAGATGGAAGGGAGCAGTGGAAGTATTAATGTGAAACCCAGTAAGTCAAGCAGCAGTGTCAAGAAAACCACCCTGATGACTCTGGAGGAGTGAACGTCCTCGGGTGTAGTTTTATTACCTGCCATGCTTCCACTCAGGTAGTTTTTCTTTACAGCTGAGAAATCTTAAAGCATCTCCTGTGGGCAGTGAACTGAATCACTGAACAAAAACAAAACATTGAACAACAGTATGAACTCAAGTATTTGTCCTTAAAACTAAAGTGCCAATAAATGCACTGGTATGGTAAAGTTTTTCGGTACCATGGTATTATTTAAAATCATGTAAATATAGTTTACAAATCATTCAGTCAGTACCGTTGGATATATCTAAATACATTGGTATATAGTCATTTAATAAAATCACTGCACCATATTGTACCACCATTTTACATTTTAGTTTATATATATTTGCTATAAATGTAAATGTATGTTACACTTTATTTTAAGGAGCCTTATTACAGTGCAATTGCACAATTAATACTGAGTAATATAAATTAACAATGAATACATACTATATGAGAGGTTTGGTTTATGGTTGGTTTATTGTAATTATGCATAATTTACTGTTACTAAGTACATGCAACAAATGCATCAAGGAAAAGCATTTAATAAATATTTCAGTATCTTTGTTGTAATTGCACAAATAAGTCTGGATAATATTAATTAACAATACGTTCTTACTATAAAATTAGGTTCATGGTTAGTTGCTTGTAAATATGCATAATTTACTGTTACTACTAGTAGGTACATGTGACGTGTAACAAGGACACTGTAAAATAAAGTCTTGCCAAAAAATATTAAATAAATATTTCAATTTAATCGAGGGCTGATTTAAAAACAACTTGCTATAACTTTAATTTACTTAAATTAAAATAGCAAAACTCTAACATTCGTGCACCGGTCATATAAACTCGCACCGCCCATAGAGTATTTCACTCCAGTCTGCTTCAGTCCCCGGGAAAACGGGCAGCTCTCAAATAAACTCTTACAAATTCTAAGAGACTTGGCAGTTTGAAACTCTTCTAAGTCGGATATTTTCTTCGTTAAACCTAGACGGTACAGTTGACATGATATCTTACCTTGAGCTCCAGTGCGTAATCAAAGTTCCCAGAAGATGCTGCTACTTCCCCACACACACTCCCCCACCATGAACACACACCAGGAAGCGCGAGCGCGGTGTCTCATTTCACCAGCTACGACAACCGTGACGTGTAGCGGGATGAGCACGAGCTGAAGTCAATTTAATGAAGTGTGCAAATATTTACAAATGAGAGTTTTCCACAAAATATAGATTCATGTGGTCTATATTATGAAGGTATAATTTGGAACAACTGAGTACTGCAAAAATGCATTACAATGTAATCATCATCATCTGTGTGATCTGTTAGAACAGATAATCATAGGGCATACATCATCAATAAAAAAAATCAATAAGTTAATCATTCCTCTCAACCAAATGTTTTACTGTATTTGCTCATTTTAATTCAACATGTTTTAATAAGCCACTTGTAATGGTTTCCAAAGACCACAAGAGGGAGTTAACTAATAATGTTGAGATCTTGGAAAATCCAAATACTCCTCGCTAAATATATTATTTTTAAATAAAATATATTATTTTAAATAGTATTAATTAGGGGTCTTAATTCAGCCTCTAAATATTAAGAGTAGCATGGATTTTATAATCTATAGAACTGAGTGATACATTTTAATTGAGAAAGTATATTCTCATTTTATTTTCTAAACCTTTCACTATTTGGGTTAATATATATTGGCAATGTTACATAATAGTTCAAATCGAGGAATTCACCATGCACGCAAGCATTTTTGTCTCTACATAAATATGGGTAATTTTTGTCATTTTCAGTGGCATGTTTGCCTGGTTAATTTATTACCATGCTATAGTAACAAATGGATGTATTTGTATAGCTTGTGCTTAGCAAAGACAACCATAATGAACAGAATCATAAACTAAGTGCATGACTATTTAATTTGAATGAAATATTGCATTGTTTGAAGTAACTTTTTAGAGCATGTTTTATGATACTTCCAAATGTTTTATAGCATCTATTGACTCTGATATTTCTTTAAATTTCATCTTAAAGTGGTGTTTACAAATACTGGATAACATAAAAGACAACAATTAAGACAAGAATGAAAAATTGAACCAACAAACAGGCGGAACCATATATACAACAAACGTTTCAGGAGGAACGAGACAGCGGCGCACACAATGTAAAAGACTTCTAAATCGTTCAGCTGTCACACAGCGCTGTAAGTTCAATATGTCAAATAGAAATTAATGATTTCAAAACGTTTTTACAGGGAAACATCATTGCCATTACTGATCTATAATATTACACAATAGCGATGCTTGGTGCTGTTTGTAACATCTTTGGTTGATCAATCGGGGCGTTTCGATCAATGGTAATAGTAAGTGTGCAGAGTGAAACGCAGTATCTAAAAACTTAAAATTATATTCAGTTTGATTACAGAATTCTAGCACACAATTTCACAAGATTAGGCCTTATTTTCACTCAACTTGGCATTTTCATGACTCGTCAGTAAATCTGCATAAAATGCTGTGTATTGTGTTCTCTGCTGTTTGTATTGTCAGGTTTTTTGTTCCTGAAAAGGTCCCTCATTTACTCATGAATGCAAGTAGACAATGAACCACCCCGCTACTTTGCAGTCGTGACATCTCTTACTAAAAGTCGGTCATGACAGCTCAACAGACAAAATGATGTGCACCAGACTACTGACACTGCTTAAACCACATGCAGTGAAGAGGAATCTACCACAGATCTGTTCTGCCCATTTTTCAAGTCTCAGAAGACCGCATGAAAACATCATCACAGCCTTCTATCAGCCTGGATCCTGCTTTAAAAAAAGTGATGATTACAACCAGAGAATATGGTCTCCTTCGCTGGCAGGTCACAACTATGGCAGAAGGTTTTTCAGCCTCACGCCTGCTGGGATTGTCAATGCAGCCCCAGCGTCCGTTCAGCCATACCTCAGATTAATGAGATTGGACAAACCCATTGGTGAGTTAATGTCAAACACCTCCCAGCTGCATATAGAAGACACAATGTGTCATTATCCAGGATGATCAAACATTACAAGCTCTTCTGTGTTTAATTCAAATATTAATTATGTGTTCTTGTAGGAACGTGGCTGCTGTATCTGCCTTGTGCGTGGAGTATTGGGCTGGCGGCAGACCCTGGATGCCTTCCTGATCTGCGCATGCTTGCCCTGTTCGGTGTCGGAGCTTTGCTTATGAGAGGAGCTGGATGCACTATCAATGACATGTGGGATAAAGACTTCGACAGGAAGGTATGAGTATATGAATTTAAAGTCGTTGCGATTCCCTATTGTGAAATATATCCGAGTGAAACGACTTCTCAAACTAGAATAAATGTAGGTTGGGACTTGATTTTGTCCACTGGGAATTGATTAGATTGCTGGATCATGAGAAAAGTTTTCGCTGAAAGTGGGAGTGGAAGTGACCTTGGTTAAAGATGATGAGGGCACACGAATTAAATTTTTTTAAAAATCACAGATAAATGATTCATAATAATTACTGCAATATTTGGTTTCATACTGACTTTAAAGGGGTCATATAATGGTACATGCATGGTACAAGTTGATTGTATGGAAATGTGTGTTGGCAGTGCCTGTACACAACCATCCTATAATGATAAAAATCCATCCAGTGTTTTTTTTTTTTAATCTCCTGATGTTTTCCCCTGTCTCAAATCAAACCGTTTGACGTGTGACGTCACACGGTCGGACGCCCCTCCCACGATTGTTAACTGACAGCAGTGTTTCAACACAGACCCGCCCTAAGCGAGGTGTAATAGCCCGCCATTGTTGATATGCTGGGGCAGAATGGCGTCTAAGGCATTGTGGTGATCTGTTTTTGGGTGTAATAACGAACACAGCAGTCTTTTTGATGTTCCTAAATCGGAACCGCTGAAGACACAGTGGCTGAGTTTTCTTTTCGAAGGGATTATTCCCCCGATCAACGTCAATGCTTTCATGTTTGCACAAATCATTTCTCACCGGACTGCTTTATAAACGAGGGTCAGTATAAAGCAGGTTTTGCTAAGAAGCTGCTCCTGAAAAAAGGATCGGAACCAACTATTTGTGTTCCTGCTGCACTTCTTGAAGAAGTGAGTGTAACGTTTCATTAACCTTTATATTAATCTTTGCAAATCGCTTGGCTTGCACGCTTCACGATGAATGCGGCTAAAGTTTACAGGGTAAGTTACATTATGGCGTGCTTTCTATGTATTGTGTTCTCAATATAATTCATAATCCCACGTTTATAATGAACAACGCATTATGGTTATGGTTATTGTGTTATTACAAACTGTGTATGCTGGTGATAATGACCATTAGCTGTAACATCAATCTGTCAATGAACTACGTATACATCAGTAAACACACAGCATTCATATCGCTACCCTGCCAGTACATACATAGATAGATCAAAGTGACATTGCGTTAACCAGCCATTCAGAAAACCAGCCGTTAACCAGCCGTTCGAGCCTTAATTGTCAAACTTCGTTGCGGCCGTCATCTTGTTCCGGGTCCGACTCCGATTCAAACTGATACGGTTGCACAAATGTGTCCTCAGAGACTCCCGTTGCCATTCTTTCTCCAAAATATACCCTCAACTGTTGTCAAGGCAACACTTTTGACCAGGTAAAATTAGTGTTTTCTTTCAATACTAATGAGAATTTCTTATTAAAGTATATTACAAACTTTTCATTTAGACACTAAAGAATCATATTAACTATACAAAAATGGCACTATATGACCCCTTTAAGATGTTTTTTCCACCTCATAATGTTCTTCCCTTAGTCCCAAAAAGTCATCTTTTGTCATCAACAACAACAAAAGATAATTGCGACGTTTATTCTCAGAATTGCGAGATGTACACTAGCACTTCTGAGAAATAAAGTCAGATCACAATTCTGACATTTTCTCGCAATTGAGAGTTATAAAATCCAATTGTGAGAAAAAATGTCAGCTTATTTCAGACATTTTCTCGCAATTGCAAGTTCATATTTTGCAATCCTGAAGGGGAAAAAAGTCAGAATTATGAGATATATATATAAATTCTAGTCTGGTTTCACAGACAGGGCTTAGATTAAGCCAGGATAAAAAAATTACTGGTGTGGTACTTAAGATATCGCAGTTGCTTAAAACAGTTAAAACAGCTCAAATGTGCATTTTAGTCTGGGACTATCTTAAGCCTTGTCTGTGAAACCGAGCACAGCCCTTAGCAATTCTGACTTTATTTCTCAGAATTCATTTCGTAATTGCAATTTTATGTCTCACAATTCTGAGAATTGCGTCAGAACTGCGAGATGTAAACTAGAAAAAAAGTGGGGGAAAAAGTCACAATTAAATTAATTTGTGATTCAGTGCCAGAAACAAGCTTCCATAAATTTCAGCATTGTCATCTGCTGTTTAAGACTAACTTGTCTCCTAATCTTACATGTGCCAAAGCATAAACCGTGTCAGTGTCAGACTTAAAGGGATAGTTCACCAAAAAAACATTCTCTTATCACTTACCCTCATGTCCCTCCAAACCTTTATGACATTTTTCTGTGTTAAATATAATATTTTGAAGAATATTGGTTACCTTACCAGTTTGGGTGATAATTGACTTCCATTGCATGGACGTAAAAACACTTTTTCTCAGGCATTTCTCAAAACATCATATCTTGATTTGATCTTGGCAGGTGTTGGAATCTGATGTTGGAGTATGTCATGTTTCTGGTAGGTGTCAAGGACAGCCACTCGGCCCATTGCATCAGGGGAGATCACACAGTTTCAGGCTCTGGTTTTCCTCGGAGGCCAGCTGAGTTTAGCATTGGGGGTCCTGCTCTGCCTCAATTACTACAGGTACTTCACATTTTACAGTTTTTTTGTGTTTATGCTGACTTCACGTGCTATCTGTAATTTTTGATTTGTTCATGTGCAATTTTTACCTAGGAAACTCGTATTTATGATAATTCGGAGAGCACATGAAGGCAGCATTACTGGCACGAGGGCGGGACAATAATCAACATGTCACTCACATAAGATTGTAGCAATAGTGCAACAGTGCCCGTCCCCTTTTTCAGCATCATTGGTTATGGAAGTTATTTTTTTCCATTAATTTCTCCCTTAGGGATTTTAAAAAGTTTTTATTAAAGCGTTATAAGCCATGAACCAAGTCAATCAGCTACGAGGTGAGTCATAAGATTACAAACTTAGATTTTAAGCAAAAAAGTATTTAAAAATCTTCCAAAAATATAAGGCTATTTTTCTATATACACCGATCAGGCATAACATTATGGTTCCTGATATTTAACACTGTGAAGCTGCTTTGAAACAATCTGCATTGTTAAAAGCGCTATATAAATAAAGTTGACTTGACCATTGTGTTGGTCCCCCTTTGGCTGCCAAAACAGCCCTGACTCGTCGAGGCATGGACTCCACTAGACCCCTGAAGATGTGCTGTGGTATCTGGCACCAAGATGTTAGCAGCAGATTGTAAGTCCTATAAGTTGCGAGGTGGTGCCTCCATGGATTGGACTTTTTTGTTCAGCACATCCCACAGATACTCGATTGGATTGAGATCTGGGGAATTTAGAGGCCAAGTCAACATCTCAAACTCGTTGTGCTCCTCAACCCATTCCTGAACCATTTTTGTTTTGTGGCAGGGCGTATTATCCTGCTGAAAGAGGCCACAGCCACCAGGGAATACCGTTTCCATGAAAGGCTGTACACGGATTGCGACAATGCTTAGTTCGGTGGTACATGTCAAAGAAACAAAGGTTTCCCAGTAGAACATTGCCCGAAGAATCACACTGCCTCAGCCAGCTTGCCTTTTTCCCATAGTGCATCCTGGTGCCATGTGCTCTCCAGGTAAGCGACGCATACGCACCCAGCCATCCACGTGATTTATAAGAAAATGTGATTCATCAGACCAGGCCACCTACTTTCATTGCTCCGTGGTCCAGTTCTGATGCTCACGTGCCCACTGTTGGTACTTTTGGCGGTGGACTGGGGTCAGCTTGGGCAACAAACTGTGAAGCACTGTGTATTCTGACACCTTTCTATCAGAACCAGCATTAACCTCTTGAGCAATTTGAGCTACAGTAGCTAGTCTGTTTGATCAGACCACACAGGCCAGCCTTTGCTCACCATGTGCATCAATGAGCCTTGGCCGCCCATGACCCTTTCTCCGGTTCACCACTTGCTGTCTAATATATCCCAATGAACAGGTGCTGTGATAAAGAGATAATTAGTGTTCACCTGTCAGTGGTCATAATCTTATGCCTGATTGGTGTTTATACATATAAATATATATATACACTCACCTAAAGGATTATTAGGAACACCATACTAATAATGTGTTTGACCCCCTTTTGCCATCAGAACTGCCTTAATTCTACATGGCATTGATTCAACAAGGTGCTGAAAGCATTCTTTAGAAATGTTGACCCATATCGATAGGATAGCATCTTGCAGTTGATGGAGATTTGTGGGATGCACATCCAGGGCATGAATCTCCCATTCCACCACATCCCAAAGATGCTCTATTGGGTTGAGATCTGGTGACTGAGGGGGCCATTTTAGTACAGTGAACTCATTGTCATGTTCAAAAAACCAATTTGAAATGATTCGAGCTTTGTGACATGGTGCATTATCCTGCTGGAAGTAGCCATCAGAGGATGGGTACATGGTGGTCATAAAGGGATGGACATGGTCAGAAACAATGCTCAGGTAGGCCGTGGCATTTAAACGATGCCCAATTGGCACTAAGGGGCCTAAAGTGTGCCAGGAAAACATCCCCCACACCATTACACCACCACCACCAGCCTGCACAGTGGTAACAAGGCATGATGGATCCATGTTCTCATTCTGTTTACGCCAAATTCTGACTCTACCATCTGAATGTCTCTACAGATATTGAGACTTATCAGACCAGGCAACATTTTTCCAGTCTTCAAATGTCCAATTTTGGTGAGCTTGTGCAAATTGTAGCCTCTTTTTACTATTTGTAGTGGAGATGAGTGGTACCCGGTGGGGTCTTCTGCTGTTGTAGCTCATCCGCCTCAAGTTTGTGGGTGTTGTGGCTTCACAAATGCTTTGCTGCTTACCTCGGTTGTAACGAGTGGTTATTTCAGTCAAAGTTGCTCTTCTATCAGCTTGAATCAGTCGCCCATTCTCCTCTGACCTCTAGCATCAACAAGGCATTTTCGCCCAAAGGACTGCCGCATACTGGATGTTTTTCCCTTTTCACACCATTCTTTGTAAACCCTAGAAATGGTTGTGCGTGAAAATCCCAGTAACTGAGCAGATTGTGAAATACTCAGACCGGCCCATCTGGCACCAACAACCATGCCACACTCAAAATTGCTTAAATCACCTTTCTTTCCCATTCTGACATTCAGTTTGGAGTTTAGGAGATTGTCTTGACCAGGACCACACCCCTAAATGCATTGAAGCAACTGCCATGTTATTGGTTGATTAGATAATTGCATTAATGAGAAATTGAACAGGTGTTCCTAATAATCCTTCAGGTGAGTGTATATATAAACAGTATATTTTAAGTTTATTGCAAAATATGCATAACTATATAGATAAAAATATTTAAGTATTTTGAGAGGCCAGCTTGATTGTGCTTCATGTCATGTCTGTCTTTAAAGGTTTATATTTTATTGTTAAAAATCTATTTCCCTGTGGAGAAAATGAATGGAGTTTTTACTTCTGGAACACAACTGTTGCACTCTATTGGTAAACAACAACGATCCAAAAAATTCCCAAGGACAAAATCAAGTCCCTACAATTTTATTCTTGTTGGAGAAGCAGTTTCTTACAGATATATTAAAATTTTTGTTTTTGTTTCAACCTGACTTCAACTTCTGATAAACTGTGACTTCCCATCTCTCTCTAGCATAGCTCTCGGAGCTGCTTCTTTGTCGCTGGTGGTCACATACCCTCTCATGAAGAGAATCACATACTGGCCACAGTTTGTTTTAGGTTTGTTACCATTAATGTAATCTTTCTTTTATCAGTAATATCTCAAACATATTATTGATAAAAATGTAAAAGTGAAAGTACTTCGGTTCGTAATTTTTTCCCCCTGTAGGTCTCACTTTTAACTGGGGTGCTCTTCTCGGTTGGTCTGCTGTGAAGGGATCATGTGACTGGTCTGTGTGTTTACCTCTCTATGTGTCTGGTGTCATGTGGACACTGATTTATGACACAATCTATGCCCATCAGGTACAGTGTTCGATTAGTTTTCACCCTAACATGAATGTGTGTAGTGTACATTTTTCTGAATCATCTTCTTATGAGTAGGACAAAGATGATGATTTAAAAGTGGGCGTGAAGTCTACAGCTCTGAGGTTCCAGGAGAACACCAAACTGTGGCTGAGTGGCTTTACAGGGGCGATGTTGTCAGGGCTGGTTCTGGCAGGAGTTAATGCGGACCAGACTTTGCCCTACTATTGTGCAGTGTCTGCAGTGGCTATTCATCTCGCATATCAGGTAAAGAAAGACAAACTGTACTTGATAACAACGTCTGTCTGGGGTTACAAAAAAATTAAGACTTTAGCCCTATTTGGATGGTCATGTGGAGGTCTGTAAAAATTAATTTGGATGGCACCTCAGCGATTAAAATTCATTCAGATGGCAATTTGTTGATGGTGGAGGAGCGAGTTCTGTGATCCTACGAACTTGGGAATACGCTTGCTCGTGGTCACTCACATGATTGTCAGCTAGAAGCAAAATTTTTGGATTTGCAATTTGCTTGGAATAATTTAAATAAATAAATTTAATTATAGGAAAATATCTTATTTGATTAATTTAAATGATTCAAAATGCTAGAGTTAAAATGGTTTCAGTCTTGCACTCTCACAAAATGGTCAAAAAATTAAAGGTGCACTACGTAACTTTTCCGTCCGCTAGAGGGCGCCTATTAAAAACAAAGGCGTAGTTTGATAATGCCAAATTTGAGCGCAGCATCTTGGGACATGTGGTCTTCACCTCACAGGCGGTGGGGAAGAATTAGGGCTGGGCGATATCTAAAAAAAAACATTTTTACGATATTCAATATATATCTTGATATGTTTGCAATTGCTTTTCAATAAATAAAAATATTTTCTTTTGCCCCCATTAAAAACAACAAAAACTATTTCGATAGAACCAAATTAAATAGAAAATGTTTGCATTTACTGAACAGGTTGGGATGACCAAAATCTTAAATCATGAAACGAGTAATTTAATATTTTTTAAATGTACTTTTATAATTACAATATAGATTTTTAATTTTCTCTTTTTTCTTATAAACAAGCAAATTGTCAGCTACAGTGGGTCTATTTAACAATAGCAAGTCAAGAAATAAATTAAATATATATTTTAAAAAATTGCTTCGTCTTCACTCTATAAATTAACTATAGGCTACACTGACTCTTAATAAATATGGAGCATTAATGAAAAAAATATATATCTAATTGCATGATATGCTAGATTCATTTATCAAACTACCTGCATATCAATATTTGCTGAGAAAATCTCTCATAAGAAGTTTTGCACTGACAATTAACGTACGTGTGTGTTCCTCAGATCTACGCTGTGGACATCAACAGACCTGAGGACTGCTGGAAAAAATTTGCTTCAAACCGAAACCTCGGACTGCTTTTATTCTTAGGAATAGTGACTGGAAATTTATGGAAAAAGAGAAACGATGATCAGTATGAAACATAGCTCAACTCCAATTCAAATTAAAGCGTATGCTGGTGGTGCGACTTGTAATAATACCAATAATTTACGAGGCATATGTAAACCAGTGTTCCTTTTAAAATATTTATTAAATTGCAACAAACAGACTCTATTTCTTAAATAATTAGAAAACTTACATTACATCTATAAAATTGTTAACATTGAGAACAGTGCCAGTAAGTTATGCCTAGATACAGACCAAAAACACCCAAATATTTTTATACAATGAATAAAAATATAAAACAAAAACAACAAAAATGAAACCCTATACAGGTCGATTACAGTATCTGAATCAGATTTGGATTGTTTTAGTAGAGTAACAGAGGAGAAGAGGCCAGCTATTTGTGCATTGTATGTAAAGGAAATCTGAGGCACTGTGAACGTACCGAAGAGACTGTAAAAAAAAAAAAAAAAAAAAAAAAAAAAAAAAAAAAAAAAAAATCACAGGGAACAATATGATCATATTTGACAGGAATGGTTCATTTGGATGAAGAAGCGTGTCATTGAATAAAGAGGTCACGAGGAAGCTCTTTCTTCATATGGAGACTCGTAGGCGTCCATGGGTGGACAGGTGCAGACGAGATGTTGGTCTCCATAGATGTCATCGATCCTTGAGATTGTGGGCCAGAATTTGGTCTCAGGTCTCACAAAAGGCTGAAGTAACAGGATTAAAATAATTTTTTATTTTATTTTAAAATGAATTAATAAGAATGCATTTTCTCTATATTTTACTTTGATACACACCATGGGGAAAGCAGCATCCTCTCTGGAATAAGGTCTGTCCCATGTGGTCGAGGTAATAGTGGCCAATGAGTGAGGAGCCATCTTTGGATGACAAATGCAAGACAAAATTAAAGTTATTTGCAGAAGTGTGAAGCTCATGTTTTTAATAAAGAACTTTTTTAATTCTTCTGTGCATTAAATGTGCCTAATTTGAGTTGGCATGAGGAATTCAGATATTTTTACGCTCCACAAACTTCCAAGAGCATTACTGTAAAGCTCCACAGACGCTGCTGAGAAGGAATGTTCCGTCAAGTTAGCACTCACCTTGAGAGGATTAATCCTCGAGTCCATTCGGCCCTCTTCAATGTCTGCGATTTCCTGACGGATGGCCAGTAGAGAGTCACAGAAGCGGTCCAGCTCTGCCTTATCCTCAGACTCCGTGGGTTCGATCATTAGAGTTCCAGCCACAGGCCATGACATGGTCGGTGCATGAAAACCTGTCATGAAAGATTGTGGAGAATCAGTGAATTGTCATCCATGAAATAACCTGCTTTAAAAAAGAAAAATGACTTACCATAATCTTGCAGTCTTTTTGCTACATCAACTGCCTCAATATTTGCAGACTTCTTAAAAGGCCGCACATCCAAAATAAATTCATGAGCAACGAATCCTGAAAACGATCAGAAATTGTGAGGAAGTCCGGTTTATTTTTATGATCAGAAAACACACCAAAATAACACCAACCTTTAGTGCCTCTGAAAAGAATTTTGTATTGGTTTTCCAGTCTTTTAGCCATGTAATTGGCATTAAGAATGGCCACCTCTGTAGCATGCCCAAGACCCTTTGAGCCCATCATCTGTTGAAAGAAAAATAAATCAAATATTAGATTAATAAATTAGGGATGTATGATACATGGGTACCATATCAGCCAATATTACAGATTTTTAAATGTATTTATTCATATTAGATTGATATTGTGAAGCTCATTTGCCATAATCTAAAACTCATTAAAAGATACTTTTTTTTTTAAATCACTAATTTAATAATGAAATCTTTAGCAAATATCACAATAGATTATTCATGTTGTACCATTTAACATTATGATGCCCACATTGTCTTTTGTTTTTTACTTTTAATAAATTTAAGCAAATAGTATAGAAAATGTGGTATAGCAGACATACTTAAAATAATTAGGGCCAGATTTAGTAACGGCTTGCATCAGTGCAAACACCCTTTTGGCATGAAAAAAAAGAAAAAAACCCACTACTGTCAGGATTTACTAAAGACATGCCGTGAACAATTAGCACAGGGTTATTTTTGCATATACATTTGTAGGAGTTTCCCCTTCCAGACAAAACTTATGGGAGGAGAGTATTTAAATGAATCATGCAAGGTGATTTAATAAAGTTTGTGCTTGCCAATTTACTGGTATTTGTAGCATTATTTACTGCCCATTAGCATGTCTTAAACCAGATGCTAATTTTTGTGCTGCTCTTGGTAGATTGTGTTGGTCATTATGGAAATTATACTGCTGTTTGTGTTCTTTAATTGTGTTTCACACGCTGAACTGTCCAATCCCATAGGCGCTTATTTGGAATTGCACATGCAAATTTGGCCGGTTTAGTAAATCTGCCTCTTGCCTATTTCTGTTTCGGTCAATGTTAATATCAGTACATCCATATTATTCCAAAGGCAAGACAGGAAATGCACAGGGAATGTTAACCTTAATGTAAGCCCATGAGATGGGCAGGATTGCACTGGAGCCCCAGGGAGCGGCGCTGATGGTGCCCAGAGAACTTCCTGCATTAGTGGACTGAATGTTCACCACTGGATGATTGGGCAGGAAGGGGGCAAGGTGCTGTTTCCTGTATGCAAAAACAATTAGGTTAACTGGAGTCCACATTTCTGGTACAGGTGCCATAGGGAAGGCTTGTACACTTCAAAACACTTACACTCCGATTGGTCCCATCCCAGGACCACCACCACCATGAGGAATGCAGAAGGTTTTATGGAGATTCAAGTGAGAAACATCTGAGCCGTAGTCTCCTGGTCGACATAATCCAACCTGAATAAAAAATATATAAAAAACATTTAATGTAAAATTCTTAAACATGGTGAAAACAGCTTTTACTGTAACAAGCGAAAACGCTCAAAGCATTTATCAATAATAATAATTTATTAGTATAGAATCGTGGTGCACCGTTTACTCATATTGCATATATAACTGAAGTTAACATTAGTTATAAAATGGTAAAAGCATTGTTCATTTTTAGTTAATGTTAATGATTACTACTAGAGCTGCACAATTCTGAACAAATTGTTTTGTTTCATATAGAGATCACGATTCTGAACAAATTGTTTTGTTTCATATAGAGATCACGATTCTGAACAAACAACTAAACATAACATGTAATTTACTAGAGGTTCTGACCATTTTAATTGCTGCTGTCTATTTAAAAATACTTAATTAATTTGAAATTACTATTTAAAAATATACATTTTTAAATAAATTATTCAAATGACTCAGACTTGTTTCATTAATGGGTGAATCAGCTTTTTTTTTTACGAATCTCTTGAATGAATGATTCAATGACAGAAATTTAACAGTCACTTGTCGCCACCTACTGGTGTAATGATATAATCGTTATTTGAAGCGTCAAGTTACTTTCAATAGGCAATTTGCTCTATTTTGATCACTACCATAGACGTCATTGTTTATATGTGAACTATAAAACTTTTATCCCAGTACTTCTGTGATCATTAGAATATTTTTAACGCAGAAATAACAATACAGTGTAGATGAATTTACTTTTATACCTATACAACTGCTCTCCTGGGCAGATTTGAATGTCCCAGTGTGATTTTGTCAAAGGTTTAATAGACACAGCCAACACATCGTCATTTAGGAGTAAGATTGTGTGTGTGTTTGAAACAATTAACGATTAATCGTGCAGCTCTAATTACTAGAGTACTGTAAAGCATTACGTTTTTTTATTTATCTTACCTGTGCGTTCATGTTGGCACCATCCAGATACACCTGTCCACCGTTCTGATGAATGAGCTCACACACTTCACGGACGTTCTCCTCAAACACACCGTTAGTGGAGGGGTAGGTGATCATTATGGCGGCCAAGTTGGCCTTATGTTTGTCCACCTGACAAAAACATATGGTAAAATACATATTTTTTAGATGTTAAAACTATTACCCTATCCCAGACACAACCAAGCCATTCATAGTTGGATTCCAGAAAAGTATGAACACTGAGCTTTCAAAGCATTGTTCTGTTTGAGCATCATGGCACAGAAACAATGTGTGAGTTTAAAGTTGGCACTATTTCTTTGCTTAAAGGTGCACTATGGTGCACTTTTCCAGGCGCCGGCGCTAATTCCGGTCATGAGTAGGATGTAACATAGCTCTGTTTATCATATTAGATACATTTGAGTGTGTTTAAAATGATGTTAGGACGTTACTCTGTGCATTCGCTCGGCGGCTGCTATGACACTTGTTGCACACTGCTAAGAGTAAAGCGTTTCTGCCAAATAAACCAAGGGTAATACAGATATGACGCAATTGACAGGCGACTCCCTCAGACGCTATGCTCAGACGTCCTGGTTCCTTGGTTAAAATAGCAATTTTCTCACAATTTACAAATAGTTGGAAACATTTGGGATATTCTAAGTACTCAACTGAACAAAATATATAACACTGGCCTAATGGTTTTTGGATATTTTACTGCAAAAATATTACATAGTGCACCTTTAACCAATGACAGACAATAGATGGGTTCAAGAAATTGGTTTGACTCTTGTAATTTTCTCAGTTTTGATAATGTTATCAGACACGTTTATCAGTGTAAATAGTTCTCTCTAACAGAAGATAAAGGCTTCCTGTTGACAAGTGATGCAACACGAAACACTTTAAATCATTGTACATACCATGGCTTTAAGGTGAGACACATCGACGTTGCCATCTTTATCCACTTCCACCACCTGAACCTTCATGCCCGCCATCTGTGCGCTGGCAGGATTTGTTCCATGAGCTGATTTGGGAATCAGACAGACCTGAACAAATCCATAACAGATTTAATATGGAAGATTAATGGACAAAACAAACAAATTGTTTAAGATACACAGTACCTATTTTTGCACTCTTATTTATACCATTTCTGTAAATCAGATTTGCAACACTAAGACAGATGACAAGATGTGATAAGGAATTTGCTAAATATATACAAGCTCAAATGAAACTTGTTAAAACAGATTTCGTTCTGTTCCTGGCATGAAGCCATTTGGTCTACTTTCATGGAGCTAAGAAGTCAACTTAAGGTCTACTTTCGTTATGCATCTTTATGTTCCACAGATATTTGGATTGGCGTGCAGGTGAGTAAAAACAACAGCATTCTAAAGTGGGTTTATACAAATGTCTTCCACTTAACCATTAAATATCATCAAACGTCAATGTCATAACAGACTGTATGGCAGACTCTGAACTGAGGACACAGTGACCAAAACACTTAACATTATGCAATTTGCAGCAGGTCACCTAATCATCCAAGGACTGCAAGTCTTTGAAAAAAAAAAAAAAAAATCACCAAATATGGAATCTTGCACTGAAGTAGATTCCTGTAATAGGGTGGTTGTTTTCTATGGCTATTTACTCAACCATGGCAGTTTGAACCTTGGCTGGTTTAAGAGCTGCATCCGCTATCTAAGATCTGCTTATTAGGGAGATGATAAAAAAAACAAAGGCCAGGTTACAAAACACTACAATGACTTGACTAAACCGCTTATCGCTAATCTTTCCAGTCCCAACTTGCCACAACAATTTACCACTTTTTCAACAATTTTTCCCTCAGATCAAAACAACACAAACCATTTTCCACTTTACACCGTGGAGAGAATTTAACATCATTAAAAATATTTCAATCTTTTTGTATCACTCCGGAATCGTTTGCTTTCCTTTCACCAACTTTTGCAGGTAGTGCAACATTCGTACCACAGTTACTGACAAAAATATAATTTATTTGTCAGAAGTGAAATCACTGATAGGCAACATATTGGAGCACTTTCATTTTTTTTTTTTTTAAATCTTTAAAAAATACACTTAAACAAACATGTCTGGGTGTATATTATACACAAACCAAATTCAAAACCCTTTGTGGATATCCTTATTTGTAAAAGCAGTATAAAACACCTGCACAATTAGTACACATGCAGGAATTTTTCTGTTACGGTTAGGTTGATAATTATTTATAATTATGCAATGTCCCAATTTAAATATGCAAATAAACAGGTGTTGTGTGTGTTTTTTTTAAGCTCTCTATGTTGGACAGTATGTATTATCAGAAATCGTTGGCTTATGGGGAATTTTTTTGTCTACATTAGGAAAACGGCTTAAATCATACTAAACTATGTATTTGAAAATAAAAATAATAAAAACAACTGCACAAAGTTTTCTGTGAAGGTTGTGTTTAGGGATAGGTTTAGGGTCAGGGGACAGAATATACAGTTTGTAAAAAACATTATGTCTATGGAAAGTCCCCATAAAACATGAAAACCCAACGTGTATGCATGCGTGTTGAACTGAATTAAATAAATGTTATTTCTAATTAATTTGATCTACTTTGAACTTTGTCTTTTTTTTTAAATGGAGGACGTTTTATCAGATTGAAATTTTCTTCGATTCTGATACTAGTAAAAGTCATCAAGGGTCAACCTGATGTCAAGAATGTTTTTAAAAAGGCCCTGAAGTCAAACATGAAGCTTAACTTTAGATGAGAGGGACGTGTCACTGCAGGATGATACTCACTGTTCTATGAGACTCTCCTTTGGAATTCAGATAGGCTTTGATTGCAGCCAAGCCCGCATATTCCCCCTGTGCACCACTACGGGACAAAGAAATCAATAGCATCATGTAACCAATTCTACCTCAGCACAACAGAGTTCAAAGATTGCTTCAGAAGGCTCTTTGCCCAAGAGTACAGTATATTAATGATCCTGTTAAAGTGTCAACCAAGCAGAACGTCAAATGCATACACACCCCCAAACTTATCAGCATAACTAACCTGAATAAAACAAAGTGATGTTGACGATTGATTTGTCAACTATGCAAGACCACTGTTGTTTGCAATTAGAATGAATCTGCTTGATAACGTAACAGCAATTTCAGGCAAGACACTTGCCTGTTTGGTTGAAAGGAGATCTTATCATATCCTGTAATCTCACAAAGGTCTCTCTCTAGCTGTCTGAAGAGCTGCTGATAACCTTCAGCCTGCTCCAAAGGCACGAAGGGGTGGATGTTTGCAAATTCTCTCCAGGTGATTGGCTGTTGTGAAAAGGTTACAGTGAAACAATGAATCGATCCAGGGCTTCGTTTCTCAAAAGCATTGTAAGCCCAAGTACATTGTAGAACCAGTGTCACAAATGGTCTCTATGATCAACTTTACTCACAATGCTTGTGGGAAGTCCTATCAACTGTATTGTTGAAATGACTAAATAAACTTGAACTTTGGAAATTCAGCCCTGATTGGTTGAAATAGAAAAGGACAAGTAAAAAGGAGGGCTATTCTAAAAAAGCAAAGCAAGATGGACTCACCATGAGCTCTGAGGAACTGTTAAGCTTCATTGTGCACGAGCCCTGCATTCAAAAGCAGAATTTGTGTTACTGTGATGTTATGCAAAATCATCACACAGGATAAATCCCAAGGTAAAATCAGTGATGCTCTGATTTTTTTACTTACCAATGGAATCATACTATGTACGAGAGAAATATCCTTATTTTCCAGGCGCTTCATGTAACGTACAATATTGGTCTCTGAGTGATAACTGAAATTGAAAGCAATGGAAGTAATTATTCAGGAAAAAAAAAAAAACATCCACACAGTTGTAGCAAGTTTCCGTCACAAACAGAGTTGTTAAAAGCAATAGCTAGAATTGAAACTGGCAAACAAACCTGTTAAACACTGGATGGGTGAGAAACTTGCTGGTTCTCTTGAAAGGGCTTGCCAGCAATCCTTTTGTTCTCTCACTCATTTTCTCAGCAATAAGCTCCTGATGAAGGTAAAAAAGATGATCTCATAAGGGAATGAAGACAAACAGATTTTTAGGAATATTTAAAATCTATCTGAATCAGGCAGGAACTTACAGCTGACGATTCACACCCGAAGATCCAGAGCAGATCGTCCAAGTCTCTCTCAGTGACAGTTTCATCCAGAGACACTCCGAGCTAAAACCGCATGAGAAACATTAAACAAATTTAAAAAAAAAAAAAAAAACATGTCTATTTGTGTTTTAACATTTTAACAGGTCTCACCAGTCCGTCGCTGTACAACCGTAAGTTGATTTCCCGCTGCGTAGCTTTTTCTAAGATGTCCTTGCCGGCCACACCACAGTTGACCTTCAGCGTGTCGAAGAAGTTCTCATGTTGGAGTTTGTGCCCAGCTCTTTTCAGCCCTATTATATCAACAAGAAACAATCAGCATCACAAAAATCCCTATAAAATTATTATAAAAAGAGTAAACAGGAGTCAAACAACTTGCCCTCAGCGAGAATCAACGTTGCATTGTGGGTTCTCTCTGCAATGTGCCTCAATCCTTGAGGACCATGATACAATGCGTACATGGCAGCCATGTTTGCAAGAAGAGCCTGAGTTTAAAGACATTAAAACTGAGTACACAACTTCATAGACTATACATACATTCTTATACAGCTATCTTTGTGAGGACATTCATTGACACAACGCCACCTCTAGCACCTTGCCCGAATCCTACCAAATCACAACGAGGTGCCTAACTCGTAGTTACCCTAAAACTACCCTAACCCAATTATAACATTATCCCTAAAACCAAGTGTTGACCCTCATACAGGCCTTTAAAGAGGTCTCAGAAAGTAAGGACCAGCCAAAAATGTCCTCACTCTGATGGTCTTAAACTCAAATCGGTCATACACACATATATTGTATTCTCATTAGTTAAACGCTACCTGGGCAGTGCAGATGTTGCTAGTGGCTTTGTCTCTGCGAATGTGCTGCTCTCTGGTCTGGAGAGCCAGACGATAAACCTCTTTACCAGCTGCATCTCTGTAACAGGAAACATTTGACAGTTTATACACAACACTGATGAGGCAAACTACACGGAGGTCTTGAGACTATAAAAAGGACAGACTCACCTGGTCACTCCAACCATCCTTCCAGGCATCATCCTGACCAGATTTTCTTTGACTGCAAAGAATGCAGCATGAGGCCCACCATAGCAGAGAGGAACTCCAAAGCGCTGAGAGTTGCCTAAGGCGATGTCAACTCCAAACTCACTCGGAGGACGCAACACACAGAGTGCCAGCAAATCTGTGGCGCAGCAAGCCAGTGCCTTTGAAAAGAGAAAAAAAAAAACACATGGAATCATGCTTTGATCATGTATGCTACAATGCATCGGAACAAAAACTCTAAAAAGATTACGTGGTGGGAACAGAGGATAGTTCACCCTCATGTCATTCCAAACATGAATGACTTACTACATAGAACACAGATGGAGGTATTTTTCTCTCAACATTCAAACTTGAAGATGAAGATGAAGATGGGTCACACCGGGTCTGACATGTGAAACTGACAGATCTAAATTATTTAGTTGTACGGAAATAACAAACTGTTCTACAACGTGAAACACAAAGTGTTATTTTCCTTTTGTTTTCCACAGGAGAAAGTAGTCATTCAGGTTTGGAACGGTGAGAAAGGTGCAAAATGTAAATGTGAATTTTATGACAAACAGGTGAGATATACATACACCACCCTTGTGAGCCTGATCAACAAGTGCAGTGAAATCTTCCACCCTGCCCTCAGTGTCTGGATACTGGAAGAGCACGCCGCTAACATCCTTCCCACTGAAGTCCATCTCATGAGGAAGCTTGAGAACAGTCTTCACACCAATGTAACTAAAGGATAAAAATGATTTAGTCGAGATAGAGAAGATGGAGCGATTAATAGAGACAGTCAGACATAGAGAGAGCACTACATGAATTCATCAAGTTAATAAAGAATTTTACAGCCATGACTGGTTGTGTGGATGTGTCACAAACCGAGACAGCAAGTGAATGTGTTTAATGACAATAATGCATGCATGTATTGTGTCGGACCTCAGTGTTTCCCCCTCAGTGACCCTCAGTATGTATTTACCCAAATGAAAGTACGGCACACGAGCGTTCATCGACCTGCTGATGACAACACGGAAGGATTTTGCGCAGCTCTGCATGTTCTTCGCTTGAGATTGACAAAAATTGTTTGCAATAATCTTTCAGCTAGCATCCTCGCTGTGTAACCTACTAAATGTCTGTGAAATTCCTTAAAATTGTCTATTTTATACACCTCCAAGGAGCAGCAAATCGATAAGGAAATTCTCTGTGATGCAGGTAACCCTTACTATGTGTGCATCCACCACAGTGACCTTCAGTAAAATACATGTTTAACACTGTGGTATCAAATGTTCACACACATTTATAAAGGGATAGTTTACCAAAATGAAAATTCTTCTATTTACTCACCCTTAAGTTGTTCCAAACCGTTCTCTTAAGTTTAACACAACAAATTATATTTTAAAGAATGTTGATAACCAGACAGTTGAGAGCACTTATGGACTTCCAAAGTATTTTTTTTTCCTTCTATGGAAGTCAATATGTGCAATCAACTGTCCAGTTACCAGTGTTCAGCAGAGGAAAAATCATAGGTTTGGAACAACTTTAGGGGGGAGTAAATGATCTTTTTTTTTTTGTTTTATTTATAATATAATAAGTTATAATATTTTCTATTTTTTTTATTATTATTGTTATTATTATTATTATTATTATTAAATGTACATATATTCAAAGCTTTGGCAAAATTGTTATGTTTACACTTTACAGGCGTGCTAATAGAGCAATTTTGAATTGACTAGAATAGAGTCATAAGAGTCAGAGAGACAGACGGATAGAACAGATAGGCAGACAGACAGAGAGATAGACAACAACAGAAGGACAGACAGACAGATTTCTTCTATAAATTGGTGTAAATCCTTACTTGGCTCTGGTTTGCACAACTGCAATAGTCTGTGGATGGCAGCGTGGGTCAATGTAGAACGTTCTTCTTTTGTTTTGCCTTTGAAAAGGAAAAGCTGTATGTTAATCACCATCATCACTCCCAGCCCTTGGGCACTCTAAAGACCAGAATGTGCTGGTTCAGGTGTTGTTTCCAGCAGTAGCCGCACTAACCTGTTGCAGAGCTGCATGGCCTCTGCAGCGGCAGTACCTTCATCCAGCAACGATGCATTGGCCACCGCCATTCCGGTGATGTCACAGACCATTGTCTGATAATTGAGCAAGCTCTCCAGGCGCCCCTGAGAGACCTCAGGCTGGTACGGTGTGTACTGAGTGACCCTATAGATAACACAAATTCACTAAAGCTCTAACCAAAGACCTTCAGCTTGAGTCACAAGATGTATCTAATGTTGGGCATGCTATTCCTCTACGTGCCAAATCATCAAAATGCAATTGCTTTTTGACTAGAAATGAACTGACCATGAGAAACTAATAATGAACATGGTGTTCTAGTTCTCGTGGCTGTAAAATTTTAATTCACATTACTGAAACAAAGGTTTTATGTGTCAAAATAGTTTAGTTTTCGGCTTTTGTTCCACAAAAGGGTGAAAAACAAAAAGGCAAGGCATACATACCATCCCGAATTCTCAAGAAGGTTTCTTTGTATGACCTGTGGAACGGAGCAGTTATAATAGCCCATTCCAATATAGGACCTCCACATCTTGTTCCTCGATGCAATCTTTTGGAGTGAGTCAAGAATTTCATTCTCACCTGTGGTGATTAAGTACAAAGATAAGAACAGATTTCTGGGGTTACTGATTAAAACAAACTGTGTAAAACTCCCTGGATTAATTAAACAGTGCTCGCACAGATGTAGCAGTTTGGCTTTTATGACTCGTCATGAAAATTGGTTTGATTTAACAGTTTAAAAAAAAAAGAAGAAAAAAAAGGGGATCACGTCTTTCAGATTTAAGCTCCTTCCAAAAAGGTTTGCGTTGCATCAAATTGAAATCAGCCTCAAATTTTATAAGTGACTGTACCTCAGTATTTTTAGGACGATTCTTACATGACTCATATAATAAGTATTAAACATCTGCCTTCACACATGGTATTCAAAAACATTACATCAATTGCAACATGGTATGACTTACTGCTACAAGAGCACATGATCTCACTGATTAATAAATGCACTAAGAGTTTTTGCAACTTATAATTTAGCAGCAAAAAGGTACATTTTGGACGTTTCCTGATGGCTAGGTAACTAGTTTAATGGTTATAGTTCGAGGGCACTGGAGCCGGTTCACACAGAGACTCACAAATTCCCGAGGCATTGTGTTGCAGCTTAGCAACAAAGCAACTGAGCGGGGCAAAGATAATGCTTTAGTAAAAAGAGTTAGAGAGAAATACACATTACTGGCCCCCCCTCACACTAACATGTGTGCAAGGGTGTTCATCTTGTTTTAACACTGAAAATGTGCCCAATAATGAAGCAGGCAGCTATTTGATGTTTTATATAGTGTTTAAATTGCTTTAAACCAATATGTAAACATTTTATAATAAAAACTACAATTGGGAAAGTTTAGAGAGCCAAAGCAGCCCATTCTTGTTGAGAAGTGAATTTGCAGATCAAGCTCTGTGCAGCTGAACCAGCAGAATCCAGTATAGCCCCCCCATCAGCTTCAGCATGGCTTGCTTCATTAGAGACACACACACACATGAAAACGGACTCCTGCCATATATCAAACATTGTAGAAAATAAGTATTTCTTAATGTAATTTCTTATAAATTAAGACAATATACCTTTTAAAACCCTCATTTTGTCATTAATTTGTGGAGGGAAAAACAGTCTAGTGAGTGATATGTTTGCATAAGCTCTTAAAATAGATACATTTGTATCTGCATAGATGTGTTAATTAAATAAATTGTGGTTTTACGTTTTAATAATCGTGTAGTAAAATAAGACGTGTTATTCACACTCGGTGTTGTTTGTATGTGTAAATCGTCGCTTTTTGTAGCAAGTGTATTTTAAATAATTGTCAGACGTTATGATTTACAATGCTACTCAAACTTCTGCCTGCTATTCGTCATTCCCGTTAAATTATCAATTATTACGAAAAGTTATATGTTGTGCGGCGCACGCGTGATGTAACGCTACTGCTAACCAGATCAAACTGGCCGTGTGACGCTGAACTTTACACTCTAATTGTCATCCTATTGGCATCGGCTGAGGGCGTCAGGAGATTGGTGCTGCTCGCCGGGCTCCGCAAAAACAACTCCAAATATGTTCAAAGGAAGACTTAACGGTGAAAAACCCTCCAGTAAGGTCTATTGGCACACAAAGAGCGTGTAACCTACATTCCTCGCTCGGATAGACTCCTTTGTTAGAGTCTTGTCCGTTAGAAAACCCTAATTCGAAATATTTCAAAATAAAAATATATATTTGATAGGAAGACTTGATGGAATCAATGATTCAGCTGCCCTAAAATCTGCCGACACACACAGTTTTTAAATACCTCTTAAATGAAATGTAACCTCGCGGTTTGCCTCACAAGACAGTGCAATGCAAATATATGATGAATTCACAACAACAAACGACACGTGTTTCCTCTGTCTGCGGCTGCTGAGAGGAGCAAGAGCAACTTACATACAGGATCGTCCATTTTCAAACTTCTTCCCAGGCGGATGGATGAGGGAATTGTTTTTTCTATTAGCTGAGCGACCGACTGAAATAAAAAATGTAAACTGTTAATATTTGTTTATTATTTGTATTATCAACACAAACCGCGAAGGTTGTTGCCCATTAGAAAGTTTGAGATGCTGACATAAAGCGTTTAAATAGGCTATCAATCAAGCATATTAGTTAAAATATGCCGTTTAATTCGAATAAATAAGTCTTACCTCAAGTCCAAGAGTATTGAGCATCTCTCTTTTCTCTTTGTCACCCGGTCCAATGTGTCGTTCAGAGAAATCATCGTGCCTCGGCAGAATTCTTTCAATCTTTCTGGACCACAAAACTTGTGAGGTGCCCATACAGCGCACATTTGCAGACAGATCTGCGGTTAAACCTTGAAGTTTCATAAAAACATTTCCTTTGCTGTTGATTTTCCTATACGGCACGCGAGCGTTCATCGACCTGCTGATGACAACACGCCAGGATTTCGCGCAGCTCTGCATGTTCTTCGCTTGAGATTGACGAAAATTCTTCGCGATAATCTTTCAGCTAGCCTCCACGCCGTGTAACCTACTAAATGTCTGTGAAATTCCTTAAAAGTGTCTATTTTATACGCCTCCTCGGAGCAGCCAATCGATAAGGAAACTCTCTCTGACGCAGAGACAAGCCCCGCTCGTTCAGGATCCGCCGTAACTTTCGAAATGTGTCGTGGGAAATGCAGCTATAGCTACTAGAGCTGCATCATTACTCATACATTTGGTATATGCTCGATATCCTTTCTATGTCTTTACATGTTTTGTAGTTGCGTTTTAGTTGCCCAATAAAACGCTGAGCAAATTGTGGAGCAATCTGAAGTAGAAGCGGGTAATAAAGGTTCTTCTCCTGCTCTGCAGGTCCTTTAAGAAGCTATCGATCTATCTGTCTGTCTGTCTGTCTGTCATACAATATTGTCAAAGCTTGTAATATATAAACATAAAATAATAATATAAAAACCAACATAAAAGAAGAATAAAATTATTATAACATAACTTAAACTTAAATAAACAGTGTAACAAATTAGAACAAGTGTGAACAGATACCACAGTGTTTTAACACAGCGTCACCGATCAGGCATAACATTATGACCTAATATTGTGTTGGTCCTCCTTTTGCTGCCAAAACAGCCCTGACCCGTCGAGGCATGTACTCCACTAGACCCCTGAAGGTGTGCTGTGGTATCTGGCACCAAGATGTTAGCAGCAGATCATGTAAGTCCTGTAAATTGCAATGTGGGGCTCCATGGATCGGACTTTGTTCAGCACATCCCACAGATGCTCGATTGGATTGAGATCTGTCAAAACCTCAAACTCGTTGTGCTCCTCAAACCATTCCTGAACCATTTTTGTTTTGTGGCAGGGCACATTATCCTGCTGTAAGAGGCCACTGCCACCAGGGAATACCGTTTCCATGAAAGGGTGTACATAGGACCCAATGTTTCTCAGCAGAACATGTCTTAAAGCATCACACTGCCTCTGCCGGCTTGCTTTCTTTCTATAGTGCATCCTGGTGCCATTTGTTCCCCAAGTAAGCAATGCACACGGCACACACACCCAGACATCCACGTGATGTGAAAGAAAATGTGATTCATCAGACTAGGCCACCTTCTTCCATTGCTCTGTGCTCCAGTTCTGATGCTCACGTGCCCACTGTTGGTGCTTTCGGCGGTGGACTTTCCTGCTTCTAAGTTGATGTGTTAAAAGCAGAAAAAATGGGCAAGCGTAAGAATTTGAGCGAGTTTGACAGGGCTAAATTGTGATGGCTAGAAAACTGGGTCAGAGCATCTCCAAAACTGCAGCTCTTGTGGGGTGTTCCCGGTCTGCAGTGGTCAGTATCTATTAAAAGTGGTTCAAGGAAGGAACAGTGGTGAACCAGCGACAGGATCATGAGCGGCCAAGGCTCAATGATGCACGTGGGGAGCAAAGGCTGGTCCGTGTGGTCCGATCAAACGGACTAGCTACTGTAGCTCAAATTGCTCATGAAGTTAATGCTGGTTCTGATAGAAAGGTGTCAGAATACACAGTGCATCGCCGTTTGTTGCGTATGGGGCTGCATAGCCGCAGACCAGTCAGGGTGCCCTGACCCCTGTCCACCACCGAGGGCACATGAGCATCAGAACTAGACCACTGAGCAATGGAAGAAAGTGTGGTTTGATGAATCACGTTTTCTTATACCTCACGTGGATGGCCGGCTGTGTGTGCAAACTGTGCATTGCTTACCTGGGGAACACATTGCACCAGGATGTGCACTTTGGGGAGAAGGCAAGCCGATGGAGGGAGTGTTAGAAAGTATCAGGACATAATGTTGAATTTAAAATGTTGAATAATTTGAGTACAGCTGTCTGCAGCAATATTACAAGATTTCTTACTTTTTTTGGTTTTTAGTTTGTTTGTCAATTCTTATGTATTTAGGAAATCAAGTAGATTTTGATTATTTTTAATTGTGTCTTCATAAGTAGAAAATTCATTATAGATTTTGTTTGATCTGATTATAAATGTCATTGAGTTGTTTTGGTGGGATTTTTTATATAATTTTTCAAAATGCTTTGCCCAAATTTCTCCATCTTGTATTGGTAGGTCTTGTGGTTTTGTTGTGCTCAGATTATTCCACATATCCCAGAACTGATTATGATTGATTGAGTGTTCTATTTCCTGTAAACTTTTGGTCAGATTGTGTTACTTTTTCACTGTAACTTTTTTGAACAGTATTCACTTCTTTTGTCTGTGTTTGGTACTTTGTTACAGATCTGATCATTTCTAAACTGTTTTCTTAATGTTTTGCAGTCTAACCAATTTTCATATTTTTGTTGTTTAGTAAATGTTTTGCCTTTCTTTTTCAATTCACTTTTACATGCTGCTTTTTTTAAATATGTAATTGATTTCATTTTTAACACCATGTTTAGTTGTTTCAAATTTTGTAGTAATAAATGTATTTATCAGATTTTTTTAGTTCTTTTAAAATTGAGGGCTTGAATAAACTTGTCTGTACTGTCTGGAGCCCTGTAACTCTGTAACTCTGCTGGACTTGATGCATTTTTGCAGATGTGCAGCCTGTTTTGTTTCTGGTGTGTGATGTGTTCTGATAATATAAATGTTGGTTTGGTTATGGTCAGAAAGTGGAGCTTGCTGTTTGACAGTAAATGCACTGAAGGAGGATGGGTCCATGTCAGTGATGGCATAGTCATAGCTCCAAGAGCTGAACAACACATGAACCTCCCTAAAGAGTCTCCTGCCGTTAAGTAGGCTATGTACCAGCCTGAGGCTTGGCAGGGGTGCACTAACTCTGTACCGTTTTTATTCACAGTTTGGTCAATGTTGTTTCTTTTGGGGTTTTTTTGTGGCCAAACACATATTCATTGCCCTTTGGATCTATGTTATCCGGTTCAGATCCAGTTCTTGCATTAAAGTCTCCACACAGCAACACATTTCCCTAGGCCTGTTAATGGCTGGTTTCTGTGTGGATGTTGATCATGTATGTACATGGTAAAGGGATTGTAGATGGCACAGAGAATCGTGTCTAATTGAAATGCTAATTTGGTTTAGTTTTAACCAGCAATTTTAACATGTGAAGCTAGAGTACATGTGAAAATGTCAAGTCAAGTCAATTTCATTTATATAGCGCTTTTACAATGATGATTGTTTCAAAGCAGCTTTACAGTGTTAAACAGGAAAATATTGCAACAAAATTTTATTCGTCTATACGTTTGCTTTGGAGAAAACGGTGATGTCATCAGCTCATTTCAATGTATCATATGGTGATAATGTGGGCAGATCAGAGATATAGTTGATATAGTTAAAGGAACACTCCACCGTTTTTAGAAATAGGGCTTATTCAACATCTTTCCTACATTTAGATATGTGGGCAAATGCATTTTTGTCTCAGTGCATGCATTGTTTTAGTTTGGCAGGGTCGCCGATAGCTTAGCTTAGCATAATGAATGGAATCCTATGTTGCCAGCTAGCATGTCCCGAGTAAATGTGTGTCTGTCTATCTATCGATCCGTCCATACATCTGTGCTGTTTGTAGTGTGCTTTCTAGTCCTTTTTAAGAGAATTGTTTACTCATAACTTGGTTGGCACGCTGTCTGATTCCATTTAGGAAATAAGTAAACACTGTTACGTACTGAATGTCTGTCTATCTATGCACGTCTGGAATCCAGAAAGACATTTTACTATATCAAATAAAAGATAAGTCATCCATACTGTACTCATCACATCTCTTTTACTCTTGCACTCTTTTTAATCACTACAGCAGTTACCACAACTATCTGGCCTGCTGATGGATCTCATTTGGATATTGTGTGATGGAAACCAACAGTTGTTTTACCAGTTTGTGAACATACCATTTGCATTTCTGTTTTGTTGTTTAGCCAGACAAGGACATCTCTCAATAATCAACAGGTACAGTATGACAATGATCCATCCTGTTGCCTGTGTTTTTTGATAAATGCATTGTCCTTTCTCAGAATGTTTAGGTGACTTGTGGAATAAAATAGCTGAAATTCATCTCCTGCTGTAAGGTATATCTATCTGACATTGGGAGGATTCATCCTGGCCACTGTAACAATGGGTCCATATAGCTTTTTGCTGTTCTTCAGTGCCGTCCTTCTCCTGCTCCTTATCCACTGTCTACATCCAATGCATATTCATCATTGGACGCTGGGACTGCAGATGTGTTGGCAAACCTGCTGGCATTTGTACATCCAATACCAGTTATACTACCTTCAAGAAACACCAGACTCTAGGTATTTATCCAAAAGTATACACTGTATGACAACTTCCAATTGTATCCAATTTTGAGCTTTTGTTTTATTGCAGGCTCTTACTGGCCATATCTGCACTCATGTTGCTGACCCAGAGGGTTTCTTCTCTATCACTTGATCTGCAGGAAGGAAACCTCTCTAGTTCCTTTCAAAACAGCAGTCAGGATAAATCTGTCCTTATTCCAATTCTATGCTATTCATTTTATTTTCCTGCTCTTCTTGGAGGACCACTTTGCAGTTTCAAAACATTTGTGGAGTCTGTTGGGCAAATGAGTGTAACTCCACCCTTTGCTTCATATTTAGGGAAACTCACTTTAAATATATTGCAAGTTCTAGTTTTGGTGTGGATTAAATATCCTCTCAAGGAACTCTTAAAATCAGTCACATTCGGAGTAAACAGCACTTATGTTTGTCAAGATATATTATGGATCTGGATCCTGTCACTGCTACTTAAGATGAACTATTATGCACACTGGAAGATCAGCGAGTGTGTTAACAGTGCTGCAGGAATAGGTCTCCATGGTCACAGTGGAAAAACATCATGGGATGGGTTTTCTGATGGAAGTCCATGGGTGACTGAAGCGTCGAGTCGTCCTTCAGTTTTTGCTCGCCAGTGGAACAGAAGCACGGCGGCGTGGCTTCGAAGAATGGTTTTCAAAAGGTCCAACAGATCTCCACTGTTCATGACCTTTGGGTTCTCAGCGTGGTGGCATGGCCTTCATCCAGGGCAGATTCTGGGCTTTCTCATCTGGGCCTTCACTGTGCAGGGGGACTACAAACTACATCACTTCTTGCATCCAAAGCTTACTTCCCTGTGGAGGAAATGGCTGTATGTGTGTCTAAACTGGGCCTTTACTCAATTGACCATTTCATGTGTTGTCGTCTGTGTGGAACTTCAAAGTTTAGCATCAGTGAATCTGCTCTGGTCTTCATATATCACTGTGTTTCCACTACTGAGTATTCTGGCGATTTTAATCCTGTGAGAAATTCATACCAGTGTAAATTAAATAAATATAATCAAATATCTCATTAAATATGGTAAACCCAAAAGCTCAAGATTGCTTGACCAAAATATTGGTACTTGCACATCAGGAAAGTATGTTTGCGCTTTTGTTTACCATATTTGTTGTGCTCTATATGTCGATTTTTGTTTAAATGTGAATCAAAACCTAAATTAAAATTGTTCATGCACTGCACATGTCCTGATTATGTTACTTCAGAAGACTTGACTCAATTCATATGGATTACTTTTACAATCCCTTTTGAACCTTTTTATGGGTGAAAGTTTTGGTTGTGTGATATCTGTCATGACGAAAACGATGATAGAATATATATATTCATATTTGGGTGAACATCTACTACTAATTAAGCATGTTAAATGAACTAATGCTAAATGCTATCAGCGATAGGGAGGTGTGTTAATGGATAATTTATAATGAGTTTCTTTTGTAGCGATTAGGCTATTTTATGTGTAGATTTTCGTATTATTAATTAAAGGGACAGATCACCAGCTACATGTTTATTTTGGTGATCTGATGTGATTTTTTTATTTTATTTTTTATATCCGCTGGTCACAATTAAATTTCACTATGCATTTTCCACAGTTGCCAGCATTCTGTCCAAAATCTATTTGTTTGTGTTCAAAGATGACAGCATTTTCATTATTAATAGAAAAAAAAACTTTATACTCAGTCAGAAACGTGTACAAAACAGTGAAAATGTATATTTATTATATGTAACAAGATCAACACTATGGCACGTGCTCCTCTTACTGGGGTCATACTGCCACCTGGTGACACAGAGATGATCTCTCAATATCCACTGCTTCCACATGTGGAGAATACAAGCTGATGTGAACACTGGTCTCACAAACAACTTTCAACATAGGTTAATTCTTAGTGATCATCATCATTTTTTTGTAAAATTATTCAAACACAAACCTTTGACTTTACATTATAGGTAACATGTAGCAGTGCAGTATAGCTACAATTTGGTGGTTCTTCCTAGATTGTATATTAAAACATTTTTAAAAATATAAAAAATGCTTTAAGGCAAATGTCAAAATAGATATTCAAATGCACCTGTGTATATATATATATATATATATATATATATATATATATATATATATATATATATATACACACACAAACACACACACACACACACACAGGTGCATTTGTACATCTATTTTGACATTTGCCTTAAAGCATTTTTTATATTTTTAAAAATAAATTTTGACATCCGCTGGACGAATGAAACAGATCCCCTTGCTGTACATAAATAAATCTGATTGGATTAATATAAATTATTATTATTTGTATTTCCCTGATTGTCACTAAATTGCAATTATAGGGGAAAAAAAGCAAGTCTTTTCATCATAACTACAAAATTCAAAGTGTACATAAAACAACAAATAAAAATACATTCCTTGCTCAATAAACCAAAGTCAAACAGTGGTTTCTCTATTTATCTTTGGAAAGAAAATGTGCATTTGGGGAAATATCAAAATACTCCAATATGCATATGAAATTAAATTAAATGATTCTAAACGTTATGGCACATTTACATCAAAGACATGCTTTGATGATGGAAATGAATGTGATCAGTGTTGGGGAAAGTCACATTTGAAAAGTAATGCTTTACTCCCTAAAAAAGTAATCATCAAAGTAATGCGTTACTTTTGCATTTCTTTTTCTCACCTGTGCTTGGCTTGCAACAAAATATTCTATTTTTGGCAAATTCAATTAATAAACCTCAGGCTGAAAGAAATGCAAATTGTACAAGAGTAAGTAGAATTGAATCTACAATAGGTCATTAAATGGGAAAACAAAGTAACTCACATGACTTATTTGCTCAGATATTGTTCTACATTTAAAAGCATTGCGTTACTTTAAGTAATCTGATTACATAACTCACATCACTTGTAATGCGTTTCCCCAACACTGGTCGTGATATAAACAGTCAACAGTGTTTTCATAAACCTAAACATAATTTCTGCTGCCATGGATGAACACTAGTTCAGTCTACAGCAGTTTGGCTAGCTGCTGATATTTTGAGGTTAAAGGTGGCAAATTCTTTGTAAAAACTTGTTTGCTCATTTAAGCAGATCTCAACATTACGAAGGCATCTTTGTGATTCCAAGGTATGCGTGTGTGGGCACATAATGTACACCAAATATTCAGAGCAGACAGGGACTGCCCAACAAACTCAGAGCAATGCGGTATTATACAAAAAAACACAAGACACGAAAGACGGTGATATATAAGAATATAAGAGTTCACTCTCTCAACAACTGCTCAAATACCATGTCTTATTCAAATTGTGTTCCATAAATCTTTGTGTATTTCTGAAATAATACAGTGGCCCCAAAAAGTATTCAGGCACTTATGAACGTAACTGCAACATTTCTCATATTCATTTAGTTTAAATTAATAAATCAAAGCCTAATAAAAAAAACACTTATAAAAGACAACAAATTTAAATGACAAAAACAAAATTACTACAACGTAATTAAAATTGAAAATATAAAAATAAAATTGAATCAAAAATTAACAAAAACTACGATACTAAAATAACAGTTATCAAAATATGAAACCAAGTGATATTTATTTTAAATTCAATAGAAGTACACTTTTAGAGCAAAACATTTCATAGAAAGACAATGTTTTATATTTTAAATAAACAACAGAAAAGCCATTAAAAAATAATAAAATCACCTCGAGGCCAGCAAGTAGCACAAATAATTAAGTAATAATTTCTTTGCAGATGCCACTTTACATTTTGGAGCCATGTATGTAGATTATATGCATATATAATTTGTCGTTTCTGCAATTGGCATGTATGCACACAAACAGAGAAATTATAATATTTGTATTGCTTTCAAATACTGTAGAATCATCATATCTCACGTAATGCTTGTTCTGCGCGTGATGAAATAAGCAGCCCCATCTGAACCTAATACTTGTATTATTATTTCTAAGGGCAGAAACAGGCTCTGAATTGCACGCATCTCAGTTGTTGGTATTGTTTGTGAACAATTAGTGGTTTTAAACGTTACAATGCCACAGTCTTAAACGAATATCTCTCTGCTTGGAAGTAATGGGGCAAGAGGTTGAGATAATAAGCCTGAAGCTTTCTTTAAAGGTAAAAACATTCATACGGCTTTGAATAGATAAAAGTTCATATAACAAAAGTAAAACACTGGTAAATTACAATCAGTGGCTTTTAAACATATGCACTGTCCGCTTTAAGTATTGGGTGATCTGTGATCTCAGTACATGAAACTGGTAGTTTGGGTTTTTTCTTCTCCACCAGCCGGTCAACAAGCACCACAAAAAACCCAGACAAGACGAGACAGATGCCTGACAAGTAGAAAGCAGCACTGAAGTCATGAGTCCAGTCCACCAGCCAGCCTGTGACACAGATACACAAAAGAAACATGAGACAGGTGAACATTGAGCCCACGGGATACAGACTGCCTGCTGTTAGCATTGTCTGTATCCTCCCCACTAATGTGCCATCATGAAAACATGCTCAGACCTTTTTCAACAGTGCAAAAACACTAAAAAAAAAAACTAGGCTCACAACATTATATCCTTTATGACATAACAGATTAATGGCTGTCAACACATGCACACCTACATTTACACATGCATGCACACCTTGGCCCAGCACGTCATGGTGCGGTTACAGACCTTATTCAGACCAGCGCCATGAGCAGTATGAAAGCGAGGCTGTGAGGGATACACTTACCGTGTTTTCAATGACATTCGCTGTAAAAAGCTTTTTCACAGCTCATGTTGTCTGGAGTTTGTTTACTGAAATTTCTTGGAAAGATATGGGTTCCGCCAGCAGAACCATCCAAACACACATTAAATAACAGTACAAGCTACCAAAGAGATGCATGTCTCTCCCTCACAGCCTCGCTTTCATTTAAAGATGGCGCTGCTGTGAATAAAGTCTTTAGTGAGGAAACAGGAGAGGTACTATTACACGTATTGAGCTAATATAACTTTAAAATTGCTTTTGGTTCTTAAAAAAAAGAAATTTGGTTCAAAATTTGCCAAGAGCCTTATGTTCACGTTTTATCAAATGTCATTATGTACCCACACAAGGCAACTATTTAAATATATTAAATAGTTATATTATTTCACATAAATCTTAAAAAGGACCACTTTAGAACAACTTGAATATGACATTTTAAATATGATAAAATCAACATTTGTAATGATATTATCATTACAAAATATAACGTTTGCAGATAATAGAGGTATAAATACTCACGCTGACAATGATTCATTTTGATGTTGATTTTACATTCATAATCATGAAATATGCTCACAATTCGATTTGATATTAGATTTATATTTACACATTTAGCTAGCACTTTTATTGATATTGACTAGCAAAAAATTTAAATTTAAATAATAAATTCACAAATTAATATTGACAAAAACACTACCCTACTTTTTACAAATTCTAAGATTATATAAGATATATATAAAACATTATGACACGTGAAGTGAATAACACTGATTATCTCTATTACGGCACTTGTTAGCGGTTGGGATACATCCGGCAGCAAGTGAACATTTTGTCCTCAAAATCGATGTGTTGGAAGCAGGAAAAATGGGCAAGCCGTAAGGATTTGAGCAAGTTTGACAAGGGCCAAATTGTGATGGCTAAATGACTGAGTCAGAGCATCTCCAAAACTGCAGCTCTTGTGGGGTGTTCCCGGTCTGCAGTGGTCAGTATCTATTAAAAGTAGTTCAAGGAAGGAACAGTGGTGAACCGGCGACAGGATCATGGGCGGCCAAGGCTCAATGATGCACGTTGGGAGCGAAGGCTGCCCTGTGAGGTCCGATCAAACGGAATAGCTACTGTAGCTCAAATTGCTCATGAAGTTAATGCTGGTTCTGATAGAAAGGTGATAGAATACCTTAGCAGGAAAAATGGACAAGCGCAAGAATTTGAGTGAGTTTGACAAGGGCCAAATTGCGATAACTAAACGACTGGGTCAGAGCATCTCCAAAACTGAAGCTCTTGTTGGGTGTTCCCAGTCTGCAGTGGTCAGGATCTATTAAAAGTCGCTCCCCATGTACATCAATGAGCCTTGACCGCCCAAGACCCTGTCAGCGGTTAACCACTGTTCCTTCCTTGGATCCCTTTTGATAGATAGCCATCACAATTTGGCCCTTGTCAAACTAACTCAAATCCTTGCGCTTGCCCATTTTTCCTGCTTCTAATACATCAACTTTGAGGACAAAATGTTCACTTGCTGCCTAATATATCCCACCCACTAACAGGTGCTGTGAAGAAGAGATAATCAGTGTTATTCACTTCACCTGTCGTCATAATGTTATGCCTCATTGGTGTGGATGCATTGCAATGCATCAATGAATTTTAACATCTTTAATACATAAAATAAGCAAATTAATTATGAGTAATAAAAGTAAATAAATAATGGTTAAATTATAAAAGCATACTACAACTATACTACAATTCAGTCAATTTTCATTTTTGGGTGAACAATCCCAAAAAACTTGTTAAAGACTTGTTAAAGACAAGCACTGACCTGCAGCAGGTGGACCCACAAATCCTCCTGAGCTCCGGAACAGCATTAAGAGCCCTAGAGCGCTATCAAACCCATCCAGTCCAACAATATCCACGATACTCGTCACATGGATGGCCACCACACAGCCGAACAGAAAGCCATAGAACGAGGAGAAGACCAGGATGGTCCAGTAGCTCTTTGCAATGGGCAGCAGAAACAGCACCACCCCCAGCGCTGTGACCAACATAGTCAGCAGCTGCAGGTTCCTCACGAGCCGCAGGTTAGCCAGCCATCCACACGCCAGTCTGCCCAACAGGTCTGCCAATGCCAGCACTGACAGAACAGAGGCGGCACACACACACACACACACACACACTATTGGCATACGGCACCAGAAACAAAGGTGGAATGAAGAAACCTGCTACAGCCAAGATAGCAAACACAATATATAGCAGCAGCTCAGGCCTCTGAATGAGATCCCATTGAAAAGTGTCTTTTTTTAATGTCCTGCTTTCATCTTTTAACTCCAGGGCTTCATCAGAGCACCACACACACACAGATTCAGCTGAAGACACACACACGATGATGACACACACACCCTGCACAAGAATAGCTGTCGATAAGCCACTGGAAAAATGGGCTGAACACACACATGGCACACACACACACACACCACACACACAATAGAATAGGCAATGGGGCACACACACTAAGTAATGGCTGACACACACACACACACACACACACACAAATGAGATTCACACACACACATCACACACACACAAACACAACAGTTAATATATCACTAGAGAAACAAATCAGTAGAAAAATAGATACATATTTTACCATTTAAATTAGTCAACTGTAAAAAATAAATAAATACATTGATAAATCATGTTTAAACGCAAATTATTATTATTATTCATGTATATATGATTGTTTTAACATTTAAACATTACTTAAACGGTTTTAAATAAATCTGTCAATTTCTTTACACCACCGATCAATAATAATATTTTACATTTAACTAAATTAAACATTAAAACAATATCAGACAATTATTTGTCTGATTTAAATGCACATTGGTGGTCGTTGAGCAGATTCCCCTCTTCCATATGTAAAGCACTTTGAGTGCAGAGAAAAGCACTATATTAATGTTAAAAAAAATATTATTTAAAAATAACCTCCTGGCAATTGAATGTAACGGTTGCAAAAAAATAAAAACCTAAAAGGAACGTTATTTGCTTCCCAAAAAATATCCAAACTGGAACCAAATACTAAGGGTACTAAGGATTTAAATTATTCAATAATTTGATTGCTGCACTCGCATATTTCACTCATACTGTAGAAGTCTCACTGAGTAAATACTGTGTACGTTTGTTTCTAGATTAGCGCACGTAACCTCACCTACTTTGTTTACAGACTCTGTGTTTGAAATAACAAACTAGCCTATTACACCAGTCTATCATAAACTGCAGATTAAATATGGCACTGTACACAACATTCATCATATAAAACAGCGGAGTCTGACCATGACCTACTGCCATCATCCTTAGACCATCTTATAAGCCGAAACAGAAGTCATTGCATTGTGAAACAGCAGTGAACTATGGTTTGGTATTTGGGTTATGTAAAAACATCTGCAAATTATGCAGTTTGGATAATGCATGCATCTTAATTTTGCAGAATTAATATAACACACTTAGAAATTAAGGTTCTACTGAATTCAAAACTTGATTCAGTTTTAAAGAACCCCTTATGCCACAAATATTCTACTGTGAGGTCTTAAATGATTGCACAAACCTGTTTAATGTTTAATGGGTTACTTCAATTTGAGCAGTTTAATTCGTAAAATTGAATTGAAACTAAAAATAAATTAAAACAAAATGCATAAAATGATCCCATGATGTGAAACCCTAAAAGCAGGTTCTAAATGAATGAAGCTCTTGACAGAACCATGTAAGCTTCTATACAGTACCTTTTCTTCTACGAGTGTATGATAGCGTGTTGCCTTGAGTTTTGCTCTGATTTGCAGTCTAAAGAAATATAGTTGACATAAGTCAGAGCCAGTCTGTATATTTTGAAGAGACATGACAGATAACAGAAAATCATGCAGTGGGTGATGGGTAAGGACTTATTTTTAGCTTCAGACTATAAATCTATCCATCCTGTCAGAGGATATCAAACTAGATATCAAAAACCATTTTAGAACGCTTTCATTTCACAAGGTGTATGTTGAGTTTGTTGTGTTCAGAACATCTTAAAAGGCTGATAGAATATGTGAATGTGAACCATTTAGTGCATCACCATAGACTGTAAAAAAATAAATATGGACTAAGTGTTCATGATGTAGGTTTCTGAAGAGTATTTTTAAATCCCGAAAGTATGCGGAGCCAGCCTTTGCATAGCGGCAGCGTGTCACCGCGCTCAACTCCCGGATAACAGAAAATGGGCAAAGAGAAAAAAATGGGCAAAGAGGCGGGATGTGGATGGAGCTGAGGTGACGTGGCGTCTAACAGACAGCAGACAAATGGCAATTCACCTTTCACTCAAGTGGCCACGCCCTTAATTATACAGAACTTTAATGCTTAATGTAATTTTAACTAATGAGTTATTAAAAAAAATAAAAATAATAATAATAATAATAATAATAATAATAATTCACCACCCTCACAGTTGTCATGAAAGGCAAAATTAGCTAAATAGACCACAATTTGTACCTGGCTGTAAACTTGCTTTTTTTTGCATTTTAACATGGGGCTCAATGAGATTCTGCTCTTTTGTGGAGCCAGTCTCTAGCGGCCAGTCGATGAATTGTAGTTTAAGTCACATTTTATATTGGCTTCAAGAGAAACGGGGGGAGTTTGCCAGCTGATTATGACCAGTTTTACTCTGTAAACATTTACAAGTCAGCAAGTGTGTGGTGTTTTCGATCTGTTAATATTTTAAAAGTCATGTAGTGTAATCCAGCCTTTATACAAGTTACAAAGAGGATTATGCACTTAAAATTCCAGCATTACATAATAACTATAAACAAAATAAACTTACCTTGAAGAACACCCACAGACACATACATCCAGGGCAGACTGAGGCCCAAAGAAGCGATAATCATTCCTGAGGCAGCCAGAAGCCCTCCGACCATGATAACGGTGCGCTGGGACAAGTGCATACTGAGAGCACTGGCAAGAGGAGCTAAACGGACGAAGAAAAAAAGAAAAAACTATGCTCTCACTATGCAGGTCTGGTGCTTACTAGGGTGTCATCATGAAATGTCAATTTAAAGACAGCTTGTAATAGCAGTTCTGAGACAATTCTGAAGATAAGAAAAGAAGGCATTCCTCACCTCCCAAGTGAAATACAGCAATGGTGGTTGAGGTGATCCATGAGGTAGTACTAGTAAGGACACTGTAGTGACTTTGGATTTCAAGGAAGAACAGGCCAAAGTTCTTATGAACAGCAGCAGTGAGGCCCATGATGAAGAAGGCTGAGGTCACCACAACCCAGCCATAGCCTCCATCCGGTGGGGTGAACGAATACCTCTCCATACTGAATCTGACAGTCGCTTCTCACCTTCTGTAAAATAATGGCACAATTTCAACTTTAGACAGCAGTGTTGCATTGACAATATACAATTTTAGCATTTAGCATTTATTTATACTATCCATTTTGAATTTAATTGTATCATATTCTTTTGTTATTTTATTAGGTTTTATGTAATATTTCATTTTAGCAGTAATTAATTTTTATTTCAATTTAAAAGGTCATACTTTTCCAGTTAGCTGCCATGGCAACATTTAAAAAAAAGTTTTTCATCAAAAATTACATTAATCAAAATGTCATATTTTATTTCACCTGTATTTAAATTACCAAAAAAAATTATTTGTATTTATATACTATACATTTTTTATTTATTTATATATATTTATATATATATATATTTATATATATATATATATATATATATATATATATATATATATATATATATATATATATATATATATATATATATATATATATATAAATAGAAAGTTCAACAAAATAGCCCTTATTTGAAATCAAAATGTAATTGTAACATTATACATTCCTTCATTGTCATTTTTGATGAATTTATTTTGCATCCTTGCAGTGTGTAGTATTTATGAGGGCTACTGACAGAAATGCAATATACATAACTATGTTTTCAGTGGTGTATAAAGACCTTACATAATGACCCGTTATGTTGTTATTACCTTAGAATGAGCCATTTCTATCTACATACAACACGGGTCCCCTTACAGTGAAGCCACCATTTTGCGCCGTCATGTTTCTACAGTAGCCCTAAACGGACAAACTGCTCTGCACAGCCCTAGCTACTCTCTGCCGTCTCAGATGACATCTTTGTCCTGTGTCGGCCACCGTAGCTTCTCTATGTGCTTCAGAAGGAAGGGGTGAGCGTTGGACGGTTGCAATTGGTGAGCTCACAGATAGATGCCACTAAAATTTACACAGTGCACCTTTAACTTATACTGGCACAAGAGCCAAAATTGCCAAACGGAGGTATAAACACTGTCACTTGACAATAACTAAAAAGGAGGTGTATGTATTTAATTTAAAGTCCCTAAAACATGCATACTGACATACATTGAGGTAATCATTCCTCATTGTCCCACAGCCTGCTTTTAAGTTAGGAGCTATAACTACTATTACAATGTGAGATTTTAACCTCCGCAGATCTGACAAACCATTTGTGCGACGAATGCGTTTATCCCTCCAATTTAAGTGTGCCAAGGTTGCCAACCCCTATACAATTTTAAAAATGTCAACAAAGTGACTGAAATTATTTGAAAGAAATTGTTATGATTTGATAATGTGATGAATGTATCTGTGTCAGCACTTCTGCAGCCTGTTCCACATGGTGTGCAGTTTAGCATGTTGTGACCAAAAAAAAAGAAAAAGTCCAACAAGTGAAGATTGGCATTGCATTTAACGGTTTTCATAAGTCGTGTCATGTTTCCCATAATCCATTGGGTGGTCAGGGCACCCCACCGGATGCACGTTTAGACGGCTCTTTCCATTTCTGGTGGTCATTTCTTGGCCAGGACTTGTCCTAGCAAAGTACTTAACAGTACAAGCACAAGCAGTAACCAACACAGACCTAACAGAACAATCGGTCACAGTGGAAATCTGTAGCAAGTGCCAGAAATCATAAGCTTGTGTGCGTCACACACACACATGACCCACAGTGCCTGCTCCACTGCCCAGCCCTGCTGTGATCACTTAGTCCTTCATTGCAATTTACTCAACACCACTAGCGGCAAGCAAACATACTCATGTTACAGTACAGTTCATGACCACCTTGTCCTTGACTTGTACCCATATTAGGCTACAGCTTGACATATTAAAGAAGCAATCAAACGGTCAGCAACCTCCAGTAGAACAGCCTGATGTCCTGCAATCCAAATAAAAAGCTGCTTACCACCCACTATGCCATTCATGGGACCATTTTCACCTTTCAAAACATCTTGTTTCCCTGCTGATAGAATCCTGTCCCAATCCGCTCAAATATATTACTGTATGAATTTGTGTTAACGCAGACTCTGACTGTGTCTATAGATTTGGGTGAAAGAGTAAATACAGGCACTCCTGGGCTTTAAGGACAAAATCTCCATGTTTCATCATGTGTCTGCACTATTGTTGTGTACATCCAGCCTGTCAGGAACCTGTCTGCATCAGCATCTAGTTGTTGCATGTTGAATCACTGTACTATCAAATGTGAACTCAGAAAACTGGTAGAGATGTGTTAAGCGATTCCATTGTTCATAGAAATAGTATGCAAACATAAACTTGTGTTTCCATAGACATAAAGTGAGCTTTATTCCAAATTACAATGATTAGATCTTTTTGTGCTATAGTGGACACATTAAAACCCACACTGACATACATTCAGACACCCAGCAAACACAGAACGTTCCCCTACCCTTAGTATTTGGTTCCAGTTTGGATTTTTTTTGGGAAGCAAATAACATTCCTTTTAGGTTTTATTTTTTTGCAACTGTTACATTCAATTGCCAGGAGGTTATTTTTTAAAAATATTTTTTTTACATTAATATAGTGCTTTACATATGGAAGAGGGGAACCTGCTCAACGACCACCAATGTGCAGCATTCACCTGGATAATACGACGGCAGCCATATTGTGCGCCCACCACACACCAGCTTATTGGTAGCGTTACACCTCTACTCTTTAGTATAGGATATCCAGTTATTTTAATGACCACAGAGAGTCAGGACCTCGGTTTTAATGTCTCATCCGAAGGAAGTTGCTTTTTGACAGTATAGTGTCCCCATCAATATACTTGGGGATTTGGACCCAGTGACCACAGGATGAGCAGCACCTCAGTTCCAGCAGCAACAGGTCTCCCATCCAGATACTGACCAGGCTCAACCCTGCTTCGCTTCAGTGGGCCACCAGTCTTCGTCTACAGATTAATAGCTGCCAATAACTTATACAGAACTTTCCCTAATGGTTCTATTTTTAGTTTATTATTTTTCAGCCATAAAATAATGTGCCTAGAACATTGCAGGGAGGTTATTTTTAAGTAACCTAAAAATAATGCATACAGAACGTTCCCTAATGGTTATTTTAGGTTATTATTTTTCAACCATAATACAATGTACCTAGAACATTGCAGGGAGGTTATTTTTAAGTGACCTAAAATAATTTATACAGAACGTTCCCTAATGGTTATTGTTTTAGGTTATTCTTTTTATAATGTAAACTAACCATCCAATTAAAACTTTACAGATGTTTTTGTGTATGAAAAAAATCAGTGACAAAATCCTCTAATTTCAGACAGAGCTCCAAATTAGTTGAATACAGCATTTAATAAAATTAAGCATAAATTAAATCAATCGAAACATGTTATAATGATCTGATCAATCCAACTGTAGCTAAAATATTAAGCCAGGGTTAAGCACAGTTTGAAAAGCACAGAAATCATACATTTGTTTCTATCTTCATTTGTGACCATGGACCACAAAACCAGTTTGACCAAGTCACACGGTTAGGCTATATTTGTGGCAATAGAATACATTGCATGGGTCAAAATTATCCATTTTTCTTTTATGCCAGAAATCATTAGGATATTAGTAAAGACCATGCATGTTCCATGAAGATATTTTGTAAATTGTCTACTGTAAATACATATAAAAATGTATTATTATTATTTATTATTATTATTATAATATACCTTACTAAGGACTTCATTTGGAAGTTAAATTTTCTCAATTTTTGGATTGTTTTGCACCCTCAGATTTCAAATTTTCAAAAAGTTGTATACCGGTCAAATATTGTCCTATTCTAACATACATCAATGGAAAGCTTATTTATTCAGCTTTCATATGATGTTGGCTGGATTTGTGGTCCAGGGTCACAATTTTTTTAATAGTAGGCATATGCACCTCTGATCTGCACGCGTTTTCTCCTGTAGGCCTATTTCACAAAAAAAAAAGCTGCACACTCGCGTAATTTAAAAATTAACGGCCATTTTGTTTTACTGGCTGACCGACTAACTCAAAGACTTTATCTTAATTGGACTTTGACTAACTTTGTTAGTCAGGACTTTCACTAACATTAATCAAAGAGTTAATCAAAGTTGTGCATTTTTTTCTTTTTGTCGGTAGTTTTATAAAAAAAAAAATTATGCTGCCTTCATCGGCTGTCGGAAATGTGATAATTCCCACTTCTGAAGTCGTGATTACGAGCTCATTGCATTCAAGTTTCAAAATGTGAGGGCGTTCATGTGCAATTTTTACCTAGGAAACTAGGAGCACGTAAAGCAGGCAGCGTAACATTACATCAAGTTTTTTCCCCTTGGCAGTTAGCTGAGATATATATATATATATATATATATATATATATATATATATATATATATATATATATATATATATATATATATATATTCTCATTTAACATTTATTTTATTCAAATAACGAAAATGTTTTTATGATTTTACTAAACGGTTCAGACAAGATCGAGTCAGCTCTATATGAAGGTAGATTTTAACAGATTTTTTTACTTTATTCTTCATCAAGGTTGGGAGTAAGTTACCAGTGTAACTTAGAGCCGATAAAGTAACTGACAATATCAAGGTTGGGAGTAGCCTACCAGTGTAGGACGATAAAGAAACTGACATTTAAAAATAAACCCAAATATTGGAGTAAATGGTGAACAAGCCACTGTCCGGCTACTGTATTGTATATATTCCAGACTGTCTATTGTATGTTGATCGTTTGTTTTTGTTTTTTTTTGTTTTTTTTACAAGATAATTCTCCATCAATGATTATTGATGTACGTTCAGTGTTTTAAAATAAAATCCTGCTCAAACGTTACATATGGTAGGGAAATTACTTACACCAGGTGCGACCGCACTCCTCTGTCCTCGGTCAGGTCCTCTTCATGTTGTTCATCGCATGTAACACAATAGTGGTAGGCTAGCAGTGTGATGCTGCCACTGATGTGAGCGGATCTCTATTTATAAACTCGCACGACACTGGCCACACCCCTTCCGACCTCCTGCTCAACACGCTTCCATATGGCAAGCCGGTGAAACATTTGGCTTTTCTACTCCACTTTTAGGCACACACTTATGAACTTCCATAGCATTTGCTCTCGGGGGAATACCTGCCACCGTTTTTAAGTAGGCCTATACGCTCCACTTCATGAAGTGGAGGGAGGTTTATATGGACAGACCCTTGCTCCCTCAATTTTGACAGAGGGAGGCTTCATATATCACAATGCAACATGATTATGACACCACCACATATTGCATTCAATTTACCCCACCACAAACAACTCTGTGATATATTAATTATTTTTTTAAATATTTAAAACAACCCAAACACACCTATATACATATAGAATGCTGCATTAAACAATTTTGTTTAATAAATAATAAATCAACTCCATAGTGGATTTCAAGTGATCAAGGGCTTAGTACGTTCCAGTTCAGCCCATTCCAAAGTTAGGAGTGAAGGGCATAATAAAAACAAACTGGGATACAGCCAAAGTCTACATGAAATGGAAGATGCAAGTTGCGATAGCATTTTCTTCCTTATTATGACGTATATCTGAGTGAAATGGCTTATCAAACAAGAAAAATGCCGGGAATTCATTGGATCTTTGTTGCAATCATTATTGATCTCATGTGAGTGAATGGTTGTCCCGCCCTCACGTCAGTAAACACTTCATCAGAGTAAAGTGGGCAAGTAGGAGGGGAAGTTGTTTTGATTAAAGGACACATGAATAAAAATCAAAAAACAAATATGTACGGAAAAATAATTTATATAGGCCTGCTGTAATATTCAGTAAAAAATAATGATTGTCAAGTTTGATGTCAAAGTGAATTTTCTTTCATAGTATAACATTCACTCAAGGAAGAAAAATACGATCATCATAACATAACTTTCATAGTTAATTTCTATGTTTATGTTACAAATTATTTCTTCAAACTAAAATCTATGTTACAACATATATATTCCCAGCCTATAAAAATTCATCAGCTTACTATGTGGCAGATAAGAGCTGTCCTCTGGAACCAAGGATATTGTTAAAATGGCTAAATCTGGTCGATCAGTTTTGGATTTTGCTCATGTGCATGGATATTGCTGGATGTGAATGGTCCACAGAATTATTTCAAAGCATAGTGACACAGAGACCACATGAGTAATGTAAAGTGCTGTGGCTGGTAAAGGAAGACTTGTGAGCATTTTGACAGGAGGATGAAAATCACCTGAATGTGGGACAATCTCAAAACAGCCAACCTCCAATTTCATTTTGAACTGTAAATCAAAGGCTATAAGAGGCTGGATTGAGAGGTTGCGTACCAGTGAAGAAACCATTTATTAGTTTAATCTACTGCAAATAAACCTTGCATTTGACAAAGAACAAAATGACTGGAGGCGTGGAGGATTGGAGCCTTGTTCTGCAATCTGACAAGTCAATATTAAACAATCTAGCATTGGATTAATGCTGAGTTCACGCCATAGTCTCGAGATGACAACACGTGACATTATATTCAGAGCGGTTCACATACTTGGACTGGGAATTATCCACTATCAACACCTAAATGAATCTGTAGCGGTCAGGCGGTACAGCGGTCACGTGGTACAAAGAGCTCTCATAAAAAATCTTGTCAGCTGTAATTACAAGCTCTATGAGGACATGCTTTTTACAAGTTTAAAGGTCCTGTTCTTCGTGATCCCATTTTTCAAATTAAGTTAGTGTGTAATGCTGCTGTTAGATAATAAGACCTGTAAAATTATGAAATCATAGTTCAATGCCAAGCGAGATATTTTATTTAACAGAAGTTCCCTTTCAAAGCCTACAGCGAACGGCCGGTACTACATCCCTGCACTTCCTGCTTTAATGACATCACTAGAACAGTCTGTTGACTAACCTCCGCCCACAAGAATACGCAAAAAGGGGGGGCGTGGTCTTGTTGCTCTCCCACGTGGAAAAGAGGAAGTGTTGTTTGTAGAGTGTGTTTGTCGCCATGTCTACAATATCATTGAGCGCATGCATCTCCCCGTTATGGTAAGAGGCGTGAACTTTCCGAGCAACGTGGGCTAAGCTGCTGTCGAATCACAACACGGGAACCGCTGGCCCAATCAGAACTCGTTACGTATTTCTGAAGGAGGAACTTCATAGAACAAGGAAATCATCAGGCCGATTTTAGGACAGTGAATATACAGCAGTATACAGATACGTTTTTTTTACACACGAAACATGAACACGTTATATTGCAAACTGTAAACACAATCAAAGCTTCAAAAACACATGAAAAACGGGACCTTTAAATCAAACAATTGCAGTAATTATGACATGAACGCACCTAATGTCAGTTGTTCTTTCGTAGAAGACGACTGGAGTGTTTTAATTCAAAGTTGTCTTTATAATTGTTTTCGATGGATAAAACACACATTAATATTCTGTGTTCATTTGCTTGCCTGTACAAAGTATGCATAATCAAAAAGGTGTATATTGAATCTGAATTTGCATGTCTGCAGTAGGTGTTGGAAGGATGTAAAGTTGCTGCCACTTTGAAAATGGACCAAGACTTTGGAATCCTGATGAACACGATATAGCCAAGTATGGAGGATCTGTTTGGAGATGAAATGCATATTTTCCAATATAACAATCCAAACATATTGAACATGCAACTGTGTGGAGCACCGTAGTAAGACTAATTGTGCATACTAACATCTCACTTTATCATTAATGGGAAAAGGAATGTTTGGAAATGTAAACTGTTTTTTCCTATTGACACAGTACAGAAAAATATATAAATAATTGGCTTAAAACGTGTCTAAGACTTTTTCACAGCAATATTTATATGAAAAATCTATTATATTTATTTGTATAAAGCACTAGAAAATGGATGTTGGCTTAAATATATAAATGTCCATGAATGTTATGGTATGGTTTGTGCAAGCTTCAGATATGTAAAAATGTTTAAGGATCAAATCAAGTGATCTGTTTCTTTTCTTGGTATGTTTTTTTTTGTCTGACTGATGGCCATACATTTGGCAGATGAGTAAAATCACATGACTGAAACACTATGGTTTTAAGGAATAAAAGGCATGCCATACTTCTGTCCATTCTCTCAGCACATTTGTCAAAATTATTCATTGATGAATATACAACAACCAGATGGACCAATTCTTATAGAATGTTCTTCCACACCCATTTCTCCAAAACATGAGGAGTTTGTCAACCTGGACTCAACCTACGGCCAGAAATATTAATGTAACTATATTTACAATATAACATATTCATGTAAAGTTGTTTAACATGCGTTACAATCAATATCTGCAACGATCTTACATAATCAATCTGTATAACATATAACAAATATATTTAAATTATATATTAAACATATTTTATATTTAAACAAAAGTCAACTGAGAGATCATGTAAATGTACACACTGAAAAAACAGATCAATTACAGTACATCAAAAGTACGTGAAGTCTTCTGCTCGGTGCTGAATTACTGAGAAGACACAGTCAGCATGAAAATCTTTGCTTCAATAAAGCAAAACTCAGAATTGTGGAAGTCATGGTTACCATAAAAATGTGAACTAGATGGTGAGCCTAATCTGAGCTGGTTTCAGGACCAAAATCAGGGCAAATTCTGATTTCATAAGCAAAGTGAATCATGATAGATGCAAATGCTAAATGTATCTATTAATCCATTTTAAGTAATTCAAAATAAGAGACAATGTGAATGTCAAAATTATATGACTAAAATGTCTTTCTCACTTTGGATTGTGGGAAACGACTGAACAGTTTACATTTCTGTAAACAATGAAAGGAAAAAGCAAAGCAGAATGTTTGGCTTACAGGCCAATGCTGCTTATGTTAAAAGGTTTCACAAAGTGTCACAAAATAGTTCTGCACTCAGATCAGTCGGTGTGGTGAAAACTGGTACCAGCCAGCGGTAAGAGGATAATGTCAAGTCTATGTTTGACACCCCGCACTGTTGCCATTCCACAGCTCCAGGGACCTGACAGATCAGAATACACAAACCGTATGGTTCTTTCTTGCAGTAAATATCACAATGTTTGAGGCCAAAAAACAGAAAACAAAAATGTGATTCTACATTCTATCCATAGAATTACGTGAATATAACCCAGGGCTGAAAGATACGCATAGCACTTAGACAGACTATGTGGCTGAAGAGCAATACGCTAGCGCGTACTCCACATGCCCATTGCGTTACAAAGAGGTTAATGGGGAATATACCACTGGGAAATGGCTCATTAACGGCTATTTCGGGCTGTGGCGATGACTGAAACATTAGCATTTTTTTATTCAAAGAAAAACAGAAAGACTTACAATAGCAAGATCTTTTATATCTTTTCAATCAGACACCACCTGCATTACAACAAACAACCTATAAACAATATATTTTTTTCCAATCTTAATTTACATGACTGCTTCCAAACAGTTCATTTCATTTTTATAAAATTATAAAATCATCTTTATATATATACATACAAACATGTGGTTGTAAAAATGCACAGCTCTTGAATTTCTTAATAAAACGATTCATTCATCGCTGATAGAGCGCATGCCAGCACTGCTAGCAAAAGAGAAACCCATTCTTGATATAAATGACATTAACTGTTCAGCCAGAAGATGAGGAGATCAAGTCCTGGGGTTAGATCTGCCGTAATGGCACAAAGAAGGATTTTAAGACAGCGGACAGTGCCAGAGGAATATCGGTGGATCAAGTCTACACGGAGAGCGAGCTCCTTGAAGGTCGGCCGAAGGCTAGGATCGTTGTCCCAGCATTCCTGCATGATCTCGCACATCTGGAAGAATTCAAAAAGTCGATGTTTAATGTGAGCAGGATAATGCAATTACACAATTCTACACTACCATTGTGTAGTGAGATTTTTTATGTTTTAAAAGAACTCTCATATGCTCAGCAAGGCTGCATTTATTTGATCAAAAACACATTAACATTGTGAAATATTATTACAATTGAAATGACTGTGTTCTATTGCAATATATTGTAAAATGTAATTTATTCCTGTGATCCAAGCTGAATTTTCAGCATCATTACTCCAGTCTTCAGTGTCACATGATCCTTCAGAAACCATTACATGGACTGTGATGACGTGTTTCCACAGTTAACAACAACTAGTAAAGTTAATATTTTCCTCTGAAAAAAAATTGAATACAGTAGACTGTGTTGTATGTGTTCTGAGATCTGGTACCTCTGAGGGACAGCCCATAGGTTGGGGTAAACGGTTTCCTTTTTTCAAGAGTTCGATGAGATGATAGACTATCGTTTGTCCCTGCTTGTCACCTCCCATCATACTCAGGAAAACCTGAACACAGCAAAATAGAGGTTCTTATTCAACAGTTATTCTATGCGGTGTTGTTGACAGGTTCTTACAAGCCCTGTGTGATTTATATGTCCAAAGCAATTCAAAACAAGAAACTATTAAATGTTGCCCTTATTACAAGAATGTGGCATGTCTAGGGCCCTATGATTTCATCGATGCAGAAACAGCGGACGGAATCACGTAATGCTGTCATAAAAATGCAGAATGTCACAGAATTTGTAAAAATTTATTAATAAATAAAAAGTAGGTCAGTACAGTTAAATCAAATCGCAATATAGACTATTGTCTGTGAATAATAAAGTAAGATTATTTAAATATGAGTATTTATTATTTCAAAAAGATTATTTAAATGCCACCTCACTATATCAGGACATGAATGCATGAACTTCATCTCCAGAGTCAATTCATCAGCATTTTACCATTTCATTTGAGAAAAACTATCATCATATCATAAACACACAGAAACTCAAAAGATCTTCACGGCAACCCGCCAAAATAAAAGTTTGGGTTAATATATATTTTACAGTATAATGTCCGTCCTAATGTAATAATAATAATCCAATTATTATTAAAACTTTAATATGATAAAAATATTAAATTAAATGAATGGATTGCCAGAGAAAAAAAAGAACACCCCCCACAAAACTTCAAAAATTCCCCAAAAAACCCAAAACATTTTATTTGGGCCAAAAAAAAAAAAAAAAATGTTTTTGTTTTTATTAATTTAATTAAATAGACATGCTTTTGATGATTAAAATTTTATCAAACCATTAAAATAAATAAAACAGAATTTAGTAAAATAAAACAGAATTTGAGGGGGAAAAATGTATTTCAAAGGGCCCTAAAATGGTAATTGTTTTTAAACTTTAAAAAAATGTTTAAGTTTCATGATTTTGATTACTATAATTTAACCATTAAAATGGAGTCAAAAAAAAAAAAACAGAATCCAGAAAAATTTAAATGGAATTTGGGAAAAAATAAAACAGAATTTTTATGGCCCTACATGTCCAGAAAACAAAGCAAGAAATGACACAGAGCAGCTGTGATACTTACTGTAGGTGGGCTACAGAGCTTGTCGCTATACGTAAAGAGTTCATACAGAACCACTCCAAAACTCCAGACGTCTGACGCTACTGAGAACTTACTCTCAGTAAGAGACTCGGGCGCATACCTGTCACAACAAACACATCTTTGTCAGACAGATCATTTACTCACTTTCATGTTTTTCTAAACCTCTATGACTGACTTTCTTTTGAAAACCTTCTGCTGAAATTTTTTTTTGTGTTCCAACAAAGGATGAAAGTCATACATGTGTGAATGAAAAACATACCAGAATATTGGACTCTCTCCAGGCTCTTTAACCTTGTAGTACTCTTTGTCCTGAGGTAAAACCTTGGTCAAGCCAAAGTCACCAATCTTCACCCTGAACTCACTCTCCACAAGGATGTTTCGAGTGGCCAGGTCTCTGTGAATGTACCGCTTTGTCGCAAGGTATTCCATGCCCTGTAGAGACATAATGGTAGACGTGACACTGTATTTCAGATAATGTCAAAAAAAGGGAAAGATATGGAAGTTTGAACAGTAAAGATACAGTATTGTTCAAAATAATAGCAGTACAATGTGACTAACCAGAATAATCAAGGTTTTTAGTATATTTTTTATTGCCACGTGGCAAACAAGTTACCAGTAGGTTCAGTAGATTCTCAGAAAACAAATGAGACCCAGCATTCATGATATGCACGCTCTTAAGGCTGTGCAATTGGGCAATTAGTTGAATTAGTTGAAAGGTGTGTTCAAAAATAGCAGTGTCTACCTTTGACTGTACAAACTCAAAACTATTTTGTACAAACATTTTTTTTTTCTGGGATTTAGCAATCCTGTGAATCACTAAACTAATATTTAGTTGTATGACCACAGTTTTTTAAAACTGCTTGACATCTGTGTGGCATGGAGTCAACCAACTTGTGGCACCTCTCAGCTGTTTCTCCACTCCATGATTCTTTAACAACATTCCACAATTCATTCACATTTCTTGGTTTTGCTTCAGAAACAGCATTTTTGATATCACCCCACAAGTTCTCAATTGGATTAAGGTCTGGAGATTGGGCTGGCCACTCCATAACATTAATTTTGTTGGTTTGGAACCGTTTACTAGTCTGAAAATGTTTTGGGTCATTGTCTTGTTGAAACAACCATTTCAAGGGCATGTCCTCTTCAGCATAGGGCAACATGACCTCTTCAAGTATTTTAACATATGCAAACTGATCCATGATACCTGGTATGCGATAAATAGGCCCAACACCATAGTAGGAGAAACATGCCCATATCATGATGCTTGCACCTCCATGCTTCACTGTCTTCACTGTGTACTGTGGCTTGAATTCAGAGTTTGGGGGTCGTCTCACAAACTGCCTGTGGCCATTGGACCCAAAAAGAACTATTTTACTCTCATCAGTCCACAAAATGTTCCTCCATTTCTCTTTAGGCCAGTTGATGTGTTCTTTGGCAAATTGTAACCTCTTCTGCACATGCCTTTTTATAACAGAGGGACTTTATGGGGATTCTTGAAAATAGATTAGCTTCACACAGACGCGTCTTCTAACTGTCACAGTACTTACAGGTAACTCCAGACTGTCTTTGATCATCCTGGAGGTGATCATTGGCTGAGCCTTTGCCATTCTGGTTATTCTTCTATCCATTTTGATGGTTGTCTTCCGTTTTCTTCCACGTCTCTCTGGTTTTGCTCTCCATTTTAAGGCATTGGAGATCATTTTAGCTGAACAGCCTATCATTTTTTGCACCTCTTTATAGGTTTTCCCCTCTCCAATCAACTTTTTAATCAAAGTACGCTGTTCTTCTGAACAATGTCTTGAATGACCCATTTTCCTCAGCTTTCAAATGCATGTTCAACAAGTGTTGGCTTCATCCTTAAATAGGGGCCACCTGATTCACACCTGTTTCTTCACAAAATTGATGACCTCAGTGATTGAATGCCCCACTGCTATTTTTTTGAACACACCCCTTTCAACTAATTCAACTAATACCCCAATTGCACAGCCTTAAGAGCGTGCATATCATGAATGCTGGGTCTCATTTGTTTTCTGAGAATCTACTGAACCTACTGGTAACTTGTTTGCCACGTAGCAATAAAAAAATATACTAAAAACCTTGATTATTCTGGTTAGTCACATTGTACTGCTATTATTTTGAACAATACTGTACACATTTGAAATAGTATTAATTTTTGTTAAAAAAAAATCTATGACGAAATCTTTTTTCTGTGACTAAGACAAGACGACACCAACTTCATTAAACAATAACTGTGACTATATCAACACAGAATATCACTGACGAGACTAAATTGTCTTTAGCAAAATCCCTCCGTTTTTGTTGAATAAAAAGAGGAGACAGTTTTTAAAAAGCCTCTATGAGCTTTCATGCATGATTATAACACCCAGTCTGGCAACTCTACACTGCAGAAGAGCAGGTGATCTGAAACACAGACAAACGACTAAGCTGGAGTTTAGATTTCCACTGAGATATTCTTAAATCAAAGAAGAAACATTGAGAAGGTTTGATCGCAGATTTAGTCGCAGCAAACAGCACAGTGATGAACTGTAATAACTCCAAAAATGATCTCGACTAGATTTGTGATTGGGGTTGCTGAATAAAAGCACGTACAGTCTGTGTTTTAATACAAAGTCTTTTTTTAGCCAGGAGCCATATCACACTGTAGCCCAAGACTGGTTTACCACATGAGTGTAAAGTAGTATATATGAAAGCGTTATCTAAATGCCTCATTCATTCATTAATGTTTTTCTATTAAAACAACAGCAAAATGAATGAATGTAAATTTTGGAATTACCAGTTTTCATAATGTAGAGTGTGTTCATTTATATAATATGAGTTGATATTCTCTTGATTTGTGCTTGGATGAGAGTGCAATAATTCTGACAAAATGTAAAAATACATTTCTTCAATGACAACAATTGTTGTGAATATAATTTAACATGAGCAAAATAATTGTGATTTTAGCCATTATGCAGCATGAAGAAAATGTGAAAACAAGACTAAAATGCCCAGACATTTAAGCCTGGTTTCACAGAGAGGGCTTAAATTAAACCTGGATTAGGATTTAGTTCAATTTTATAAACATGCCTTAGAAAGAAATCTCAAGACAAAACGATGGCAGTGACATATTTTAAGATGTTATCGTGCGCACTTTTCGACGTGTCTTTGTGTTAATACCCAATCAATTTTCACCGGGCCATGCGACGAGTGAACATGCAAATTCACTCCATGACAGTAGATTAGGCTTTTGATTTGACTGCAGATCAAATGGGATTCGATGGAAACTCACCATATAATCCTATTTTATCTGATATTCCTCTCCATTACAAAGTTTAAATGATGCTTTTTGAGTCGGTTTCAGTGTGCAGATATTTCTTGAGACGAGGGAACAAAAAAGATGGGATAGCTCTGGCTTCGTGTGGATGTGGCCTAAGTCACACTTTTAAAATGCGGTTTCATCATACATGGTTTTTTTAAGACAGACAGAATCCTAGTTCTTCAGAGGAAAATAGGGGAGTTGTTGAAGGGGTGAATTATAAAAAAGAAATATCTTGATTTTAAATCCTTTTTTAAATTCCACATTACCTTGCATATTTGAGATGCATAATGCACAAGTTTCTTGTGGTCAATTCTGTCTCTGTTCTTGTTGAGATAATCTCGCAGACTTCCGTAAGGCAGGTACTCCATAATCAGTCGAAGGTTTTTCCTTCCTGAGAGAACAAGAAATTACGCTAGAGCATGAAATAAGCCAACATTAAGACAAAAGCAAAGGTCTACTGTATTTCTTCAATGTGGTAAAAATCAGTCAAGAAACCATGTTTGAGCGCACGATGATAGATGCACACTGTTTTACACTTCCTGTACTGACTGAGGGAGTACATTATGAACTCGTTTTAGGATCTCCTCTGGTTCGGACTCAAATATCTTTGAGACAAGGGTTGGGTTGGGTGCATTTGTGGAAGTAAAGCATTATTCCGCAATGCAGGATAATGCAACATACCAAATGTTTTGAGCATTATCATCTAACAAGCCTGACCAAGATGTTTCATACACTTCTAGACACATACGAGAAGTTAAGATCACATTACAAAATAGTTTTAGTGATTAAATTAAATGGAACTAAATACCAACAAAAAAAGATTATAAATAGTAAGGGCCTATTCGTTGTTTATTGGATGAAGGCAGATCTAAATGCAAGCTTGGATCTTAATGGAAGAAGTAATTCCAACAGAATAAAAAATTAAGCATTTACATGGATAAATTGTTCACAATAAAATCAATGGCATGCATTTAAATAAATAGATAGAGAGATTTAATATGTTTGAACTGGACTGCAAATTTGGGAACATGTAATGACACTGTGATCCTTTTATTAATGCTATTACTGTGCTGGTCAGGTCTCACAACACCTTAATGTGATCTTAATTAGAGTAATGTTATTAATATTAGTTCAAATATGGCCATATAATGCTCAGTTACTGGCACTCAAAGAACTTGAAAGGCAAAATGAAAGGCAATTTTAATTTTCTGGTTCATTGGTGACCACTGGTGGTAAATACAACTGGTTTTATTCATTGCTTGTCTGGAAACAAACTTATATTCAGACCATGCTGTTGAACCAAATGTGAAAACAGCCTTAAATATGACAGAAAATGTCAAAGGCATCTAGTACTACACTCTTGTTTGTATGTCACTCAAATTCTGTGTAAATATGTGGGTCTGAAGGTGACACATCTAAAGCAATTCAAGGTTTCACAACACTACTTCAGTCACATACCTGCACCGTAGCACACGCCTTTATATTTCACAATGTTCTCATGCTGGAGAGATTTGAGGATCTCGATTTCTCGCTCAAAGTCACGGATGTGTTCGGTGGTGCTGTGTTGCAATTTTTTCACCGCTACCACCTCACCGGTGTTGTCTTGCAGGGGATCGTACCTGCACATTTCAACACTGCCAAAATTTCCCTGGAAACAGGAGACAATTACTGTGGTTAGTTGATTAGCAAGCTTCTTTTTTTATTTTCTTTACATTTCCAAAAACTCATGAATTTATTTACATTCATTTTTTTGTTTGTTCATAAATGCACAACTATTCAAAAGTAAGGGGTTGGTAAGATTTGTTTACTCTTTTGAAAGAAAGCTGCACATTTTTGATCAAAAACATGACTGTGATATTGTTAAATATTACTATAATATATTAGTGTGTGTAATATATTTAATGTGTGTTAAAGTGTAATTTATTCCTGTGATCAAAGCTGAATTTTCAGCATCATTACTCCAGTCTTCAGTGTTACATGATCCTTTAAATATCATTCTAATATGCAGATTTCTTATTAATATCGAGTTAACTGTTGTGCTGCTTAACTCTCTCCCCATCATTGACAAAAAGCTTTCGGTGATTTCACTATTATACAGCTATTACACATCTTCAGAAAAAGTACTTAATTTCTTGATCAAAACAGGAACAAATGGTATTATATGTAAGCAGATGCATATGTAAAATAGCATGATCATAAACATTAAACAGCGTATAAATCAAAATGATGTTACTGAATGAAATGTCGACCCAGGAAGAGCTGTAGGAGTGTGCAAGCTTTAGGGGTGTTCATGGACTCAATCTACTCCATCCATGTTTTGATCATAGTTCTGAATCTGATCTGGATTTAATCTTTGACAAAAACGTGTTTTTCTCAGCTTTTTGCTCAATGTTCTTTTTTTATGAAACTTACCCATATTCAAGTGTTGATTAAAAAAAAAGAATGCATTAAGCTAGAATAAAACAAGATGTGTATACACACACAGACACACACGTCTGGTTCACTATCTTTGTGGGGACTCTCCATAGACGTAATGGTTTTTATACCGTACAAACTGTACGTTCAATCCTCCTACACTGCACATGCCCCAAAACCTACCCATCACAGGAAACATTCTGCATTTGTACTTTCTCAAAAAAACTCATCCTGTGTGATTTGTGATGCGGCCGCTGAAAGAATAAAATACCGCGCAGACGACAGACACAGACGCAAAATGAGGGGAATCCATTTGATTGATAATTGCAGTGCTCTGTTCAACCGCTATAGAGTTAGTAATGCTATAGCGCTATAGTGTTAGAACCTTTACTGTCTATGGTTAGAACCGGTGAATACGGTTTACAGATTTCATAGAGAGAATTATGGCGCGTGAGCAGCAGTGCGTCATGTTCGCGGTCCAAATAGCTCAATATGAGAGGGGATGTGAAACGCAAAGACGTGAAATAAAACCTCATCATGGTCAAAAGAAGATTTGATTAAGTGGTGGAAATAACGGATGATGGGCACAGCATGGTAACAAAACACCTCAGTCTACTAAAAATCTGTGTGTGGTTTGGGTTTCAGAGATATTTAGATAACTATAAAAAAAAAAAAAAAGAGTTCACATGTTCCCTTGAACATACTTGTATTTAATTACTTTTGTTTATCAAATTGAAGCATTTAAACTGATATAATATCAGTTTAAATACTTCAATTAGTATTTATATTATATTGTAGTCTGTTATAATTCTATTATATTGTAAGCCTAATAAAGAAATTTTGTAAATTCATAAGCAATAAACAACCATTTAAGTTGGATGGTTTAATGCTGCCTGTCGCCAATAAAAACAATCTCAGTATAACTGCTTAATGTTTTTCATATTATATTTATTATTATTATAAAGAATTTAACTTAACCATTTAAGTTTGATGGTTTAATGCTGCCTGTCGCCAATAAAAACAATCTCAGTATAACTGCTTAATGTTTTTCATATTATATTTATTATTATTATAAAGAATTTAACTATTTTGGGGGAGATTTTTAATAGTTTTTCATGGTAAAGAAGACTTGTACAGTTAACAGCATTGTTAAAAAAAATCAGTCAAATTAAAATGTGCTTCTGAATTAACCTTTTTTATTTTTAAATGATTTAATATATCACTAAGTTACATCAAGGGTTAAGTAAAATAGAATTGGCACATTAAAGTTAAAAGTTATAACTGCATGATGAAACCAGTTTTGTGTGTGTGTTTATGTATGCTGTACAAGTTTTTATTCAGGATTCTTTGATGAATAGAAAGTTAGCATTTATTTGAAATAGACATTTTATGCAACATTATACATGTCTTTATTGTCAATTTTGATCAATTTAATGCATGCTTGCTGGATAAAATTATACATTTCTTTGAAGAAAAACATAAAAATCTTGACCTGACCTCAAACACTTGAACAGTAGTTTATGAACAAAATAAAAGTGATCCTAAAGGGATGTTGGTGTCTACCTTGCCAAGCTGCTGCAGGAAAATGAGATGTCTCTCCTCAAACTGCACTGGCTCCTCATTCTCAAACGCTCCAGTACTAAATCCAGACGCTCCTGCTCTGCTGGGTAAAATGTCAGTCTCCTTCACGATCTCATAATCTGAGAACAAATTTCATCACTCAACAGTAAGTGCAAGAATGATCAACAACACGAATAAATTGTGCAATCAAAATGTCAGCAGGATTGGGTGTGTTACAGCGTGACTGTCCTGACCTGGGCAGAAGAGACTGTTGAGGTCTCGTATGATGGCTCTGAACGAAGGTCTGAATGTTGGCTCGTAGTCCATGCAGCTGTTGATCAGGTTAGCAAGCTCAGTCCACTTGGGAGCAGGCAGTTTGAGATGGTTTTCATAGAACGAGTGTTTCTGAATGGAGGAATACAAGAAATGATCATTCTTTTAACAGCACTTCGTCCTAAAATAGGCTTTTCTGATAAATATTTACTGTGTTTGTATTCTGTGGACGCAAGTATTGATTTACCTTGGAACTGTCCATGTTGGCAAGTGGCTTTTCTCCTCCGCTGCAAATCTCCCATAAAGTTGTCCCAAAGCTCCATTTGTCTGCGGCAAGGCTCAGGTTTTTGGGATCTAAGATGCATTCAGGGGACACCCAGGGGATTCGCTCCACGAGAACTAAAATCATATTTAAAATTAACTTAGAATTAAATGTTAAATGCAAATATTTAATAAAATTAGACAACCCATTATCTATAGTATATTAAAGACTGTGGTGAAAATCAGGTTAAATATTGTTTATAGGTCCATGAGTTGTTTTTAATATGCTTTAAAATAAATCACGTGCAAATTCATAAGTCAACACCATTGTGGAGTATTTTCTCCTTAAAACTGCAGTGAACCTAAGACAGTCTCAAAAATACTTGAAATCGCCCCTGTTCTCTACATCACAAAGATGTTGTAACCAATCAATGTGTGAGCAGGCTTCAGCATATCATTATTAACTGCGAAGCAGGGGAGTCTCAAGAGAAGCCAGATATCTAAAATACGGCACATTTAGCAATATAGCGGGTGAATTATGTATATGATGTATATTACGATGAACTATATGACTTTCTACACTGACGTTCTATGATGTTCAAAGCAGGACACTGATTTTTAGAAGGCTCTGAGATGGCAAATAGGAACATGGTTTGTGTAACATTAGCAACACATTATTAGCTGTTTGATGACGTAGTCAAGCCAAAGGCTAATTATATTAAATACCGCTATGTGATCGATGTTATAGTAGAGAGCGATACATAAAATGCATTATCTTTCGGATACATCGACTTGTATATGAGCCTGTATAAATATACTCTTCAACTTCTTCTGAATCAGTTTCTGGTTAAAGCAACACTTTTCAACCTTCATAATATATTTTCAAGACTCTTATGATACAATGACTTACAATAGGTTGAATGACACGTCTGCCATAGCCTGACGGGGTCTGTGTCGTTTCGGGTAGTAACCCGAGAACAAAAAGAACTACAAAATTCGACTGCTTTACGGCATATACGTCACTTCCACCACCACCCCCACTTCCTTAAATTCGGACGTGCTAGCTCAACTATCGTTTGTTTGCCGGATGTTATGGTCATGGCCGAAGCAGCACAGAAAAATAAGAAAGCAAAGGTTGTCGGAGGAAAGCAAAAAGAGGAAACAAGAAGTGATCGGATTAAAGGCAGGACGAGGATCAACATTGGGCCAGCGTTTGCTCGTTGGCGTGAGCTGAAGGAGGAGGAGGGGTGCCCGACCGATGCTGACTTGGCTGTCATGCGTACAAAATCATATTTTAGGATACGTAACATGTCTGTGATATTTGTTTATTTGTCTTGCCTCAAGCTATAATGCAAATAGATTTTTCAAATTTGCAGATTCATCTATGGTAGCTTGATATAATAATATTGACGATATATGGTTATTACCTACCGCTCAAACATTGAATTGAAGTATCATATAGATTCTCTAAAACGGTAACCAATAGACTAGGCTACTATAATGACGCTGGCTTGTAAACGTGAGCATTGCAATCATTTTGGCGTTTGAAAAAATAAAACCCATAAAATTATATTCATATGACATGCTGAAACCTACCAAGTGCTGTTTTAAAACATATATGGATGAATTGAACCAGTATTTCCACTTGCCATGGTGCAGTGTTTGCTACAGTAAACGAGTGGATGTCTGAGCTGCTGTGATTGGGTGGAGCCGGGACTAATTTGAATATTTATGGTTCCATGTATACTAAATGAAGTAAGGGTGTAGCATATATTCAAGCTATTTTAAGGCATGAATTTATTATTTTCACAGAAAAAAAATAAAAATAAAATCATTTTGGTGATAAAGATTGACTAAAGGGGGACTTTATTTGTAAATTATCAGCATGGGGCAAATAAATTCTCCCATTTGGACTAGTTTCATTTTGTTACATAAAAGTTAATTTCATTTAGTAAATATAATTTAGCAATTGGATGTACATGTAATTAGCTTTCTTTAAATTAAAACAGTGAGACACAAGTTGTCATTATGTTGGCCATCGGCTATTAAAAGCAACCCACATTTGATAGACTGCATTAACAACAAATCTTAAAGGTATTTTTTACCAAAAAATATCAATTCTGTCATAATTTAATCACTCGTGTGTCATTCCAAACCTGTATAACTTTCTTTCGTCTGTGGAATAATGTTTCTGTGTATTTCTTGTTTTGGGCCTCATTGACTATCATTATGTACAAAAACAGTTCAAACATTCGTCAAAATATATTTTTTTGTGTGTTCCACAAAAGAAAGTCATACAGATTTTGAACAACATGGGAGTTAGTAAGTGATAACAGATTTTGGGTGAACCATCTCTTTAACAAGATGAACAATGACTTCTGCCCTCTACTGGTCGGTGTGCATGTACAACAAGTAACATATACTCATGCTAAAATATACTTTGTTCAAAATTATAATGCAAGTGACACATAAGTAGGACTTCGGTACAATAACCATTCAAATTTTAGTTTTTCAAAGAAAATGTTTGTTTGTTTTATTTCTCCATACCTTTTTAGATAACAGGTATCAATCTCAGAGAGGTTTGTTAAATAGTTTGCCAGGTCTACTTAGCTAAATAGAAACCCTTCATAAAGAGGTTGTTTCACATTATTAGGCAAGTCACAGTTCTCATGTAACATGGGGAGGAAGAAAGGTCTTTCTGAAAATGAAAAGCATGAAATGGCGCCATGTTTTGCAAAAGGCATGAAAACAACTAAGTATAAGTCTAACTACCTAGGTAGATTTAGCAAACCAGTCTGAAATCGACACCAGTTATCTAAAAAGATATGGAGAAATAAAACAAACAAACATTTTCTTTGAAAAACTAAAATCTGAATGTTTATTATACTGAAATATTGTACTGATGTGTCACTTGAATAATAATTTGGAACACATTGTATATCTAGCATTGACATTCTACTTCATGGTATCTTGAAAAGCATTTTTGTTTTATTTAAAGGGCTAGTTCACCCAAAAATGAAAATTGTATTCATGTCTGTCTCAGACTCAAACTGTCTCAGACAAATGGCAATTGAAAGACTGAAAGTTATTCACATCTAACACAGACTAGTCCAGGAGCTGCATGGAGTTCTAAACATGCATATTCTGAATTTTTGGATCTGACTTAAAGGTGCACTGTGTAAATATTAGCGGGATCTAGCGGTGAGGTTGTGAACAGCAAACTCCCACTGCTCACCCCTCCCTTTCGAAGCACATAGAGAAGCTACGGTGGCCGACACAGGACAAAGATGTCGTCTGAGACGGCAGAGAGTAGCTATTGCTCTGTAGAGAAGTTTGTCCGTTTAGGGCTACTGTAGAAACATGACGGTGCAAAATGGTGACTTTACTGTAAGGGGAGCCACGCTTTATGAAGATAGAAATGGCTCATTCTAAGGTAATAAAAACATAACAGGTCATTATGTAAGGTCTTTAAACTCCACTGAAAACATACATATATTATATTGCATTTGTGTCAACATATCCTCATGAATCCTCATAAACACTGCACCGTAAATTTTTGGATGTGTTGAAGTATTTAAATTTTCAGGACAGAACCGCACACAACCACTAAACTTAAAACTATGACCAAAGTGAGAGTTAACTATTTTTCCACTAAAATGTATGTTCTTTAAACTCTTTTTATTGAGTATTGTACTTAACTCAGGGTCATTATCCTTCAAAATATTGCTTTTGAATGCATTGCTGTCCGAAATGTGTAGCCTATCGTGGCCATACTCAATTATAGTCAGAATATGAGTCTGAAACCGCTCCATTGAGCTTTGATTATGGGGCGTGTTTCAACCGAACCAGGAAAGACCTCAATTGGATAGACCTACAACCAATCAGAGCAACAGAGCGACGCATAAAATTAGTTTTCAAATGTCAACAGAACTCAACTGCACTGTGTTGCCAAGTCTGCGTTTGTCCTGCGGGATGTTTTCCATGTCCGCGGGTTGAAGCAGCCCCAATTATGTGATATGTAGACCCAGGAATGCGAATTTTAGCAGGCATAAAATAACACACATTTTACCTCCCAAACGCATTCTGTTTTCTGTAAAATTGGTGGTTAAGAAAAATTATTGGTATCGCAACTGCCACTAGGCAGTTAATGTGGCTACAGATTCACACATGTTCTCCCAAGAGCCTTCATGCTGTTCACTCACTTTCTCTAGGCAGCACCGTGATGCTGATGCCAGGGTCACTTAGCTTGATGAATGGAGGGTTTCCCAACGTCCTGTCCTCCTCCCTGATCAAAAGGATGTTTTTTGCACACACATTCCCATGTGCAAGATTCTTTTCCTCCTGTGTGTGAAAGAACAAAAGCATTAGTCTACTCACAATCCACATGGGCTATTCCTGAATTGTTGCCGTTTCTTACCAAAAACAGCATAGCCCAGGCAAGCTGCTTGGCCACTTCCAGCTTCCACAGGATATTAACTGATATTGAGTTCTTGTTTTTCTTTAGGTACGTGTCCAAGGACCCAAACTTCACATATTCCTGCACCATAATGTCTAAGACAAAAAATCCACAAGCTCAAGTATGCGGTGGTAAATCATTTTGGTCACATGTGAACAGTTCGAACACTTACTCTCCTCTCCGCACACACAGATTCCGTAGGTCAACACCAGATGCTTGTGGGTGAGCTGGCTCATCATGCTGGCTGCCTCAAAGAAAGACTTACAGAGAGTGGAACATTAAGAAACTGAAGAAACCACATGGTACACCAGTTAACCAAGCATAAACAAGCATACTTCCCTTAGTGAGACTGAGACATGTCACGTCTTATGAAATTTGATATTAAAGCAGAAGTCTTCAAACCAGCTCCTGGAGACCAACTGCACTGCAAAGTTTATATCCAACTGATCCCAAAGAGCTTGATTAGCTGGTATATGAGCTAAACTCCTCAGGACAGTGGGTCGCCAGGATTCAATTTGTTTTTCGATTCAGGGAGTCGCAATTCAATTCCAAAATGATTCCAGAATTGGTTGCACATTTTCTCCTACATTTATGTGGGACGCTTTTATGAAAAACTCTTAAAACTCTAAATCTTACCTCGGAGTAATTTCTGTGTGCTTTGTCCAAAACTTTGACAATGACTTCAGTCTTATGGGTTTCTCCGTAGTCTCCCTGCTCTTTCCGAATCCCTTTGAAGATCTTGGTGAATGTCCCCTGACCTTGACTCTCACCCTGGAAACAATGTTACACACATATAATCATATAAAATAGATATTTACACTACCATTCAAAAGTTTGGGGTCAATAAGGTTTTTAATGTTTTTGAAAGAAGTATCTTATGTTCAGCAAGGCTGTATTTATTCATACAAAAATAAAGTAAGAACAGTAAAATATTACAATTTAAATAACGGTTTTCTATTTAAATATATTTTAAAATGCAATGTACTCATGTGATGGAAAATATCCTTCAGAAATCATTCTTATATGCTGATTTGCTGCTCAAGAAACTTATTATGATCAATGTTAAAAACAGTTGAGCTGCTTAATATATTTGTTGAAACTGAAATACAGGATATTCTGTGATATTTTGAAGAATCATATTTAAAATAAAAATCTTTTGCAGTATTATAAATGTCTCTACAGTCACTTTTGATTAATTTAATAAATCCATGCTCAATAAAAGTATTAATTCCTTTTTAAAAAATCTCATCACATGTATAAGATAAAAGGATGCTTACAAGATTAAGGTCTTCTTTCTTGATTTTGTGAAATACCATCTGACTAATGTTGTGTCTCTGCAGTGAGGAGGACAGGGGAACCTCCAAACCCCGATGACTTCGGCACACCAACAAACTCGACTTCTCTGTTCAAATCAAAAACACAAAGCAAAAAAAGTAAACCATCAACCCATTATGTGAAAAGATAAATATCAATAATACATTTTCACAATCAAAAGGGTTTGTTTTCAAGATGATGATATTGTAAAGTTGTACATTTCTGGTACTGGTCTATCATATAACCATAATGAAAATATCAGGTGCAGTACTGACCTTTGGCCTTTGGTGAACAGCACCTGCTAAACTGAAAGATGACACCATCTGATTTGACTGTTTCCTTCTGGTAACACTTCAGCAGCTCCTGTAAGCTCCTAAAACTCCTTTTGGTTCCACTCAGATTGTAATCGCCATTCTCAGACCTGGTGATCAGGCAGTGCTTGTACTCCACGTCCTCATACGCCTGATAGAAACAAATCATTATGTCAAGAGACTGTCAGGATGTTCAGAAGGACACAGGTGAATATACACCATTGTTCAAAAGTTTTGGTGTTAGTAAGATATTTTGGAAAATAAATTAACAAGTTTCTTCAGCAAGAATGCATTAAATGGGCTAAAAGTGACAGTAAAGACATTTACGGTAGTATGAATAGAGAGTAAAGACATTTATAATGTCACAAAATATTTCTATTTAAAGTTAATGTTTCTCTTTTGAACTTATTCATCAAAGAATCCTGAAAAAATACCACAATAATATTAAGCAGCACAACATTTTTAAACATTGGTAATAATAAGAAAAGTGTCGAGCAGCAAATCAGCATATTAGAATGATTTCTGAAAGATCATGTGGCACTAAAGACTGGATTAATGATGGTGAAAATTCAGCTTTGCAATCATGGGATAAATTGCATTTGACAAAATAGAAAATAGAAAAGTTATTTTAAATGATAATAAACGTAATTATTTTTAACAATATTTTTGATCAAATACACTCACCTAAAGGATTATTAGGAACACCATACTAATACTGTGTTTGACCCCCTTTCACCTTCAGAACTGCCTTAATTCTACGTGGCATTGATTCAACAAGGTGCTGAAAGCAATCTTTAGAAATGTTGGCCCATATTAATAGGATAGCATCTTGCAGTTGATGGAGATTTGTGGGATGCACATCCAGGGCACGAAGCTCCCGTTCCACCACATCCCAAAGATGCTCTATTGGGTTGAGATCTGGTGACTGTAGGGGCCATTTTAGTACAGTGAACTCATTGTCATGTTCAAGAAACCAATTTGAAATGATTCGAGCTTTGTGACATGGTGTTTTATCCTGCTGGAAGTAGCCATCAGAGGATGGGTACATGATGGTCATAAAGGGATGGACATGGTCAGAAACAATGCTCAGGTAGGCCGTGGCAATTAAACTATGCCCAATTGGCATTAAGGGGCCTAAAGTGTGCCAGGAAAACATCCCCCACACCATTACACCACCACCACCAGCCTGCACAGTGGTAACAAGGCATGATGGATCCATGTTCTCATTCTGTTTACGCCAAATTCTTACTCTACCATCTGAATGTCTCTACAGATATTGAGACTTATCAGACCAGGCAACATTTTTCCAGTCTTCAAATGTCCAATTTTGGTGAGCTTTTGCAAATTGTAGCCTCTTTTTCCTATTTGTAGTGGAGATGAGTGGTACCCGGTGGGGTCTTCTGCTGTTGTAGCTCATCCACCTAAAGGTTGTGCGTGTTGTGGCTTCACAAATGCTTTGCTGCTTACCTCGGTTGTAACGAGTGGTTATTTCAGTCAAAGTTGCTCTTCTATCAGCTTGAATCAGTCGCCCATTCTCCTCTGACCTCTAGCATCAACAAGGCATCTTTGCCCACAGGACTGCCGCATACTGGATGTTTTTCCATTGTCACACCATTCTTTGTAAACCCTAGAAATGGTTGTGTGTGAAAATCCCAGTAACTCAGCAGATTGTGAAATACTCAGACCGGCCCGTCTGGCACCAACAACCATGCCACGCTCAAAATTGCTTAAATCACCTTTCTTTCCCATTCTGACATTCAGTTTGGAGTTTAGGAGATTGTCTTGACCAGGACCACACCCCTAAATGCATTGAAGCAACTGCCATGTGATTGGTTGATAAGATAATTGCATTAATGAGAAATTGAACAGGTGTTCCTAATAATCCTTTAGGTGAGTGTAAATGCAGCCTTGGTTTCAAAAACATTAAAAAAACATCCAAATATTCAATCCAAAGCCGATTGTCAAGCATGCTTATCTTCAGCATTTTTCGAGATGTTTTTTAATGCGTCTTTGTGTTCATACCCAATTGATTTTCACTGGCGATGCGCTGAGCGTTTGTGTTTAGACACCAAAGAGACCAGCAGCTCTACATTTGTCTTAACTCGTTGCATCTTCTTCGTCGTCTTCTTAGGTATCAAATGTGTGCTCGGCAAGACTGTTTTGAACTTGAGTGCCACCAAGTCGCGTTCTCATTGGTCGGTCATTTTTTTACGTGGTGCATCAAACCCCCCCAAAAAAAGCCAGAGCCGTTTTTATTTTTATTTTGTAAAGGCGGTTTTACGCCTGCCGTTTTGCGAGTCGGTGTGCACAATCACATTGGCGCCCTTTGTTTAGTCACAAGGCATTAAACGTCAGCAATAAGCGCGCATGATAATCGTCCTGATGTGAACAAGCCTTAAAGTATAAAATGCTACTATTGATTATTTATTATGGTTTTGTGTAATTAAAATGGTACTTTGCAAGAACGTACCCCAACTGCAAGAGTCAGGAAGTATTTGTTGAAGTCTTTGGGGCTGTACCGGAGTACGAAGAGACCTCTCTGGTTCCCGGACTTGCGTAGTTTACTGATTGCAAACTCCATTCTGTCAACAATGAAAACAATGATGATGCCTTCAAATGATGCATGAATGGCAAATCTTCTAAGAATTTGATTAATTATTTTATAGAAGCCTGAAAAAACTAAAACTAAAATGAAAACTTTCCATCAGCCGTATGAGGATGTAGAGTACAATCACTGCAGAGGCAAAAATGGGGCTCTATAATAATCATTTACAGTCATTTCAGTCAATCATTTACAGAAAATTAAGCATAAATAAATAGTTTAAGTATTTCCTGTAGTGCTTACGATATCGGCCCGTGGCAGTAGCTCTCGATGGCCTCCAGCAGATGGGGTGGGACGACATCCTTGCAGAGGTAGTGATGGGCATCTGTGGTCAGTCTGTAGTAGCCATCGATTAGAGACACAAATGACAACGCCTCCATTGAGGTGGAAAACACTAGCTCCTGTATAATAAAATAATTTTTAAAAAAATCCCATTTTAGTGTATGATCTGTAAATATTCTCTAAGATAATAGTGGGAAGAAATCCAGAAGTTCAAAGGCACTGAGACCATGGTGTAACAATGAAAGGATATCCCAGAGAGTTCCAACAGACTTACTAGAATTTTTCCATCCTGTCTGTTGATGGAGACAATGCGGTTCATATTGGTACCCTCTTTGCTGGCTTGCCTGATACTGATATCGACAACTTCCGCAAAATCACAATACGTCTGCAGGTCCTTGTGAGAAAGTACAATAGTGTTGAAATTTCACCAGCAGAAAAAGAAACCCCCTTTTTTATTTTGGCATCAGTACAGAAATATTAATAAACACTACAAGACTGGTATTTCCTTCAGGATATGCCAAAGTATTAAAGGCAGCAAAATAATTGTTTTAAAGTTCCAGGAAGGTTTAGGTTTCAGGCTTTAGTTAAACCGATTTGCTATTTTGAATTGTAATATTACTTAACAATATTGCTAATTTTACTGTATTTTTGATTTTTTTTTTAAAGCAGCCTTTGTGAGCACAAGAGGCTTCTTTCAAAAATATTAAATATCTTACTGATTATTAACTTTTGAATGGTAGCGTATATGGTTTTTGAATTAATTGTGGAGAAGAATAAGAACAGAATGTTTGATGACTATCAGTACTGCCTTGAAAACACTGTATTTAAAACTAGTGTTAGTAAAACACAACTGGCCTGACTAGACCTCTACTAATCTAAAGTCAGATCTGTTTCATCTGAAGTGGGTCCTAGAACAAACAGGCTTTCACAAAGAGTTCAAAAAGTCAAAGCGGTTTAAACATTTACTCAAATTACTCAAATATATTTATGACCAGACTGACTTCAATCAAACTAGTTTAAAACTTGCTTTGTGTATAGGCATGGCTAGGGGGTGAACGTGATTTTGAAGTACTCATGAATTTGAAATAAAACATTTAGGTTCAACATCTTAAACTGGTTACCTCAGACTGCGAGTCTTTGTGTCGTTCTCGGCACCACTGGATGCCGTGGTCTGCGGAGATGACGATGGTGACCTGCTCGGCCGAGGGATCTTTGACCTGGAAGCGTTCGGTGTAGAAGCCGGAGTCCAGGGACTCCAGGCTGATCAGGTATTTGAGTTTTAGGTCGCGTGATGAGGCTCGGCACTGGCTGAGCTGCTGCACGACTTTCCGAAAGCGATAGCGGATCCGCTTCCGTGTGACAAAATGGTAGTCCTGGATTCTCTCCCTCATGTCTTTAGGGAGGAAAGACTTGTAACTGTGAATAAAGCAGAAAATGGAAGTTATTATCAAAGATCACATTTTGTTTGTTGGATGGATGGAAGTTTTAAAGGTCTTTGTCCCATTTTTATTAGGGCTGTCAATGTTAACGCATTAACACATGCAATTAATTACAAATCACAACACATATAATGCAAATAAATTATTGAAGCGTGTGAAATTGAGTCATTAAAGTAATTTACGTCATGCAGAGTTTATCACACTGAGCATCTACAAAGTGCAAGCATATGTAACCTTGGTAGGCAGAAGTTTCTTTTTTTAACCCTTTAACTTGATTTCGCTTCTCTGTTTGCAATCATATTAATCTAAGCTGCTAAACTCCAAGAAAGTTTTCAGTCCAATGATCCGTAAGCAAATTCATTCAAACAATCAGTCCAAAATCAGCATTGCGTTTTCAGAGAATTATTCATTACATTGTTGGTAATCAAGGACGATTGCAGTGACGTACAGGAGTCATACAGTAAGATTGCATGTCTGTTATATTGATGCGCAAACAAACCTTGTGTGTTTCCACACACTTTCAGGATAATGTTTTGATTTGTCATGTGTATGTTGCTGTTTTTAGCATTTCTGAATGAATCCGTGTACTGTAGTAGGTATATGCAGTCAGGTCAAGTTGTTTGGGATTAGGTTTATTTTTGGCATCTCATATTCCCTTTCACACAGAAATTCTGGAATATACACTGATTATGTCTCCTGGGATATGTCCCAGAATCGTTTTTTTTTTGGTTTATTAACACTGCCAGTGATTTTCTGGAATCTGTGCGTGCATTCACACGCACATCCTGTAAAGATCCCGTAAAGACATGTTACATCAGGGTGTTGCGTATAATGTCTCTGCAGTGTCTTAAGTTTGCTCGTGGTCTGTAAGAAACCACACTTGTGTATTTTCTTTTGATTCGATCATAAACTGGCGTGTCGTGCACTGTTCCACTAAGCTGGGGAATGATCTCCGCTTCAGACCGTCATCACTACGACACACCCTTTATGGCATTGATGCTGCCTTTTGTTCACACAGGGACTGATCCCAGCCATGTTATTAGGTCCCCATCCCGGGATCAATCCCGGGACGCGTTTGCGTTCACACAGAAGGCACTCTAGCAATTTTCTGGGATCAACACTCTGTGTGAAAGGGGCTCATGTGGTCCTGTTCGGTATTGCAACTTGAAATGTAAACAAGCTCTTTGCTGTTGTTGCACTGTTCACATACTATACACTAAAAAGGTTTTTTTCTGTCATTTGCTTTGGCGTACATACATTTATGAGATATATGGACGGCTTATATCATGGTTGACTTTGCTGGATATTGCGAATGATGACAAAATAGATGTGTTAAACAATGAATGCACTTAATTTCATGACAAATGTGTTATTAATCGAGATAAAATTGAATCTATTGACAGCCCTAGTATTTCTTTATATGTGTACGATATTTCAATGTTTTTTGGGACATAGGAGCAACGTAATACCATGTTTTCTGGATATTTACCATGGTAGTCCCATTGCACAGTACAGCACAACCTGATTTGTCGATTTGTACTAAATATGACTTGACTTGACGCGTTCATATTTCATTGGAACCGCACCAGAGTTCTTTTGGTATTAGACTGAGACCCATCTTTTCAGTGGTCTTGGTCCACTTGTTTGGTGTGCACCAGGGTTCGGATGGCAGCACTGACACTTAATCAAATGAACACTAACAGAGAAAATCGCACCAGGGTTCATTTTAATCGAAACAAACATGCCAAATGTGAACACACCCTGAGATTGTTTGGAATCAGACAACAAAGGAGGTTTTAAAAAAAGCGCCAAAACTCTGGAAGGTTTACAGAGGATTTAAAAGACTCACAGTAGATCTGACACATTGACAGATCTAAATATCAAGTAGATCATCCCGTTACTAGTACCTAATGTCATTGTAGATTTCCAGTGGGGAGCACTGCTTCTCTTTGGCAGTCCTCATCATGTCCAGCACAGCCATGCCAAGGCACTCCTCCTGAACCTCATGGTCACTGGATAACTTCACCCAGCTGTTTACAAAGTCACTCCTCCACTGCATACACAACACAGAGAGGGGAACCCCACATCAGTATGACAGTATAAAAATCTGGAGAGAGCAGTAAGAGAGAGAGAGTTGAATGGCATGATAGTAACTCTCTGGGCACAATGTTCAAAAACCCTTTTTAAACAAGAGTTAAAGTTCACCCAAAAATGAAAATTAGCCAATGATATACATACCCTCAAGTCGGTGTATATGACTAACTTCTTTCAGACGAACACAGAGTTATATTTTTTTTAAAAATGCTGGCTCTTCCAAGCTTCATAATGGCAGTGAATGGTAGTAAGTGTCTGTTTTTTAAGTCCATAAAAGTGCATCTGTCCGTCAAAAAAGAAATCTACACGACTCAGGTTAATAAAGGTATTCTGAGGCGAATCGATGCGTTTGTGTGAGAAAAATATCCATATTTAAAACTATAAGAAGTAAAATAACTAGATTCTGGCAGACAGCGAAAGAATAACAGCTGAACCAAGGTCGCAACCATGTCTTGAACATTGTGGGGGGACCCATTTTTTTGTACTTTTATAAAGCATAAAGAAACAGATCCATGAACGAAATTCTAGGTGTAATTCTAGTTGGGAAATAATAATTTTGGGATCATTTGTATTATTTTACTGGAAAGAATAAAGTCCCCGCAATGGCATTAAGCGACAGATTGATGTGCTTGTCTGTGTGAAGACTGTTAATGAACAAGCTAGAAGAGATAGTAAACCCTGTCTACTTTGATTTGATTGGCCATCTCAATCATTTTGACATTGACGAACAGCGTTAGACCTGAGGCAGACCAGACTAAACACTTGCACTTTTAAACCTTTTTGTCATCCTAACATACAGAGCGCTGTGTAATGGAGTGCAGGAGAGCAGTGCAAGAATTTCAAATATTGGGGGGGGCAGTTTGGCCATTTCTAATTATTGGGGCGGACTTGTCCCCCTCAATGTCTATAATGGTTACGACCCTGAACTGAACTAGCCCTTTAAGGTCACATTTAAACCTTTTATTCTATCAAAAATACAGTCAAAACAGCAGTATTGTGAAATGTTATTACAATTTTAGATAACGGTTTTATACCAGTGATGGCAAAGCTGAGCAGTATCATTACTCCAGTCTTCAGTCACACCCTTCAGAAATCATTCTAATATGCAGATTTACTATAAATGTTGGAAACCGTTGTGCTGCTTAATATTTGTTTATAACCTGTGATACTTAAAGGATTCTTTGACAAATAAAAAATTAAAGAAGTTTTTCTAACTATTTAAATCTTTATCACTTTTAACATATACTTGCTGACTAAAAATATTAATTTATTTAAAATAAAATGGAAAAAAAAGACTTTTGAACAATAGTGTATATTGTTATAAAAGATTTCTATTTGAAATAAAATCTGTTCTTTTTTAACTTTGTGACACTGAAGACTGGTATAATGATGCTGAAAATTCAGCTTTGCGTCACAGAAATAAAGTAAGTACAGTATAGAAAAAATGAAAATATTTTAAATTGTAAAATTCTCATAATATTATTTTTTTTCTGTTTTTTTGATCAAATAAATTCAGGCTTGATGAGCACAAGAGACTTCTTTCAAAAAAACAAAAAAAAATTAATGTTTCCAAACTTTTGACTGGTACTGTAATTAAACTAGTTAATTTAACGACTAGTTGTTGCAGCCCTAGATGTTGTCATTAAGGAACTGGGGTTTTACACAGAAAGGCACAATTTATAAAACATACTATGTTAAACTTGCATTAGTAAGCAAACAATGTTGTATGCTACCAACTACGACACTGCTGTGCATTAAGATGAGTGTGCTAGAGAAAACCTCAGTAGATCTAAAAGCAAACATACATTGTGAATACATCAGCCAAGAACAGAACAGCCACAGACTGACTGACAAGTGTACACAACAAGATGACACTGCAAAGCTGCTGCCTCAACAAAGTGTTTAAAACGGACTCCTGTCAGTGTCAGACTTGCACTTTTACAGGACATAAACCCATGTAATTCAATGGGGTCAGACAGAGTACACCTCCAAACACATCACAGCTTAATTTTAAACCCCATAAGCCTGTTCTTTCCCTGAATGAACTCAACATGATGGTCATCTGACTCAACACTTCCGCTCAAACACAGCTTTCCCTATGATAGTGGTTTCTTTATCCTATCTGGCTCGCATTTTGTAAAGAAAAATATTTTCAAGGCCTTCACCAACATGCACCCGCATAAAGACTCACTCAGACATGACCTTGTTTGCAAAATCCTATAGGATTTATTTAAAACATTATAATTAATACAGTACTAAAATGTCTTAACTTCAACAGGCTGTTCTTAAAGTGGTCTCTAAGTGGCATCTCAACCTGTTGGGCTTTATACTGTCAGAAGGTTATATTTTGAGGTGCGCAACACACTGTGGTCACTCTTTATTACCCACCGTTGTACTGGTGAATCCGAAGACGAGATAAGCCTCAACATATTTGTTTGTCTTGAGGCTGTCTACTCAGGACGCGACAAAGCAGATGTCGCAAATCCATTTGTACTTTGTGCCAGTAGTAGCGCAAGCACTTGGAGTACGTCAGAAATAGAACGGGGCATCAGTTTACTGACAGTTGTGGCAGATTTGTTGGTCGCGGCATATCTAGTGTAGACAGCATTGCTGATTATAATGGGTTCTATTTGCTTTTGTCATGTCAGATCGCACTGCTCGAGTCTGGTGTAGACATGGCGTTTTGGTAGGTATGAAGTTTGGAAGTCCTTTCACAAACTTGTATGCTTCGTACAGAACCATGCAACATTCTTTTAAAGTGGTCTGTTATTCCATGCAGAGGTGGACATTAACTAAGTAAATTTACTTGAGTACTGTACTTAAGTACACTTTTTGAGTATCTGTACTTTACTTGAGTATTATTTTTTGGGGAAACTTGTGACTTTAACTTCACTACATTTGAAAAACAAATATCACACTTTTTACTCCACTACATTTCTATTAAGGTCCTCGAAGTCGAAAGTCATTTCTATAGCAGCTTTGAAAGTCAGTGGATGATTTGTTTCTTCTTTTGCAGACAGCCTATCAGTAATCACTCTTGTAGGGTTATGTGAAGTAATATTTTTTGAACACTGATCAGTTTATACCAAAATGGAAGAAGACGGTTCACCCATGGCCATACACTGTGCACCAAGTATGTTTCAGTTTTCTAAAAATTAAAGATTAGTTTAGTTGACATAAACTTGATGCATGTCTCATAAATTGTTCAAAAATGTAAACGTCTGGGAGAAAGAGAAGAGCAGACATATGGATAAATCACGATGACATTAAAGAGAGCTCAGTTCAGTCCGGTTTTCTATAAGCACACATAAAGCTTCCTCTTTGTAGCTTTGATACAAGCATTTCAATTACTTTAAGTCATAAGCTAGCATGTCGGATGGAGCATCACTGGCTTAAACCCCCATGATGGCACAGCGTGCATTTATACAACAATGCAATAATAATAAAATAACACAATGACATAAAAAGAAATGTACTTTTAGTACTTAAGTACTTTTAAAAACAGGTACTTGCAAACTTTTACTTGAGTAAAAAGCTGTTTTTAAAACTTTCACTTGTAACGGAGTAATATTTGATCAGTAGTAATTTTACTTTTACTCAAGTAATGGAGTTGTGCACTTTGTCCACCTCATGACAGCAACCGCTACAACTAATACATTTAAAATGTATATTATTTTACTAATATATCAAATTAATATTTTGAGTTTAATTATATTTACTTAGGTGGTGAGTAGCCACATTAATGGTATAATTTTGCAGTGAGATCTTGCATGAACCTTAAAGCAGCAGTCTGTAACTTTTTTGGGTTAAAATTATCCAAAAATGGGCTTTTGAAATGTGGCGTTAACTCCGTGCTTTGAAGGGGTTCAAAACGGATGCAGAGACAGTTATTTTCTGCTGGACAGGTCAGACATTTCATTGGTTATTATGTAACAGTACAGTAGCACACTTCGCTTAATTCACACAGTAAAAGTTACGGAGTTTCCTTTGTTGTGCCTTTCTCTTTTTGCTACGTGCACTATGGTAAATAGCCATTCTTTTGTGCTAGCTATGAGACGGAGCAGTTCACCTCTACTAAACATTAATTTGTTGAAGACGATTAGAAATGAGACTGCACAGAAATGGAAACTGAACTATAGGTAACGTTGGTCCTAATAAACATTAAGTGTAGTCACGCAATGCTGATGTTATTAATATTAACAATTTGAAAAAGTATAATTAGCACGGTTTGACGTGATATGATAAGCAATCGTTAGATTTAATCATCATGATTTATTGCAATGCTTTTCCCACGTAGGCCTAGTTGGTCAGCACAAAACTGGATGTTTGCTGCTTACTTGTTCAGATGACATTCTTATGTTGGTCATCCGTTCAAACAGTAGAATCTGTGATTCTGAATGACAGTATCCACACGGCGCGGTGACTGACAGCCCTTCTCCTGACAGATGCTCATTGACATTCTCCTCAAAACATTTTATTCATACGCGCTGTGCGGTGTCGAGGTACAACTCACGTAGAGTTGATCAATCCGCGAATAACTGCAGTTGCAGATTTCAAACAGAGATGGCGACAAAGAGGAAAAACTACGGACTGCAGCTTTAAAGGGATGAATTGAGAAATCAACTTTCCCTTGAGCTTTTGATACATTAAATGTATGATCATGGTAATATAAGAATATATAAGTTTCAGAGCTGAAAAATTCATTGTTGACGTCAAAAAGCGGTGAAACTCCGCCTTAACCGAAGACGACGAACGGCTGATTTTGTAGCCCCGCCCACTGATTTGTGCATGACATGTTATAGATAAATAACATAGGCCTACTACGTGGAGCTAAACCGGATCGAACTTCCAGGCAAAAAACATGCTGCATAAGCTTCATTTGGATTCCAATATTATGAATGCATGGATGAACTTTATTTTTAATGAATATCCAGCTCAGGTGGGTAAGACATTGCACGTTTGTTCCTTCATTTCACCATGGATTCGTTTGTAAACAAGAGACTGGATTTACAGACAGTGGGCATTTACTTCTAAGTCTTCAGTGTGGCAAACCCATAAAAACAGAGCATCCCATGACAGAGGCTCAAAACCAGGGTAGAAAATAGCCTATTACTTAATCAATATATTTTTGAATGTAAAAACCACACAAAAACGTTATACTGTTGTCTGAGGTCAAATTATGATGTTTATTTTATTTTTAAAAGCCAGTCCATGACCCCTTTATTAGGTTTATCTCGCATATTCTGCTGACAATGATATTTTGATGATATTTTTGAATCACTGAACAAATTGGGCGAAGGTGAAAGTAACCTACATTCAAGAATATTTCTCATTCCTCGAACGATAAGGTAAGAAAGTAACTTCAGGCTATGACTGTGTAAAACATTTGAACAAAGCCTGCTGAATGTCAGTACCATATTGCATATCGGCCGATATTAGAGGTTTTTTTCTTTATTAAAGGTTTAGTTCACCCAAAAAAGAACTCACCCTCAAGCCATTCTAAGTGTATGAGACTAACACAATTGGCATTATATATAAAAAAAATATCCAGGTTCTTCCAAGCTTTATAAATGGCAGACCTGATTTTGAAGTCCAAAAAAATCAGGTCTGATTTTTCCATGCGATCCAGGGGGTTAATAAAGGCCTTCTGAAGCAAAGCGATGGGTTTTTGTAAGAAAAATATACATCCTTAAAACTTTATACACGAAAATAACTAGTTTCCGGCAGACAGCCTATGCAAGTAGATTCATGCCAAGAGTAACTTGAAGCGATTTAGGAGTAAGCGTAAGCTTTGACACCAAACTCAAGCTCTCTTACATCGAAATCCTCAGACATTTTTTTTTTATAAATTCTCGTTTTAGACTTCCAATTATTGCGCTTCCGCATTCGTCAATACGCTGAGCGTATGGTCAAGGGTTAATCGATACATATGGCAGTCTGTCAGAAGCTAGTTATTTTAGTTTATAAAGTTTTTAAATATGGATATTTTTCTTAATTAAAAGCATTGCTTTGCTTCACAATGCCTTTATTAACGCCCTGGAATCATATGGATTACTTTTATCATGGACGGATGGATAGATGGATGCACTTTTTTGGACTTCAAAATCAGGTCCGTCATTCACTCCCATTATAAAGTTTGTAGGATGGCTTGGGGGTGAGTAAATCATGGGATAATTTTCATTTTGGGGTGAACTAACCCAAATTTAAACAGTGCAGACTATTTAGCAAAGATTACCTTTGCTGTGATCTAATGCTCACTTAAAGTATTTTTTTTTAATAATAATTCAATTACTATTAAAATGTAATCTTAAATAACTTTCTTTTTTTTTTTTTTTTTAAAGATGTCATTTAAAACAATCTTAGTCATTTATTTACTTGTCCTAGAATTTTAAGATCCAGCATTGTGGCTACATTTAGCATGGGAAGCTGTATTAACATGAAAAAACATCTAATTGTCTTTAAGATGTCCTAATGGAGACACACTATGCAAAAGTACTAATAAAACATCAGATCAATCACCTTCCCCTCAGCGACAGTCATTACATACCAGACTGCTGGTGGAAGACAAGCGGGCGCCACAAAACCAGCCCACTCGGTAGTCGGAGAGCAGCCAGCATGAGTTTCCTTTATTTATCATTTGTTTAGTAAATAGGGGCCTTTATCCGTGCAGATACAGAGTGGCGTAATTCACATTTAAACACTGTAAAATCCGAAACCATGACTGTCTGTTCTCTGGGAAGTTAATCTAGGCCAAACTGCAATTCAATTATATATGGATGTGCTCAATTACACAAGATATGCTCAGATTTCAGGGCAAGTGATGGCTAACTGTAAAATACTGTTGTTATGGTGATTCAGTATTCACTGACAGCACAAACGATGCTTAATTCACAATTAAAAGTCATTTATTTATTACTGGGCAAGCCTCACCTGAGCAAAGAGGTAAGACATAACATAGTCATCCAGGACAGGACTCTCAGATCCCTTAGTCACTCCATAGCGGTATGCCCGAGACGCTCCACAACTGTACCAGCCGGGAAAATAGTACCTGACAGGAAATAATCGCAGTTACTAAACTGCAGGCTACAAAATATTTAGACGGAAAGGACAAAGGCCAAACAATATAAACCGGGTTAATTAAGTGAAAAATGGAGCTCTGTGCATTACCTAATTCTGAATAATAAACTATCATTGGCTGCTTCGTCTAAATGGAGAACATGATTGGGTGATAACCAGACCCCTTCATCTTCTCTGTACAGTCCAAACAGGCTGCAGTAGACTGGTGTAACTCCTGTGAGAAACAGATGAACATAAAGAACAGGTGCTTGTGAGACAAGAGACAACACGTACAAAACAAAGAACAGAGAAACATAAATGATAAACATTTTTTTCACACTAAAAAATCCAGTTTAAAGAAATGCCTGCACATATAAACCAGGGATTGGATCAACAACAATATGCTAGTCAATTTATGAGGTTAACTAGTTAGTTAATAGAACAGAATGGTCCTTTCCTACACTACCGGTCAAGTGTAAATAATTACGATTTTTGTTTTTAAAAGAAAATTATTTGATTACAAATATTAATATTGTGTAATATAATTACTATTCTAAATAAATGTTGTTTTTTCTGAATATATTTTGAATATACTGTATTTTACTGTGATGGCTAAGCTGAATTTTCAGAACCATTACTCCAGTTTTAAGTGTCACATGATCTTTCAGAATAGGATCCTGAAAAAAATGCATAATGGAAATTGTTTTAACACTGATAAATGTTTTTTTAGCACCGTATTAGATGCATTTCTGAAGGACATTTTAAAATATTTCACAATATCACTGATTTTACTGCTATATACTTATTGCTCAGCCTTGGTGAGCAATAAGAGACTTTATATATTATAGTGAGTATATAAATATTTTCTACAATCTTATTGGTACAATAATTAGCTGAGACTTGTTATAAATTTGATAAGTTAAGTGTTAAGTGTACTTCAAACCTAAACATGTACATGTATTATTTATTAGTTAATGTCTTCTTCTGTGCATAGACAAAGACAAGGTGTTTCTATAAATTTTTGCAGAATGAATTAAAATCACAGATGAATTTACTAGCCTGTTTACATTATTTTAATAGTAGCACTATGCTTAACAGTTGAAAAATGTGACTTCTTACATTACCATCGCATGTCTGTTACCAATGCCCTGTTGGGGGACGAGCTGATGGCTCTGGGCATGATGTTTATCTTTTTTAAACAGTAAACACAGGTGGACTGACAGGATTTTATATTATATAAGCCATCAATACTGCACCTGATTTTAAATGTGAGAATCCCCAACATGCCTCCAATAACTGACTGTTTTCACAATAAATCTCAGTACAATACAATAATCTCCTTAATAAATATAAAAAGAAGATACTGCGTTATCAATAATAAATCAGCGTACTTGGGCAAGAAGAAAATAACGTTAGGCCCTCTTTTAAGTAAAAAAAAAACAAACAAACAGAAGCAACGTGACTGGTTTTCAGTAACGGTCCTATTTTTGTTCACAGTGAAAGCGAAATTGTAGCGTGACAGCATAATTTTTGTTTAATACACAGCAGTGAGCATCCCGGTTTTTGATCAATTAAACTTCACAGTGGGTGGGGCTAATCAGTGGAACAAAACTCATTTAGACACCAAGCAACCATTAAAATCATGTTGTGGGACGTTTGTCACAGTCTCCATGGAAGGGATTTATCGCATCGCATCTGGATGGAACACAGTGCAACATATTATTCTCTATTGAACATTTAATTCATATCTACTTTATAGAAAAGAAGCTAAAATGTATTTCGAATTTATAATCACATGATGGGCATGACTGACCACACTCCTTGGCAGCATCGATGATGAGCTGTTCGGTCACGTACTCTCCCGGTGGGTAACAGAGAGGGGTGCAGTTAGCATCGCTCTGGCTGCTGTGGTAGAGGTGGATCTTGAGAACGGTGGGCTGCTTTGGACAGAGTTCCTCATGGTGGACATCACCGTTTTGGTAACGTGGTTCACAGACAGCTGTCTCCATGTCCATCACAGAGACACATGTGATGAGAGATAAAACAGCAACATTCACCTGGTGGAAGACATGGAGAAAGAGTACATTATCTACTTGCTGCGGTAGTTTTACTGTGTTACACAGTGTTCGGCCGTACACGATTACATTACTTTGCCACCATGGCAACATCCCCACTGTCGTTTTGCTTTTATAAAGAAATATAAACTGAAAGCATCTGCTCTGCTCCAAGCAGCATGAAAAAGGGCCCAAAACTTTTTGCTACACCTGCCAGTGGCTGGTGACTTAAAATTTACCAGCCATAAATATGTTTTACCGGTCATGACATTTTTTGCAAAATTACACCAAAATTTTAGATACCAGTGAAAATTCACAATTTCCAGGTACAGAAATGTAATAAAGTAGGCTAATCAAATGTAAAAGAACACTGCATAGTCGTCACTGAATAAACTAAACATAGATTAAACTAGGGATGCACCGAAATCAAAATTCTTGGCCGAAACCGAAAAAGAGGAAACCAAGGCCGAAAGCCGAAAACCGAAACACCGAAAGAAATTATGCCAATTATTAGTACCATTGCATTTATGGCTATGACTGTGTAACTTTACTAAAAATCAAGGCATTGCAATTGCATAAATTAATATTAAAGTTTCAAATAATAAATCAATTACAAATTATGCAAATATTTATTTAGCACATTGCAGCAATGCACAGTATAAAATAAAATTCAAATAAAAAATGTTGAACTTGTGTACCTCACTCATGTGTACATTAAATAATAATGTACAGGCCTACTGGCAGAAAGGTACAGAAATTTAATAAAGTAATCAAACATAAAATAACTGCATATTTAACTGTTTAAATTAAAGATTAATCATTATTAAACTTATAAAAGCTATTCAATCAAGAGCAGTGAGTGATGTCCTTGTCTTTTGTTGACATTAAACAGACCGCAGTAATGGCTACTGCCCCTTTAAGACCTAATGCAGGGATATGCGTCGTCTTTCTCGACTGTATACAGTTCACTTATGGCATACAGACTATGTCTGCTGGGATACTCATCAAGATGGACATGATGACATACTTTTTTGTGTGAGTTTGTCCGTTTAAGCGCAAGACTTAAAAGAGTACTCAATATTTGCGCGCTGTGAGACGAGTGCGCGCTTTCGGATGATTGCACAGAGACAGATCTTCTCACAGCGCGCAAGTTCTCATTCGCGTCTTCTGGCTCTACACCCGGTGATAACGGCGAACAGGACTGGTCATATTCGAACATACGGCAGCACTCGCATGCATTGAACAAAGTTTACAAAGACCGACCGTTTTGCCCACGTCTTTCTTTTATTATCGCTGTTGTTGTAGTGTATCACTGAGGAGCCAGCACGTGTATCCATCAATAGAAACATAAACAAAGCATTATTTTCAAGTTACAACCCATATTATAGATGTGTCATCAGATGTGAGATGAACCACATACGTCCACACACCGCAGACATGTTGCTTGTTTAGACCATTTAGACAAGCACGTGCAGGTCGGGGTGTGTGTTTGAGTCATCACAACATTTCGGCCATATTGTTTCGGTGATAAAAGTCTTTCGGCCGAAAACCGAAAATGACCCAAAAGGGCATTGGCCGAATATTCGGTGCATCCCTAGATTAAACATAGAATAACCAAAGTTATTTTAACATTAAGTTTTATTTTTACATTAAAAACAAAGACAGCAGCAAGTATATTAGGCTGCTGTCAATTTAAAGGCCTGTTCACACCGGGACGATTCTCGTGATCGTTTTTCGCTGACGTTTAACTCCTTGTGACTAAACAAAGGGCACCAATGTGATTGTGCACACCGACGCGAAAAACAGCAGATGTAAAAGCGTCATTTAAAAAAAAAAATGCTTTGGGTTGGGTTCGTTTTTTTGGTTTGCCGCACTGCGTTAAAAACTGTCTGAATAAAGAGATCGGCGCTTTTGTTCACGTGCCTGGAACTGCTGAATAGGGGTGTGGCGAGATAAGACATGAGACTGGGTTCACGAAAATGAGATTAAACGATTTTTACATAGTATTTTTTTAAGAAATCCTCAATGATGTCCATGACTTAGAAAAATAGTTTGCAGGTGCATTTGACACCTCATCATCTTTTAATGAATGTCATTTCTGTTCTACTTTCTGAATATGAATTATCATATGCAGTAAAAGACAACAACACTCAAGCACTTTAAAAGGTTTCGCACAACTGACTGGCTTCTCTCCTGTATGATTGTCTCTTTAGACATTAGAACTGCACATGATTTGGTTACAACTACACAGATAGTTTTCATATTGAGAGGCATGCCTCAGGGTGTCACTTTCAAACAGCGGTAAAGTATTGAAATCGCTTTTACTCTCACTTTCAATTTTGCGATCGTGGTGTACTTTGAGAATAGAGAGCGGTGGTGCTAAATGCGCATTTTAAAAGAGAAGATATTTGTCTGATGCTTCTGTTCTGCAACGAATCCTCTGCCAAGGTCCAGTCGGTCTTCTCGTCACGTGATCAATGGCAGTGTTGCGCACTATGTTTGACTCGAACAGCTGAATACGTTTTTATCTCTATAAAAAGCAAAACTACAGTGGAGGCATAATTTAAACGTAGCGGTGGCATATTCTATTCTAACTTCACCAGGGTCGGCACCAGGACATACGGAACGCAGTGGGCCTGGATGTGTCATTGGGGGTGGGGGGCTACCTCTCCCACTCTCAAATCAATAATAATAATAATAACAACCACCCATTTTTAATAAAACAACAACAACCACCATGCCATCATCGGTGTTGGGAGAAGGCTAATGCGCGCAATGGCAATTACTGAAATTTAAATGAGTTTGATACTAGCGTTACTTTCTCTTGTGAAAAATGAACGCTTAGACAATAAGCTCATAATATCTATAGTAAAATCTAGAACTGTAATGATAACATTTGGTTCTACTGATTGCAAATACAAAATTAAAAGTTCTTTAAAGATAATGTTAATGTCAATAAACAAAATTAACTAAAAAAAAAATACTAATACAATATAATCGTTATATTGCCCAGCCCTACTTAAAAGTAGTAACTAATTACTTTTGAAATATAGTAATTGGCAAAGCAATTCAATTATTTTTAAAAGGATTAATTAGTAACTAACTAATTACTTATTTTCAGTAACTTGCCCAACACTGGCCATCATATACCAGACACGACAACGCTACAGCATTCTAATAAATAATAAGCAGTTTCTCTAAATAACGCTGTTAGGCGGTGTTATTTATAGTCTCTCACGGTAGAGCACCTTTCCTTTCGTTTCCCCCTTTTCCATTACTTCCAAAAGACTGTGCCGTATTCCAAAAAAAAAAAAATCAAACAAATCTCAAGCTGGAATCGTGTTTCGAGGCAGGGTGGTGTGTTGATCAGAGGTGAGGGGGCACGGTGACCTAGGAGGCCGGGCCGGGCCAGGCTCTCTCGTGGCGGCAACCCTGAACTTCACCCTCACACCCATGCTTCAAATGTTTAAACTTCCCATTCACATCATTCAAATATGTGATATCTGTTTATCATATATAAAGTTGATCATGTCTCTTCACAAAATTTGGACTAAACCCCTAGATTCATATGGATTAGTTTTACAATCTCTTTCTGAACTTTCTGAAGGGTCAAATTGGCAGTTGCGTAGCTGTCAATGGAGAGGACAGAACTGGCTCAGATTTGATAAAAAATATCTTCATTTGTGTTTCCGAAGATGAAGAAAAGTCGTGAAATGAAAAACAATTGCTCTATGATGGTTAAACTTTGTGATTAATCCGAATGCAGCCGTTATCACATGATGAGAGTAAGGAAAGATGACTCACAAGATGACATTTGGCGATCTTGAGTCTCACTGACAAATATCTTATCTTGTCAAATGTGCAGTCATTATAGTCGCTCCCATTAGTACGTGTGACGGTGAATTTGAAAGTGAAAAGCGAGCACACATTCAAAAGAGATTTCAACAGCAGCTCCTTGATGCCCACAAATTATAGGCCTATAAACAGTACACGTGATCACAAATTTAAAAGTGAAAAGAAAATGCACATTCATTCCCTATTATCTACCAACAACAACCAAAACAAAACAGAAAGAAGCAGCACTGAATAATATATCAGCAACCGATATGGTATTCGGCAATAACTGGATTTTTTTAATCAATAACTTGCTAGCCATTTTAAAATATTTTATTTTTTGTGTATGACCTAAAAATTGTTCATGTGTTCAGCATGTAAGCTTGACCTGAACGCTTTGTAAGGTTATCTTGTCAAAGCCACATCTGTATATGAGCAGGGGGTCAGGTTTATGTGGACATGCCGTGTGCCAGATAGAAATCTCTGGCCCCTCCACTCTTTTTGAACACATAAATGAGTCCTGTGTGAACTGACACTTACATCTAATAAAAGGGTTTCCACATTCTTTCATGTGAACAGAAAAATGAAGTTGCTGTATTTATTTATTCACTTTTATAAGGTGTAACTGTATAAGTTTTAATACTTATAAAATCATGAAATATAACTTTTATTTTTTCAGCCACTTAAAAAGCAGAAGTTTAGAGTTAGTCAGAATTCCTAAATCCATGCTAATTTCAGACTCTAACATGATTTTAAATCAAGTAAAGGGTTTTTAATTCTGTAGCTGCTCCAAGTAATAGGTGTAAAACACAAAAAGTTAATTATACACAACAATATATAGATTACTATATCAATAACAGCCCAGAAATTCCATATCAGATCATATTAAATATACCTTAACATCCGTATCTGTCACTTGGGTATTACTCACGTATTAGAGAATGGATCCGATCCGCTTCTGTCTGCTGTACGCATCAAACTATCTGACAGTAGATGTATATGGTCAAAACACTGAATGTGTGAACGTAGCTGCAGAAGAATCAGGTGAATTCTACCAACAACCGTCTTTTACCTGTCAGTATGAAGAGTACAACACTCTACTACCAACCACTGTGTGAACTGTACACACATTAACAAGAGTACACAGTTTACTTGATATATAGCCTATTTCAATGCCCTTCCCTGCGTCATCATTTTTATTTTACTTCACTTTCGAGTGAATCTCTGTATTTCTTTTTTTTTTTTGGGGCTGCATGGTGATGCTCATCTCAGTTTTTTCTACTCGTTTTCTATCCGCTTCACTTTACAGGCAAGAGAAACAACACACAACTAGGGGTGTGCGATATTGACAAAAAAAGATATTCTGGGATATTCTCGATAACGATAGTAGACAATATTTTGCTGAGTGTGTTATTGTGCTGGTACTTTGGCAGGTTTAGGACTGCCATGTTCAGCTGACTCCTAAAGTTAATGATATTCTTCATATTCTGTGTGGTCAGTTTACAGAAGTGACAAATCATCCTTTTACCTTGATAAATTTACTTTTTTTTACATAATTTGTGTCAATTTCATAAATTTCAAAAATGTATTATAATAAGACACAATAGGGCTGTTACCAATCAAATTAAATAAGTATCAACCAAATTAATCTTTGCAGTGCAGAGGAAACACAGAAGCTGCATCTGAAGTGACATTTAGATCATTTACACACATTGTTTATTGTTTGATCATTTACACAGCTCAGAAGTGACAAATTAATATCCTGCAGTTATGCATAAATAATGTTTTAATGTTTAAAACATAAAATGTTGAATAATATTGATATTTGAAATTATTTAAAACATGAAAATAATACTTTAACTGTGAAATTAAAACCGCCAGTAGGTTGCAGCAAATCACGTTTAATGAGTGAGTCATTGAGATTCAACCGATTCATTCAAACAGCTGATTCATTCAAGGAACGAAGCATTTGACTATCTTAAGCCGCGTTTCCACCGCAGGAACTTTCCCCAGGAACTAGGAACTTTGAGGTGGTACTCAGTGTGTTTCCACCGCAGGAACCAGGGTCTAAATGAGGTTCCGGGTAAATATTTCCCCCTCCGATAGTCCCTGCTCGCGAGGTAGTACTTTTTCAAAGTTCAGGAACTTTCGGGTGGAACTTGGGCGCTGAACATGCTGATTGGTTGAGTTCACGCAGCATTTTATTTCAACCGGCATTTTTTAAAGTATTGCTCTTTCTGTCCGGTGGCGCGCGTTCGTCTCGCCATCTCACGGTCAATGTCCATAATAGCTGATAATAACATATGTTGTCTTATTTAAAATCTAGCTTTACACACTTAAAGCAGAATACGCTTTAGTATCAGTGCTCTCTTTTCCGCCGTTTTGTTAACTAGGCTACCTCTTTAGTAAACCAGTACATAACCAGCAAAAGCAGCGCTGCTTGAATCTCCTCCATATTTGTTATTGTTGCATACAGTGTCACGCAAAAATTATTACTGTCCGTCGGTGACTGGAAGGAGCAGTCGCGCGCAATCCTACATCACCGGACTAATAATTTGCCTAATCTTCACGGTAACGTACTTTAGACCGCGGTGGAAACGCAGACAGTAGCAGGTCTGGGGGGAAAAAAGTTCCTGGTACAAATTGTTCCGGGTAATTTCGGTGGCGAAATAGAGAAAAAACAGGCAATATGGAAGTCTAAACTGTAAGTCACTTAATATTAACTTCTTGTTTAGTAAACTTGCATAAAATCAATATCACATTTGAAAAACTGCAATCTTTGTGTGATATCTTATTAAATATACTTTCACTGCGTGATTGCGTATACTCTAATGCACACCGGCACTATAGTCTAATCAACAAAACTACATCACGTACATCATGCGTGCTCTCTGATGTGTGAGGGATATACTCGATAATGTCAGATCGCACAACGTTAAAACAACAATTACGATATTATCGCAGATGATATATATCGCACACCCCTACACACAACACACATTCACTCATCTGATCTTGGTAATTATATTTGTCTGCATTTGATAACCCCATTACTATAGTCACTTTACAGTTACTTCTATAATAAAAATACACTTGTGCCATATACAGAGTTTTAGAATTAATAATTTGTGGCATATTTAGAATTTTAAATATTTAGAAGCATTTGAAATGTATATTTTAGACAGAATAATTGTGCTGTGCTATGCACTCAGTCTGTTTGGTGCATATGCATGCAGCAGAGCTCATTCTGTGAAGTTTAGTGGAGATTTGCTTACAGCTCATCCACTCCTGACAGCAAAACCTTCTAACATTTACAGATAGAGATACATGATGTGAAATGTAAGTTATGCACCGAGCACAAACATCAGTCAGAGCATCTGACGGGGGAAAGCCCGTGTTAACTATATCTTAGTTACAAGGCATTTTGAAGCCCTTAATATAGAGCATGCCTCTTGTTATGACAAATTGGATTATCATGCA